>OU342645.1:22500-662500 GCA_910589605.1 Chrysoteuchia culmella | reverse complement strand
GCCTCACAGAAGGCCAACATCTTTCTAATGGCACTGACTGAGGGGGCAAGCAGGACCATGTCGTCTGCATAGCTGACATTATTAAAGCTAACGTCACCGACATGGCATCAGATCCTCATCGAGCTGAGCCCCTCAATCAGTGCATTCACGTACAAGTTGAAAAGCTTTGGCGAGCTCAATCCCCCCTGCCTCACCCCGCATTCCAACCCATACGGCTCCGAGTATTCGTTTGCCCACCTGACAGTATTGCATTGATTGCCATACCAATATTTTAACAAGGAAATAAGCTCTGGAGGTAATCCAATTAGCTCTAGCTTTTTCCACAGGATGTTGTACACGACCAGATCGAACGCTTTAGACAGATCCAAGAAGCAAGCGTACACGGGAGTGCTCCTGTCTGTGTAGTACCTGACAGCGTGCTTCAGACTCAGGATTGCACTTTCCGTGGATAACTGTGATCTAAATCCAAACTGGAGTTCATGTATGTTCAAGTAACAATCTAACTGAGAATTCAGCACACCATCAAACACCTTGGCAATAATTGTTGCCAATGAGATTGGTCTATAGTTCGATCTGCTCGCCACATCACCTGTTTTGTTCTTTATAATTGGTACCACAACTGTTTTCATTAGGTCAGGTGGTAAATAAGAATGAACCAAACACAAGTTAAATAACAATGCGAGTACTCTAGGGAGGTGAGGTCCCGCATTCTGAAGGTGCTCGACGCTGAGATTGTCATGGCCTGGTGATTTGCCTTTTGTCATTGACTGTATAATTTTAGTGACAGTTTTACAACTTACAAAAGTGTTAACATGTTTAAATTTTGTCTCAACGTCGTCGGTCATCGACATCACAGTCTGTAAAGGAGACCTCACGGTAAAGTGTTCCTTAAAAAGATTCGCAATTGCCCCCGGCTCACTCTCACCCTCAATGACAGCTGGCAAAACATTTCCTGGATTTAATTTATTAGTGGATTTCCAAAATTTCTTAAAATCCCCTTTTGCGTGATGAGTTGCCAGAGCGTCCATCCTGATTTGTTCTTGGTGGGTCTGACACCATTTCAGTCTGCCTTTAAATATTTTAAGACTAGCTACCATATCATTATATAAATAGCCACTCTTAGGCCTGCCGTACCAAACCCACATAAGAAACTTGGACCTAGCCTCACTGTGCGCGCTTCTCACGTGCACATTCCACCCTCTAAGTCTATTTGGCAATCGTGGCCTGTCGCCTGACATATCAAAGGACGCTTTTGCCGCATTTGATAGTATTGATACAACACGATAGTGAAAAGAATCTATTATATCCCTATGAGTCACAATATGACAAGCTTCATTGCAGCAGCCCTGAAAATCGTTAGGGAAGTCAACATGTCTCAATTGTTCATTACAAATATTAAAATAACAATCCCTTTGTTCCTTAGTCCTATTGCCCCACTTAACCTTATTGATAGAACTATAAACTCCACTTACTTTTCCTATAATTGTATTAAAATTACAATTAATAAACAACGGAAGATGGTCAGACCAATATGCGTCATATTTAACTGTGGCACTGTTGACACACTGCCATGCTGCCTCCGTAACTACACAGTGATCTAACCATCTTCTGCAACCGTGCACATCACTAACATAAGTAAAAGTTTGAGATAAAATACCTAGTTTACGAACATCAGCACAAGACCAAGACTGTTCTAAAGAAAAGTTCTGTAACTCACTGAAAAATTTTCCTGAGGGTGAGCGTTAAAGTCTCCCAACATGAAAACTGATTCCACACCACATTCATCAATGATTGCACTCAAGGCACTAAGGCAATCCGTGAATTCCGTTAGATTTTCACGACAGTCAGTCGGCATGTAGACACTGCACACAACAATATATTTGTCACTAAGGGCTATTTTTATGGCACATATACGCGGATTTGAGCACTTAATCACCGTCACACACGGAAAAACACTGGTTTTCCATAACAGCGCAACACCACCATAGGGACGTCCCACGATAATTCCAGCACTAGTATCTATCGCAGACGTTCCCGTACTTCCGAAGTTACCATCTACTGTCGACAGAAACGGTAAGTCGTGCGGGAAGAGCCAGGTCTCTTGGAGTGCGATGATATCCGCAGTATTACATAACATCTTAACACCATCAATGGATCTTTTGATCGATTTACAATTAAACGTCACCATGTTTATACTTGTTTCACTATTCTTTCTTATTTGTGTGTCCCCCATTCGTTTTCATTTTAAAATCAATAAACTTTCTAAAAGTTATACCCAAAGGCCAAAAACTATCTTTTAGGAAAAGGGACAATTTTGTCTTCGGAATCTCGATTTTATATGCATTATATTGTCTTGGTACCTTTGAATTTATTTTGTAAGGAGCAACTATAACTTGTGTTCTCTCAAAAGTGTACTTCGCGATATCGCTTTATGCCTCTTTTGATACATTATTTACAAAAAGAGGAATTTTTATATCGGCGGCCTTCAATGAATAATCCTAATGAATTAGTGTTTAAGCTTGGTGTGTAACCAAAAATAATGTATTATAACAAATTTTATGTGATTTCTGTTCCGGCATATTTCGAGGTTAGAAAAATTTCCAAACGTTGATGAAAATAAATTAAAGGAAGATGCAGTAAAAGGGGTATGTTTTCTTTATTACTTTCAGTGTTTAGCAAATATTTCTAGGTTTCTAAAAATATATAAATCGTCAAAACCAGATGAAAATCATAAGAAATATAAACAAAAAAGTGAAGGCGGTCAGGCTGCGTAACGTCGATACTTTAAATTGCTGACGCCCGACGGTAACAAAATCGCTTGGTGCCCGATGCCCCAGAGCTTAATCGGCAGTTGGTTAAAATCACATAACGATGTTTTAACCCACTTGTATCTAATCGTCCGCCAGTAAAATTGGCTCTAGGCGATAAAATAAATAATTCCAGACTGCTTCTCCATCGCAAACATACGAGTGACTTCAAAATACCTACCACATTCCAGGCATGCTGCCATGGAAGTCCTTTCTAGCGGCAAACCGGCGGCTCGCGAACTGCAATAAATAGGATAATATTAAATTAACTGCTATTGTTGTTGCAATACCGCCAATTTACTGCCGCTATCTGCGAGCGTAGTTAACTAAAGACCGTTCTGCAGTAGCACCAAGTTATATTTGCGGCTGGGAAAGGAACTAAAATTCATTTTGTGATATGCTCTATATAGTTAGATTTATTTATAACACAACTTCGCCCGCATGGACATTTTGTAAACCTCTAGAGAATATTGGATCAGACTAAAAACAATTCAGTCTTCTCTGACTTCATCCAAATTTAAAGCTACAGGAACAAACATCTCTACATCCTAGCCTTCACATTATACTAATCTATCATCATCATGACATCAGCTGCACTGCATATAGGCTTCCTCTAAAGATCTCCACAGCATTTGGTCATGCGCTGCCGTATCCAGCGGCTTCCCGCGACCCCTAATATTCCCTTCCCCTTAACGAATAAAGGAGTACTAAGAAAGAATATTAAATGCTTAAGTAAATAATTCAGTCCATAGTACAGTCAACAACAGCTAGGGGTTTTCACTTTGACCTTGAGAGCGCCCTTACGTCGCTCGTAATAGCGGCGGTTTTCGTAGTGCAAATGTTGTTGACTGTATTTAATTAATTATTGCAAGCTTGTAGAAGTGAGAGCCAAGCCTCATTATCGGTTCAGATAACTTACGAAAGGCAGCTCATCAGAGCAGTTTTTTTCCCGAATTTGCATATTAAACGCTAGTGCTCAACTTTAAATAAAGGAAACATAATGTATGATAAAGAAATACATTGCAACTTTATCCACTATTAACCGGCATTTTGATTTCTTTATTGACTTTTAGCATCCTTTTAGACAATTGTTAAATGAAGTTTAATAGTAGTAAATGGATATAGTAGAATTGGAACGCCTAATTTTATTTTGTACTTATGGCCTTTGGCACACATATTATAAGCCTAATTTGTTTTCGCAGTATTGTCAAATGACGTAAATAAGTAAAGCCTATTTTCACTTCCTCTAATTCATCATTAGGCATATCCAGTCATTAAACCTACTGTTTGCAGGTATTAAATCACGATACGTGCAACGACTTTACGCCTAACCATTTCCGTGTATCAAATCAATGAATTAATTTATTAATGTGTCGAGCATGTAAGCAAGCAGGCATGCAAGCAGACATGCAAGCAGGCATACAAGCAGACATGCAAGCAGGCATGCAAGCGCGCATGCAAGCAGACATACAAGCAGGCATGCGAGCAGGCATGCAAGCAAGCAACCATAAAAGCATGCATGCAAGCAAGCAAATAAGCAAGTATGCAAGCAAGCACGCAAGCAAGCAAACAAGTATGCAAACAAGAAAGCACGCAAGCAAGCATGCAAGAATGCAAGCATGCAAACAAGCAAGCAACCAAACATGCAAGCGTACAAGCAAACATGCAAGCAAGCAAGCATGAAAGAAAGCATGCAAGTGAGCAAGCAATCATGCAGCAGGCAAGTTTTCTGTCACGACTCCGGCGATCCCACGCGAGCTTTTCGTCGCTCACCACTGCAGCTTCGGCTTAAATTACACTTTAGGGATAGGGCATACAAGGCTGCTTGGAGTCGGTTTTTAGGTGATTCGTTTCTGTCACTGACTAGTATACAAAACTATAAATATAATTTAAATGTCAAAAAATATAAATTAGGGATTTTAGCGTTCAGGCGAAAGTATATCTGTGGGAAATAATCTATTAGGCTAAACAATTATTGTACTTATGAATTTTAGGCCAAAGAAATACCGCGAGATTAGGACAAATGATTTTAGGCGTGTCGAAGGGCACCCCTTGTAAATAGCTTTCTATAAATTAATTATATTCAGAACATTCTCAAGTGCTACACTAGCGACACGGACTGAACACATAACTTGGTGACATCATAAAGTGGTCTTTGTGTGGAAATGGACTGATAACGCAAAGGTTTTTGGCGTCTGAAGCTGATATTAAATAATTGTGAGCTTGGGACATGCAAGGAATTTATTCAGAAGCTGTAGGAGCAATTGAATGCAAGCTGGGTGTAGAAAATAAGATTTTATTGCGTATAGCGTTCCCGTTCCAGTGGGAATATCTGGATAAAAGGTATCCTGTGTTTTAATCCAATTTTGGTTGGTGGTAGGACTTGTTGTAAGTCCGCCTGGATAGTTACCACCATCTTATCTAAGTCTGTCGCCATAACAACAATGTTTTCAGCATTGTTGTGTTCCGGCAGTTAGATATAAGATAGCCAGTTCCTCAGTGATCGAGGATTCCGGGAGAGGCTTGCTTCCATCTTCAGCCTTATCAAACTTAACATCAGGTATGATGAAGGCTAAGAGTCTCCCCGTCTTTCATAAAAAAAAACTATTTTCTATCTTTTCTCTGTGACAAATTTTATCCAAATCGGATCTTTAGTTTTGGGGTGAAAGAGTAACAAACAAATGAACAAACAAATTTACATACTTTTTCATTTTTTATATAGGCAGGATATTGCCTGACTACCTGTTTGGCACAGGGGTACTAAACCGGCCTTCTACGCCAGAGGTCCCGGGTTCGATCCCCGGACAAGACAAATATTTGTGTGCATGAACACGTCTATTTGTCTTGGCCTGGGCTGTATATTATGTATGTATTTACAAAAAAAAAGTATATAAGTATGTTTATCCGTATCTAGTATCCTTAACACAAGTTCTTCATGAAACTTAACGTGGGCTAGATAATAGGTGTGATTGTATGAAATTTATTTATTTATTTATTGTTTCTTTGTTATGAAATGTAAAGTAAAACCTTTTAAAAATGTCTATTTGCCACTGAGTTTTTGTTAGATTATCAGCCCTCTGTGTTCATAAAGTGTATCATACATTCAAAGTTCAAGCGGATGAAACACGAAATAAAAACTTTAATTATAACTTTTTAATTTTGCATTTTACAATGCTCATATCAAGATGAAACTCTATTTTTTATGTGCAAAAGTCCATACTTTTACAAGCATCTTAGCAATATTAAAGCTGCTAGAAATATCGGCGCGTACATCAACGCGATACGACATTGCCAATGCATATGAAATAGCATCACATCGGGGAAATACAGTTTTAAATAAAATATGCCTTTGAAGAAATTCATCTTGCGACTACAAAGACGACAGTATTAGAAGTCCCAACCAAGAGGTAAAAGCTAACAAGATTTCTTGAGGTAAAGCGTAGGTAATCTATAAAAATGAATGAAGTCGGATAAAAAGTGCCTGTTTCTAATATCAAAGTAGCAGATTTTTATTAAATGCACGTGAACATTATAGACGTTACATAAGTATATTATACACAAACAATATTACAACTCAGGATCGATTATGACGGGTCTTTCAGTATAATATGTGGACTATTTCCCATTTTTAATCTCGCCGGTTATTTTTTTGCAGATTTTTTGCTGATCGCAGTTTTAACCAACTCCAACTGACGTTAAAGTTTATAGACAATGCATGATATTTGTTAATTTTTTACATTAAACACAGTAGATATAATTAATAAACTGACTGTGTGACTGAACAAATAAGCTCCAAGTATTGATACAAAGTTGATTCCCGGCGAATTAACATGTACCCGTTTATTAACCAACACAAAATAATTATTTTAAGGGCTTAGGTAATACTTATATTTTAATGGCCAGCATTGGTCGTATTTATCAATAAATAAACTACTTGGAATCCGAACCCCAGCTGATATTTAATATTATTACAAGTTCGTACACAAAACTTTCAGTCACCTAAACAGAAAATAATGTTCTCACAATTTATTCATGAAAGCGTTATTTTCAGATACTAATAAGGCTTTATTCCACAAAACGAAATGTTTTAAGTAAAACATGACCCGCTTAATAAACAGAGTAAAGGTCAAGGATCTGTTTCATAAATAAGCTTACACAATGTTACATTCTCACACTCACACACACTCACACATACACACACACACACACACACACACACACACGCACACACACATAATTATAAACATTTTTTAATCACATCAAATATTATTATTATATTTTTTTTAGTTTTTCTTTGCACTTTTATAATTGTTTTCCTTTTAGTGATATCTTTTTTGGCACAATTTTGTATTGTATAACTTGGAAGAGGGCGCTGATTTTCTGAGATACAGGTATTTTTATACCTAGTTCAGGAATCAGAGACTTCATGATATGATTGTAACCACTTTTATGTCAATAAAGTTATTATTATTATTATTATTATTACATTATATTGTTTTGATTCCAAGAAAAATAACTAATACCCTACCGTTTAGGAAACCCAGTTAGAACGTACCCACTGTCTATTTCACAACATTTTTTACAGGAATCAATCACTGAGTAGAAGACGTTAGTACACAAGACATTCAGACTACTAGGTGGTTTAAAACGCAAATTATTGACCCTTCTTTCTTAATTAATAGCGTGCTCGCGTTAAATACGCGAATTTTGCCAATGTCTAGTAAATATATTCTAAATAGAAATTGTACGGTAGATTGAGTTAAAAATGGAGCCTCACAACACGTGTTATTACGAAAAGAACACGGGTGAAACTCTATTTTGACGACTCTGTATGAAATAAAACAGGGAGAAAAAAATAGCCCTTGACGAGTTTCTTGCCGGTTCTTCTCGTTACAAGGTCTCCCGCCGTAGGGTTTGTGAACCGATGGCGTAGCTTCTTTGACGTTCATAAGTGCTTGTAACAGCCTAGACTGAATAAATGATATTGAACTTGAACTTGAACTATTGACCCTTTATTCATCAATACCGAGTATCTGTCAAAATTATGTGACAGCAAACAAAAACACCATGATCTTTGGGTCTCTGAGGTTATAGGTAGAGGTAGTCTTAGTTATAAGGAGATTTTCTATAATCTTAGTTATATTTTATATTAATTTATGTGGATATCATTATTTGCTATCAGCGTTTTACATCGCTTGCATTGTATTAAATAATTATTATAATGTTTTCAGGAGTCAGCATTATTTAAAGTTCACATTTATCTGTCATTACGCGTAGTAATTTGCTTATCATTTGATTATTATTTACATATTTTTATCAACTAAAAAGTTATCATTCACAATTTGTGTGAAATGCCTTTACTTTTGGTACTTCGAACTGGATCTAAACTAGCGGCCTACATGGTAAAATAATATAGTTTTATAGTACCATACAAGTAATGTTTTTACATTTTCTATAGTATAAAAAGTAAGTAGGTATCACAAATACATCTCTACTGAGATCATTTTAGCGTGGTATTCTATCAAAGGCTCTCTGCAAATTGAGCAGAAAAATCCACTTCCCACATTCTCATAGATAACATGTTTGTTCACGAGTATGAATATAATCTTTCCGAACGTTATTGATAGTAGTTTAATGTTGATGTTATTCTAATGTCAGCTGGAGTTTTTTAGGCAGATGTATGAGGAAGCCACGAAGATTGACTACAATTGTCCGTGACGTTACATTTCTGGAACCATTCCATATACGGATTATAGACTGCTGGAAATGTTATCTTTTCATTTTGTTGATTTTAAGTAAAATGATTTTTTTTTGTGGTAACGTTGAGTGGTTTCTGCTTTTGCGTTCAGAGGTTGATGATGATTTGAAACATGTGATGTATTTGATTTTACATTTCATCAAGAATTTAAGGATAATTAGGCATGGTATGTTATGGCAATATACCATAAATACTACATAATATTTGTTCTAACTTATGTATTTTTTTATGAGCTACCACTTTCGCACCTTACTTAAAATACCAAATACTTATTGCTTATTTCACTCAAAAAGAATGTATCTTTCTACTGGTGGACAAAGAATCAAATCAATTCAGTAGTTTCAGAGATTACCTACTTCCAACCAGTGGAATCCTTGTGGCGGATGATGATGATGATGAATATTCTGGTACTACTGTTAGTAGTAAGCCGGGGAAAGGATTTACCCGTGTTACTACTGATAGTAACATTCGTAGTACCGCGGGCACAAAAGTCTATTGAAGACCAAAACTCTTAATAGGTAAAAAAAACAGAGAAGGGTTCAGTGACACTTCCAGTTCCTCAATATCCGTAAGTAAGTCGTTGTATCTGTATGCATTGGCTTGCCAGCCCCATTTGTAGCGGTCGTATCGGCCCATAAGTTATGTTGACACGCGATTGATCAAATATCCTTCCCTTATTTATGGTACTTGACCGAAGAACAATGTTGCTACTCTTCATAATTCAAGTTCTGGTGATTAATTTGGGTAAGTTGTTTTTTAAGATCAAGAACCTTAGTGGAACTAAAGTAAAACTTAAAAGGGCTGCCTTGATAGCCTAATTTGAATCCCCACCATCGAGTCATCATGCTAAGTAGGTAGTGACTAGGTCGAAGATGGGTTCCCGCTTCTTCCGGAAGACTTAACCACAGAGGAACTGACTCTTTTATCTCTTAGAATGCAAAAATGCTGAAAACATTGTGGTTATGGCCATTATTTAGATAAGATTACAGTAGCTAGCAGGACTTAGAAAAAGTCCCCCCACCAACTACACCTGATACAATATGGAACACTGGCAATCGAACCCGAGCCCTATGAATCTGATACTGTTTGTTACTACTAGACCTATTATGAGGTTTTAGCGACTTCACAATCTTCTTCAGCCTTGACTTATCTACTGTTGAGAATAATAGGCCTCCTCATTTGAACACTGTCCCTTACGGTTTAGTCATTTTTGCAGTTCAAGCCACAATCTCCATCATCGCAATTTATCACACTAAAGAAGATAAAAGTCCCTAACTCCAACACTAAAGGTGCCTTCCCTGTGTCCATTAACTAATTATTTTGGGTTCAAGATAAACATTTTTTTCTCAACTACCGGAACACAATAATGGCAAAAACATTGTTGCTATGGCAGCAGACTGTGGCAGTAGCTAGCCTGGCGGACTAACGAATCCCACCACCAAATACACATAATACAATATGGAACATTGGCAACCAACCAACCAACCCGTCACCTCTGGATCTCATCTAGACCACAGAGGCGGTTACGAGGTTTTAAGCAACTTCTTCAGCCTTGAGTCACTCCACAGACTTATATCTAGATAGACGAAAAGAGCACTTCAAACTTACTTACAACTTAGCGTGTCGAATGTTTTGTACCTACGATGACTTCACGAGCGAGATTTAGTGATGCAGAAATGTTATTAACGAGCTCTTGCAAGAAAGCACTGCACAATTAACTATCCTCGTTTCTTGTTTTCATGGAAATGATCTAACCCTTCATTCGACGGATTTTTTTTTAAATAAAATTTGTAAAATTGTTACAGATTTCGATTCTTAGCTTGTAGAGAGCCCGCGAAAAAATAGCTGAAAAAATCTACCCATTTCAGGTTCCTGAAAAACATACGTCCACTATACTGGACATTATCAAGTTCATAAGAAACTAATGCACTCCAACCGCGTGCAGTATACTTCCCATTGTCAAAGAGAAAGAATAAAAGAAATAAGTGATTCCGTAGAAAAATAGTAATATATTAAAGCAAATCAGTATCATAGTTACATTTCTTATGCTTAAGACACTAGTACAAACTCCAAAAACTTATAAGTACGAACAACTCACTTATGTTTTGAACATAATAATTAAGTACTTATAAAATCTTCATAATAATCACCATTTTTCTTTATTCAAAAATAATAATCCTTCCCGTTTTTTTTAAATATCAATAAAGCTTAATCTATATAAGCACAGAATACTTAATAGTACAAGTAATATAAGTACCAACTGTCACTTATTTTTTTATTGCCCTACCCTACTTACTTATTGTGGAAATAAGAAAAGCAATTCCTTCCGGCCACTAAGCACTACCTCTGCTTGCATTTGGAACAATGTAGGTACGTACGTTCGTTTTATTTTTCTTGCAGAATTTGCAAAATCCATAATGTCGTACATTAATATATAATACGTAATAATGTCACATGTCGACGTCTTGCCTAGTTGAATCTCAGCCTCATTTCTTCTGATATTTGTCAGTTAATTGTTCCTTGCAATCTTTCAGTATGTTTTGCCTTATTATTCCGAAGCCAAACTTGGTAAAGCATTATAATGTACTTCACCAGTCGGTGTGGTAACAATAATAGAAGTCAACGGTTTATGGATCAATTGTCTTCGGCTTCTTAAGCATGGTTGCTGTCTTTTTTTATGAACAACGGGAACACTCTTAGCCTTCATCATATCTGATGTAAAGTATTGATAAGGCTGAAGAACCGAAGATCTGAGACCTCTCCTGGAATCCTTAACCTCTGAGGAACTGGCTATCTTGTCTCTTACTGCTGGAACACAACAATGCTGAAATCTTTGTTGTTACTTATAGCGGTAGACTTAGATAAAATGGTGTTAGCTAGATAGCTAGCCAGACGGACTTACAAACATAAGACCGATCACCAACTAAACCGAATACAATAATATGTACCCCCGCTTTGAATCGAACCTGGGACCTCTGGGTCTGGTACCAGTGCTTGTTAACAGTAAGCCACAGAGGTTTCTCGCTCCCACTTATATTGGAACAGTCCTCTGTTCGAAGATTTTCGTTTACTGTCTCGATGAAAGTATCAGTACCAACGTTATCTTGATCAGTGTCAATAGAAATATTGTCTTGTGTATAATTTTCAGACCTGTCTAAAATGTTAGTTCTGTATGTATGAATCGATGGAAGGGCAGGGTGAGGACGACAACTCCTCAGTTCTATCAGCAATTTCCTCTTAATTTTCAGGTTCAGAACCACTATCTATATCCGAAAGAGCGTTTTCAGGCGGCACCAACTCTACCAAGTGGTGTCCTCTCGATTTCTAGCTCTGAAAAAAGAAAAATAAAAAGATATAAAACATTTTATCTACGGATCCCTAAAAATATTAATACGCGAAACAACGAAAGTTAATATACTAGTAATACGGCAACGGGAAGAATACTGGACATAGTATTTAACAGTTACTTTACTAGTGATTCGATGACGTGTAGTATACTGGACATACAAGTTGTGGGCGTCGTAAAAACTAAATAAAACTCAGTAAGACAATCAAAACAATACGAGAAGCTTTTCGGGAATGTTATCTTTAGTTTTTAATTACATTGCTAGGAAATAAGCCATAACACAATTAATAAAATGCAATTTACCGAAAGCCCACGCAGCGTGTTATTCCTTTCCGCCATCTCGCTGGTGACTGCTCGCGTCCCGTCGATGCACACGCTTTGCTAATTTTTGACAACGTAGTTAAATAGATTCAGATGCAATTATAGCATCTAAAACTAAGAAATAATGGTCTATTATTTACGTATATTTTTTTTCATTCAATGGGAAGTATACTGTACGGCGTCGAATTAAGGGCTAAAGCGGACTGACTTAGGTCGGAAAACTATGAGCGTGGATCATATTTTTGACAGGCAAGGTAGGTATACTTTTACCGTCTATTTCGATATAGGTCTGTGCGTCACCCATTACCATAGTGGCAGTTACGAGGTTCTAGCCACAATCTCAACTAAAGTAACGTCCACACTCATGAAGATAAAAGTTCCCAACTCCAACACAAAAGGTGTTCCTCGTCTCCATACAGTATTCAGATTCAAGAATGATTTATAATTAGCATACGGCACTAGGTAAACAGCCCGGCTGCACACACAGAGATATGGCGGCGGCGAACTTATGCAGATTCCTTTAGCTAACACAGGTACGAAGCACCTTGTCGCTACAAAATTGTATGAAGAACTAGTGACCGCCAGCGGTTTTACCCGAGTGTTTTCTGTTGCTGAGGGAATATCGGGAAAAATAGTAACCTATGTATTAATCTAGGCTATCTTCTAGCTGTGTGCCAAATTTCATCCAAATCGGTTCAGTAGCTATCCTCACAAATTTCGCATTTATAATATGAGTAGGATAGGAAGTACGATCTTTCATAGCAATAATATTTCTTAATTTTTTTTATTATACTTAGAAAATTGTGTGCCATTAATACGAATAACTTTTACTATGGAGTCAACAACGAAATCGCAAAAAAAACATGGTGTATAATGAACAAAAATGACGGTGTACTTATAAGTTTGTTTGGACGTTTTAAAAAATTTCGGGACCTAACTGGTCGGCACGGGCGTGCATATCATATAGGCAATTAGGCAGTGCCTACCTCATTAAAAACCTAAATAACATGCCACTAATTTAATAATATAAAGTTAATTTAGTTCAATATGGTTCAGATATTCTATAACAAAATGTCTATTCAACACCTCACCCAATATGTAAAACAGCGCCATCTAACGAATAGCTTGCTCAACGTCGTAATTTTTCCTAACGCTAAATACTTACAGTAGGCAGGCTCCGGATTGCCTATTCGAAGCAAGAGCGTTTCATACAACATAAATTATAAAAAGTCAAGGTCAAGGTAATACGACCGCGTATAATGTTTACCGAAAATGTGAACGTCGTCGTCCTAAGACATGACGTTCTCAATTGAAATGGGTTCGGTAAGCACGCTTACTCGGCCGAATGAACTGTCGCGAGATAAACCGACGACCCCCGACCCCATGTCTCTCACTCACTCCGTGCTGGCTCCCATAGCTCGCTCTGCAAGTTAAGTTGAACGAGTTTCAACATTATTGCGCTGTCATAAGAGTGTTTGTTGACATTTTCAATTCAACCACACTTTTTAATACGAGATAGAAAAGTTTTGCAACAAGAGTGCTGCCGTGCCGGCCATGTTTTTGTTTTTAGTGTGTTTGTTGACATTACGCCCGCACGAGTTAATTCGATAATTACATTAATATTTACTTGTTTTGTTAATTTCCTTCCGTGTTTAGTATGAGTGAAAAAAGGAGTCGGTGTGTGTGTTTGTGTATAAAATAAGTATTATGCAATTAAAATTTAATTGAAAAATTAGAGTGTGCCGATTGTGCTGAGGATTGGATTTGTTTACAGAAATTACGTACGTAACCTTTCGAACAGTTGTTATTTTGCTCGTATATTAAACCTGGTATTCGTGAGTGATGTGAGTGAAGTGACATAAAACAAAATTAACAACGGGCCAAGCTGCTACAGCTATCGCTCAAATGACATTGTTTAGGTGACTTTTTAAGAGTCATGTTTATTATCCATACATTTTTGAGATATCTGTGGTGGTGAAAAATTCGTTCGACCGCCAGGTGCCTATGAAAATTATCCATTTATACCTAGGAAGCATGTTCACATAACATTATTTACAGCCTCAAGAATACGGCAAAAAAGTGGTAAGCGAATTTATATAATTACTAGCGGCTGCCCGCTGTTCCACCCGTTCCCGCGGGAATATCGGGATAAAAAGTATCCTATGCTTTAATTCAGGCTATCTACTATTTTTGTGCCAAGTTTCATCCAAATCCATTTAGTTGTTTTAGCGTGAAACAGTAACAAACAAACTGACATACTTTCGCATATATATTATTAGTAAGCTAACCTCTTATTTTCAAAATGATAATCGCAACTACGACTAGTTAAAATCTATAGTGCCTACCTCGCTGGAAAACCAATGCACGCCCCTGCTGGTCGGATTGCACTAAACTTAATAATATGAAGTTCCACTTAACTAGATACGTACTAAACAAAATCCTTGTCTGTAGTTAAATTTGACTATCATTATAACTTTACGAATGCAAGGCTTGTATAATACCTACAGGAAATATGACTCTGGAAACTAACCGAATTATAACTTTAGAAAAAAATATACCTAATAAGTTATTTTTCTAATACATGCTTAGAAATGTAAGCATTAATTTGACAACCATCTTCGATATAAATCGAAATACTGTCTGGCCACATAATGCGAGCAGCGGCTGGCAAAAGTTGTATGAAAATCTATATCTGTCGTGGTTTAGAAGCCAAATAAATTACATAAACTCATATCTGTCGTTTAATTTAAAAATGGAATGATCTTTTACTCCGAAATATGGCAAACAAGAAAGTAACTTAATAGTAGATTAGTAGCCAAGGGCTGTAAGGCATCAATTGCAGCCCGAGATATTTAGCGCAGCGAGGGCGCCTATAGTTCGAGGGTGCAATTGATGCTTACACCCGAGCTAACTATTCTGCTTTACATCTCGATTGTGAGGTAAGTAGAAAAAAACCGGCATTACAAGAATAAAACATTTTTTTTGTTGAAATTTATAGTGAAATGAGAACAATTCCAAAAACAAACAATATTTAAGTTTTTATTCTCGCCTTTTTTCATTAAAAAGAATCAAGTACAGAATTTTTAATTTTTTTTTCAAGATCGAAATTGATCTTCGCCGTTCGATATTTAAAATTCATGACTGATAGCAAAGCGACCTCTTTGGTCATTGGGCTGAATGCATGATGTCTATTGTCAGTACGATGGATATAGATGTACGCGAACTATTTGAAAGAAAGAAGTGTTTTTTTTAATTACTTACCGCCCTAGGGCTTTTTTAGCTACATTATTACCCTAGAGCGCTAATTAGTCACATACAAGCCCCATTTGGAGGTAATAAGAACCTACTTACCGAACATGAGAGATGTAAAAAAGGTTTTATTTAAGTTTTGAACTAGCTTGCAAATAGAAAGCTGTTTATTGTAAAAATAAACAAATGAACAATTTTATTTAAGTAAAAAGTTCTGCCTAGATACTACTTAGTTTCAATAGCTTAGTTTGAGAAAAGTACTATACAAGCCTTGGCCACAACTAGACATTGATGGACTTACGTATGTGTGCCTCAGCTTCACCTCGGCCCACATTTACACGTTCGTCCATCAATGCCTCTTTTGCTGGCCGCTGCAGTAATGTATTATAATGTGACAACAACTATACATGCAAAGAAATATCTCATTTCTAAGAAAGCTTATTCGTAAAGAGATTTTCCAGGAAATGAAGCTTCCAACTAATATTCTAAAGGCGACAGTATGTCAGTTTATTTGTTCCTCTTTCAGGCCTAAACGGTTGAACGCATTTGGATGAAATTTAGTATATAGGGACTTCATGTAGACACATAAGCTACTTTCTTCCCAATACTCTCACAGTAACGGGCACCTCGCCGGTGAAACCGCGGGCTGCCGCTAGTAATAAAACCGCGCTTGACAGACAGATCGTATTCAATCGCTTTCGTTAAGCAAAGTTCGGCCTGGTCAGGTGCCAGATGGGTGACCGTAAAGTGGCATTATAACTGAGTGCTTCCGTGCTTCGGAGGGCACGTTAAAACGTCGGTCCCGGCTGTTGTCATTTGATTACAGTCAGAGGCCTTATAGGCGGCTTGTTAAACTCTGACACCAGAGGTGGCCACTAATTCTTACTCGAAAAGAAGAAGAAGAGGAGATAAATCACACAATTCCTATAAAAATGTTTAGTAGGAAAAATACAAAGGCAACGGCTAGATTCAAGTAAGTAAACCTTATCAAAAACGTGTTGTAATTCGTAGAAAAGTTGAAGAAATGAGTTGTAAACAAAAGAAAAGCCATTTTTAATTAAGTTTTATTAACAAAGACATATTGAAATGCAAAAAAAACGAAAACATACCTACTTCATGTTTTTTCGAAAAAAATACTTTTTATTTTGTAGCAGCATTTTCAATCACAAATAGTAAAAACATTGGATGTATTC
This sequence comes from Chrysoteuchia culmella, assembly GCA_910589605.1. Taxonomy (NCBI): domain Eukaryota; kingdom Metazoa; phylum Arthropoda; class Insecta; order Lepidoptera; family Crambidae; genus Chrysoteuchia; species Chrysoteuchia culmella. The sequence continues at coordinate 645,826 of OU342645.1, read as the reverse complement.
TTGTTAAGCACAACTGTAAAATGTTTTCGCTTCAGTAAGTCTATAGATATTCCTGTTCTTCTCAAATTAATATAGTTAGGAACTTACATGACAAAAAAGCTACAAATTATTGTAAATTTTAAATAGAAAAAATATTAGAAAAAATTAACTCGGCCACAAGTGAATTCTCAGACGGGAATCGAACCCGCGACCTTTGGAAATCCGGTCCAATGCTCGCGGGTTCGATTCCCGTCTGAGAATTCACTTGTGGCCGAGTTAATTTTTTCCAATATTTTTCTAATTATTTACCATAAGTATAAAATTAGCATTGAAAAATGCAAAAATTACAAAATCATAAAAAATACAAATTATTGATTAAATTTTTGTTATGTTCACAACAACATCAGCCATTTTTTTATGTCCCCACTGCACACTGGCGTTCCTTATGAACGGATAAGGAGAATGGGCCATGACCCACCACGCGGGCCAAATGTGGATTGGTGGATTTTAACGACTGATGCAGCCGGAACAACGGCTTAACATGCCTTCCGAAGCACGGAGGAGATCAAGACAGTAAATTCTTGGTCACCCGTCCCGTGACCGACTAATACGAAAGTTGCTTAACCTCAACAATCGCAGAAACGCGCGAACCACTGCGCTATGGGCTCCTCAACAAAATAAAAACTGAAAAATGTGTAGAGTTCCTTAAATAAAGATTTTATCATGGAAAACCTGACTTATGTAAAAAATCTATATACTTAATTCAGGTTCGCAAAATTTGTGACGACTCGATAGGGACTTTGGCGCGTAGTACGCGGCCGAGTAAGGTATCAAATTAAAGGTACTCGAGTCTATTTGTTCCGAAAACTATAAATTATACAAAATGTTAAACGTGATGATCACAAACTGCAATTAAAGATTTTCGCATAATTTGGAATTTTTCGTCGATCGACGAACCCGAGTATCGGGTTGTAACCGCCCTAGTAATATCTTAGTATCACGAAATCTACATTTTATAATATCACGTGTTTACAGTGAGCTGCAAGAGATGACTTTCTTTTTCGTCAACTTAGATATTATTTTTACAATCAAACCATAAACAAACTCTAAACATTATTTTAAGGATGATTCTACAAGAATTTTATAAAAACCAGGGTTGTAAATCTCACATCTATTAGCGTTTTGTCATGTGCAAAGCATACTTGCGGTGGTCCGAAAAAAAACCTCAAAAAATCCATAGATAAACCAAAAACACGTGGTCGCGGCAAATGTGTTACATCTTCAGTAAAGTGGGATTAATGGCAGAACAAACAGATTGGGGATGTGTTTTTATACGGTTTTTTTAGAAGTATGTTTTGTTTAGATTGATGATTGAAAGTGTATTTAGGGTATAAAAGCGAAAATAGAGTAAACTTGTAGTCTACCGCATTATTTAAACATTTGTAATTTTTTCTGGTTCATCGAGTTGCGTAGGTCTAGTTGATGGTGATCAAGTCCATACTAATTTGCCCATTAAACTTGACATTGTAATGATTTTTAATTTAGTGCTGTTTTTTTTTTTTTTTTTTTTTTAATCACACCAATTATCTAGCCCACGTTAAGTATCATGAAGAACTTGTGTTATGGATACTAGATAACGGATAAACATACTTATATACTTTTTATTTTTCTAAATACATACACTATATACATATTAAACACCCAGACCAAGACAAATAGACATGTTCATGCACACAAATATTTGTCTTGTCCGGGGATCGAACCCGGGACCTCTGGCGCAGAAGGTGGGTTTAGTACCCCTGCGCCAAACAGGTCGTCGATTGAGATTGCATTTAAAGTCGTTCAAAGTGTACACAAGCACACGCTGACTAAGCACAAATTAGGTAAAAACTTATCATAACAGAATTTCCTTTAATAGCCTTGGGCCAAACGCAAAAAAAAACAAACACATTAATGACCAAACTCGGCTCGTTAAATACAGTGTGTTCAAAAAAACTGACAAATGGACAATTGCAGCGCCTAAAATTATACTCAAACAATAAAGTTGCTTATATCCCGTATCCGCACCATTTAATATTATGAGCTCGGCTTCCTTGCCTTAAAACCACTGTATTTATCTGTAGTTACCCTGCACACACGAGAAGACACACTAAACAATGGAGATTATAAACAAGTTCCACGCGAAAATATCACTTATGTTGTTGCAATAAGAACGTGATTTGGAGTTGTAACAGAAGAATGTAAGTTTGTCGAAGATGCGCGAGGAATTATTAGTGGAGGTGACTACCGCAGGGTTTTGGCACAAAAACAAATGAAGGCTGTAAAATTTTGAATAACAGCTATATCGTTGTGTTTTGTTTTGAGGTCTTCATTACTTGAAAGTTTTTTTCTGTCTATGATCGTGTGTAATATAAAAATCATTGCATACAACACACCAATTACCTACGTTAAGTTTCATGAGAACTTGTGTTATGGATACTAGATAACGGATAAACATACATATATACTTTTTTTGTAAATACATACATAATATACATGTCGGGACATCGTTGCACTTTTCACTGTTATCCATGATTTTATGGAAATAAATTGCAAATTATCTTCTTCAAACGTGTTTTATTCAAAATAAACAATCAAATAGCAAAGAAAATCAATGATTTTTGAGATATGCTTCGATTTAAAACGTAATGGTCTCAAGACAGCGTAACACATCCGCTCCGAGCCAAATCCCGCCAAGAATGACGATTTTCCGCCTTTTTAAATGTCAACTGCCAAAGTCAAAAACCACAGACTAACCAATGACACAACGTATCAAACGTCATCTGCCAAAACAACTGTCATTAAACAACTTATGTGTCAATAAACTGTCTAACTTTGGCAGCACTCTGTTACGCCATCCATGATTCCACTCAGGCAATATTTGCCTGACGTTTTAAAAGGAAACGGAAATCAATAGCAACACTCTTTAGGTTAATTCCTTGAGATGCTGCGACACGGCCATCCTGATGCGTCACTCGTCCTCGTGTGACTCATCTAGAACAAAAGAAAGGGAGAACAGTAGCTGATCTGTTCGGCCAATCCTGACAAATGACTCTAAAATTAAAATAATTAAGAGAAACAGTAAATTACTCATTGACAGATTTTATTATTTAATTAAACTCGAACAATAACACATCTCAGAAAAAAAAATACATCATAATCTTTTATCAGTAGGATAGAATTAGGAACCATAGCTTGGAACAGTCTAATCATGGTACCTATAGTGCTCTTTACCACTTCCAAAGCGATAGTATACCAAACAACATCACAGTCTTTACCACTCTTATGAAGTGGTAGTAAACCAACACAACAGTGCGAAAAGCACTCTTTGCCACTCTACGCAGTGACAGGATACCAGCACTCTTTACCACCTCGTGGTAGAATACACAAAACCATACCACCATTCCATCACAGACAGATCAGACAGCAGTATCTCTTAAGTTTTCATTATCAAACACAACTTGAATCGTAACCAGTAATGGTGGTGAAATTAAACTTTCCAAGCCATAGATCCAATAACACATTAACAAATTAAATAACAAAGAAAATCATTCGCTTTCATTAATGATTTCCAACTCTTCATCCTGAGGAGCATAACCATCAGGCATTTTTCGCAACCTGTCATGTGCATACTTATAGGTTCGACGAGAATTAAGGGCTTTCAGGACATACCGATCGCCTTCCAACACCTCAACTATTTTGAATGGACCTTTGTACTTAGGATCAAGTTTAGTCTGGTTGCGCTCCTCATTCTGCAGTAAAACAAAATCTCCTACCGAAAATCTGTCGAATTGCGCCTTCGTGCTATCAAACCTAGCTTTATCATATGTTGCACTACTGGTGATATTATTAACAGCTTGTTCACGTGCACTAGAGAGATCGAAGTCGGTTTCAGTGTCCTCAGCAAACATTAACTCCAAAGGTCGCGCCACTTTTCCTATTAGCAATTCAAGCGGGCTATATTTTGTAACGCGGTTAACGGAACAGTTGAGGGCTAACTGGACATCAGGAAGTGCCTCTTGCCAAGAGTGCTCTCCACTGGTTTCTACAGACGTAAGCATGTTTTTAAGAGTGCTCATAGTTCGTTCAACCTGCCCGTTTGCACGAGAGCTGCCAGTGGCAATTAAGTGGAGATGGACATTATGTGATGTACAAAACTCACGGAAATCAGAGCTTGCGAAGCATCGCCCTTGGTCGGCAATAATTCGATTCGGGGCACCAAAAAGGGAAACACATGCTTTTACTGCGCGCATAGCATTAACAGTGTCGATATGAGAAGTATGATACAGCAGCGCAAACTTAGTGAAAGCGTCAATAATTACGAAAACATACTCTTTTTTTGTCATTCTTTCCACTAAGTTTGCCTGTGGCATCAATATGTACGGTATGCCACGGTATTGGAACCTTGGGAATGGGGTGAAGTTCCGCTTGGACCTTTCCGGAATGCGTCTTTGAAACTTTGCATGTGACGCAGTTGTCCACAAATTTTCTTACGTATTTGGCCATATGTTCGAACCAATATAAGTCGTAAAGCTTTTCGAGGGTCTTTTCCCAACCAAGATGCATTAAAGAATTGTGTGTCGAGTTAATTACGGACCACCTTAATGCTCGTGGAAGTATCGGCAAACATTTAGTTCTACTATTCCTTTGAACTTTACGATACAGCACACCAGATCGTAATTCATAGGTTTTAGCTAAGTCAGCGCTAAGCTGACGGTCATTAATGTCTGTAATTATTTTGGAAATGACAGGATCGCGTAACTGTTCAGCAAGTAACCAATTGTCAGGTAGACTAGTGAAATTGACTTCCTTTTGCTGTACCTTGTCTACGATTTTTATAGGACAAATTGGTAATGGGTTTCGTGAAAAGAAGTCAGCATGGGACATACGCTTTCCTTCGACATGCATTATCTCAAAGTCGAATGCTTGCAAGAAAGCCCACCATCTGTGGACTCGGGGAGTTAAATCAAGTTTCCTACGAGAAGCTTGCAGGGAGTTACAATCAGTAACCACAGTGAATTTACGGCCATGCAAATAGTGCCTAAAATGTTTGACGGCGTTTACAACCGCTAGAGTTTCCAACTCATATGAGTGGTATTTGGACTCTGCGGTTGAAGTGCGCTTACTATAATAGGCAATCACGTGACGTTTCTTATCTTTGACCTGAAGCAACACTGCACCATAACCAATAGAACTTGCATCCGTATGCAATTCTATTGGACATTCGGCATCGAAAATTGTTAATACAGGTTCATTTATCAAAATAGTTATTATTTTTTGTCTAATTTCCTCATGTGTGGTGGTCCAATTAATGTTCCCTTTTACTGGATTTGTAAGTGCATACAGAGGTGCCATAATTTGTGAAAATTTAGGGACAAATTGACGAAAATAAGTAGCTAAGCCAATAAATTGACGCAACTGCGAAACCGTTTTAGGAGGTGGTAGGGCCACTAAGGCTTCTATCTTTCTTGGATTGGGTCTAATTTCTCCTCGGGCCACTTCGAAACCAAGATACTCAACTTTTTCTTTGAGAAAAGAACATTTTTTAATGTTGAAAGAGAAACCCGCTTTCGTTAATGTGTTTAGTACAGTGCGTACTCTATTTATGGCTTCATCTACATCCGATCCCCCCAAGATAAGAATGTCATCCATGTATACCGCTACATAACTATTAGCTAGCTCCCCAAGGGCTTTAATAACAGCACGTTGAAAAATCGCAGGAGCATTGCGGAGCCCAAATGGCATGGTTAAGTACTCAAATTGGCCCTCGGGAGTAACGAATGCGGTCTTTTCAATCGAATCTGGGTGAATTGGGAGTTGGTGGTAGCCACTAGCCATATCTAGCATACTAAAGTAATAACAGCCACTCAAGCGATCAATTTGGTCAGAGATCAATGGTAGTGGAAACCTATCAGGAATAGTATTATCATTTAGCTCCCTGTAATCCACACACATTCGGTCAGTGCCATCTTTTTTCTTGACTAGAAGTATAGGACTGGCAAAGGGGGAAGAACTTGGCCGAATGACATTGGAGGCAAGGAGTTCGTTAATTTTGTCCCGGACGACCTGTCAGGACTCAGTCGGTATGGACGGCGGCAAACTGTTTTATTAGGATCTCTAAGACGAATTTGTACTGGCTCTACATTTGCGGGGCGGTTAGGTGTACCAGAAATGAAATAATCTTTAAATTGCTTTAAAATAGACAAAAGCTTAGGTTTATGGTTTATTGGGACATCCGTGTCAATGTTCTCAAAATTGAAAGGCTGCTCTTCAATATGACAGACATTCACAGCTCTGACTCGAGCCAATTTTAGTTTATTCGATGTCATATTTATAGCTAAGCCCTGACTCAAGATTTCTCTACCAATCATCACATCGTGGCGCATAAAGTAATCAGGTAACACATGAAATAATATTTCAATAAACAGACTATCGATCTCAACTAATGTCAAAATTTGAGCGGTACTATTCACACTCGATTGCCCTTTTTTTTTTTTTTTTTTTTTTTTTTTTTTTTATACTAGGAGAAATGCTTTTACGCATCCCTCGCCCCCAGGTGTAGGGGCGATTCGAAATGTTGGACTCACCTGGAGTACACGGCCTATACAAATATATAGGCCACGCACTCCCTAGGGTACTACCAACTAAAACTCCTAGTACTTGCCCTCCAGGCCGCTATTGGTCACGGGGGGTAGGGTTCGCAATCACCCCTAAGACCAGGCGGCCGTGGCCCGATTACCCGGGCCCCCTCGCGGCTGGAAGATGGCCGAGCAAGTTTAGCCATCTTCCCAGACGGTGGAAACCGTGCAAGGCCAGCGTTGGCACACCCACCAACGCCAGCGTGGTTTCACTATAGGGGAATGAGTCGATCATACCGACGCCTCCTTCCCCTTAACCGCCTGCGGCGGATACGAGCCGCATGAGCGTCTTGCTCGCGAGCCCTCTCCGCTGTCTCCTTCTGATGGATCACATCCTCGCAGAAGGAGACTGCCGCCTGCCACGATCTGTCACTACCCAGCATCTTACTGACGACGCTGGGTAGGGAGAGATCCCCTCCCACCACTGCCACGAGTTCCCGACGCTGAACCGACCACGCAGGACACACCTCGAGTGTGTGCTGCGCAGTGTCCAGCTCCGCGTCGCACTCGTGGCATTTTGGAGTCTCCTCTCGCTGGATTTGGTGCAGGAACTTACCGAAACAGCCATGTCCGGTAAGAACCTGCACGAGACGGAAAGTGAGCGTCCCATGTTTCCGGCCCCTCCATTCGCCAAGAAGCGGACGCACCGCCTCCACCGTCTTTGTTCCCGCACCGGGAGCCTCCAGCTGGCTTTCCCAGCTGGTCTGGACATCCTCCTCCGCCCTTCTTCTTACTGCAGTTAGCTCTTCAGGGGCCAGCCGGTCTCCCCTCTGAAGAGCCTCCCTCCTCGCTTGGTACATCCTCTTGAGAACCTGAGCCTCAAGCTCCCACGGGGGTGTACCTGCCAGCAAACATGCTGCCCTACCGGAGATCGTCTTGTATCCCCTTATGACGCGGTTGGCTATAACCCGCTGCGGTCTTCTAAGAAGGCGGCAGTTCTCCTCATTGAGGGAGTCCGCCCAGACAGGCGCCCCATAAAGGGCCATGCTGCGGACCACGCCCGCAAACAGCAAACGGCAGCTGGAGTTTGGCCCACCGATGTTGGGGAGGAGGCGTCCCAGAGCCGCAGCAGCCTTCTCCAATCTGGGCGCCAGCTGACGGAAATGCTCCGTGAACCGCCAGCGCCCATCCAGGGTCAGTCCCAGATATCTAATGTGGGGTTTTAAAGGGATCCGTGCCCCCCCCACATTTATATTTGCCCCGGCTGGCGGCCCCCTTCTGGGACCGTGAAATATGAGGGCCTCCGTCTTGCGAACCGCCACCTCGAGCCCAAGCAGCTCGATTCGCTCCTTAACCAACTGGGTCCCCACGCCAGCCAGTCGTCTCGCCTCCCAATAGTCCTCCCCCCGCGCGGTGACGAGAGTGTCATCCGCGTAGCAGATGATGTTCATCTTCGGGAGGAGGACTCCTCGTAGTACCCAATCAAAGCCGAGATTCCACAGGAGCGGGCCCAACACCGATCCCTGTGGAACCCCTCGCGTCATTGTACGGGACACCATCCGACCCTCCGCGTTTACATATAGGACCTGACGGTCTTCTAAGTAGGATTCTAGGATCCTCCTCAGGTACAACGGGATGCGGTGGTACCTGAGGGCATCCTTTATCACCGAGTAGGGGAGGGTGTTAAAGGCGTTTCGGATGTCCAACGAAACCGCCACTACCTGCTCCCCTCTGGCCATCGCCCTTTCCGTCAGGTCCTTAAGGGCCATAACTGCGTCCAAGGTGGACCTCTGCCTTCGGAACCCAAACTGGTTATCCGACAGGTTTGGTCCCACCTCGTCCAGATGCCGGATAACCCGCTCCGCTATTATCCTCTCCAGGATCTTGGCGAGCTCGTCCAGCAGGACCACCGGACGGTGCGCCTCGGGGGAGTCCGCGGGCCTGCCCTCCTTCTTTAGAAGGCATAAACGACCCCTCTTCCATGCTCTGGGAAATTGCCCTGATTCCAGGCAGCTGTTGTAAAGCGCCCGGAGGTGTTCCCCGAGATGTTTAAGGGCGATGGGGAGTACCTTTCCTGGGATGCCATCTGGCCCCGGGGCCTTCCTTTTGCCCTTCAGGCGGTCCAATGCAACTTCGAACTCGACCTCTGTTATGGGTGTGAAGCTGTCATCCGCCTCTGGCAGACCTACTCTTGTGCAAGGCGCGAGCGGTGGCACTTCGGGAACCTCCTCCGGGAAAAGTCCCGCAACTGTCCGGCTGAGGAGTTCCGCGTTCATCAGTTCGGTTGAAGGCGCCTGGTTCCTTATCTTACTCTGAACCATTCGGTAAGGGCGCCCCCATGGATCCCGGTTCAGGTCCTCCAGGAACTCGTTCCACGAGCTCTCTTTGGACCTACATATAGCCACCTGAAGGGCCGTTTTGGCCTCCCTGTAAGCCTCTCTTAGGCTGGTCTCCTCCTCGGGTATTCGCAACCGGTGTCGGCGACATCTTTGGAGCGCGCGCTTATGAGCCTGACAGGCCTCCCTTAACGACGCAATCTCCTCGGTCCACCAATAGACTTGGTTTCTGTTAGGTGGACCGTTCACACTAGGCATAGCCGCACTGCAGACCGTTTGTATTGAGGCAGTCAGTCGCTCTACTCTCTCCCCGATGCTTCTGCCCTCAAGATTCCACCCGTCTGCACACCAAGCCTGCAACACAGCCGATTCCTCAGCGAGTTCTTTGTCGAGCTTCCCCACAGCCCAACGTGGGAAGGCGAGCTGTGCTCCCAAATGGCGTTGCTGGGCACTCTGAGCTCCGGAGGGAGAAATCCCGAACATAATATACCGGTGGTCCGACAGGGTCTCCGGACCGACCATCACCCTCCACCCTCCGATGCGTCGTGCAAGAGCCGGGGATGCAAACGTAAGGTCCACAATAGACCCCACATCACCTCGCACAAATGTCGCGGTGTTACCCGTATTTAAAAGGACGACACCTGTAGTAGTCGCCCAGTCGAGGACGGCATCGCCCCTCGGCTCATCAACGGGAGAGCCCCAAGCCCGATGGTGGGCGTTGAAGTCTCCTAAAATCAAGACCTGTCTTGGAGCGAGACGCTGGACCAAACCGCACAGAACGTCGGTCCAGCGTTCATACTCACTTAGTGCCCTGTTGGGGGAGAAATACACACCAACTAGTGCGATATCCCCCCACATAACCGCCACATAGCCCGAGCCCCTTTCTATGACCGAGAGGGGAGGGGAGTGAGCGGCAAAAGTGGGCACCATGATGGCGACTGTTCCCTCGTTATCGCCCGCCCAGTTGGACCTCTGCGGGACGTGATACGGCTCTGCCATTACTGCCAAATCTATATTCCACTCCGCCGCGTGTTGGGTGACCAAGTCCTGCGACCTGGCGGAGTGGTTGAGATTCCCCTGGAGGATGTTATAAACGCGTCTGGACATTACGTTTCCATTGTAACAACCTCCAGAGCAGTATCGCTTCCTATCTGTGGCGTAGGTCCCTTGGTCTTTGGGGCTGGTTTCGCCTTTATCGAGGGAGGGGAACAGCTTTTCCTCCCCATCACGTGGTTGGCCGGTACTTTAGCTGCCGTGCAAGCTAAACATTTCGGTTGCGCTGAACATTCGGCCGCCTTGTGACCCTCCTCCCCGCATCGGAAGCAAACTCCGCTGCGGTCTGATTCGCACTGGCACGTCTGCCTCACGTGTCCGGGCACCAGACACCTGAAACACCTCAGAGGTAGCGGTTCCAAGACCTTAATTTGTGGGCAAGTCCAGCCAATCATAAACCTACCCGCATCGACGATTTTCTTGGCCGTGGTCATCGGACACCTTACCATGACAGTGCCCATTCCCCCCGGACCAATCCTTATCGGACCCACCCTGACCTGTTCTAGAGGGCAGTCACCCTTTTTAGCTATGACCTCCCTCAGGTGTTCTCCCGTCACCGAGTCGTCGACTCCGGTGAGCCGGAGGTCCACAGTCTTTACTGGCCTATGAACGCTGGCGACATCTTTCAAGGCTGACTTTAATTTGGCTGCAAAATGGTCAGCCTTTTCACCACTTGCGGAACCGGGGATCATTAATAATCGTACACCGCTCTGCGCTGTCCGCATTTTCAGGTCATCGATGTCCAACTCCTGGACCTGGATTTCCTCCCTCGCCTTGGCGATAATTTGTGCATACGTCATTCCCCGGTCTGTCGCTTCTTGTGTCATGGAGATCACTATTGCGGAGGAACGGGGAGGAGTCAATTTTGGCTTCTTCACGGCCTTTTTAGGAGCCTCCTTCGGAGCTGCTGGAACCAAAGTGTCTGCTGAAGTCGCAGGACCCGCTGCGGCCTTCGCGGCCGCTGCCTTGCGCTTTCTCTTCTGACCCTTGCTTAGCACCTTATTCCAAGGCGCATGAGCTGCAGGGGCGGAAGTAGCCGATTCATCGATTTGCCTGCTGGTGGATGCCGTCAGAGCCCGTTCCATCGCCGCAGGTGATGGAGACGTCTCCGACGCCTTCAAGGTCCTGTTTTTATCTGCCGCCAGCGGCGGTCGCACCACTGGTGCCGGTGGAAGGCGTTTTTCGAGACCTTCGATTCGGGCGTTTATCATGACCCCGATGGAGCGAGTCAATGAGGCCTTCAATTCTTCGACCCACTCAGTCGAAGGTGCCTCCGCTGGACTCATCTGTACCGAAGCCACTGCTAGCTCCTTGTTTGGCTCGCTTCGTCGTGCAGCTCTTTCAGACATGTCCTGCTTGAGCGCCCTAACCTCATCTCGGACGTGTTTCAGCTCTCGGCTGAGCCTGTCATTGTCGGCTCTAAGCCGCCGTACTTCCTCATCCGCCGTTATCGACATGATGCTCTCGCTCAAAGTTTTGAGGTCCGCTCCGGCTCTCATTAGCGAAGCCTTATGGTCCTTCTTTATGTTTCCGGACTCCCTACATATCTCATGAAGAGATCCTACCCACGTTTTTAGGACACTCGCTATCTTAGGAGCCGTTAGGGTGTCCTTGTCAAGAGCGCTCTCCACCGGGGAAGGAGACCTCTTCTCTCTCTTCTTCTTTTTTTGGGGTTTTCCCGGAGACCCCTTGCGACGCCGTTCCTGAGCCGCCTCTTCTTCCGCTTTTTCCAAGTCGCCCTTGTCTTTAAGATACGACAACTCTCTTTTCGCCGCCTCCAATCCAATGCACGGCCCGGCAGGCTGCGAAAGGCTCTTTTTGGAAATCAACGGTCTCCTGAAAGATCCGTTGTTCCAACTGTCTGCCCCACCATCGCTATCGGAGGATGTGCTGGCTTCGTCTGCATCCATTGCCTTAGAACGTTTCCTACTAGCCCTGCTGTCACATCTCGACCCTTCGCGGGTAGAAGCAGGTGTTTGACACCTACTGCTTTCCATGTTCGAGAGTTCTGAGTCATCAACACGACCGGCCAAAAACGAACTAACTCCTGACACATTCTTTTCGGCACTGTTTATCCCCGGACACTGTGCTCTGTCCCCTAACTTAACATAACAGGTTTTTTTTGTTGAATCCATAAAATTCCCACGATTATGGGGGAAAAGACAGTCCACCCGAGCAGAGACCCCTGTACCCGGGTAACCCTACATCCACCTGGGAGGGCGGGCGGTATCCCAGGGTCGTTCGGTAGCTGGTTAGCACCCTCTGCTAGCCACCTTCAGGCGATCCGACGCCATGCCGTTCCCGACGCCGGACCTTTGAGGATTTTTATAGTGGTTTACTCCACGCAGCCCCCGCATAAAAAACGCGAGCGGCCCCCGGTCCTGCACCACGTGCAGGGTTCCGGTGTGATCTTGTACTTTTATAGTGGTGTACTCCACGCAGCCCCCGCATATAAAAGGCGGCGGCCCCCGGCCCAGTACTACGTTCTGAGTTACGGTGTGATGTCGGATTATTCGCCACCATCGCAATAATACTTGCGATGGCGCCCAGGGTGCACCACGAGGAGGTTATCCGACCAGCACCCCACACTCGATTGCCCTATACCTGTCATTGTAACAACACTATTGAACCGTTTTCCACAAAACTTATGACTAACAGATTCTTTTACCAAAGAACATTCAGAACCGGAATCATAATAGAAAGGAATTTGCTCACCGGCATGACTCAGAGTCCCGAAAGGTGCACCAATCACGCAGGTGTCGACTCGACGCTCGACGGCCGCTACACCAGATGCATCTTCTTTCTTGTTCAATGAAGGGCAGTTAGGCGCGATGTGTCCAACTTCTCGACATTTGAAACAGGTAGGAGCGCTTCTAGGTTTTAAGTTAGCAGTATGGTTGTTCAATGTTCCGGTTGTAGTACTAAGCTGGACTTCTGTGTTCATGTCTCTTGAAAAACGGCAACTTATCGACTTGTGCCCTGGCTTCCCACATTTAAAGCATTTAAGGACTGGCGTAGTCTTGAACTTCTTAAAATATGGAGAATCCCTGTCATTTGGTAGCACTTCGGATTTCCTCTTAAACGATAAGGCTTTCAATTCTTGCTGCAGTTGATTTTTGTTACGTATATCGGTCGTAAAGGCCAAACGTTGCGCTCGCGGTTCAAACTGAGCTATATGTGACAAAACAGTAGCAACAGCAATCTCCTCCACCGTAGAATTCTTCCATCGAGACATAAGCGATGTCATAAGGCAAGCGGCGTACGCTGCTAGACCCTCATTTTCTTTCGGCCTACTCGCGTTCATATTCATTAGTACAGCAGCGTTCGTTTCAGGACTATCATAGGTGTCACTAAATATGTTCTTGAATTCAGCCCACGTCATACCAGGATAGGATATTTGTGACAACCAAGACGCGGCTGATCCTTTTAAAGCTTGGCTCAAAGATATTGTCAACGCTGCGCCGTGTAGCGGCTGGTCGGCCATGCAAATATCAGCGGTAGATATCCACGCGTGTGCATTGGCGTTCGCACAATCAGGGTTAAACTCAGGTAACACAACTTTAGTACTCACGGTTGGTGTTTGCATTGCTTGTAATAATGCTAAGAAATTTCGGTTTTGTTGTTCCAATATCATTTTCCACTTATTCTCTTCGCTTTCCACTTTTTCTTGTGGTGCAGGAGATCCCACTTCTGATGTCGGGACATCGTTGCACTTTTCACTGTTATCCATGATTTTATGGAAATAAATTGCAAATTATCTTCTTCAAACGTGTTTTATTCAAAATAAACAATCAAATAGCAAAGAAAATCAATGATTTTTGAGATATGCTTCGATTTAAAACGTAATGGTCTCAAGACAGCGTAACACATCCGCTCCGAGCCAAATCCCGCCAAGAATGACGATTTTCCGCCTTTTTAAATGTCAACTGCCAAAGTCAAAAACCACAGACTAACCAATGACACAACGTATCAAACGTCATCTGCCAAAACAACTGTCATTAAACAACTTATGTGTCAATAAACTGTCTAACTTTGGCAGCACTCTGTTACGCCATCCATGATTCCACTCAGGCAATATTTGCCTGACGTTTTAAAAGGAAACGGAAATCAATAGCAACACTCTTTAGGTTAATTCCTTGAGATGCTGCGACATACATATTAAACACCCATACCAAGAGAAATAGACATGTTCATGCACACAAACATTTGTCTTGTCCGGGGATCGAATCATGAAAGATGCATAGCCAGCAAATAAATTCTAATGCAAAACAGTGACACACCTTGCACCTTTACCGACTTCTTTACACTTGTTTCGTCCCCACACGGAGCATTCACAGAACAGCATTCCCACATTCTGCAACTGTGACAGCTTCAGTAGGCAACTAAGCTTGATATTTGGTGAAAGTACATTGCTCCTTTTTATAAGGAATCATTACATTGATTTTATTGTAACAGCTTATGTGTTCACACCTTATGCGAAACTCGGTTACCCACCGAAGCTGTCAGAGTTACAGAATGGTCAGGAGCTCTTTGCTCTCTTGCGCTTTTTGAATCGCTGGTATGACATAGCGTTGACGCATGCGACTTAAGTCACGCGTCGCTAGCTATATTTCGCTTGACTGTAACAAGTGGGAAGCGGCTCTCGTAGCGGTCGAGCGATTCAAAAATATAGAAATTCGTATGTCGAACGAGAATTAGTAGGATGGACGCGAGACGAGTGAATCGAAAATAGTGCCCCAGGTGTCGCGGGCTGGAGTCGAGGTGTGTCTCATTCCGCTCACGACGACACCACAAATAAGTGGGTACGTGATTCACCTATTAACCTGTATACTTCAACTTTGAGCTTGATTTCGTATCGTAGAATGCCTTGGCTGGCACCGAGTCCAAAAGACTATTTTTTTGTTTTTTGAAGTCGGTTTTCTCTTTTTTTATATAAAAGTTTTTTATTTTACAATTTTTAAAGGTAGGAGAGGTCCTGTGCCTACGCTAATAACCTTATGTCAACTGCTCATCACCTATTACAAAATGCTGCTTTTCCCGGTGCAGCGACGTTACTTATTGAGGAGTTCTCCTGGTAATTTATCATCAGCTCCACTTTATCACTTGGATTGAGTCAAGCATTAATTGCTTATGAACCATAATAAAAATAAATATAGATAATATAGATCTTTACTTATATCTATATAATTCGTTGTCACTTAATTCTCATTAAATTAATTGAATACCTATATAAATTAGTAAAGTTATCTTCTACCACACTATGTATGTTTGTTTTTCTAAAAACTGTATCAAGTATTTTATTATTAAGTATATTTTTTAAGTTTGCAAAAAATATCTGTAAATTCAAGCAAGTACTCGTACCTACTTAACATTCATAGTAATGGTGGACACTCATTGCCTATAATTTTAGTTTTAATTTAATAGTAATTTTTACTAATGACTGTATGTGTCAAAATAAAGAGTTAATAGTTTAATAGTTCCGATGACTATTTGTGGTCTTCATCACCAGTTTTACTTCACCAAATGATGCTTTCCGGAAGCAAATGCATAAGCTATGCCTATAATATTCGAAGAGCTCCCTAGATTGTCCAGGATCGCATCATCAGATCCTGACATGATGACAATGGGACCACATGGGAAGTATACCCTTTCGAACAAGAAAAGGATTACTGAAATCGGTCCAGTCGTCTTCGAGTAATCGAGTAAATAGATAAAAAAAGAGAACCTCCTCTTTTTTTAAGTCGGTTAACAAATGCTTGCAAGTATTCATAGTGAAACATACATACCCTCACGCCGTAAATCCCTCGCGGGGTTGGCGGAGGATCAAATATGCAGTTTGAGAGTAAAATGTATCAAATTTTTATGTAGGTTAATGAAGTTACCTACTATCTATCTGTTAATCATAAAAAGAGAAAATAAATACGCTCAAAAACAACAAGATAAATAGGTCCAACAACCAACGTTTTTTTTTTTAACTTACAACAACATTTAAAAAATCTTAACGTATATTTTATATTCAGAAACATTAAGCATTGTTTCGCTCATTTTCATTTGTGCACACTGTATAATATAAAGCCTAAGCTGTGTGTTGTTGTTGATGATGATGATGTTGATAGATAAAATCCTAATGTTCAACAAGAACCTACAGCAAAAATTAAAGTAATCGGACGCCAAACTCAAAAAATAAAGTAATCAGACGCCAAACTCACCAAATTAATCGGACGCCAAATTCGCTAACCTATCTATTAAAAAGTTCAATGGAGTGAATGGTTTTTTATGCACATTTAAATTGTTGAAACTGGAAGACTTCATGCTTTCAGAACTTTTCACGCGTGCACTCGAATCCGTAACTTGTTTCAGAACCGCTTTTAAAATTTTGTTTTCGACACTGTTTTAGTGAAAATGTTAGCTTTATGCAACACCCACTTTCATTACTACTTGTTTTTATTTTCGGCGAAGTAAAAACTATGAGTACCCTATACATCAGGTGTTTTAAAGCTTCTTTAGGCTTTAATATTTTTTTTAATTCTTTTTATGAAGAATATGTGTGCAGTACTGTATATTTGATGTGACATTTTCTTAGATTTATGTATGTAATTGACTTCGCTTTTAAATTGTGTTTTTTATATATATTTAGTGTGTAACGTCTTGTTTGCTTTGTTCGCTTACTGTATGGCTTTTTGTAAATTAGCCAGTTATTTATATGTGAGGACCTGTAAATTACTTCTTGATAATTATGGATGTGAAAATATAGTGATATATTGCAATCACGTTATAATATAAACTTGGATAGTTTATTTAGACCTTTTTAATTAAAACAAAGCTATATATAATTTGCATCAAAATTAGGTTTTATAATTTACGATTACTTTGGTAAATTGAAATAAAACAACTTTTACGAATATCAAACGCGCTATATTTCCACGAACTAAGTTGTAATTGTCCGTATTTATAGGTTTTTAGGGGTTTTTTGATTTTCCCGACGTTTCGGCACCTTTACAGCTGCCGTGGTCACGGGATGACTTTGATACTTTGGTAGATTTCAGCTAAAATTAAACTCAACAAACTCATCATATAAAGAAGTATTTTATCTAATAATAACACGTGCAATGAGGACGCCTATTCTAAGCAGTGGGTGACTCAAGGCTGAAGATAAAAAAGAAGAAGAAGAAAAATATATTTCTCTATATTTTAATTACATAAGAAGGATGTTTCAATATTTGTGATATTGTTTGATAATTTCCTGATTTATTTCATTGACGGTTCTTTAATTTGCTCCGATGGCTCTAACAGAAGTTCGTTAAACACAAAAATTCGCGCGTCATTCATTAAGAAGGCACGTCCGTACTTTGTTCTTGTTGGAGCAACTGAGAATTAAGATTAACTCCAGAATCAGACAGTAAATCTCTAGGCTACGTGTGCTGAATGGCTACTAACAAGTATTTTAGAAACGTAGGTAAATAAGCGAACACGTCTTATTAAGATCTGAAAAGAAGTCTATATCGAAATTGGCATAAAAAGTATAAGACTTAATGTAACTAAATTATAGAGAGAAAAATTTGCTTAAGGTGGTACGACTTCCATACAAACAAACATTGCACATTAATTGGTTCATCATACATTAATAATTCATAAATACATGTGCAACTAACTCGTTTCAGTTATTTGTTTGCGCGAAATTATTAAAAAATGTACTTTCATACATGAGCTATATAAATGCGATGGGTCACACACGTAGAATTATTGAAATTATAAGATTTTAGTATATTCGTGTTTTATGTATGAATGTAATTTTTTATTATTATTTCGCGCAAACAAATAACTGAAACGAGTTAGTTGCGCATGTGTTTATGAATTATTAAGGTATGACTAACAAATAATTGTGTAATGTTTGTTTGTATAGAAGTCGTACCACCTTAAATGCGAATAGGTGTAATTTTATTTTCATAATTAAGAGGTCTGTAGCTGTAAATTTTCATACAAAAAGGGGGAGAAGCGATAACGTTTCTCCCCCCTTTAACATAACCCTTTTTTTTCATGTTGTTATTACTGCCATCTAACGAAAATTATCAGCAGTGCAATTCTGTTGATGTTTTTCCGAATATAACCAATCTTTACGCGTATTTTGTCATATTTATCTTGATTTTGCCAACACATGGAATTGTTACACCAAATGAGCGATGTGATAGGAATTGCGATCGTAATGCATTTTGAAAGGTATTGAATGAACACGAAAATATCTTTCAAATGTACGGAGAACTGTCAACTTAAGTCTCATCTTATTCTCGTTAAACATAATTCGTTCCAAATGCGATTGCGACTCTAGTTACACAATTCCATAAATCGCTATAACAATCACTAAAGTTTTGAAAGGGGTTGCGATAGATTTTAAAATTAGACAATTTTGGGACTGGTCGTTTGACATTCAAAATATACATGTACTTTGTAAATATTGTTGAAGCTTTTTCATATCCAGCACCAAATGCTAATCATAGCATAAGAAGACTTATTCAGAGCAGTTTAAGTTTTGGGTTAGAAAATCCAAAAGGAATGTGGCGGCACCTGCCTGACGCCGCACATACTACTACACACGTATCTTACCTACAGTGACAACAGATGGCACTGACAGCAACTCAGAATGGGATACGAAGAACATGGTATGGAAACCTACATCTCGCTAGCAAAGTTACAACAGCTACCTAGCGTATATACAACATCCGACGCACATTAGTCGGACCGCGGTCCCCGGACTACCAACACCCAGTCCGGAGGAAGAGCTCGCTATACGACCTTCCTGCAAGTAGTTTACCATCAACCACCTTTTCCATACCTCTACCATACATCAATACAGGAACATTAGGCGGGGATAAAAACGGTCCTTAATTAAAATAAAACTATAAGTGTGCTAAATTTTACCCAAATCCGTTCAACTGTTTTTGAGAGATTGTTCATACATCTAAAATTTCAAATTAACATAATAAAGTAGGATTTAAATTAGATAGTTAACTACATAATTACATGTATATCCAGTCTGCATGAGTGTATTTGCAAACAGGCTAATTATTTACGATGAGAGGAATTCCACTCTAGTTTCGTAATTAAACTAAAGTAACTAGCACTATGTCTGAATTCAGACGCCATTATACAAAATGTGGAATCTGAACCGCCAGGGAATGACCAGGGCGGCATAAATCACGCGGAGTTTAAGCCCAATACGGTCCCTAGAGGCACAGATTACAAATAAAGTGTCGTATTTAAACTAAATTTAGTTTATCCAACTTTAGAACTTATGAACAGAAAGATAGAAGTGAAAATTCTTTGAAGTGGTTGAAGAGATAACAATAATATTGGTGGAATTTAAACTTATGGGAGTGATACACTCGACTCTTTGTTCCTATAAATAACTATAATAATTAATATTAGACAAGACAAACACATGGCTGTGATATCAAAGCAGCTAAAACTCTATCAACTATCATATACCTACATAATTAGATTAATAGGTACTGGACTGGAATTTATCAATGTAGGCTATAACATCGAGAACTGAAATATATTTCCCATTAATAACACATTATTCAATCTCCTAGGCAAAACATTTTAGCCATATTTGGTGCTAGAACAACGCCAACTTTGATAACATGGATGACCAGCCAGAAAATACGCTATTAATCTCAGACTTTATATTAATACGGATCGTGAATTTTCAATATAACTCCATTTGGAATCTTGTAAGCACACGTTACCAATAAATTACCTCCTCGTAGCGAAAGTTTTTGAGTGGATTGCATCGTTCGCATCAACTATTCATGTCATCTCTCGATAGCGTCTCGATATCAACTAGGTACGACCAAAGATCTGGTTTGAAGTGCAGACACGAACCTTGCAGCACAACATTTAAAACAACTTACTTTTTTTATTAGATAGTAAGACGAGCATGCCACGATCAGATCGAGGTGTTCTAAAAATTTCCAGGTGAAGTGCCAAAAACGAAGGTTGTAAGGAAAGTCTGATTAAAATGTAAAAAAATATATAATAAAAACTTACAAAGTGTCGAGTCACACACACACACACACACACACACACACACACACACACACACACACACACACAGATACGACACCGACACTGAGAAAAGAAAGGGGGGGGAAAGTATAAAAACAATAATAATAAGAAACACTTAAAAACACGCAACATGGTATTAAACTAAAAGACAACCACATATAACTAAGTACATAACACCATTGTGTGGGGTCAATAAAATCCTATCTCAGCATTTTTGCCTCTGTATCATTCACAGATGGGCCGAATGAACACAGAGGCGCTGTTATTCTGACAGGGTTAATAGTAAGGGAAGATGACGAGAAAATAATAAATAAGATAGATATAGAAGACGAGAATACTCTAAAAACACAATAATACATAAACTTATAAAACTGTATACTACAATACATAATATGTGAACAAAGAATAAATAAATATTTTTAATAGGCAGAACAATCTCAGCACTTTGCCAAATGATATAGCAAATGCAATGAGTTTGACAGTGACAGATGTTGGACACGTCACAATGGACAATTGCCACGAGTTAAAAATGCGCCACGTGGTTTTAAATTTACAGTTTTACATCCAAAACATTATAAAGATCTCAAAAACGTTTCAGAGCAGTCATACATTAAAATGCTAAACACATCTGCTTACGTGTAGATAACTTTCCCAACAAATCTACATGTAATTTCACAAGTTGTGAAATAGTAACCGGACTACAGTGAAAATCCTCATTAGTCTCTCTGCTCATTTCCGTTAACATACTGCTTGCAAAAACTCTTGTTATAATGGTCGTCCATGATTAATCACCATACTTTATATATATGAAATCACGTTTTATGAGTAAAGTCCGCTGCGCCTTAATTATTTCTTCTTCATCATGGTACATCTCGCGTCAGTGAGTAAGGGGCTCGTTTATCATCACATTGTGTCGCATCTACGCGTCAGGCCTTTTTCTGATGTGGAGCTTTTGTTCTCTCGTATGGAGATAGACCCATATTGAGAATAGACTCTGAATTTTTTATATTTTCCTCTCGTAAACGAAGTCGTTTATTCTGAACAGTGGGCTCGATTGTTGATGAAATCTGGGCTGATAACACAAACATGGGTTTCGAAGCGAATGAACTAAACAAATTATTATTATGAGCTAAGAATATTTTATAAAAACAAGTTTATTAAAATTATTCAACTTCATTTGCAGAAAGTCGCGAACCACATTTGACTTAGAGAAAGTACCACCTGTAAAATTCTTTCAAAATCACTAATATCCATTAAGCCCATTTTTTCCCATTCTTCTTATCCATTCATACGGAAGTCTTCTGACCTAGTACATTCATCAGGGGGGACATGCATGCAAAGAAAGTGCATGAAGAATCATTATGTTAATGAAAGCTCAAAATTCTCATTGTAATCCGTACATTTACCTAACGGGTCAGTTTCAAATAAACTTCCGTGGTTCATGGGCGAATAATCTCCACAATTTTATTAATTTTATCTTCAAATATCGCCCCTACTCTTATTTTCCTCTTGATTAAATTTGTAGCACGATTGTACTAACGCTAATATAAGCAAAAGCAGTAACTCAACTAGTTGTTAAGGTGCAAAAATTATAAGTGGTTTAGAAACGAACGAAACGCGTGGTTGGTTTAAAAACGAACCTTGTCATGAAGCTCAAAAATATTTTGAGGGCATAAGAAGTGGCGATTGGCGCGGGGCTTTCTACCTAAAAGAACCCCTAGTTCGTGACTATCAACATTATCGAAAACTATCGAATGCACCGCTCATGTCGGTAAAGCAGTCGATATAAATTTAACAAATAGACAACCCATCCGTTTCAAAGACGTCGTCGTCGGTAATAATATCGAAATAGGCAAGTTGAGGTACTTCAACTTGTATATTTACTGTGGTTGTACTTCTGGCTTTTAGATTAGAACTCCTTTATGTAATTTGGCAATAAATGAAATGAATTTGGTTGGCTAGTGTTGCCAGTAATTGGATTTAGGAAGTTATTTTAGGACGGAGCAGGAATAAAGTGATTTTAACGAAACGATTGGATTACAAATTTTAATCTGCACCGTTATATTACATAAGTAATAGAACGGCTGAAAACCATAGAAGTCAGGGCTGGTAATACCCTTTACATAAGTAATATAAATTTTTGTTGGTGTTAGTTTTAGGGAGTAGAACTTGCAGGTGAAATAAGAATTGAAGACAAATAAAAATTGGCCAAGTGCGTGCTGTCCACGCGCGGTATAAGGTTCCGTAGCCAAATAATACTATCATTTTTCGTCTGCAGAAATAACTTTGTTTTTCATAGTATTTGTATGAATGAAAAAGTTATATTGCGAAGTCTTAAAAAATATAATATAATAACAAATATATAATAATATTAAAAGGAGTCCCTTTAGGCAAGGTTCCGAAGATACTGGCAGCGTTCCCCCTTTAAATAGCTGGACTAATTCTTTGTTCGAGCACAGAATACTTAATATTACAAGTACAGAATGTTCACTTCGCAGCTCCAATCAAACAAATAGCTAGTCTAACTCACGACGCCATAAAGTCCAATTCACGTCGCACTGCGCTAAATGCCTAGCATTTTATTCAAATACAAAGGTGATGTCCAAAAAATGCCCCCCTGGTAACATTATATTATATTTCAACGTCAATCCATTGGTATACATTTCATTCCTGTCGATTCTGGGTTTTTGGTCCATACATTTTTGGACATGTCCTTTGCGTCACTTTCTATCGCGTAACTCGTATTCCTTCTGACGCAGCTAGGGTTGCCTCTTTGTGATTTATTTATTTATTGATAGACTTTGTGTAGGCATGTGCATAGTATAATCAAAAGGTATTTTAAAGGTTAATACCTATCAAAAGTAAAAAAATAACAAACCTATCTAAAGTAGGTACCTACCTACTTCTTTAACCTAAAATGATAGCGATATGGCATACATTAGTGTGTACTTTGTTTATGAAATTGAATATTATTTCAATATTTATGTGTTTATGTAGGTAGGTTGCGTATTAAATCGGAATGACATAACGAGACCTCCTTGAGGCGCACCCAATGAAGCGCACCCAAACTGTTCCTCGAAGCACACCTTTTAGGTGCGCTAACGAAATCAACTAGTAATAAAAGGTGCGCTTGGAAATAGGGGCACTTCGAGAATTATCTCGTAATATGTTTTGTTGTCAAACTTCCATTTGCAGTTGGTAATAATAAATATTACTTAATACGCATTAAAAACATGTGCGAGAGAAGGAAAACTTGAAACAAACCCTCTACCAACCCGTCTGGCCCGTGGTAGCAGTAGGCTAAAGCCTCCTATGACCGCCACAACAGGCGTCAGCTAGGATCCACATCACCTCCTAGGGTTCCGTCGTCCAAATACCAAACGATGAATTTAGAATTTAAATTTTTGATTATCGGATTTATAGCCAAACTAAAAATTACAGGGCCAAGGGGATCACCCTATTGACAACCTACTTCCGAGGATAGTTCATTAGAACGATATAACAATTTTGTTGTATCAGCGTAACTGAGAAGAAGATAATTGTATATTTCCGGTATATGTTGTTTTATTTCCGTCAGCAGGATATCCCTATTTACCGAATTGAATGCATTTTTGACATCAATTTTGAGCAACACGTCAGGCTGTCCGTATGTTAGGAAAGAGCGTAGGGCATGGACGGCTGCCTCACACCCTCCTTTTACACCGAAGCCTAACTGTACGGGTTCAAATTCCGAATTTAACCCAGATAAGCCTATTGTCTTATATATAGGTCACCTTACAAAACTAAATTATTTCAACAGCTATAATTAATAAAGCAAATATTTTGGAGTCAAAAGTTGACGAGGAACTGTGTACTATCGAATAAAAAATACATATTAAGATAATTTGTAAAAAAATATTTGATATTTTTGCTTGTAAAGTCTGCTTCAAAGTTGATTGTAGATATCAGTAACAAAAACGTAAGTATTAAAAAATATTTATTTAGATTCGATTATTAATTTTGGCGTTTAGTTGTTTTTCAAGGTGTGTACTTATTATCTGAGAAGAAATAATACGATCATGATAATATTTTTCAGTGAGAGACGCCTGTTAATATTGGTATCCTTTATATAGGACAGTAGGATAGTACCTAGTGCATTAGTTCACAAATCCTCAATAGCGTAAGACATTCTAGACGCCCTCGCAAAACTATTCAGATGGAGTGGTCGACTCCAGGGCACCTTATATGTATTCTTTCACGTCCTGTGAACCCTAATTGTCCTACTGATGAAGAGCATTTTCAACCCTCCGTGAATACTACTACTACTACTACTACTACGAAGCCACGATTATCTGATTATGGGAGACATGGTTACACGGATTGAACCACAACAAGGACCTCCATGATATGATTTTAATCCATAAGATTTATCCAAGTCGCATTGTATTCAAGTTTTGGATTCAAGTCCTGAATCCAGAACGGAGATCGGTTCTTCTTTTATGTGTTGCCCGCAACCGGGTCTCCCATAATAAGGTACGAAGGCTTCGTCTACGCTATAGTGTTCATGGTGGGGAAAATGTTATATTTTCATCCATAGGACTCATTTCATATCCTCCGCTGTTATGTCTCCCTTAGTAAATTTTACTTTGAAACCAGAAGAGATATGACACTCGACGATAAAGTTTTCGACTCACTCAATGGGACGTTTCATTTCATGTCCACAGGTCTTGCACTGTAGGCCATTCGACCATTAGTATCATCAGGTCCTGTGACTTCTAAGCGTAAGAATGCCTACGTTTAGCGGGACGGACAGACGTTTCCGCCTCCTCATCACCTTCGGGTTAATTTTTTGCAGGATTTTCGCCCTGAATGTTGTTTTCCGCAAGTATTGTAACATCACATTTCTCTAACCAATGTATTCATAGTGGCATTGTCTTCGTTCCCAGAGTCTGCATAGGTAGGATAAGTAGGGTTCAGGAGGAGGAAAAATACCAAATCCATTATTTGCCCATCCTCCAACCAAAACAAATTCACTGTTGTCAATTTCACAAAAATGCTTGACCTGCTGCAAAAAATGTTATGTTGGAGTGTGTGTAAATGTTTTGAAAATGTTATCAAACATAAATAATAAATTATTATTATCGTTTCATAATGCAATAAAGTTTTGTTATTTTTTTTTAAATCAATGGAGTTCATTTCCTACATAGCCAAATTTCATTCATGTCCTTTTCTTATAAATAATTTACTACCGATTATCCTACTGTCCTACATAAAGGACAGGGTGTTTCCTAAAAGCCTTTCAAGCAAAATTTTTTTCAGCATTTTTTACATCTTACCTAATCTTAACTAAATAGACACAAAAAATTTAAGTATTTAAGAAAAAAATTGTTTCAGGCTTATCTGGGTTAATTTTGGTAAAATATATCGAACAGCAATTTCGGAGGTCAAACGTCGTAGTGTTGATCCAACAGCAATTGGTCTCACCCCACCGTTCTTTTTGGTGAGGGCAATGAGGTTCGCGCCGAAAACAATGGGAACAATTTCTGGATTGACATTACCGGTATACATAAAGTTGATTAATTAATGATCGAATTTACGTGGCTCGCCTGCATCACCCACAGAAGGCGATGTTAAGTCTTTCAAATGTTGGGGTGAAATTCCATCCAAACCTGCAGCCGAACCTGGTTTAAAAGATAAAATAGCATCTAAGAACTTTGTTTTGAATTTGAAGGCATGCTTGCCCTTCTGTTGGTGGGTTGAGAAACGAGAAAGAAAGTGGGATTACTGGAGCTGAAGGATGTTTTGTCCGTAAGGCCTGAAGGGTGTCAGGGGTATCTGATAGCACGTCGTTGGAGAACAAAAGGCAAACGGCACCTTTGAGATCTCCGTCACAGATTTTGTTTTCGATAAGTTTGTTGCGATTACGAGGGGCATCATGTTTGATTAGAGGTGCAGGAGAAGGCGAAGAGCTTACAGCACAGTTATTCTTAGTCTTTTGTGTCAAGGGTAAGTTCATCAGTTTTTCTTTTTCAGTGCTGTATGAAAATAAAAATAGGTTCTGCCAGTCTTGAGTACAACTGCTTATGTAACATTTCCGGTATAATTGTAAGAAATGTGTAGCAACGGTTATTCGAGCTCCTCGAGGGATTCTTTTAACTATGGGTGTACTATTTTTCAAATGGCTAAGATATGTGTGGAAAGGAGTTAGATCGTTGGCTACATAAGTAGGCGCACTCGGAATAATGAGATGGATGTCTAAAGATGAACTGTTATGGCTAATACACTTCCTGTGTGTTTTTGTAGTGTGTATGTTGAGGCCTTTCAAAGATTTGAATGACTTGTCGCATTCGACGTGCCATCACAAGATTGGGTCACGGGCTGTATTCACAACAGTCGAATACATTCACAAAAAAGAAACAAATTTAAAAACACAATAAAGTAACTTAAAATGTATACTGACAACATAAAAAAGTCAAAGTCAAAATATGACAGCTGCTTGTTTTGGTAACAAGACGCATGCGTCGTTACGTAGGTGCGTCACAGGATGGTCTTGCAATTGGACCCTGCAGTGGAAGAGACCCGATGGCGGCACTGTGGTGGAAACAACAATGAAATCCCCATGTGCACGTATGAAAAATAATATCTTGATAAATTTTTAAATGCCGGTCTGAGCCGTCAGGAAATTAAACTGGCTTAAAAATAAATATTTTAAGTGCTGCTTGTCAATACATTGTCAATAACTTGCGTAGTTATATTTCTAAAACCGCCAAATATATCTCGCTCAAACCAATTTTAGTTGAAAGTATTATCAAGATCTACAGCATAGATTTCCCACTCTTTTATTTTTAAAGTTAGAGGGGGAGGGATACTCATTTACAGTCAGACAGACAGACAGACAGACATGACGAATTTAAAAGGGTTCCGTATTTTGCCATTAGGCTACGGAACCCTAAAAAGAAACCAAAAATTTTATTTGCTTGTAGTCAGCTGTACAAAATAGTTAAAATAATAGTTAATTACTTAAAATACGTTAGGTTTTACGAAACAGTATTGATCACAATGATCACTCCAATTATTTTTAAATGCAATATGAATATTTATAACATTTAATGTGTAAAGCTGACTGGTCTTCCAGTAAAGTAAATAATAAAATAAATGCTTTTATTTTTTTCACAATAATTTGCTACACAATTAATTTAGTTACTTAGTATTAATGTTTTGTAAAAACCAAACTTATTTTATTCCAATTAAAACAATAACAATAGGCATTTAAAAAATGCATGTTTAATTTGGCAATAATTAAAATATCCCGAAAATCGTATGATTTTCGTGCCCAATAAAATCTAAACTTTTAAATTATCTAACATAAGGATGGATCAATAAATCTCACTATTGAAATACTCCGAAGTTTTGAATGGCAGCAGGCACTATTGGCTTAAATTAGCAGCAGTCGCCGGCAGACATTTTGCTGTTGGCCGAGATATCTGAATATGTTGCAGTCAAAGCTTTAAACCAGTAAAAAGTAGTTTTGACTAGTTAAATCCGTTAAAAGTACTTTTTACTGGTTAATAGAAAAGTCATATTCGGTTAGGTTGTAACGATGCCATTTCGTTCTAGCCTTATAGATGGATGAAACCTCTATAATGGCTAGAAACTCCGTAGTCTCACTCTATGGTAATCAAATTGTATTTTTATCTGTTCTGTCTAAATTTAAATTTTCTCCGTTCCACGATTCCTTTTCGGCTTATTTTGACGTAATCATACAGAAACCAGCTACCTGAACGGTATGATTTTAAAATTTGTGTAAATAATTTATTTCTCTAATACATCAGGAACCCGATACACGGGTTCCTTATTTCCATTATTTACATACAATAAAACAAGTCTCCTGTGAACGATACTTTTTATTCCATTCCCATTATTAAACGAGTGCGGCGGTTCCGACGTTCCGGCGACTCGAGTGCTGCCGGACTAGGAGCCCCGTCACAAGGTTATATCGGTGCCGCGGTCAAGCGCTTCAAAGCACCAAGTCTCTTCAATCAATCAATCAATCCATCAATCCATCAATCCATCAATCCATCAATCCATCATTCCATCATTCCATCAATCCATCAATCCATCAATCCATCAATCCATCAATCCATCAATCCATCAATCCATCAATCCATCAATCCATCAATCCATCAATCCATCAATCCATCAATCCATCAATCCATCAATCCATCAATCCATCAATCCATCAATCCATCAATCCATCAATCCATCAATCCATCAATCCATCAATTCATCAATCCATCAATCCATCAATCTATCAATCCATCACTCCATCAATCCATCAATCCAGCAGTCCATCAATCCATCAATCCATCAATCAATCAATCCGTCCGTCCGTCCGTCCGTCCATCCATCCATCCATCCAGAATCCATGGAGAAACACGCGCACGCCGCACGGCTTACAACTACAGCAAAAAGTGTCGTTACAACTTTTGGTCTTAATTTTTTCCGTCTAGCCCCCTTTCGCAACGCGCGATAAGGAACTTCGTTCCAAAAGTAGAATATGTTACTCACTGTCATTTCATCTAACTCTATACTGATAATCAAGTTAATTGGTTGCTTAGTTAGGGCGTGAAAGAAGGACAAACAAACACACTTTCGCATTTATAATTAATATTAAATTCTCATCTCTCATCTTATCTAATAATAAGATTAGTGAAATGATAATTCGGTTCGTTATTGTCTATATTCGCCAATTAACTTGCGGTAAGACCACTTGATTTAGCGCGACTTATTCCAATTCCAATTCTAATGCCAATTCTTCTTTGCTTCTACACTATGCAGGAGTTTTTCGAGTCCTCCAAAGTATAATGTTTTAATTGTATAAACATAACTCATAAATAAGGACCTACTATTTAGTGGAAAAGTTGGGCAGAATGATTGTACCATCTTATTTAAGTATAAAAAACGGGGTTCATGATATTACTGATTATTTATTAAACCACATCTACCATAAAACAATAAAGATATTAGTATTTGTATCCGCCAATCCCATACATTTAATTATTTTCGAACTTCGTTATCGTTTTTGAATTGTTATTTAGGAACCACGTAAAGAGATAAAATTTAGTGATAATTATTCAGATCTACAAAACGTCGTGCTTTTGTGTCCAATAACGTTGACATCAATTAATTTCATTTTTATAAATAAATATCAAACAAAACTTTGAAATACTTTGGTACTTTTAATATGAAATAAGTTTTATATTGATAGTCTTTTTATTCTGAGAAAAAAATATAAAACCGACTTCTCAATAGAAAATGTTTTGTGTCAGCTCAAAAGTGGATGATACAATGGCGTGGGGCAAAATAAATTGATTCAATAATATTCCTGCTTGACGTGTAATATGTACCGAATGATATGGTATACATACGTGACTGGTTCAATCGATGGAGGAAACTGGTTGCCGATCTTCAAAAAAAAAATTCAAAATTCAATATCATTTATTCAGTCTAGGCTGTTACAAGCACTTATGAACGTCAAAGAAGCTACGCCATCGGTTCACAAACCCTACGGCGGGAGACCTTGTAACGAGAAGAACCGGCAAGAAACTCGTCAAGGGCTATTTTTTTCTCCCTGTTTTATTTCATACTTCAGTAGGCTTATTACGAGTTTGGCAAACACGACGTTACAGTAAACGTTAATGTAAAATGTAGCTCTGTCTCTTTCATATTTAGCGACTGTTTTACCGACATGAGCAGTGTATCCGATAGTCTACGCTCACGAGTCCTGTAAATGTCATGTTAAGCAAACTCGTAATAGGGGTACAGTTGTCAATTAGAGTGGGATATGTACAGTCAACAAAACCGATGCTATTGGGAGCAACATAAAAGCGCTCTCAAGGTCAAACAGCCAAAATTGACCTGCTGTTGTATGTACTACCTTAGTTAGTCTAAGATTAAAGTTGTAACGAAAACCATTTTTTCTCCAACATGCTTGGAAACATGAGCATTATTTTGATAACCTTCTAAAAAGTTGTATGAAAATCCTTATCTGTCGTGTTTAGCGGCCAAATAAATTACATAGTAAACTCATATCTGTCGTGTAATTTTAAAATTAAACGATCTTTACTCCGAAATATGGCAATCAAGGAGGTAACTTATCAAAGATTTAATTTAAATTTCGAATTCGCTTGCAAATAGAAAGCTGTATTAGAAAAAAAATACAAGTTAACACTTTAACGCGGGAAAAAATATTTGTTTTTCGTTGTTCGTCTGATTTCGAAATTTAGTTTTAATTTCCGCACATTATTTAAGAAAAGTACTATACAAGCCTTGGCCACAACTAGTCATTGATGGACTTACGTATGTGTGCCTCGGCTTCGCTTTGGCCTACATTTACACGATCGTCCCTCAATGCTTCTTTTGCTGGCCGCTGCAGTAATGTACTATATGTGTAAAAAATGGCACTGTTAAATGCAAAAAAAAAAAAACCTTTCTTTTAAATACAGTTTGATACGGAGATAACTCGTAATAAACTAATAAGTATGACCTAAGTTCGCGCGATATACTATTTCCACGCGGACGAAGTCGTGGTGGAAGACTTACGCAATTCATCATTTTGATTTCAGAACGGTACAACTTACATACTAGAAAAAAACTTTATATCTAAGCATAGAGTCGTAATTCTTATTAACATATTTTAAACTAAAACGTATCCAACAAACAGTGAACACTTTGTTTTTCGTATCGAAACTAAGCGGCTTATACATATTGCATTACCCAGTCCACAGAGAGCATTATGTAAAGATCTGGCGGTAAATCGACGCGCAAATATAGTTTTTAAATCAACCCAGGTGGGATGAATAATTCAGACGGTGTAGATCGAGACCGACGCTTTGCTTCAATATTAAATCTTTGACACCAGTGCGCTGAGGGAGACGGAGAGACGAGAATGGAACTTGGACGAATGGAACAATACTTGGTTTACTAATAAGTATGAACTAAACGAACTTAGCTTTAGAGCTGGGAAATAAAGGGAAACAAAATGCTAACGGGAAAGTATAAAATTAGGGTATTTAAATCTGCTCTCTCATGCTCATGTCTATTTATGCGCTTTATGTTATCACCATCTTCAGCCATTAGAGGTCCACTTCTAGACGTAGGTCATCTGCTTAGAGCGCCTTTACAGTCATGGGCTCCCGGCAACCTTCAACGTGTCATCCATCCACCTAGTGGGGGGCCTTACTATGCTGCATGCTGCATCGTCTATAGTCCGTGGGCTCCATAGAACAATACAGCTAAAAAACATAATTAGCCTTTTTAATTGACAAATGGGGACACACTGCCTTCATCATACCTGATGTTAAAAGTAATGATTAGGTGTAGATGGAATCATCCTTCTCCCAGAACACAACAATGCTGAAAATATTGTTGTTATGGTGATAAACTTAGATATGGTTATGGTAGCTTAGCTAGGTCTAGTATAAGCATACCTACATACTTATAGAATTTTGTCTTCCTACAAAAGGTCCGTTCATGACTAATACCCGATGCCCCTCGTCTCGGTGAAAGCTCGGCAAGAGTCTCAATCTCGAATGCGCCGCGGTGACGAACGAACTCTATGAAAGTTTTGAACGATCTATGTTTATGGCCGACGTTGCCGTGTGGTGACGGCCTAAGAATACCACCACTCCCTTACATGCCTGGGACATCGTAAGAGTCGACTAAGAGGCTCGACGCATTGAAAACCTGTGCGAGAGAAGGAAAACTTGAAACAAACCCTCTACAAACCCGTCTGGCCAGCGTGGTAGCAGTAGGCTACTAGCCTTCTATGAACGCCACAATAGGAGTGAGCTAGGAGAGCCCTATTTCCAGGAGTGGACATCCACAGGCTGATGATGGATGTTGACGGGCAGCCCGCGTATTGCGTACCGCGCAGCTGCAATAATACCTTATAAACTGTATGTTTACTGTTACTTATATTTACTGTGGCTAGGTGGACTCAGAACAAGTCCTACCACCAACAAAACCGAACACAATTTGTACTCTCATTGGGAAACGAACTCGGGACTCAAAAGTTTATGTTTTCTTTTATAAAAATAAAATCATCAATGCCCAAGATTGACAAAGTTTTCCACATCACAAGGCCTTGTTCTACTGGTTAACCGACGGTTTCACCAACGATTTGGTGCTTTTCCCGTGAAATTTTTTGGATAAAATTTTTGATCCATTTTGAAAACTGTGTGTCATTTCATTCAAATCCGTTCAGCCGTTTTACGTGATTGAGTGACAAACATACAAACTTTTAGTGGGATGTGGACGCGAAACGTTATAAAAGATCAAATGCCATTTCCAGTCCGATCCTCGGAATATTGCAGACTACAGCTCCGTTGGCTGCCAGACTAAGATACCGGCTCCCGGCGGGGCTGTAAAGATCCTTTATTTACACTTCAATCACACTAGCTCGCAATCCAACTGGTAAACCGATCTAGATCACGGCTTTGTGCGCACTCCGTCTTTATAACTATGGAGCGTTCCTTCTTGAGTAATATGATTTTTAAACTCATTATAATCTTAACTAATATTATTAATGCGAAAGTGTGTTTGTTTGTCCTTTCTAGACGCCCCTACTAATCGATCGACTTGGTTTTTGGCATAGAGTTAGTTGAAAGGACAGAGTAACATAAGCTACTTTTTATGACGATATTCCCACGGGAACGGGAACCACCAGCTAAAACCGAGGACGGAAGCCAGTATAAAAAAATTCTTACACTCACACCCATTAACCTAGACCCAAAGTAAACACTATGGCTTCTGTAACAGGATACTGAGGAGCTGTGGATCACTACTGAGTCTGCGAGCCATGTAACCTGAGAGTAGAAACAATTTCGCTAATTCTTTATTTGTTGTGTTAATTACAGGAGAAGGTTCTTAAAAAAGAAATAAATTAGATCGAAATACCTGATGTAGAACCATTATCAGTCAAGCAAAACTGGTATGTGAATAGAAACTTAAGAAAAGTTGTTCAGCGTAATGAGAATTTTCTATTGTCATACAAATACCGAAGATCTGATACACCTGATGTGGAACCCGAGCAGCCAAGCTAAACTAAAAAATAAGAATATAGCACCTTGGGATAAGTTATATCTGATGGTGTACACCTGATGTGGAACCCTATCAGCCTTTCTAATGTATGAGACATATGAATATAGACACCATTTAATAATTCTGAGGCAGTACGAAGTTCGCCGGGTCTGCAGGGGTACAAAACCCGCCTTCTGCGCCAGAGGTCCCGGGTTCGATCCCTGGACAAGACAAATTTTGTGTGCACGAACATGTCTATTTGTCTTGGTCTGGGCGTTCAATTTGTATATTATGTATGTATTTACAAAGAAAACGTTTAAGTATAAGTATGTTTATCCGTTATCTAGTATCCAACACAAGTTCTTCATGAAACTTAACGTGGGCTAGATAATTGGTGTGATTGTATGCAATTATTTATTGATTTTATTTATAAGTATTACCTACACAACGGTTTACATCGTTGGCTCTATTGACCAGTTAAAGCAATTTAATTTAATTATAATATGATAGTTTATACATTAACCATGAACTCTTATGCTGTAACGGTTCAGTCCAAAGAGTAACGCCCAAATACTCAAACGTTTAGAGAGCTTTTTTAAACATCAACCTGTCGCTCTGAATGTCAAAGGTATGAAAAATACGTCATGATGTATAACGGTTTCTTAAAGATAAGTAGCGTTAGAGTATTCGGCCATAAGACAATGAAAATGAATTAAACATGAGCTTTGCAAAGATTGTACATTTATTGGTGAACGTTTAGATCCATTCATCTCAAATTGTATACACACCTTTTCAGCTGCCGTGGTCACGGGATGACTCACGTGGTCACTCCCGTGACCACGGCAGCTGAAAGGTGCCGAAACGTCGGGGAAAACCAAAAAAAACCCCTTCTAAACCTAAACCTAAAAGTACGGACAATTACAACTTAGTTCGTGAAATATAGCGCGTTTGATATCCGTAAAAGTTGTTTTATTTCAATGAACAGTGCGCGCCAATACATAAGATGTACGTACAATTTATCAGTTCACATAAATGCAGCAACATTACAAAATTGCCGTGAAACATTTATAAGGGAACCATCGGTATTAGGCCTATAAAGCTAACGGTCGTCAAAATGACGAGCATTCGCGGGCTATCTGTTGCAAAGATGGGTAGTAATTGCTTTATTTCTGTTTTGTTATTTTACCAACACACCTGCGATTCGCGCCAATACAGAACCCAGCTGACTGCACCGCGCCGTGGTTTCAATTAATTATAAAAAAAATGGAAAAAAGAGTAGGTACTAAAAAAAAAAAAAAAAAAAGTAAATAAAATATTTAATAAAAGGAATAAAATAAACATTATAAAATGTAAATCGTCAAAAAGTCGAATGATTGGCTCATTAGAGAACTATTTAGTACGAATAACTTCGGAGTAAGTATCGAGGAAGTAAAATAAATGTATGACGTGTTTAGCAGAGTTCCTAGGTATCAGGCGTAAAAGAATAGTTATTTGTTATGCAAGGCTGGAAAGTTGGGTATTTAGCGGCGAGTTACATCTATTGAAATCTGAGCAAGTGAAGGATTCTATACTCAATACTCAATACTCAATTATTTATTGCATTCCATAATGGACATTCTAGGATTCTAGGAAAGATTGAATCCTGAGCGAAGCGAGGATTTTAAAGGTACAAGACGCTAAAAACTTTTCTGCCGAGCGCAACACACAATTTTTCACCTCACAACAGCGAGGAACATTTTATGGTTGTTTCCGCGGTCAACTTCCGGTAAAAAATTCTTTAATCATAAAGTTTAATCTAAATATACCTTATTCTAGTTGTTTTAATGATATAAAAAACTCAAATAATAAAAAAGGAGTATTATAGTTAATTCAAAGTTATTTAAAGTAGTAATATATTGTTACTTATTAATAAGAATAAAAACGATTCCGTAAATGTTGACACTGACATGAGGTACAAGCCAAAAACAATTTAATAATAAAGATTTATGTCACAGTCCGAAATCCAATAATAGGTTGTGAAATCTCACCCAGCCTAATATATAATTCTTATAACAAATAGTTTAATCTTATTGTTATTGTTTTTATGATTCAATGAACTAAAATAATATAATTAAACCAAAACGTAGTATTATAATTAATTTAAAGCTATTTAAAATAAGAATCAAATATAACAAAAAAGTCATTAGTGCGATTCGGAACGCATTATGACATATTTTTAGGTATTAAATTAAAAAAGTACTTTGCCGCGCTAGGCCGCTAAAAGCGATTTTCTACGCCTAATCTGATTGATAAAACCTCCTTTTCAGAGCGGGTGAGGTGAAAATTAAATTTTCCTATACAATTTTTGACATTATGTGCAGGATACTTAGGCGATACTACTTCGATAGTTTTCGTGCTTGCTCTACTGGGAATCAGCAACGTTAGCTACACAGACCAATATCGAAATAGACGGTAAAAGTGTGAAAAGCGTGCCAAAAGTTTGATTCACGGTCAAAGATTTCCGTCCTAAGTCAGTCCGCTTGAGGCCATTGCCAGGAAAACACGCGTCACTCAGAAACGAAAATTGTTAATGTTAGAAGGTTTGTTAAAAAGAAAGACGGAATAACTTTATGAATGTATTAAACTTTTTAATGATCGACACAGTTTATTTTTAGCACACGGGACAAGTGACGAAAGCCACAGACAACATTAAAAAAAAGGTTAACAGATTGCGCTTGTTGAAACTAGATGGCGCTACCCGTATCATTTATAGTAATAAGATTATGAATTTACCATAAAATACAACACGCCTCCTTAAATTAATAATCTTATGTTTAAAATTAACAACAGTTTTGAAATAATCTTTAATAAACTAAATTAATCTTAACTCTAATCTGTTTTTCAAAAATTTTGTCTTATCTACACTTTTGGTTAACATGTCTGCTAAGTTAAATTTTGTATCAATTTTTACAATATCAATTATTCTTTTTTCATAGTTCTCGTTTATATAATGGTACTGTACTTCAATGTGTTTTGAATTTTTTGTAAAGTTACCAAATTTAGCAATTGCAATCGCACCCGAGTTATCTTCATACAATTTTATTGGTTCACAAAATTTTACTTCAAATGACTCAATCAGCAAGTTTCTAATAAAAAGTACTTCTGTCACTGCCTCTGACATAGCTATGTATTCTGCAAAAGTTGAACATTTAGTTACGGTATTTTGTTTATGTGTTTTCCAAAAAATTAAGTTGCCAAACAGTCTAATTATAAAACCTGATGTAGATTTTCGATCAACATTATCTCCAGCATAGTCAGAATCTACCATACAATCTAATACTTCAGTGTTTACATTATCATAGTATGTTAACTTTAAATCCTTAGTCTTATACAGATATTTTAAAACTCTCATTGCGTATTTGTAATGTGTTCGGTTGTAACAACTTTGGTACCTACTCAAATAATTAACACTGTATGCTACATCTGGCCGTGTGCCTGTACTAATATACAATAATTCACCTATTAAATTTCTGTACATAATACTTTCATCTACTTCTACAGCTTGTTCTAGATTTAAATTTGTTTCCATTGGAGTATCATATAACTTAGTATTTTCCAGATCATATTTTGCAGCCAAAGATTCAATATATTTTGTTTGATTAAGAGTCATTATATTTTTATCATCATTATAATCAATATCTATTCCAATATAGCTTTTTATTTTTCCCAAATCTTTCATTGCAAATCTTTTCATTTTACCTCTTCTATTTTACTTTTGCCTTTGCAGCAAATAAGAAGGTCATCAACAAATATTAATATATATATTGGATCTTTGCTTGCTCTATTAACATATAAACAGTAATCATAGTTACTTCTAACAAAATTTAACTTTTTAATATATTCATCAAAACAATCATACCATACTCTAGGACTTTCTTTAAGACCGTAGAGAGCCTTTTGCAATTTGTAAACTTTATTATCTCCTATTTCATAACCTTTTGGTTGATTTACAAAAACTTCTGACTTTACATGACCGTTTAAAAAAGCTGTCTCAACATCCATTTGTTCGACAAATAGGTTGTTTTTACAACTGTATGACAATAAAATTTTTAATGTTTGCATTTTTCCTACTGGTGAATAAACATTTTCAATATATTCCTTTTGCTGAAATCCTCTTACGACTAATCTAGCTTTATAAACATCATTGCTTTTCTTTTTAAAAACCCATTTAACATCTATAACCTTTTTATTTTTAGGCCTTTCAACAATTTGCCAAGTATTATTTTTATTTAAGCTATTAATTTCAGAGTCCATTGCCATTTGCCATTGTGTGTGATCATGGGAGTTCATCGCCTCCTCAAATGTATTTGGTACATTTGCATCAATATAGTTTACATATATAAAATGCGAAACTGGATTACCATATCTAGAAACTGGAATTCTTTTTCTTTCAGACTTTCCATCTTTTTCATGCTTGTCCCTATTATCATTTTCTACAAGATTGTTCGTAACATCATTAGAGTTTGTCTCACCTGCATCCACATAACTTTCATCACTTTCGTATTCGGTTTCAATTATTTCCGCTGACACTTTTGATGTTGGGTCTATTTCTAAATCTGTACTATCCTTTTCTCTTTGATCATCAAGTTTTTCTAAGCAAATTAATTGAGTATTTTCTTCTACTACCTGTACATGCCTAGCATTAATTATTCTGTTATTTAATAGAACTCTATAACTGTTTTCATTATAACCTACTAAAACTCCTTGTTGGGCTTTATCATCCCATTTACTTTTTCTTAAAACTTCAGGAACCCTGACAAAGACTCTACTTCCATAAATTTTTAAATGCTCTACATTGGGTTTTATCCCAAAAAATATTTCATAAGGAGTTTTATTTTCTACCGTATTTGCAATTGTTCGAATTTTTAAATATGCTGCTGTTTTTATTACTTCTGGCCAATACCTTCTATGAATTTTAGCTTCTCTCATTAAACACCTACCTATATCCATAGCAGATCTATTATATCTTTCTGCTACTCCATTTAATTCATGGACATACGGAGGACATGGTAATAACTCTATACCCTTTTGCCTTATAAAATTATAAATATCTTTATTTAAATATTCTTTGCCATTATCGCACTGTAATTTTTTTACTCTTTTGTTAAATTTATTTTCTACAAGATTTACAAATTCTATAAAACAACTTGCAGTTTCAGCTTTACTTTTAATACAAAATATTCTTGTACATTTACTATAATCATCGATAAACGTCAAAAAATATTTTTCTCCACCATAACCAGTTGTGTTATGTGGACCATTTAAATCAGTATGAATTAATTCCAAAATTTCAGTAGTCTTTGTTCTATTATTTTCAAAAGGTACATTAGCCATTTTACTTTGAATACAATTCGAACATTTCATTTCTGTGCTTTCGATCTTATCTGGCAAACCGTCTACTAATTTATTATTTATTAACTTATTTAAATATTGAAAATTTACATGACCAAGTGCCCTATGCCATTTCTCTTTATGAGTTAATGTTATTGAATGTGCATACATCTCATTTTTATTTGATAAAAAACTTTTTATACAATACAAATTGTTTATTTTATCAGCAACAACTATTAATTCTCTAGACTGATTATAAATCTTTGCATTTTCATTTTTTGCCACTATTGTGCAATTTCTGGTTATCTTTGAAAAACTCAACAAATTTTGCTTAATGCCTGCCACAAAATAAACATTTTTTAATTCAACATGTTTTTGATTATAATAATTTTTTAAATAAATTTTGACAGTACCTACTTTAGTGGCTTTTAACATTTTGCCGTCTGGTAGTTTAACATCAACAGGAATTTTTAAATCTATGGAATTATAAAAATAGGCATCATTATTTATTATATGGTCAGTACACCCACTATCTAAAAGCCAGTTTATTTCACTGTTATTATTACATTCTTCGTTTTCAATACACCCAAATACCTGATTTATTTCCGGATTGCAGACTTCAGCTGTCCATGACTCGGATGAAAAGTTGTTTGATGATTCACCTCTAGAATGAACTTGACCTCTGCCACGACTACGACCTCTGTAGAATCCGCCCCGGTTGTAACCTTTCTGTAGTCCTCGCTGACCTTGACTGAACTGATAGCTCTGTTTTCCTTGATTATTTCGCTGCCCGTACCAGCAGTCCTTCTTGAGATGGCCGAGCTTTCCGCAGATAAAGCATTGCGATTTAGTTTTGGCTGCAAATGTACTCACATTGTTCTTCTTCCCCGAGTCACTAGTAGTCATATTTTTTTCTTTTATTTTAGACTGGACATATTCAACTGTTCTTTGTTCTATTGGAATTACGTCAAGAAAGTCTCCAATATAGCTATAGCTTGGTGGAAGCGCTTTGAGCAGGTATCTCAACTTCTCGGGTTCATCTATTTTTCCTCCAGCGATTTTAAACTCATTTATTGTTTTTTCAAACTCAACAAAAAAATCTTCTACTGTAGGATAATTGTTCAGTTTAATCTCTTCAATTCTTCCTCTACATATTATTTGCATAGCAGTAGACTGTGTTAAATACATCTTGTCAAACTTGTTTATCATTTCAAATGCTGTTTTACATTCACTAATATACTCTAGTTGTTTATCTGAGATTGTACTCATTATTATAGTCCTGGCTTTTAAATCCTTCTTTTTCCATTCCACCTCTTCCTTTTCAACTTTAACAGAAACAGGCATCATACCAATAGCTGGCTCGTTACATTCTTTGTATTCCAATAAAGTTACCAACCTTAATTTCCAACTTGAATAATTTGCACCATCAAAAATAGGTAACATTATGTCTTCTATCCTTGCTTGTTTTGCCATTTTGATGATAATAACGTCCTATTATCGACAACTGATGAATTTTCACGATATTTTTTGTTGCACATGTGAATAACCTCAAACGTATTTTGATATGATATTTTTATCTTGATATTTTTTATAACACACTGAGTTTTCCCATTAAACCACGCTCTGCTACCATGTTAGAAGGTTTGTTAAAAAGAAAGACGGAATAACTTTATGAATGTATTAAACTTTTAATGATCGACACAGTTTATTTTTAGCACACGGGACAAGTGACGAAAGCCACAGACAACATTAAAAAAAAGGTTAACAGATTGCGCTTGTTGAAACTAGATGGCGCTACCCGTATCATTTATAGTAATAAGATTATGAATTTACCATAAAATACAACAGTTAATTGTGTAGTGCTTTCTTGCAAGAGCTCAATAACATTTCCAAATCACTAAATCTCGCTCGTGAAGTCATCGTATTGGTTCTCATACAGTTTGAAGCGCTCTTTTTTATCTATCTCGATATAGGTCTGTGGTTAGCTGTCTAGGCTTATGATACATTTTAAGCTCTAACTATCGAGCTACCGAGACTTCGGTAGCTCAGTGGTTAGAGCATTGGACCGGATTTCCAAAGGTCGTGGGTTCGAGACCTATCTGAGAATTCACTTGTTTTTTTCCAATATTTTTCTATTTAAAATTTATCATAAGTATAAAAATGGCATTGAAAAATGCAATAATTACAAAATCATAAATTATTGGCAGTTGCATCTTAATCGATCGTTAAACACCTGAAAAGATGTTTCTTTCGAATGCAAGGATATGCCTAGCATTGATGTGACAACGCTGGCCTATAGCGTATTAAAAATACAAAAGTATTGGAGAATTTCGACGGTGGTTCGCAAGTCTCGGTAGCTCAGCGGTTAGAGTATTGGACCGGATTTCCAAAGGTCGCGGGTTCGATTCCCGTCTGAGAATTCACTTGTGGCCGAGTTAATTTTTTCCAATATTTTTCTAATTAAAATTTACCATAAGAAGGTTGTTTTTTTTTCTTTTTGATTTTTGAAGTGGGTTTATTGAGAAGGATTTTATTTCAAAATTTTTTAAGTTAGGATAAGTCCCGCGCTTTCGTTTGGGTCAAACCACTTGACCGAAAAAGCGACAGTATTTTATTTCACATTTTTTAAGGTCAAAAGCAGAACCTGTGCCATTTGGTGAACTTCTTTCAAAATAAACTCAAGGGTTTTATTTTTTTGTATAAAATGTTTTGTATTTCATAATTTAAAAAAACAAAGGCGTAAGAACTTTATTGCCATCTTGCGATTTTAAAATCAGCGTTTTGAGATTTCCTCAAAATACTGAACTGATTTCGAAATTTAGAAAACGGAACCCACTTGGGAACACACCTGATCTAATAACGTTTGAATAATTACAATCGTATTTGATAGAATCAGGCGTTACTTGGCGGAAATCCATATCTTAGTAGAAAACGAAAAATATGTCGCGTAATTCCGCAAGAAAAAATGCAGATGCAGCCCAGTGACACACCTTGCACCTTCACCGACTACTCTACACGTGTTTCGCCCACACACGGAGCATCCTCAGGAGTTGTTAGACCGTGCCAATCTCAGCACCGAGTGAGTAAAATGGCCCCAAACAGCCGTATTTAATGCTTCCCACTCCCCCCCTCCCCGCCCCCAGTGTGACGCATCGCGACTATAAAAGTGAGACAGAGTAATAATTATTGAAAATGTTATAATAAATGTAAATTAAATGTAAAAGTATGATATAAATATGTGATATCGATGAAGGTTTTTTTTTTTTTTTTTTTTTTTTTTTTTTTTTTTTTTTTTTATTTATGAATCCCTATCACTGCTTGTTTGTCTACAAATACGCGGAAGTGGGGAGGAAGAAACATTTATCTGATCGTTAAGTATGGCTCCATCAACATTATGTTTGATAATTTCTAATTGTTCCAACACGTTCAGTCGTAAACTTTTATTACAAGTATGTAAAACCTCGTAGGAATGCCCATCAGATAATTGGTGACCGGTATCTAATAAATGTTCCGCGAAATGAGATCGTTCTGGTCGGGCATTCCTATAGGCAGAAATATGTTCTTTATAACGTGTTTCAAAACAGCGCCCAGTTTGTCCCACGTATACGGAATTACACTCGTCACATGTTAACCTATATACACCTGACTTCCTGCCAACCTCTGTTTTTTCCTTACCATTGCAAATGGCCCGTCGAACGGTGTTAGTGGTTCGAAATGCCACGTGAACGTCGTTGTTTCTTAAGATTTTTGATATTTTCTCTGAAATTTTCCCTACATAAATCATACTTGACCGATAAGTATGAACAACACGTTCACGCGGCACCGCATATAAAAGTTTAGCCATCTGTTTGTTAATTTTAGTCTTAACCATTTTATCAATCATCCGTCGATCATAACCATTTGCAACGGCAATATTATAAATGGTATTTAATTCTTTCATATAAGATTCATTTGACAAAGGCACCGTCAATAGACGATTAATATAAGAATGAAAAGCAGCTAGTTTGTGTTGCCAAGGGTGACAGGAAGCCGCGGGTATTACTACATCAGTATGTGTAGGCTTTCTATATATTTGGAAATTGTGACGACAATGTTCCCGTGTAATGGTT
Organism: Chrysoteuchia culmella; assembly: GCA_910589605.1. Lineage (NCBI taxonomy): Eukaryota > Metazoa > Arthropoda > Insecta > Lepidoptera > Crambidae > Chrysoteuchia > Chrysoteuchia culmella. The sequence continues at coordinate 603,238 of OU342645.1, read as the reverse complement.
AAATCTAAGAAATTTATAGAATTATCGACTTCAACTTCTAGTTTAAATTTAATCTTTGGATGTAAATTATTTACAAATGAATAGAAAGACTCTAATTCTTGTCTAGTACCGGTCCAGCATATGAGTATATCATCAACATAACGATAATAATAAAGAATGTTATTATTACCTGTGAAATACCTATTCTCAAAATTGTCCATGAAGATCTCCGCCATCAGAGGTGATAACGGAGAACCCATGGCCAACCCCTCCTTCTGTTTGTAATACCCACCATTGAATTTGAAATAGTTTTGTTGCATGCAAATATTGGTTAAATGCACAATTTCGTTTGCCTCCCCTGGATGAATACGCCTTCTCTCTAGAATATTTGAGAGTATTTTGAGAGTTTCTTGATAGGGAACGTTAGTAAACAAACTGTCAACATCCAGAGAAAGCAAAATAGAATTAGGAGGTAAAATAACATCCCTTATTTTGGCAATTAAATCTGCTGTATTTTGAATACTATATTTAGGATAAAATGATGACTTTTCTTTAATAATATCATTTAACTTTTTTGCTAGCTCATATGCTGGACATCCTATATATGAAACCACAGGGCGCACGGGAACATTGTCTTTGTGTATTTTAGGTAAACCGTACAACACAGGGGCCTGTGGATTCATCGGGGTGATTAGCCGAGATGAATAATCGTTTGGAAAAAGAAATTTACAATGATTAATATTATTTTTGACCTCCGTGTTGTACCGTGTCGTCGGGTCCGAGCGCAAAGGAATGAAGTCGTCGCTATGAATTATGTCCTGAACTTTATTTATGTATTCATCTTTATTTAATATAACAATACTATTGCCCTTATCAGCCTTTGTCACTATTAAATCATTATTATCTATTTTTTGTTGCAACGACCTCACTGTTCGCAACTCGGGCCCCCCACAGTTAGTAGGTTGAATTTTATTTAATTCGTTGGTAACCACACCCTTCACCATATTATCCTTTTTATTAATAACAATAGCCACCTCTGAATCTACAGCTAATCCCTCCACCAAAGATGAAGTCAATTTTGGGGTTATGTTATATTTGAGACCTTTTTCCAAAAGCGACACCTCGCTTTGGGAAAATTGCACATTTGTTAAGTTTTCTACGCGGGGATAGAAGGAATGTCCATCATCAATCCTACCATTGTTATTTCTACTATGTCTACCCACATTACTTCCACCGTGTTGTGTTACCCTTAACCTTTGTAATTTGTGAGATTGATTAATAAACTTATAATGAATAGTCTGTGATGCGAGATCTCTAGCCTTTTGGTCTAAAAGGTCGAACTCAACGCTATGTAAATTGTGTGATAATTCTGTATGTAAAATTTTAATATGTAATTTAAGATTGTCTCTAATCGCGAACCAACGGCGAGATTCCGCATCTAACCAGACTTTTTGAGCTTTACGTATGGCCAAACCGGCCGCAGGACTGGTCGTGTTGGAATGGATATTAATATAATTTGGAATGACATTAAATCGCTTGCATTGTTGATTGAACCATACATTTTGAGACGCCACCCGATGGAGTTTAGTTAATTTGATGTAAAAACGTGCCTGTACAGCTACGCTTGCTGATTGTAAGTATTTGATAGAATCAGGCGTTACTTGGCGGAAATCCATATCTTAGTAGAAAACGAAAAATATGTCGCGTAATTCCGCAAGAAAAAATGCAGATGCAGCCCAGTGACACACCTTGCACCTTCACCGACTACTCTACACGTGTTTCGCCCACACACGGAGCATCCTCAGGAGTTGTTAGACCGTGCCAATCTCAGCACCGAGTGAGTAAAATGGCCCCAAACAGCCGTATTTAATGCTTCCCACTCCCCCCCTCCCCGCCCCCAGTGTGACGCATCGCGACTATAAAAGTGAGACAGAGTAATAATTATTGAAAATGTTATAATAAATGTAAATTAAATGTAAAAGTATGATATAAATATGTGATATCGATGAAGGTTTTTTTTTTTTTTTTTTTTTTTTTTTTTTTTTTTTTTTTTTTTTTTTTTATTTATGAATCCCTATCACTGTTTGTTTGTCTACAAATACGCAGAAGTGGGGAGGAAGAAACATTTATCTGATCGTTAAGTATGGCTCCATCAACATTATGTTTGATAATTTCTAATTATCTGAACGTGTTGGAACAATTAGAAATTTACATTTATTATAACATTTTCAATAATTATTACTCTGTCTCACTTTTATAGTCGCGATGCGTCACACTGGGGGCGGGGAGGGGGGGAGTGGGAAGCATTAAATACGGCTGTTTGGGGCCATTTTACTCACTCGGTGCTGAGATTGGCACGGTCTAACAACTCCTGAGGATGCTCCGTGTGTGGGCGAAACACGTGTAGAGTAGTCGGTGAAGGTGCAAGGTGTGTCACTGGGCTGCATCTGCATTTTTTCTTGCGGAATTACGCGACATATTTTTCGTTTTCTACTAAGATATGGATTTCCGCCAAGTAACGCCTGATTCTATCAAATACTTACAATCAGCAAGCGTAGCTGTACAGGCACGTTTTTACATCAAATTAACTAAACTCCATCGGGTGGCGTCTCAAAATGTATGGTTCAATCAACAATGCAAGCGATTTAATGTCATTCCAAATTATATTAATATCCATTCCAACACGACCAGTCCTGCGGCCGGTTTGGCCATACGTAAAGCTCAAAAAGTCTGGTTAGATGCGGAATCTCGCCGTTGGTTCGCGATTAGAGACAATCTTAAATTACATATTAAAATTTTACATACAGAATTATCACACAATTTACATAGCGTTGAGTTCGACCTTTTAGACCAAAAGGCTAGAGATCTCGCATCACAGACTATTCATTATAAGTTTATTAATCAATCTCACAAATTACAAAGGTTAAGGGTAACACAACACGGTGGAAGTAATGTGGGTAGACATAGTAGAAATAACAATGGTAGGATTGATGATGGACATTCCTTCTATCCCCGCGTAGAAAACTTAACAAATGTGCAATTTTCCCAAAGCGAGGTGTCGCTTTTGGAAAAAGGTCTCAAATATAACATAACCCCAAAATTGACTTCATCTTTGGTGGAGGGATTAGCTGTAGATTCAGAGGTGGCTATTGTTATTAATAAAAAGGATAATATGGTGAAGGGTGTGGTTACCAACGAATTAAATAAAATTCAACCTACTAACTGTGGGGGGCCCGAGTTGCGAACAGTGAGGTCGTTGCAACAAAAAATAGATAATAATGATTTAATAGTGACAAAGGCTGATAAGGGCAATAGTATTGTTATATTAAATAAAGATGAATACATAAATAAAGTTCAGGACATAATTCATAGCGACGACTTCATTCCTTTGCGCTCGGACCCGACGACACGGTACAACACGGAGGTCAAAAATAATATTAATCATTGTAAATTTCTTTTTCCAAACGATTATTCATCTCGGCTAATCACCCCGATGAATCCACAGGCCCCTGTGTTGTACGGTTTACCTAAAATACACAAAGACAATGTTCCCGTGCGCCCTGTGGTTTCATATATAGGATGTCCAGCATATGAGCTAGCAAAAAAGTTAAATGATATTATTAAAGAAAAGTCATCATTTTATCCTAAATATAGTATTCAAAATACAGCAGATTTAATTGCCAAAATAAGGGATGTTATTTTACCTCCTAATTCTATTTTGCTTTCTCTGGATGTTGACAGTTTGTTTACTAACGTTCCCTATCAAGAAACTCTCAAAATACTCTCAAATATTCTAGAGAGAAGGCGTATTCATCCAGGGGAGGCAAACGAAATTGTGCATTTAACCAATATTTGCATGCAACAAAACTATTTCAAATTCAATGGTGGGTATTACAAACAGAAGGAGGGGTTGGCCATGGGTTCTCCGTTATCACCTCTGATGGCGGAGATCTTCATGGACAATTTTGAGAATAGGTATTTCACAGGTAATAATAACATTCTTTATTATTATCGTTATGTTGATGATATACTCATATGCTGGACCGGTACTAGACAAGAATTAGAGTCTTTCTATTCATTTGTAAATAATTTACATCCAAAGATTAAATTTAAACTAGAAGTTGAAGTCGATAATTCTATAAATTTCTTAGATTTAACCATTACACGGGAACATTGTCGTCACAATTTCCAAATATATAGAAAGCCTACACATACTGATGTAGTAATACCCGCGGCTTCCTGTCACCCTTGGCAACACAAACTAGCTGCTTTTCATTCTTATATTAATCGTCTATTGACGGTGCCTTTGTCAAATGAATCTTATATGAAAGAATTAAATACCATTTATAATATTGCCGTTGCAAATGGTTATGATCGACGGATGATTGATAAAATGGTTAAGACTAAAATTAACAAACAGATGGCTAAACTTTTATATGCGGTGCCGCGTGAACGTGTTGTTCATACTTATCGGTCAAGTATGATTTATGTAGGGAAAATTTCAGAGAAAATATCAAAAATCTTAAGAAACAACGACGTTCACGTGGCATTTCGAACCACTAACACCGTTCGACGGGCCATTTGCAATGGTAAGGAAAAAACAGAGGTTGGCAGGAAGTCAGGTGTATATAGGTTAACATGTGACGAGTGTAATTCCGTATACGTGGGACAAACTGGGCGCTGTTTTGAAACACGTTATAAAGAACATATTTCTGCCTATAGGAATGCCCGACCAGAACGATCTCATTTCGCGGAACATTTATTAGATACCGGTCACCAATTATCTGATGGGCATTCCTACGAGGTTTTACATACTTGTAATAAAAGTTTACGACTGAACGTGTTGGAACAATTAGAAATTATCAAACATAATGTTGATGGAGCCATACTTAACGATCAGATAAATGTTTCTTCCTCCCCACTTCTGCGTATTTGTAGACAAACAAACAGTGATAGGGATTCATAAATAAAAAAAAAAAAAAAAAAAAAAAAAAAAAAAAAAAAAAAAAAAAAAACCTTCATCGATATCACATATTTATATCATACTTTTACATTTAATTTACATTTATTATAACATTTTCAATAATTATTACTCTGTCTCACTTTTATAGTCGCGATGCGTCACACTGGGGGCGGGGAGGGGGGGAGTGGGAAGCATTAAATACGGCTGTTTGGGGCCATTTTACTCACTCGGTGCTGAGATTGGCACGGTCTAACAACTCCTGAGGATGCTCCGTGTGTGGGCGAAACACGTGTAGAGTAGTCGGTGAAGGTGCAAGGTGTGTCACTGGGCTGCATCTGCATTTTTTCTTGCGGAATTACGCGACATATTTTTCGTTTTCTACTAATTACAATCGGTCCAGCCGTCTTCTAGTAATCGATGTACATACATAAAAAAAAATACGCGACAAATAGACGACCTCCTTCTTTTTTTAAGTCGGTTAAAAATCAAATATCATTAATTACCTATCTAGGGTTAAAAATCATATGGATTGGAGATACAATTCCCCATTTACTGGAACTTTGATCGTTATTCGATTGTACATTATCTTTTGCTTCAGAAAGTTCAATTGGGGTAGAGTTGGTATTGTCTTTGGATGAATCAGCGTTTCTTGTCTCCTTTGTGTCGAAATGTTCAGCAATATTAGTTTCAGCTACTTAAAAACTCATTTTTCTTGAAGCAGATTTTTCTATGCCAAATTGACTAACAACTATTTAACGAGTTAAGTTACTTAACTTTATTTATACTTATAGAGCGAATAAGTTGGTTGAATGAGAATAGAATGAATGAATACTTTAATAATAAATAATATGTTTGGATGTTTGTGTAATGTTTTTTTTTTATTGTAAGTTTGCGTATTTCTGTCCAATGAGGTTTTTTTTCATAGATTAACTTTTTTTGCCGCCTGGATCTCTCCTTTACACCCTTGCCGGTTGACTGGTAGAGTATGCCTAAGGGCATTAAGTCTGCCCTTTTGCTGTTTTATGCAATAATTAATAAATAAACACTGTAATATTAAGAGCTTAACTAAATATCTATTCATGCTATCATATTTTAAGCTATTCAGAATGACATACGAGCTTGAAGAATATTTTATTCTTACCAATCCTTAATCGATAGTCAAACATCTGTAAAGATGTTTCTTTCGAATGCGAGGATATTTCTCTCATTGATGAAGCGACGGTGGCCAACACCGTAGAACGGTGAATATACTAGAAAAATTCGCCGTGTCCTCATAGGTCTCTGTAGCATAATTGGTTAGTGCATTGGGGCGGAATCCCAAGGATGCGGGTTCGAATCCCGTCAGGGCGACATGAGACTAGTTGCTTTATTCTGGTATATTTTCTTGTTTAATATTTATCACATAAAATGTACCTAGTTTAATATAATGTAATGGATTTAAAAAGCATTTGTATTGTCTACATGTACTTGCAAATATGTACGTACGTAATTTTCCATCCTTTAATTATGACCCTTTCCTTGAAATGCTCACTAAATATTGCATCTTTCCCGAGAGAGAGACTTAAAGTCGTCCAATAAGAATGAACTATTGGACGGCATACTTTTTTTTTCGCTTCGAATCGCACCGCGGCACGATCCACTTGTGCTAATCAATAACATTGATAATAAACGTATCTGTATCGCTAATTAACTTTAAAATAACGTGTTAGTGTGTTAAATAAATAATTGTGTACCTACAATTGAAAATCTAGGTGTTTTTCTCTAAAGAAATTGTGCTAACCGCCTCCGACGCCGGTCGCCAAACACCGTCAGGCTGAGCTGATCCAGAGATCTCTGAGACATCACCATCATTAGCAAATCAAGTAAGTGTGTATGTCTTTTTCCACCTGAACGAGCTGTGATTGTGTCCTTTGTCTCTCATCATCTTACAGCTCCGTATTCCCGCCCTATATTACTTCTACTTGTGTTTACAAGTCGTCGTCGTCGTCTCAGCCACATGACACCCACTGCTGGGTATAGGCCTCCCCCAAGGATCTCCACAACGATCGGTCCTGCGCAGTCCGCATCCAGCGGCTTCCCGCGACCTTCACCAGATCGTCGGTCCACCTTGTCGGGGGCCTACCCACGGAGTGACGTCCTGTGCGCGGTCGTCATTCCAGAACTTTTCCGCCCCAACGGCCATCGGTTCTTATCGCTATATGTCCCGCCCACTGCCACTTCAGCTGAGCAATCCTTCGAGCGATGTCAGTTACTTTAGTTCTCCTACGGATGTCCACATTTCTGATTCGATCTCGTAGGGAAACGCCGAGCATAGCCCTCTCCATTGCGCGCTGGGTGACCTTGAGCTTTCTTATCAGACCCATAGTTAGCGAACACGTTTCACTACCGTAAGTCATCACTGGCAACACACACTGGTCATAGACTTTCGTCTTGAGACACTGAGGTAAGTTGGACGCGAAGATTTTACAGAGCTTCCCGAATGCTGCCCAACCGAGTTGGATTCGACGGGAGATCTGTTTCTCGAAGTTGGACTTACCTAACTGGATTGTCTGTCCAAGGTAAACGTAGTGGTCAACAACTTCGAGTGTAGTGTTCCCAACGTGAACTGGAGTAGGTACAACATGGGAATTGGACATAATTTTCGTCTTATCCATGTTCATCCTAAGACCCACTCTTTGGGAAGCACTACAGAGATCTTCGAGCATTGTGTTCAGGTCCTCCAAGGTCTCAGCCATAAGGACTATATCATCGGCAAAACGAAGGTGTGTCAGATACTGGCCATTAATGTTGATGCCGAGTCCTATCCAGTCCAAAAGCTTAAAGATGTCCTCCAACGCAGCTGTGAACAGTTTCGGAGAAATGACGTCTCCCTGTCTCACACCTTGTAAACTAATTAGTTTACAAGTACATGCAATTATATTTTGTTCCACGATAGAAACCGCCCCATGCAGTCCACTCGAAATTTCGAAAATAACTAACATAATATTCTAAATCGAGGACAGATGCTACACTTTTAATTGATAGACCGGTGAAAAAGGTGATTAAAACAATATAATACAATACAAAGTTTTTTTTAATTTCCTGTTGACTTTCAATTCGTTATTCTCTTTCATCGAACTCGTTAATTAGTTGTTTCTCGACTTGTGTACTAGTGCAGAAAATATTGTTTCACGTCGAATGCAATGCTTGTTTTTTTTTTAACCTTTGTGCTTATTTTCACGACATAGTTTTAAATTAATAAGCCTTTAAACAACTTAAAACTATATTTGAGTTATATTCAAACAAACGAAAATCATTTGTTTGAATATAGCTAAAATATAGTTTTAAGTTGTCTCAAACGTTATTTGAACAAATACCCAAGAAGAAGAAAGGATATCGATATCTTCATATGAATATCAGAAAAAGCATACTTACAGAAAATTTTATATTATTATAATTATGATGTAGGTATTGATTTCATCGCGAGATATGAATAGGAAATTATTTTTTTCAATTTCAAGACCGAATGTTTCATAAACAATTGAATTTAGACTAAAAGCTTATAAAGATATTAAAAAAAAATAACTATAATTTAACGTCGGCGCCTAGAAGTTTTGAAAGCTTTTCTTATCATAAAATCGCGTACGAGACCTGAATTAATTAGAGCAGAGCAAATTAGGTAAATTGTCACCTCGGGGAAATTCAGAAATTTGGGTAAAATATCGCAACGTGACTGGCAAGCTTTAATTCCATTTCGATGTACAAGCGAATCGTTTTATTGCTAATCAACGATTCATTTCGCAACAATTGTGAAATGAGCCACGAGCTTTTTCGATTTATATCATTTTCGTGATGGGACCACAAATCATTGGATAGACTTTTTCCCAAACCCTACATCATAAATTGATAATGTAGGTAGAACTGTAATCGAAAGAGGAGGTTACCATATTTGCCAAAAAAAGCTCCTGGACTAACCACGTTACACACATAACACATGTTATTCTAAGTCCATCCACATGTAATCCATCTGTTATGAAGCAAGAAATACAAGCGTTTTAGCAGAAATAATAGAAAACATCAACTCATCTCGCAAATTGCCTAGGCGGGATTCGAACTCACAACTTTTGGATATCTGGTCCAATACAAAATACAAATACAAATAGTTTATTGTTCATAAAAGTATGAAAAATACAAGTTGTATACCTTAAAACTTATCAACAAAAACAGTAGGTAATACTCTTTCACTTTCACTATTGAGTTTAAATCGTCTACTAACTAGTCTTGTGAAATGAGACGAGTATTATTCTAGCAAAATCGAATAATCATATTAGTAACGTAAGTATTTTCAGAAAATCTCGATAAATAATATTTACTAAACAGCTTGCATTGAAAGCCGCGCGAAGAGTAAGCAACGTATTTATCGGACAATGCAGTGATCTGAAACAAAGTAGCATCCAGACGGGATTCGAACCAGCAACCTTTCGATATCAGGTTCAATGCTCATCCAGTTGAGCTACCGAGTCTTAGTCAATTGTCGATGGGAAGAGCATTGGGCCGTATAACCAAAAGTTGCTATTTCGTCGCCTCACTGCTTGTTTGCTCTATGTACCGTTAGTTCGATTTTACAGTAGAAGTGTTTTTGAATCTATAAAAAAAAATTAAGTCTTTCCTAGTACATGAGTTACCGACTTATTAATTGTTATAATTTTAAATTATTGACAGTTTTTGTGTGGAGATAGAAAAAACATGCACTAATATATTTACGAATGTGGACTTTAATCATTACCTCATTGGACATAAGACAGTGTAACTTTTTCATTTTTACGTGCTTGTTAGTTCTATCTCCCAGATACCATAAACATAAACAGGGTAAAACAAAATTTGTCCCTAAACGCATAGTATGATCTCAAAAATATACAGTTTGATTTAATAAAAGAAAAAGACAAACTTCGTAAACAGTATAAAATATTTGGAAACCCACGCGATAAAATAGAACACGATTTATTAAGAGACAGATGCCATAAACTATTCGATAAATGCTATCTATACTTAATATTATAAAGAGGAAAGATTTGTATTTTTGTATGTAACGAATAAACTCAAAAACTACTGGACCGATTTTGACGAAATTTGGTATAGAGAATCCTTAGACCCCAAGTAGTAACATAGGCTATAAATGATCCCAAAATTCCCACGGGAATCCATTGATACTTGTACTTATGGTCCTAATATCATATCAGTGCTTCTGGGTTATTCTGACCATCAATGAATGACCCAGAAGTTAATTTTGCTGAGACAGGGCCTATTATTATTTTTATATATTATTTTATATTTTCTGTCTAGAATCAATTTTTCTTTTTGTCATCATTAAGTACCTACTTGTCTCATTGTATAACTGTTTTTTGTGTGTGTTGTTAATAAATGGTTTTCTTCTTCTTCTTCTTCTAATTTCTAACACACGCATGAATGAAATTCCAGTGATTCAAAAATAAGACTCCAGTTACATTGCGCATACGGAATTGCAAGATTCCCATGCGAATTCTTTTGATACCATAATTCGCATGCGAATCTTGCGATTCTGTATGCGAATGTAATTCGAGTGATTCGAATATTAACTTCTGGAGTCGTATTCACTCAAATAACATTACGCATACAGAATAGCAAGATTCGCATGCAAACTCTATTGTTTAACACCACTAAAATTCGCGTGCGAATCTTTTTGCGCAACAATGCATTCTCAATAATTCTCATGTTAATCTTGCAGGATTCGCATGCGAATTTAATTCGAATGATTAAAAGTTACGACTCCTGGTCGTTTCAGTTCCTACTTTTGAGTCAACAAAATCTTCATAATTATTATGTTGGTGACTAGCATAAAATAAGAGCCTTTTCAATTTCCTAATAATTAAAACAAAACAACAACTTAAAGCTTGCGACGTTAACGTTTTTATTCTGATAAAAATCTTCCAGAAAAATAAGTAACAGGAAAAACAATTATATTTACTAAACTTAAAAAAACGAGGATTCAAATTATGTCGTTCTGCGTCTACGAAGTATTTGTTTAGACAGCTTTTTTTATAAATGTAAAATAATTTATGCAATTTTACAATGTTTTTCTGAAGCGACGATGATAGCTTTCGTTTTTCAATTATTCGAATTATATAAAAGTATTATTTTTTGTTAAGTAACTTTAATTACGCTTTGTGATTATGACGCAGCTGATGCGTCTTCTAGTAATATTGTAAGTTGTGTCTTACATTAATGCACTTTTTTTTTGTTGTTGCCATTCTATTTGGCTATATTTATACAGCTTAACATAAATACCTGAAGTACGTCATGCTCACTCAAACGTTCATGGGTCATGCTCGTGAACGGGTGCCGCCAGCGGAAATGTGTCTAAGTACTTCAATCTGCTTATCTTAATGTTGTGCTTAAAGCTTAAATATTTTTTTTCTAAAATAAATTGATACCTGTATGTTCCTCACAACTTGCAGTACAGTAATCTTGTAATGCGAGAAATGTTGTAATGTATGATAGATAAGTCTTTCTTTGCCAGTTGAAAATTGTTTACGGTTACATTAACCATAAACTGTAATATTATAGTTAGTATTTTCATTTTGTGATTTTTTGTAGCATAAACGTATAAAATAGCACTGTAAATCCAGAATTAAAAAGTCATAACAGCAACAAAATAAGTTTATCCGACTTATTTTCCTTTAGCGAAAATCTCGATTAGAAAAACTAAGCCAACCTATTAAGGTTGTCTCACACAGCATACGCTTGCAGTCAAAGCCGCGTGAAGAGTGAGCAACGCATTATGCACACAATGCAGTGATCTGGAGCAAGCGGGGTATCTCTAGCCCGCTTGACTGGCTGTCAGCTAATGAGGCCACGGAAAACGCGGTACCCTGGAAAAGCGGCCCGAGCCCACCAACTGTAGTTTTGTAGTGTTTGTTATCTATCATCAGCCTGTGGACGTCCCTCTTCGAGCTCACGCTTATTCATAGGAGGCTATTAGCCTACTTCTACCACGCTGGCCAGACGGGTTGGTAGAGGGTTTGTATCAAGTTTTCACTCGCACAGGTTTTCAATGCGTCGAGCCTCTTAGTCAACTCTTACGACATCCCAGGCATGTAAGGGAGTGGTGACACTTGTATTCTTAGGCTGTCACCACACGGCATTCATCTCGTGTTTGTTATACCTATATCAAAATAAAATATTATACCACAGATAATATGATTACCAAAATTGTCTCTATCACACGATTTATAACCTGAAGGTAGTACAAGAAAAATTCTTGCAATATTTTTTTTTTGTTTTACATTGTGTATTTAAACTTAACATTCCATTTAGAATAGAAAAGGGGGATTATTATGTTGTAACGAAGAACTGAGAAATAATGATAATTTTGACGTACCTACTAATAAGGTTGAGAATTAAGAAACATTAATAAAGGGATAACCAGATTAGCCTACTTTCAAAATTTTACCTTTATTTTTTCGGTTTATTAAAGTGGACAAGTCAACGTTTATTTTTCAATATAACATTTTATCAAAGTCAATTAATAATTGAAAATTTTCTTGAAACTAAGCTTCAAAATCGCAGTTCTAATGGCCATACACCGTACCCACGTCGGGAAGAACATTGTATGATGCCATTCATAACAGATATCGTTGGCAACTTATTTTACCGATTATTTGTTAGACCACCACAATATTGAACCTTATTTTTTATAACTTACTACATTTGTAAAATGCATTAGATTTTCTTACAGTTTTCTTTATCAGTTCATTATTGCTTTCTATAATAAAAAAAAAATGTATTTAGATTGAGATTCATCTCGTAATATAACTGTGGCATAAGTCGTCGGCCGATCGTTTAAATGGGCTGATCGAGATCTGCCTGGGCACATCACGATACGCCGGCAATTTTTGTTATAAATTAAAGATTACGTTTATGTTTACGGTTACGTTTGAAGATTCGCCCGGCCATGTTTGGGCATATCGATTTCCGTAGGTGACCAAATTATAAGCAAATAAAAAGTAATTAGCAAAGTTATAAATAAGAAATAATAAAAAAAACTTAAAATTTTAAACATTACTTACATAAATGTGTAATAAAACTCTAAATAAAATCTTAGTAGCATTAAAATATGACAGCTGTTGTGACGCCGCCATCTTCCTTGCAATCAGATGACAGAGTGAAACCAGCGCCATATTAAAACAACATTACGAGCGACGCGCCCAGCCATATCTCGATGTGACCAAGTGACAGGTAGGGCAAATTAACAAATAAAATAAATAAAAATAAAAATGTTTATTAATCAGACTACTATAAGGTCCATTATTGTTAGTAACAATGAAAACTTACCAGCTATGTTAGTACTTAATAATAAATTTTTAATTTTGAGCAAGTAATTTGGCACATGTGCTCGACTAGCGGACAGTCCCCGCTACCGGCGATGGCCTGCAGAACGTTGTTGCTGCTACCGCGAACCCGCCGTAAAAGTGAGCCTGCTTTTTTGCGTAGTATGGTGGGAAAACTGTCAACCTTTGTGTACGCGAACATGCTGGACGCACTGCAATATCGCGGCAGCCCCAACAACGCCCTGAAGGCATTGTTGTACTGTACACGCAGGGCGTTGTACGATTTTTGGGTATAGTTAACCCATAGATTGCTCGAGTAAAAAGAGGTACAGTAAGCTTTAAAAAGTGTCACCTTAACAGGCGCAGAACATCGAGCAAATCTGCGAGCCAACATGTTGGCCCTAACTGACAGCGCCCTGCGCTCTCTCTCTATATCCAAATCATCTTTTAGATCCTCTGTTACTATATGGCCTAAATATTTAAATTGTCTCACTCTTTCAAGAGGTGACCCGTATAGTCTTATGGGGGGTACAAAATCAGGAAGTTTATTTCCAGCTTTAAAAACCATGTACTCGCTCTTTTTACAATTGTAAACTAAACCATTAGCAATTGCGTATGTTTCACAGAGACTCAACATCTTTCTAATGGCGCTGACTGAGGGGGCCAGCAGCACCATGTCGTCCGCGTAGCTAATATTGTTGACGCATACGTTATTGACATGACACCCGATCTTCATACTGCTGAGCCCCTCGATCAGCGCGTTCACATAGAGGTTGAAAAGCTTGGGAGAGCTCAACCCCCCCTGCCTCACACCACATTCTAACCTATAGGGATCCGAGTATTCGTTTGCCCATTTCACACAGTTAATCTGATTGTTATACCAAAAACGAAAGAGCGATACAGTTTCGAATGGTAAACCAATATCTTTCAGCTTTTTCCATAGGATGTCATACACGACCAGATCGAACGCCTTGGACAGATCCAAGAAACAAGCCTAAATAGGTGTTTTTCTGTCTGTATAGTACCTGACAGTGCGCTTCAGGCTCAGGATTGCACTTTCAGTTGATAACTGTGGCCGAAAACCAAACTGGAGATCATTAATTTTTAAGTGACAATCTAACTGAGAATTCAGCGCACTGTCAAGCACTTTGGCGACAGTTGTTGCCAACGAAATGAGTCTGTAGTTCGACCTGCTCGACACGTCCCCCGTTTTACATTTCGTGATGGGAACTACAATGGTCTTAATTAAATCCTGAGGAAGGTAGGAGTGCACCAAAAATATGTTAAAGAGCATTGCAAGAACCCTAGAAAGGTGGGGCCCCGCGTTTTGAAGGTGTTCGATGCTGAGACTGTCGTGGCCGGGAGACTTGCCTCTGGTCATTGACTTTATTATTTTGTCAATTTCTTTGGGAGTAAATAACTTTTTGATTTGCTCACAATTAGCCGCAGCATCGGTCACCCCCCCAACCGGCCCTAACAGAGACTTGACAGTGAAATGCTCTTTAAAAAGGTTAGCTATCTCTTTAGGTTCACTTGCACCCTCAATAACCGTAGGCCGACCAGGTCGTGAGTTTAGCCTATTCGTCGATTTCCAAAAGTTTTTGAAATCACTCTTACTATGACATGAGGCTAGCGCGTCCATTTTGATTTGCTCTTGGTGGTTCTGACACCATTTTAATCTTGTTTTGAAAATTCTACGACTAACTACCATATCCTCGTAAATGGTCCCCCATTTGGGCCGACCGTACCATACCCACAAGAGAAACTTAGATCTGGCCTCCATATGAGCCTCCCTAACATGTATATTCCACCCTCTCAGACATTTCGACGTTTTATTACACTTCATTTCATGTGTAACAGTTGCTGCATTAGATAATACTGAAACCACATTACTGTACATGTCATCAATTAAGCGTCTATGGTCACTATTACTACAGATCCCTTTGCAACAAACTTGGAATTCACTTGGGAAGTCAATCCGCTTTAGCTCATCGTTACATATTTTATTATAACTATCAATTTGATATTGTGATCGATCCCCCCACCTTATTTTATTTAACACAGAATTACACATTGAGAAATTTATTTGCGATAAATTTAAGTTACAGCTAATCAACAACGGAAGGTGATCAGACCAGTATGAGTCATACTTGACCTCAGCACTAGTAACGCACTGCCAAGCTGCCTCCGTGACTAAGCAATGGTCTAATCACCTTCTGCTGCCATGCGCATCACTAACATAAGTAAAAGTATGTGAATCAATGCCTAGTTTACTCACGTCCGCACAAGTCCATGCCTGATCCGCAGAAAAGCTGTCCATTTCGTTATAAAATAACTCATTTGGGTGCGCATTAAAATCACCCAACAAAAACGCAGATTGCACTCCACAATCTTCGATTATCGCACTTAGCGCACTAAGGCAGTCCGTGAACTCCGTTAGATTTTCGCGACAATCGCAAGGCATATAAACACTGCACACAAGAATCTTAGGGGCGTCGCAAAGTGTTATCTGTATAGCACAAATACGTGGATTTACGCACTCGATCACTTAGACATTAGGAAACGCACTTCTTCTCCACAGCAAGGCCACTCCGCCAAAAGGCCGGCCCGCGACCATGCCAGCTGTTGTATCGACGGCGGACGTGCCCGTGCTGCCAAACTCGTTGTGCACTGTGTCAAGGTATGATAGGTCATGCGGGAAAAGCCAGGTCTCCTGGAGCGCTATAATATCCGCATTTTGACACAGCATTCTTACACCATCGATGGATCTTTTTATAGATTTACAGTTAAAAGTAATTATATAACTTTGGGCACTTCAATGAGAACAAATGGGTTGTTCTCATTGAAGTGCCCAAAGTTATATTGGGCACATCATCAAATAACTGGAATAATCACGATCGGCAGATGTTGATCGGCCAATTCAACTATTGACCCACGACACATATAATAAAGCAGGGTACTCACATAAAGGTAGGTAATGTACCTACTTTACAACCAAGACAAAAACGCAGTTTTTTAGCGTCTGCACCCCCCTCCATCACTGCACTTCTCTTATTAACTGATTAATTAGTGCTTCAGTGATTAACTGATTCATTAGCACTTTTTGAAATTTTGTTGTTCATTTAGTTGTTAAATGTTTTTCATCAAGTGAGTATGTAGGTGCAAGCCAATCCCGCGTACTCACTTGAAACAGTATCAAAAAAATAACGTGCTACACTAACCCCCATATTCTAAGTCGTTCCTCCAAAACTTTTTACACTCCACTCAACCTCGTCGTGGGTAAAAATGGTAGTTTGCGCTAGGCCTAACACGGAGTGGCTACGTACTCTTTGGCTCCTCCAGGTCCTTACGGAGTTATGACTTAGAATACCGATTTCGAGGAGTATTTCGAAGAGGTTTTCAATGAGGTTTCGTTAAGTCGAGGACGAGTAAGTTTTGGAGGAACGACTTAGAATATGGGTGTGAGTAGTGCGTAATAATTGTTAGTAAGTATTATTATGTTTTTGTTGACTGCCTATTAAATTGTTAACCCGCTGTTAGTGACGTAGGTATATTGTCTGTGAGACCAGTGGGCTTATTGTCTAATTTTAAAATCTATCGCAATCCCTTTCAATTCGTCATTTGAAAGATATTAACATACTTCAGGTTGTCACTATTTGACATTTGGTAGGGATTATCATCGGGACGTGTTTAGATAGATATTGAATGAATGAAATTGAACTGTCTAAGCAAAGTGACACACGAAAATACCTTTCAAATGTATGGAGAAGTGTCAAATGAAGTGTCATTTGAAAAATCATTCGTTCCGAAAGGGATTGCGACTATGAGTTACACAATTCCGTAAATCACAATCACAATACCTTTAAAAGGGATTGTGATAGATTTTGAAATTAGATAATTAGGGGGCTGGTGTTTAAAAAGAAAAAAAAAAAAAATCCCGTCTTCTATTTTTGTTGTAATTTCGAGTAATAGCTGCCTCATTTCACGTCCCATACCGGCAGTTAATCCCGCAACTTCAGAGCTTGTGTGCTGCTGTCAAAAAATATTGATTTTATCCGCATTTTGTCAGAAATTTACAAATGTTTGACTTATATTTCTATTATTTTATTACAATTTCCTATAATCCGTAAGTTTATTGCATGAAACGATATTTGACAAATATTTCCTATTAAATAAGATTTTAAACCTTCGCGTTCCATTATAATAAGCCGAAACGTCAAGCTGTAGGTAAGTACATACTGTACTGCATATCAAATGTCGCGTTTTAGTCCATTTGTTTTTATTTATAATAATTTTTCCTATTATTTTCCGAATTAAAATCTTTGTTATAGCATGCCATACGAAAGGGAACAGCGTTGTCTCAAGTTTGATTATGATTTTTTAATTATTGCATTTTTCAATGCTATTTTTATACTTATGATAAATTTTAAATAGAAAAATATTGGAAGAAATTAACTCGGCCACAAATGAATTCTCAGATGGGAATCAATCTCGGTAGCTCAACGAGACTTTTAAAGTCTCGGTAGCTCAGCGGTTAAAGCATTGGACCGGATTTCTAAAGGTCGTGGGTTCGATTCCCATCTGAGAATTCACTTGTGGCCAAGTTATTTTTTTCCAATATTTTTCTATTTAAAATTTATCTCAAGTTTGTTTCACAGGAAGTAATTGATGAGGATGCACCATCAATGTCATCAGGCAGGGAAGCTGGAAGTGATATCGAACCGGCGAATCCTTCTCTGGCTAAATTACAGATTTCATAGTAAGTGTATATAGCTACCACCAGCTTATCTAAGACTGACGCCATAACAACAATGTTTTCAGCATTGTTGTGTTCAGGCAGTTCGAGATAAGATAGCCAGTTCCTCAGTGGTTGAGGATTCCGGGAGAGGCTCACGTCCATCTTCAGCCTTATCAATACTTAACATCATGTATGATAAGGGCTAAGAGTCTCCCCGTCATTATAAAAAAAAAAAAAAAAAATAGTGCCTGAATAATAGTATTTTTTCAGGTCACGATTTCACAGAAACACCAAACATAAAGCATGGCTAAAGAACCTGCTTTGTTTATACTAACATTATGATTACATATAACATGATTGTTTGTTTGTTTTTTTGCATAGAATAGGCTCCAACACTACTGAACGGATTTGGATGAAATTTGGTACAAAGATAGTAGATAGGCTGGTTATGAACATAGGATATTTTTATCCTGAAATTCCCACGGGGACGAAAACCACGCGGGTGAAACCGCGAGCAGCAGCTAGTTAAACAATATAGTATGGTGACTGAAAAGTAGCAAGTACTTAACTAATTTAATTGTAAATTAATTAAAAGCTTTTACGATCCCGTGAATATACGGAACTCATTATTGAGTGATTGTTTGAGTAAGCATGTAATTTCATTAGGCTGCGTTTCCATAGATGCGGAGCTCCGCGGAGCTGAGCTAAGACTTACAAAAATTGACCAATGATATTGATCAAATCACACATCTCATCTCCGCTCCGCTTCAGTGGTAACGGTATTAGCAGAGTTGAGAAGAATTATATTAAAATGTATAGCGTGCTGTGCACTGCGGAGCTTTGTCATGCTGAGCGAGTCACAGCGGTGCGGAGTTGAGCTTAGTAGCTTTGCTAGGTGAAGCGTGGCCGGGCGGGGATGAGCGGGGCTTTGCGGGGTTACGTGGCGTCACACACCTTGAGGAGTTCGTTGCAGTTTAACTATACCATCAGTTACAACCTCATTTATTACTTTCCTTTTTACACTTTTAATACTTTTTTAGCTTTTGTATAGAGAATAGAACAATGTCATTCGACTAACGTCTTGTAATAAAATAATAAGTAATTAAATTACGTCTGCTACTAAAACAACGATCTTTCAATGTATTTTACCATTTGTTTTTGTTTGTTTTTGTTTTTGTTTAGCGACTACATTGCGTCCTCACTGTCTGACACAAACTGTTTAAGTGACTGCAACCAAAATGTATCCACAGCCCCGCTCGGCTTAACTTGAACTAGCTATTAATACAGCTTAGCTCAGCCCCGCTCGGCTCATCTTCAATCACCTACACAGCTTTGCTCTGGTCGACTCATTTTTGGCTAGCTTCAATAGAAACACTGACCTTTTTACACAGCCCCGCTTAGCTGAGCTCCGCGCAGCCCGGCGCAGCTCCGCTTCTATGGAAACGCAGCCTTACTCTCATTTTGCATTAAGTATACCTATTATTAGCTCTTTATTTAAAACTTACATCTGGTTTCTGAAACGCATGCCAAGTCAGACCATTAATAGTAACAATCTGTTTGCAAATCTATTTTTTGCTAAAATTTGAAACGTGCCGGCCAAAAAAAAATAAAGGCTTGATTCTGATATATCTTGTGCCTCTTTACATTTTTATTATGGCACCAAAGCTGTAGAAAGACTTTTTTGGTTTTAATAGGGTTTGAAAAGTGAGATTTTTTGTGATAAATATTAAACAAGAAAATATACTAGAAAAAAGCAACTAGTCTCATGTCGCCCTGACGGGATTTTTTGTTCATTTTTCTAAAGTGAAACTTAAACAAACGGATTTTTTTGGCTGCTTTGGCTTTGGTGCCATTATATTAAATGTTAGGGTCACATGCTTTATCAGAATCAAGTCTTTATATATTTTGCCTGGCACTTTCTCATTTGGACCAAAAATGTATGGAACCCGGATGATGTCCTTTACCATAAAATTGCATTGAACAAATAAACTTAACCGGTTTCACCTCTTTCGGTTTCACCCTTGCTTTCATTTCCGTGATAAAATGTACCCTATGTTTTAATGCACGCTATTAACTGTGTGCCAAATTACATCCAAGTACCTTCTGTAGTTTTTCTAAAAATGTAGTATTCTCATATCCAAACTCTAATTAGTTAAAGTAAAACTCCAATTATAGTAAACTTACCCACCCGCCTATTGATGCTTCAATCACGAAATCGTGAACAATGCCGACGGGCGGGTTAAACTGAAATATAAACGAGTTGTTAACCAGCCGCTTGTCGGATCCGCTAAGCGCTCTGCGAATTCGACACGAGAAAACTTTACGGTACCCACGCTTTTTTAATTTTACCGTCGATCGAGTTTCGAGTTTGAAACTCTGTTAGAAATTACAGACGAGCTTTTGTTTTTTTTTTATCATTTAAAATATCATGGTTGTTGGCGTTTTAACTTTCAGATTAATAACGAACGAAAACTAATAGTGGAATGGAATGAAATTGATATTGACTTCATCCAAAAAGTTTAGTCGTGGAAAAAAACCAGAATATTCCTTCATTTTTTTGTTTTAAAAGGGCAATTAACAAGATAGATTCATACAGAGATTTTCAAACCTAATAAAACTTTTTTTATTTCTTCATATAATAATTAAATATCGTTGTTTTAATAACCTGATATAATTTCCTTGAATTATTTGAATAGTTTATGTTTTTACATGTGGTTATATTATATTCTTATCTCTATATCTATTTAATACAATTTATAATTACGTAGGTTTATGTTGGCAATAATAAAACGAGGTAAGTAAGTAGAATTTATATTTAAAACTTACTGTATCATAATGATATCATTGAACAAAATGATACGTCAGGGGATAAAGGTTTCCTATTACTTCAAGGCTCTTTTTCCTACTAGGTACTCTATTACAAAGAATCAATATAACTCCACATTTGCCAATATATTCCAAGTCTAGAGACATAGCCACACACATTAAAGTCAAATAAAACACATTTGTCGAACATTTGCCAGTGACACAGACCTATATCGAGATAGACGAAAAGAGCGCTTCAAACTGTATGAGAACCTGGCGTGTCGACTATTTCGTACCTACGATGACGTCACGACTCACGTGCGAGAGTTAGTAATGTGTAAATGTTATTGACGAGCTCTTGCAAGAGAGAACTGCTCAATTAACCATTTTCCTTTCTGAAAAATTTCGTTTCGAAAAGTTTAAGATGAATGTCAAAGATTGTCTTCTTAAAAAAGGATATTATACTATAAAAGATTACTTGAATGACGAGACAGCTTGGTCATAAATATTTAGTTTTGTTTTTTCGAAATTGTAGTGTCATTCAATTAATGTTTAGTAAAGTATTAGATTCAACTTTTAACACAGGTTGCTTGGGTATGTCATGCTCTCTGTAAACATTTCTGCGGTGGTGTCGTGTGAGGCGGGTCGCTACGTTCCCTAAAATATGGTTGAGCGAAGCGATGGCTGGTTCATGCGTCATGCTCGTGAACGGGTGCTGCCAGCGGGATGGGTCTGCTCATGTTTGCTTGTGTTAAAATGTGTAGAGATGTATGTT
The DNA here is from genome assembly GCA_910589605.1 of Chrysoteuchia culmella. NCBI lineage: Eukaryota > Metazoa > Arthropoda > Insecta > Lepidoptera > Crambidae > Chrysoteuchia > Chrysoteuchia culmella. The sequence continues at coordinate 581,633 of OU342645.1, read as the reverse complement.
GTTTTGATTTTATGTTATTTATGATGTTTTGAGTTGAGATGCGTGGCACTGCTTGATCAGAGTAAACAAAGGTAAATAGTGTTTTCAATTATTCCAAATATATAAAAGGTTTTTTTTTTTTTTAACTTATATTACGATTGTGATTGTGACCCAGCTGATGCGTCTTCTAGTGACATTGTAGGTTGTGTTGTGTCTTACATTAAGACACTTTTATCTTTCTTTTTTTGCTGTTGCCATTGTATTTTTTTATATTTATACAGCTTAACATAAGTACCTGAAGTACGTCATGCTCACTCAAACGTTTCTTCGGCGGTGTCGTGTGAGGCGGGTCGTTACGTTCCCTAAAATATGGTTGAGCGAAGCGATGGCTGGTTCATGCGTCATGCTCGTGAACGGGTGCCGCCAGCGGAAATGGGTCTACCTCAGTCTGCTTATCTTAATGCTGTGCTTAAAGCCTAAATATTTTTATCTAAAATAAATTGATACTGAAGTCTTGTGGTGCGGGAAATGTTGTAATGTATGATAGACAAGTCTTTCTTTGCCAGTTAAAAATTGTTTACGGTTACAATAACCATAAAATGTAATATTTTAATTAGTATTTTCCTTTTGTGATGGAAATTGACCTTACTGATATGTTAAGGTCACTTTTCAATTTGACGACTCTGTATGAAATAAAACAGGGAGAAAAAAACAGCCCTTGACGAGTTTCTTGCCGGTTCTTCTCGTTACAAGGTCTCCCGCCGTAGGGTTTGTGAACCGATGGCGTAGCTTCTTTGACGTTCATAAGTGCTTGTAACAGCCTAGACTGAATAAATGATATTGACTTTGACTTTGAGTGACGTGTGTTTTCATGGCAATGGTCTCAAACGGACTGACTTAGGTCGATAAACTTTGACCGGGGATCAAACTTTTGGCACGCAAGGGAGGTACACTTTTACCGTCTATCTCGATATAGGTCTGTGGCCAGTGCCGAGGACGACGACGGTCAATTAATGACAGTTGCAGGGTTGCTGTTTTGCCATTATGATTTCAGTAGTTCCTATACCGGCGGGAAACATGTCCATTTGTGACCGGTCCCATTGTGGAGGAACGATGCAGATAATGCTGTTGCAGCTCATTTGTTTTCTTCAGACATTTACAGAAAGGTTTTGAAGACGAAAATAAGTTAGAGGAATGATTTTCACTGGTTCAATGTTTAATGTTTGACGACCTGTTTGGCCCAGGGTACTTCCTTACCTTCCGCCTTCTCCGCCAGAGGTTCGGATTAGGTCCCCGGACAAGACAAATAATTATGTGCATGAATATATCTATTTTCTTTGTCTGGGTGTATGATATGTATATTATGTATGTATTTACAAAAAAAAACCGTTATCTAGTATCCGTAACACAAGTTCTTCATGAAACTTAACGTGGGCTAGGTAACTGGTGTGATTGTATGCATTTTTTTTGTTTTATATTTATAAAAGAAATAATATAAACGGAGTAATCATTAAGCTAAGTATGTCATTTCTGACTTTATATAAAATGAGAAACAGTCGAACCTACATTTTAAGTCAATGACCACATTCTTCAAACATTTTAAACAGTCGGGAACAAAATGGATCAATCATAGGTAAGCACATCAACTCCACGATCTTTTCCATTTTCCAGTGTAACCAGTCAGAGCAAGTCATGGAAATATAAACCTATGTAGGTGTTACAATCAATCTGAATATTTAATTTTTGTGGTTCAATTTTTAATCAATTATAAATTTTCACTAATAATATTTTGCAAATGTGTCATACAAATTAACGAAGTCATAACACTGCCATCCGCGCACTGCAAATATATTATACAGTTTCGCTACTGATGTAACGAGCAAACAATACTGTCCACTCGGAACATACGGCTTTGTGCACACTGTTATTATTTTATATACTAGTGGCTCTCTAGCCAGTACCACAGATTACTAAATAGTTACTACGTAACCAGTACCTAGAGGCAGAAGCACGTTGGTTAGACTAGAAAACCTGGAAGGTATCATAAAATCTGGATATGCCAGTGAACGTCGCGCTGCATCAAGCCGATGACCGCAACAGGTAGAAGCACCTCGTACGAGACTTCTTTGCAGGGGTACACGATCCTCTACTATGAGTAGTATTTCGATTGGTGGTCTTGGTAAGTCCGCCTGGCTACCTACCACCATCTTATCTAAGTCTGACGCCATAACAACAATGTTTTCAGCATTGTTGTGTTCCGGCAGTTAGAGATAAGATAGCCAGTTCCTCAGTGATGAGGATTCCGGGAGAGGCTTGCTTCTATCTTCAATACTTAACAAAAGCTAAGAGTCACCTGTCGTTCCATAATGCTTTCAAACTTTAAACTCTCTTAAAATCCTTCAACGATAGGTTTTTTGTCCAATTCCTACATACGAGTATTTCTATTCATCTATTGGATTAATTATTGCATTTTAATTGTGATAGTGATAGCGTTAGCGATATTCCTTGTACGAAGTTTGAAACATCGATATCTATAGCGATAGCAATAGCAAAACCGTTAGGGGGTAAGGGTGAAGGTAGTCTCCGTGAATCTGTCTCTATTGTAATGGCGGTTGCAGCATTCCTGGTAGAACTCGGTTTGCTGGAGTTATCCGGCCTGACAAAATAGGCTCAGGAAATGTTCGAGTTGCGGAATTCTTATTGAAATAAAATAAAGATGAAAGAGGGAATCACTGAGGAGATGAGTAGCTGCCCGCGATTTGATCAGTGCGTAGTCTTCCACTGTTTGTCACAGGCCTCTTCTAGTTTACGCTATTGAGCCCCGTCCTCAGCTTCTTTGTAGCCCTTGCGTTCGGTTTTTCACAAGTCATTACTCTACCTGCTTGTAGGGCGCCCTACGCTACGTTTGCCTAAACGCGGTTCCAATCTAGAAAGTTTGCCTCTCTCGTGATGTGACCAGTCCATTGCTACTTCAGCTTATTCCTTGATCTATGTCAGTCTCCTTGGATCTCTGTTGGATATCTTCATTTCTGCTCCACTTTACCATGAACTTAACTGCAAAAGTTACAATAACTAGTGCAAATAAGAAATCATTGTTGAGTTTAACCCTAATGAAGTCTTTAACCGACTCCGTGATCTAGTGGTACAACCACCGGTATAAGACCCAGGGGCCCCGGGTTCGATTCCCAGCGGGGGTACATATTGTATTCGGTTTGGTTGGTGGTAGGACTTGTTGTAAGTCCGCCTGGCTAGCTACCATCTTATCTAAGCCTGACGCCATAACAACAATGTTTTCAGCATTGTTGTGTTCCGCCAGTTAAAGATAAAATAGCCAGTTCCTCAGTGAATGGGGATTCCGGGAGAGGCTCGCTTCCATCTTCAGCCTTATCAATACTTAACATCAGGTATGATGAAGGCTAAGAGTCTCCCCGTACTTCATAAAAATAAAAATAATAAAAAAGTGAACTTATCAAATTGCTATCTGAATGCGGCATGATATGAATGCACTATGCAAAACTTTCCCACATCGAGCCATCAGAACCACCCCTGACCGGACTTCGGATGAACACAATTAAACCACACTAAATGTTTGATAGTGTTGCATTATTAAAGACATTGTGCATATTAATTTAATTAATTGAGCCCATACTTCTTGAATATTGAGAGAAACCTTTATAATTATCTGTTTCCGCTTTGTGGCTGTGACTTAAGTGTCGGCGTGATGATGGCGATATTTTCCTTTTAATTATTTTCTTCGTTCAATATTTACTTTATAACCAGAAATAGTAGTAGAAAAACGTAAGAAAAAAGTTATTCAATAGAAGAAAATTTAGTAGTTGAATGTGTAAATGACCTTACAGTCATATTTGTTGACTGTTTGGAAACAGTTAAATAAGCCTGACCCGAGTGCTATGATAACAACGATGGAGCGCTTCATGCTCTAAAATATCGATGAACTCTTTAGATGAAATTATGTTTTCGTTATCATATTTTATTTAGTTTTGGTTGGCAATGTTGGCATGCTTAAGTTAACATTCCTAAAGTTAATAATAATAAAATAAATTTTGTGTTCTCATCACAAACTTGGCATTGAAACAAAGACATTTACAATACAGAAATAAGCAATCTAAGTTTGTGAGAGTCTGATTCCTAAGCTAAATAAAAATACCTGTGTTACAGGTCAAAAGCCTCCCACCACCTCGAATCACATTATCACTGATAAAAACGTTATATAATAAATGTCTCTGAAATATCATGAGAAGATTAAAATAATACTAAATACTAAAAATAAAAAAATAAAAATAAAAAAGATGTAAGAGTGCATCAGAATGAATGTGTGTGTGTGTGTGTGCGCACACACACACGCAAACATATATTTGTTTATGTTCGAATGTTAGTGAGACCTACAGTGACTTACAGCTGTTATTTTGTACATGTGGGTAGTGCAGTTATAGTAAGTGCATGTACTCCTCCTTCAGGTAGTTGGTAAAAGGTTTTCTCTTTCGTAGTAGGTCAAGTTCAAGAGCCACATAGTAAATTTAAGTAAAAGTGGAATTTTATATTTTATATTTAAATTACAAACAAAACGTTAACTATTCAATTTTAGACTTAGCGTTCAAAACTAGCCAGATATTTCTGTGCTCCTCAGCAATATGAATTTATCTTGAAATTAAAAGAGCATTAAGATCTCTTAATAACCGTAAATTCACAACCATTACAAAATCTAAGATTTTAAATTTCGCGTTCCATTATTGCATCTAGAGTAAAGGGACTTAACGCGACAATAATTTATTATGTAGTTCAAATTTTCTACGCCGAAACGTCAAGCTAAATACATAATATGTCGCATTGAGCCCCATTACAAAATCGACTATTGCCCCAAAATTATGTAACAGATGCGTAATCTAACTCCCAGCCGTCCATTTTTTCTCGGTCTTTATCCCTAAAGCTGTAGAAGTGATCATTCTCATTTATTTATAGATGTCTCTCAAGCAATCGTAACCTGTGGGATTGGGGGAAGTCTTTATTACCTCGCTTTCGCACTAAATAATCGAGGCTTTCCCTTAAATACGGTTACGTAAATAATAAATGTCACAGATGATACATTTTCTTTGTACTTCGTCTTACATTTTCGTACCATTAACGATTTGCCTTGACATCGCATAATATACAGCGGGCCTACCATCATCTATTAGAAACCATCATGTCTTTAGAACGTTTTGTTTTTAGTGAGGTTGTCACATTTTGACACACTTTGGAGGCGATTATCGAGCGAAGACGTCACAGAACTTCCGTCAAAAAACAAGCTTACTTTATGAGATTCGTAGTACGAAATAACATGGTGAGATCGAAACAATACTGCACTCGATCATTTTACAATGTTTAACGTTTTTTTTGAAGTGAAAGCTTCTTTAGCGGCGTTGTGCACATCAGAGTTTAAAATATTTGGGATGGGTATAAAATGTTAAAGTCGCGTCAGGACACGTGACCTGATCGAAAATTCGTAAGACGGAGGCAGAGTGGAGAGGCGCAGCGTAGGAGAGGAAGTAATATCCGTCTCTTTCTACCACGCGGCGAAAATGTATGCCTGCTCCTGCTGTTTCGTTTAAGCGGTTTTCACTTCTGCCGGTACTCCCGGAGTGCAACCCATTGTTTTCTTACTCTCCTAATTGAACTGGCATATTAATTACTATGCAGTGTCTGTTTGTGTAGTTTGACACTCAACTGAGACTCAATTATCATTTATTCAGTCTAGCCTGTTACAAGCTCTTGCGACCATCAAAGAAGCTACTTCATCCTTGTAACGAGAAGAACCGGCGAGAACTCTGCAAGGGCTGTTTTTAGTCTGGACGTGTTTCTTGCCGGTTCTGCCGGCACAGAGCCAGAGCACTTAAGAAAAGCCATCTGGAGAAAAGCAGCATATTCTAAATCAAAACGAGCTATAGTGCTTTCACCAGTCCGTTTGGCAACTCTGGTGATTTTAGCCTAGGGAAAGCAGTTGGCGTCACGTGGCTTATGATGATCTAATTCATTTACTACATATCATAATCCTAACTATATAATATTATAAATGCGAATGTGTGTTTGTTTGTCCTTTCTTGACGCCCTAATTGAGCAACCAATCGACTTGATTTTTGGCATAGAGTTAATTGAAAGGACTGAGAGTAACATAGACTCCTTTTTTCCCGGTCTTCCCATGGGAACGGGAAGCACGCGGGTGAGACCGTGGACGGCTAGTCTAACAATAAAAAAGACACTAGTCTTCTTCTTATCGAGTGAGGATTAGTGGCCACCTCTAGTGTCAGAGTTTATCAAGCCGCCTATAAGGCCTCTGACTTGGCTTAACGACTGTAATCAAATGACAACAGCCGGGACCGACGGTTTAACGTGCCCTCCTGAGCACGGAAGCGCTCAGTTATAATGCCACTTTACGGTCACCCATCCGACACCTGACCGGGCCGAACTTTGCTTAACAAACGTGATCGAATACGATCAGTCTGTCAATCGCGGACATGAGCGCTTCAGACACTAGTAATGGGGCCCCTTTGAGTTGAGACCGTGGCACTGCTTGATCAGTATAAATAAAAATAAGTAATATGTACATCTTAAGTTTTGGCGCGCACTGTTCATATTTGTCATATTTGGCATATTTGTCAGCACAAATACAGATACTGCAATATCTGCCTACTACGCCTACGCCTACGCCTGGCTGCGGTACGGTGTGCTGCTGTGGGGTAATAGTGTGGACGCTGAACAAATATTTATACTGCAAAAAAGATGTATCAGAATAATTGCCCAAATAGACAACACTGACAGCTGTAAACCTTATTTTATTAAGTATAGAATACTCACCTTTCCCTCCATATATATCTTCGACATTTGTATATTTGTTTTTAAAAATAATAATAAATTTCAAATAAATTATGTGATATCCACTCTATTAACACCAGACACAAAAACAAGCTTCACTTACCTCAGTCTCGAATAAAAATGTTGAGCTGCAGTCCATATTATATGGCTATCAAAATATTTAATAAATTACCACCAAAAATAAAAAATAATAAAACCCTAAAAGCTTTTCAAAGCCAACTAAAAGACTATTTAATTGAAAAATGTGTATATTCTATTAACGATTATCTAAATTAAGTGACTACTCTTTATTCAATATTAGTATGGCGATCAATCCAATCCAAATTGTAAACATCCAATCCAAATTGTAAACTTCTATCGTTGTTTATTTTTTATTATTTTCTGTTTTATTCTTTGTAACTTAATAAAATAGGCAGCCCTCTCATAAATTGCTGTGTCCGTAAAGGGCGACTAAGTTTTTAAGTTCCTTCTAGATTATAACACCTGTACACACTTAGTTTGCAATAAAAATTTGTATTTGTATTCATTGAAATAAAACAACTAATACGGATATCAAACGCGCTATATTTCAAGAACAAAGTTGTAATTCTCCATATTTTAAGGGTTTATTTATTATACCAACGTTTCGGCACCTTTTCAGCTGCCGTGACGTTAGTCACCCGTGACCACGGCAGCTGAAAAGGTGCCGAAACGTCGGGAAAATCAAAAAATAAGTAATGTTCTCCAATTTTTCTAATTATATAAAAGTTATTATTATGATTTTTAATTTACTTTAAATACGCTTTATGATTATGACCCAGCTGGTGCATCTTCCAATAACATTGTCAGTTGCGTCTTACATTAATGCAATTTTATCTTTTTTTTTTGTTGCCATTGTATTTTTTTTATATTTATACACTTTAACATAATTACCTGAAGTACTTCATGCTCACTCAAACGTTTCTTCGGCGGTGTCGTGTGAGGCGGATCGTTACGTTCGCTAAAATATGGTTGAGCGAAGCGATGGCTGGTTCATGCGTCATGCTCGTGAACGGGTGCCGCCAGCGGAAACGGGTCTACTTCAGTCTGCTTCTCTTAACGTTGTGCTTGGAGCTTAAATATTTTCATCTAAAATAAATTGCTATTGACCTTTACGCTTGTAATGCGAGAAATGTTATAATGTATGGTAAGTCCTCCCTTGAGACTTGAAAATTGTTTACGGTTAGGATAACCATAAAATGTACTTTTATTTTAGTATTTTTTTTTGTGACGAAAATTTAACTTATCCATGTATTTAGGGTCCATTTTAAATTTGTATGAAATAGACCTAGACTGAATAAATGATATTGAATTGAATTGAATTGAATTATCAAATAGGACGAGCTACGGAATTTATAAGAAACAACAAAGCATGACTGAGAATCATGCTGAGGTATAGGACAATGAATGTAAATGGAAGTTGATCCCACTGACTTACATACACTGATTTTGAGAAAAAAATGTAACGGTCAAGCCCTTTTTGTAATCTGTATAAGAAGAATTTCATATTATGAGGTGAATCATCCCACTTTTTCGAAATCTTCAACCTAATTCTTTCTTGAGAAATCTACAACCCTACATCAAATGAAAAACCCGTTGACAGCTGCTGCTGATATGCCGTTTATGTAAGACAAATTACGGTACTTGCACTTTCCTTAATTTCGTCCTTGGCACATATTCAGCCACTTGTTTATACTCATCCCTGAGGAACTCCGAATGCCCCTACACTCTTTAATCACAACGTTACAAGATCTCTGAAACAAGCGATTCTAAGCTTTGGTCCACCGTGATAAAGGTTGAGAAGACGCAGATTGGAAATTGCATTTCAATAAGCATGCTTTCGGGATTCTAGGCACGCCCGCGAAGCGACACGAGAAATAATGGCTAGAGGAAAGAGCACGGCTGGAGGGGGAAGGGGGGATGAATAAGGTGTTTAATGACCAACGGCTCTCGGAATTCTGGAGCCACGAACTGTTCATTTAGTTGGAAATGATTGATTATCTGAAGACCTTAGTGGGTCACATGTTTCGCTTAGCTATTTTTTTTGGAATTCCTAATGAGATTTGTCATTAATATGAAAAAGTTTTGGAGACCTAAATGAAAGTTAATAAATTATATTTTTGTTTCAGGGTTATATATATACGACTGTATTGCGGTAAATGAAACAATTTGCTTCTGGTGTTTTTGATGCTGTTTATTGCATTACCAACTTCAATAAAGCAAAGAACAACCTTCTGCGCCAGAGGTCCCGGGTTCGATCCCCGGACAAGACAAATATTTGTGTGCATGAACATGTCTATTTGTCTTGGTCTGGGTGTTTAATATGTATATTACGTATGTAATAACAAAAAAAAGTATATATGTATGTTTATCCGTTATCTAGTATTTATAACACAAGTTCTTCATGAAACTTAACGTGGGCTAGATAATTGGTGTGTTTGTATGAAATTATTTATTTATTTATTATTTTATTAGTTACCTAAGTTCGCACAGGAGTAAACTCTGTTATGATATTGATCTTAAGCGTCTTTAAGCTTAACATTTTTTTTATGATTGACGGTAAAACTCTTAGCCTTCATCTTACCTGATGTTAAGTATTGATAAGACTGAAGGTGGAAGCGAGCCCCTCCCGGAGTCCTCAATCACTGAGGAACTGGCTATCTTATCTCTAACTGCCGGAACACAACAATGCTGAAAACATAGTTGTTATGGCGTCAAACTTAGATAAGATTAGACGGTGGTAGCTAGCCAGGCGGACTTATAACAAGTCCTACCACCAACCAAACCGAATACAAATATGTACCCCCGCTAGGAATCGAACCCGGGACGCCTGGGTCTGATACCGGTGGTTGTACCACTACACCACAGAGGCGGTTAAATGTTTAAAAGGTTTGTACATTGGTCGCATCATTCTTCCAAATCTATTGATAAATGATTAAGTCAATTATTTATCAATTTTTGATATTCAGTTTTGTTTTTATATACTAGGTTATTATTATAAATTGACAAAACGTGGTTTTCTTTTTAACCCTTTGACCACCCAGTCGGAATTATCTGATAGAAATTTTCTGATACATACATATTCAAGTTTCTCTACCAAAGAAATATGAGAAGGTAAAAATTATATAAAGAAGTGCTTGTCGGACAAATCCGACTTTGGCGGTTGAAGGGTACGGTTTCCAAAAAGAGGTAGGTTCTCAATTCGGTTGTAGCTTTTTATGTTCGTTACCAGTATTCGGTCATTCAAGTTAGCCCCATTGTCATCAAGATAGGATATGATGATGGGATCCTGACGAAATCAAAGGAACTCTTCAAATATTTTAGGCACACCTATATACATTTCTTAGACATTTTCTGCAAATTGTACATTTGCTTCCAGAAAGCGCTTTGGTGAAATTGTACTGAAGATGAAGACCACACATGGTCACCGGAGCTATTAAATTCTAAGTAATTCTAAGTATCTCACTGTATTGGAATTTATGCTTCCTTAAAAGTTATGTATCCTAAACATAATTTTTAAGGAACCTTCTCACACGCAAAAAACGGACCCCAGAAAAAATGAGAAATAAATACTTAAAAAAATAAAAACAAAAAAGCCCTAGAAACAAAACGTTCTTCAATAGATAAAATATATACTTTTTGGTGTCTTGTTAATCATACTTGGTGGATCAGAACGAAACATGTTCAATATGTTCATTTTTGGTCCTCTATTCTACCATTTTCGGGGCTAACTCCACTAAGATATTATTGTGGGTTTTAGGAGACAGATACTGATCTTAAAATATGACCCAAGGAGCTCCAGATGATGAACCCTATGCAGTTGCAAAATCAAAACAATAGTAAAGTACTTAAGTTACATAGCAGATGTATACAAAAAAGTTTCAAAATAATCCTCTAAATTATATATGTTTTTCGGTTTTCCCTTTATGAATGTGGTATTAATAAAATTAAATATAATAGTAAATTATATTTTAATTCGATGCAAGAACGTTTAATAGTGACATCTACGGACGCGGTTCAGAACTATTAAGTAACAAGTTACCAACAACACATCAAGGACAAGAAGCAGCACAACCATGCTGGGGCTGATAGCGTCAGAGATTGAGCATTATTCCGACAGATGTCATACGGTCTACAAAAATAATCAAAAGCATGTAAGAAAATGAACTGTAATTATTATTATTAATTGATAATAATAATTTTCCTCTTTTCCTCTTTTAAAAAGATATTGGTATTTCAATAAGACAAAACTTCCAACAAAATATTCTTAGCAGTTTGTTATTAGATAGGCGTTTAGGATTTTATTAATATAAAGCAGAGTTCCAACAAATTCAGGTTTGATTATGATTATAGTGTCACTATCTTTTTATTTAACAACTTTAAGAGGTACAATTAGTTTTTTGTAACACTTCTTAATTTTTCTACGAGTACTTCTTACTTATTTATTCATTGTAGTAGAACTAGGGTAAACTGGGTTTTTTTAATAAACAAAAATTTTTTTTAAAGTTCATCACACCTGATGTTAAGTATTGATAAGGCTGAAGATAGAAGCGAGCCTCTCCCGGAATCCTCATCACTGAGGAACAGACTATCTTATCTTTAAATGCCGGAACACAACAATGCTGAAAACATTGTTGTTATGCTGCCAGGCTTAGATAATATGGTGGTACCTAGCCAGACGGACTTACAACAAGTCCTACCACCAACCAAACCGAATACAATATGTACCCCCGCTGGGAATTGAACCCGGGACCCCTGGGTCTGATACCGGTGGTTGTGTTGTTACCACAAGACCACAGAAGCGGTTGGGTAGTGTGGGCCTACCATGAGTTTTTCTTCCCGTTTACTGTACAGTAAACGGGAGACATTTTGTATGACGTGAGAAGCGCAATTCCACCTTCAGCCGTATCATTACTTAAAACATCATGTATTTTTTTTAATTTATTGAATTAAAAGAAACATACAGCTCTTATAATACATTTAGAGTTATTATAATTATTCATTAGCCAAAACAGTTTCCAACGATGACAATTGTATAGCGAAGACTATAATGAATAAAAATTTAAAAGATAACAATAAAATAAAAGTAAAAAGAAAACCTAAACCATGGATGCCATTCCAACAACCAAAGTAAAGGAAATATGTAAGTAAGGCGGTATAATAGTATATAGAAATTGGCTGAAGCAGATAACACTGTATTGTTTATTACACACTATTAACTTTTTTCACGGCTGATATATAAGCACTTAGTTTGCAGTTAAATAAATCAATATGACAGTATCTTTTATTATGTATATTGCAAGCTCGGATCAAAAATAGATTTTTAGAATAATTAGTTTTGCATAAGGGAACTGAGAAAACAGCATTGGAGCGGGCACTCAACCTTGGGCACCTAAATGAGATACGGCTCAGAAGGAAGGGTGAATCAATAACATTATTTAGGACTTTATATAAGAACAACTGATCTCTATGTTCACGTCGTAACTCTAAAGACTGAAGTAGCACTGGGGTATCTCCAAATCTGTAACCCAGCCTTTTTAAGAATTTATTCTGAATTCTCTCCAGCTGATCTATATAAGTAGCGTAGAAAGGATTCCAAATAACGGAGGAATATTCTAAGTGGCTTCTGACTAAAGAGTTATATAATAGTATGTAGGTATGCACGTCTTTAAAGTCTTGACATTGTCGAAAGACAAACCCCAACATTTTGTAAGCTTTAGCTGTAACTTTATCTATATGACACGAAAAATCAAGTCCACTATCAAGGTGCACACCCAGGTCCCTCACCCCGGTCACTCTTTTGATAATGTTATTATTAAATGTGTAGTTATAATTAATGAGATGTTTCTTCCGAGAAAAAGTTATTGAGTGACATTCGTCAATATTCAATTTTAAATTATTTTCAGAGCAATATTCGAAAAAATTATTTAAGTCATTTTGGAATAATTTACAATGTTCAATGGATTTAACAAAGGCGAACATAGCGAACAAGCTAAGCGTTCTCCCATTCATTCATCGTCGCCGTCTCAGCTACATGACACCCACTGCTGGGTATAGGCCTCCCCCAAGGATCTCCACGACGATCTGTCCTACAGAAATGCAGTTTGAGATTAAGACCGAAGTGGGCTACGATATTTATCAATGACATAGAAATATTTGAGTTTAATAGTGTTACTGTCACTTTCATTTGTAATGTCTTCTTGGCTTTGTAATTTTAAGCATTACGGATGATATCAGGTCAGGTATGGAGGTTGGCAAACTTACACTCCTATCTCTGCTTGATTTTAGCAATGCCTTCAATACTGTAGACTTCGATGTACTGCTTGAGACACTTAGCTCGATTATCATATATCCAACAGTGGTTGACTGGTTTCGTAGTTACCTGTCTGGTCGCCGGCAGCGAATCCGTGTAGAGGATTTGTTCTCTTCATGGTGCAATGTCACTGCCGGGGTGCCGCAGGGTGGCGTTTTATCTCCTCTTCTTTTCGCTATATTTATAAATTCTATTTCCTTTAATTTACTTTCGTCCTACCACCTTTATGCAGATGATCTACAAATTTACACGCATGCTACTGCTGATAATATTTCCTTAGCCATTGATAATATCAATACAGACCTGGCTCAAATTAGCGAATGGAGCAAAGCGCACGGGTTAAAGATAAATCCTGCCAAAACACAAGTTATTATAATTGGAAGCACCCGGTTAAGATCTAAGCTCGACCCTACTCAACTGCCAGCTATCACCTTCGACGGCATTGACTTGCAGCTCAGTGACCATGTAAAGAACCTGGGGGTGTACTTTGATAAAAGCTTAAGTTGGGGCATACAACTTCAGGAGGTGAGCCGTAAACTCTACGCATCGGCTGGTTCTCTGCGGAGGCTCCGTAACTTTTTGCCGACTGCCACTAAGGTTGCGCTAGCACAGTCTTTACTTCTTCCAATCTTAGCCTATGCCGATGTAAGCTATCTTGATTTAACAGAAGAGCAACTAAATAAACTGGAGCGCCTTCAAAACTTCTGCATAAGGTTTGTATTTGGTCTTCGCAAATACGATCACATCTCTGAATTCCGCAAAAAGCTCAAGTGGTTGCCTATTCGCCTTCGCCGGAATGCGCATATTCTGTCTCTGTTATTCAATATTCTTTTCAATCCTAATACCCCTTCTTATTTTAAAGATCGTTTCAGATATGTCAAAGACTCCCATTCCCGTTCCTTGAGATCATCAGAGAACTTGCGACTGGAAACACCGGTGCATTCCACTAAGTTTTACGGCCAATCCTTTACAGTGCAGGCTGTCCAGCTCTTGAATGCATTGCAATAAGAGCTGCTCAAACAGTTAGTATATTTAAAAAACGTGTCAAAGAGCACTACCTCACCATTTAGATATGTTGCTGATCTAAGCTGTGAGTTATATCCTATCCATATTTTAAGGTAAGTATATATTTATATTAAGTATTATGTAAGTTTATTGTTAGGTATAAAGTATTTATGCTTTTAAATGTATTTGTTTATGTATTTGGATTTAGTATATTGGTTTTCATTACGCCCTGTACACCTGTAGCTACCCTCATCATACTCTATTCTCTTAACCTGTCCATCCTAAGGTTGCCTGGAAGAAGGCCGCCAATTGTATGTTTCTCTTTGTTTGTTATTTTATCATTCTATGTTCTGTGTGTACAATAAAGTATAAATAAATAAATAAATAAATAAATAAATAAACGTTAGCCTTAAATAGCGACGCGTGCGCACGCAGCCTACGCTTTCAGTGATCTGCATTGTTTACGTTTTTGATGACGGTGACGACCACGGTCCGGAGATCGGTGACAGAGTGGTTCCCGTGCTAGGCCTGCGATTGTAGCAACATTCACAACGGTCGGCCACAGGATGGTGACCAAAAATTTATTATCTCGAACCCCACCGTGCTTCGGAAGGCACGTCAATTTTATGGTCCCGGCTGTATTAGCAGTCGTTAAAACCCACTCATCCGCATTGGGCCCGCTTGGTGAGTCATGGCCCAGTCTCCTTAGATATCCGTATGGAAGGCCAGTGCCCCAGCAGTGGGGACATTAAAATGGCTGACGACGCGTCGTGACGTGAATCGATCGATGACCACGGTTGTAAGATATATACATGGAAGTAATAGAAGTTGTTGTAATGACGTTATGTCTGAAGTAGGTACTAGCCTTTATTCAAAATGAAATACAGGCCATGGATGAAGAAAGTTTACGCCGAATCTGTAGTACTTTTCTTTTAATTGAACAAAAGTGTTCATTTACACGGGGACAATTAGTGTTTTTGACGATTGGTTTGTCTATACGATTTGTTGTTTTTTAGGGTTAGAATCACTGTTGTCCGTCTGTCCTCGTTTATCGCGAGAAAGCGTGGTGATAGTTTTTTTTTCAACGAATCAATAACCTCCTTCTTTTTTGAAGTCGGTTATCAATTCGTCGCATATATTTTTTTGACGAATCGTCAATGACGGATCCCATGTTTAAACTTTAACTTAAACTCATTGTCTTGAGCTCCTCCGTGCTTTGGAATGCACTTAAGTAGGTATGTGTCAGTAGTACTGTTAATGGTACTGATTGGTCAATGATACTGCTTACGTAGAGGAGTCCAAACGTATGTTTTGAAACTTGTAGTCACGTATTGTTTGAGTTGGCGCCTGAACAAATGCTATTCTATTAAATACCAGCGTCTGCCCGCAGTTTCACCCGTAGTTTCGTTCCCGTGGGAATATCGGGATAAAAAGTATCCTATGTTTTAATTCAGGCTATCTACAATCTGTGTATCACCCAGTGGTTTTTGCATGAAAGAGTAACTAACAAATATTCATCCATCCACACAAACTTTCACATTTTCAATTATTTTAGTACGAGTCGAGTATGATTGCTTTATTAGCAATCATAACTAGGTCACTTCTTTATGGTCAAATCACTTTGTTTTTGTAGTTCCTCTGAGAAGTTTACAATACTTCCATAAACAATATAACAACTACGTTATGGAATAATTTATAAGTTTTTAAAGTTATCTTATAACAATTTTATTAGAAATCAGCAAAAAAAAAACACTTGTTTTCCATCAATATTTACTCAAGCAATACTCTTAAAAAAGAAACAAAAATGTGTAAGATTATGACAAAAACAATAATATTGTTCTGACATAGGGCACTAACATTTGTCTTATCATAAAATATACAAATGAATTGCCGTTTTCCCCTTAATATAATAGTAGCCTTTTTTACTACTTTATAATAACACCTACATAAAATTTTAACAATAGGTATAACCTAATCCATTATGATACCTGATAGGTACTCCGTAGGAACGTTCGTTTATAATTTACAGTAGCTTATTTTATGGGGCCTACCGCTATCTCTTAGCGCAGTATTGTTTCAATCTTACCATGCTATTATGTACTACGAATCTTTTAAAGTAAGCTTGTTTTTTGACGGAAGTTTTGTGAGGTCTTCCCACAGTCATCGCCTCCTTATTGTGAAATTTGTCAAAATGTGACCACTTCAATAAAAACAAAACGCAAACAAAACGTTCTTATGAAATGATGGTTTCTAAGAGATGATGGTAGGCCCGCAGTAGTTTGCATTTCTTATAGTTCTTTTTTTCTTCGTACTAGTTGCACTTGGAATTCGTCTACGTCCTTCATCATGATACCGCATTTCACCCTAAGCGGCTTGTCCCCGTTTTGCACCATTTTTTCTGACGGGAGGATCTTGTAACGCCTTACCAGTGATGCTAATACTGTCTTCATAGTCATTGTAGAATATTGATAACCTGGAAATAAATAAAATAGTTAAATTGGCATCATTTAAATAACTTTTAGATGACGTACATCTGAAGTTTTAGCGCGCACTGTTCATTGAAATAAATTAACTTTTCCGTATATTAAACGCGCTATATTTATTTATTTATTTATCGTGACAACAACAGCCATACATTAAATAAAAAACCATACTTAGACTAAGACTATTACATTTTCACGAACTAAGATCTATTTGTCCGTATTTTTTGGTTTGTTGTGGGTTTCTTTGATTTTCCCGACATTTCGGCACCTTTTCAGCTGCCGTGGTCACAGGATGACTGGCTACTTTTAAGTCAACCCTCAAAAAGTTATATTTTTTCCCGTTCGGATACGGTGGAAAAGTTGAAGTTGAAGAAATATCCGGAAAAGTTGGTTTATTTTAATAACTTATAAGACATTTTGTGGTATACGAAATTAAATTGGAAGTAAAATCACTTAAGCATCGTTTCTGGATGAACGAGAAAAGATGTAAAGGATTACCCTAATAGCAAATACTATACTAAATAATAACTAATAGAAACTCTAGCAAGTTGAAACGTGCAGATACGGTGGAATTCGGGCAACTAAGCGAACAGCGAACCTGGCGGCATGAAGTGAACCGATTTCGCTACTATAATAGACTAGTAAACAAGATAGTCTCGTCATGCCGCTATGACCGCTTTCAGGAGTAGCCAGTATTGTTTCAATTTTACCATGCTATTCCACACTACGGATCTCATACGCTATGAGCTTGTTTTTTTGACAAAATTTTGTGACGTCTTCGCTCTATTATCTGCTCCAAAATGTCAGGTGTGTCATAGTGTCAAGTGTATAGTCAACTTAAAAAAAACTAAACGCAAACAAAACGTTCTTTATGGCATGGTGGTTTTTAATAGATGATAGCAGACGTGAGTAAGGCGCTGTATAAGAATTTGCCTTGAAAAGTAATTCTCAAGTTTTTACAGTATTTGCTGATTGTGATAATTAACATTACAATTACCTAAACAGTTTCTTGCCCCATAGCTGAATGGCATGTAAGCTGCAGGCTGATCCAAATGAAGGTCGAAGAATCTTTCCGGTCTAAAGACTTCAGCTTCAGGTCCCCAGTATTTTGGGTTTCTGTGAATCCCCCACATATGGAGAACCACTACCGTATCTTTCTCAATCTTTCTTCCTGATGCTGTAGGAAAAGAATGTGAACCATTTATTATGTGGTTTACTTGAATAGAAATCAGTAAAGGTTTGGTACCTATAGTTAAAGTTAAAAAAATACTCACGCAAAACAAAATCTCTATCGATATACCTAGAAATGATCGGCACTGGAGGGTACAGCCGGAGTGACTCTTTCACAACAGCGTCTAGATATTTTAGGCGTGGCAAATCATCTGCAGTGATTGTCTGGTCGTCACCGATTATTTCCATGAGCCTAAGTAAAGAAGAAAAAAGTAAATGTAAGTCAATTATCAGACTATTGTTAAGTGCATTTGTGGTTTCGATCCCTACCCGGGGCAAGCAAGTGGTGAATTATATAATGTTGAACTTATATTTTCTTGTTTATAGACAACAAACAGTAGACACTTACATTAAAAATATTCAAATCTTTCAAATAGTGAAACTCGCACAAATTGTTTGTCTTTTTCTGTGTTTTGGTACTATTGATAATTTAAATAAATATTTGTAATACACACTTACTTAACGCAAGTGATGATGGTGCATCATGATTTCTTATATTTAAAATCTTTTATTGATTTAATTTTATTATACTGATTCAGGCCCCGTCATTCAAATCACGTTATTCGCTTACGTCTGTTATATTCGTAGTTGTTAGCATGTTTTCGGCAGTATTATATATGTGGTTGATTTTAATTCCAAAATGGTTAGTCATTCACATAATTGTCACGAAACGTTTTGCATGTCTTTTTATCACAGGATAATATTACGAAGTTGATATTTTAGAAGAAATATTCTTTACTTGGCTAGACTATTCACAAATAAAGGAGAACAATTATGTTCTACTTTCAGGTACGGAAGTGAATTCATTAGCAAAGAAAAGAGAAGATTGAAAGATACTCCACCGACAAGAGGGCAGCTAGGGGTTTGACATTTTGGCCTGGTCCCCGTACCCGCATTTAAAAAAAATTTCAAATTCGCACAGGACAGTATTTCCTATATAAATGGATAGGGAACGTAAAGATTAACAAAACAATATAAGACAACATAATAACCGAAACTATCAGGTTAGTGAGATAATTGGAGTTAAAGATACAAAGGTCGGCAATTTTTTACTCTAATTATCTGGCTAACGTGACACTTTAGGGCATTATATATAAAGTCAAAGTCAAAGATTTTTATTCAAATAGACTTATAGATAAGTGCTTTCAAATCGTCCAATTTTCTTTTTCATATCGATTTTAACATTATTTACCCCCTATTATCTCCTTAGGGGTTGTTGATTTCTATAAATCACAAAATTAATGTTTGTTTATTGGTATTTAATTTCCAACCATAACCCTTATAAAAATGAGTGACTTTTATATTGAAAATAAAGGACTTTTCTTACTTAACTTCATCCCCCCTTCTACCCCTTTGGGGGTGGAATTTTAAAAAATGCCGAGACTGGTAAATGTTTATTTTTAATTATCAACCTAAATATAAAATTTGAAGATTCTAACACTTTTACTTTGAAAATAAAGGGCTTTTCTCACACAACTTCATCCCCCCTTTTCACCCCTTGGGGGTGGAATTTTCAAAAACGCCGAGACAGGTAAATATTTATTTTCAATCGTAAACCTAAATACAATATTTGTAGATCATAACTTCAAAACTGACGGACTTTCATACAAAATTTCATCCCCTATTTTATCTGATTGGGGGTAGAATTTATCAAAATCCTTTCTTAGCGGATGCCTACGTCAAAACATCTACCTGCATGTCAAATTTCAGCCCGATCCGTCCAGTGGTTTGGGCTTTGCATTGATAGATCACTATGTCAGTCAGTCACCTTTGAGTTATATATATTTAGAAGATATCATTATTTGTTCCTCCTCGTGTCCCCTGTTTATTTATATAGGCATTATCGTGTGACGTTATAAAAAAACAAAATGGCGTTTCATACTACGGATTTGAACGTGGCCAAGCTTCATACGAGTTCAAACCCCTTTAAGAGAGATCTTTACTTACTCTTGATAAACTTTCTCTTGCACATCTTGGTGTTTGGCCAACATGAGTGTTGTGAAAGACGCCCCCACTGCTGAGGTGTCAGTGCCAGCTAGCAGTAACACCATAGTCTCTTCTCGAAGCTCCAGATCTGTGTATCCTCTATCGCCACCAGAATAGTCTATGAGTAGTTCCAGGAAGGTCTTTGTGGCGGTTTTATCTGTTGGCAAATGTGAAACTCTGTAATGAATGAAAATATTTCACGAGCTCCGGCGCAGTTGTCAGTGGCAGGATCACATCAGATAGCTGATAGAGGCTTGGATCAGTCAGGTATCAAGTTCATTAATTTTAAGAAACAAGATAAAAAAACTATCAGTGACGCCAGATCTTTTTATCTCAATGCAAATGAAAATATCTAGGTAATGATCTCGAGATAACTAAAAATCGTTGTTATTTTTTTGATTATCTCCACTTAACATCCTTTCCGGTTGACAGGTATACTACATTAATTGCTGTTTATATAAATATTAAAAACATAACAAAAATACTCACCTTTGTCCTGCCCTTCGACAGCTTTTTTATAAGCGAGACGTTTCTCTTGTATGATCTGTAACCAAATTTAAAATATTTTAAAAGACCATTTAAAACTAACAAAGCGCTACGCAAAATTAACAACATGAGAGTCGGTGCTTGTTATTCCTTTTAACTCCTGAGGATGTTCCTTTTATAAATTGGGTAATTAAAGCGTTTGACCGCTATCTTGCCTGATGGAAAGCGAAGATGTGATCTAGGATGTAACGCGCTTGCATAGAAAATACATATCCACTCGTGACTTGAAGACCCCCAAATTGTAAGTGTTAGGAAACATAGACTCGGACAAGAAGTTCCACTCTTTGGCGGTACGGATGATAAAGGTCGAGTTAAAACGCTTAGGGCGACTCTTAAGTATATCAACCATATGTTATTATTATGGCACCTATTTGTACGTTTGGTTGACCGATGAAAAAATGGGGATGGTGGAATGAGGATGTGCAATTCTACTGCACACTCTTAGAAATGTAACCTATAAAATACGGATAGACTAGCAATCTTTCCTAAGTCAAAGTCAAAGTCAAAGTCAAAGATTTTTATTCAAATAGACTTATAGATAAGTACTTTCGAATAGTCCAACATTTTTTTTTCCTACCAGCCATTCAGGACATCTTTTAACTGATAAGGGGAACGGCCGTAAGAAACTTATCAGCCTTAGCAGAAACAGCAACATTTACAATGGAACATGTTGCTGCCAAACACAAATCTACAATCTTGAAATATATTTAATAAAAGAAGAAAATTTTCTCATACTCTCTTACATACTACTTACATATACTAAATTATCATAGATGTATTGTCCCGCCAAAGTTAGTATATTAATCTCTTTAAACAAAGCCTTAAGAGAATCTCTACGTCGAAGTTTGTAAATGGTTCGCACAGCTCTTTTTTGAAGTAAAACAACATTTTCTATATTAGCTGCTGAGCCCTACAACAACAGGCCATAGGATATTACACTATGAAAATAACTAAAGTAAGTATTGTAAAATGTAAAATTAAAAAGTTATAAAGTAAACTTATATCTATATTATAACTCTTGCCGTTTCAATTTCAGTTAAGAGACTTATTTTCCTTATTGCGAAAGCCGCAGAACTAAGTCTACTCGACAAGGCTTCAATATGTGGATCCCATTGTAGTTTTGAATCCAATGTAATACCATTTTGTACTCTCAACTAACTCTACTACATCCCCATTCAAATTGATAAGCATATCGACCTGCACTACATTAGGTAATGAGAATTTAACAAACTTGGTTTTAGTAGGGTTAAGCGACCAATTATTACTGTTGAACCAGTGTGCGGCTTGAGAGAGAGCACTATTTACTTCGTCAGAACAATTGTTTCCTCTATCAATTTTTTAAATTAAGGATGTATCATCTGCAAATAGTACTGTCTCACATAATTTACTCGTGTAGTAAGGGAGATCGTTAATATAAATAATAATAATAATAATAATAATAAATTTATTCATAAAACTCTTAACATAGTGTACAGTTATGTTCTTCTTAAATTAGGACTAATACTATTATAAACAAGTAAGCATCTGCTGCCGAGCTAGGCATACGCCTGTGTTACGGCATTCAGCGCCTATCCCCCTTAAAGATACATCAAATAAAGTCCATTACTTTTAGAAGATTACAGGACGGAATCATTACAGCACATGTATATGTGTGGTGTTTGTGTGTGTGTGTGTGTGTGTGTGTATGTGTGTGTGTGTGTGTATGTGTGTGTGTGTGTGTGTGTGTATGTCTGTATGTATGTACGAGCGTGAGTGTATGCATGTGTGCTTGTGTGTTGAGATGTCGTTATTACGTTATTATATTATTATACTAGTTATACACTTTTTGTTTTACTCATTTATTAACTTGCAACAAATTTTCTGTTTGGTCATACGTGAGTGATTTCAGCCATGTAGATGTTATAATTTTACATTTAGAAATAGTTAGTGGATATATATCAAGTTTTTTATTTATTTTATTGTATATTAATGGTCCAAGACATTTAAAAAACCTATTGCTGAAAACAGTATAAAACCTATCATTGGGTTTACATACAAAACCCCTGCGTGTGGATAGTATTTTAGGATCGTATTTCGTTTCGATATGTTGTCTAATTGTTAAATTGAGTATGAACAGCTGACGTACAGTGAGCACGTCACAAAGCTTGTATAGTTCGGTTGTTGGAAAAAGGATTTTTTTGAATAGACAGATTTTCAGAATAGCCCTTTGAGCAATTTCTAGTTTCTTAAGCACTGTTTTCGAAGCACCACCCCAGCTTACAATGCAATAATTAATTAGCGATTGACATAAGGCAAAAAAAACTTGTTTAAGTCGATATGGTTCCAAAATATGTCTTAAAGTTTTAAAAATGTATATTAATCTGCGTATTCTCGTGCTGTGACAATCCAAACTATAATATTGCCTTATTTCTGTAACTTTATGAGCAAAGCGACATGGTTTTTTTTTTTTTTTGAATAATTCTAAATTTTTATCGTTTCCAAACAAAGTCATTGTCTTCATTAATTTAGGCTTCAAATTCTAATTTAGTTACCCATTAATTCACTAACTTCATAAATAAGACCATTAACATAATAATTTTTCAATATTTTAAAAAAAGCGACATCTAGTGACACCTAGTTAAACAGTCTCTGGTAGGTTCAGGACTATGTAAGCGGGCAGTTAACGTTTATGATCGAAAATAATAGATGGCGCTATTAAAATAATAGGAATAAAATGCATGGTTTATTACATAAGAAATACAATTTATTTTCTTACTTGTTGAATAACAAACAAGAGACTCTTAAGATTAAGGAATAAAACTAATGGCATAATTTACAAGCAAAAGCATACTAGAATAACTTGAGATATTAATAGAAAGAAACAAATTCCTTTAACAAAAAGGTACTCTCTCAAAAGCCTTTGCTAATCCAGTTTTCCTTTTCTTGCTAGTTCCAACATCCATAATATAGAGTTGAATTTCTTCTGAAATAGAGTTTATCACTGGTTAATGTATTGAAATATTACATTAGGTATTCTTGTTAAAATTACAACCTGGAATTATGTGCCTTTAGTGGAATCTCCTCCTAACTTTGGCTATGATAAAGCATGCATAAGTTTGACCTTTTATACCAAACAATTCATTCAATTCAGTTAGAATTAGAAGGTTGATTCAATTGATTTAGAAGATATTCTACGGAGGTAATAATTTTATATTTATATAAAGTCCTGCTATAAATGTGACGATATTTACAGTGCTCTCAATATAGTAAATGATGATTTGATCTATTTGATTCAGTGCATAGATGGGTGTTGATTGAATTGAAAGATGGCCAGTATGGATATAATTTGTTTTGAAATAAATGGTATTAGATTATGTTGACAATGCAAAATCCTTATTGAAACTCTTACCTGGGGGTAATGGACAGTTATAGAAGTAGATTTTCTTATATCATTGCAAGTGATATAGCTAGTTAATTAAAGTTCCAGTACACTTTCAGTCTATTGACTGGGAACATGTTAGGCTTTAATTCCATAAAATTAGTCTGAAACATAAGTTGGTTTTCGGTTAGTAGGAATCCATGCTTTACAATGTAAGAATATAGGAACTTATTCAAAAGTTAACTTGTCTTATAAAAAAAATAAACATATGAAAATGTTTTGATTACTTACAGCGTTAGTTATACCTTAAGGTTTAAGTAGTATTGATTGTTTGATCTATAATATATTTTGGGTTGGTGTTATTCCTAATTTTGGTTCTAATCTAAACAAATTGCCAACCACAATCCCGCGCTTCATCAGTTAAATTTATTTCTTTCTTAGTTACTAAATTGGGACGTACCTAATGTCAATGTCAAGTGACATTTGACTCATAAATAACGGAACGGAAACAAACTGTTGTATCTATGGTCTATGACTCTATGCTATGATTTTGTGAGAATTAAATTAATTTATAATTTCGTGTCAAATATCTATAGGCAAAATTCAGTGTTTAAAATATTATAAAAGAACATTTAATTTGAATAAGGTACAATTTTAAAATATCAGACTGATACCATTAAAATATTTATAATGCGTTCGTGACTTTTAGATTAAAAAGAGGATGAAAGGAGAAAAGGAATATTAGGGTTGTCGATTAATAATGATCTACAATATTGAAGGGAGGTTTTACACTGATATTCTACGTTCCTAAAAATATGCAACGAATATGATAACATGACAATTAAGAGTGCATGCATAATGAAAAGTGTAGGGCGCGAGAACTTTTTTATTATTAGGTACACTACACATTATGTTAGAGGTTTTGAAAGATGAATATGAATATTAGATATTGTGATGTGAACGCATTATTCTGCGTAACGGGGTTGTGGGGTTTCACGGTGTAAGTGAACCATACTATTTGCATTAAGTTGTGTTGACCGTGACGTGACGTCCTTTGTTTCGGTTTTTTGTATTGAAAACAGTCTTACCTAGTTATTTTTTGCTAATGTTTAACCATCATAATTAAAAATATCGTCAAAGCATGTGTTTGTCAAGCAGATTATTAAAGGACAATAAATAATCTTTCATATGGGAAATCGGTTATTGAAAATAAATGTGTCATCTACAATGGACCTTGTAGAAGAAGTAGGCAACCCTATTAGGACAGAGAAGACCATATAGGGTAAAAGAGCGAGAGACACGATTCTAGAACTTTCCACAGGTAAAGGGGGTGGGGATGAGGATTTTCAAGGGTATAAAAAGGCTAGTGCGGGTAGAATGAGACGTTTTTTTTTCCTCTGACTCCAAGCGACGCGGGAGCTCTGCTGGACTACCACCATCGGCGCGTTCTAAGGTACATAGCTCTAGATTATTCCTGAAAATTCTGTGCGGCAAGCGATTTTCTATTGATTCTCTTTTGATTGTATTGTAATTTATTTTATGCAATGATGAGATCCTGTTGGAATATTGCCGGCCTTCCGTCAGGATTTTATTGATATTCTGCTATAGGTACTTCTATTTCATTAGATACTAGCAAAGTCTAGTAACTGTATTTAATAAAATCGCTTGCTGTTATGAGTGTTTCTGTTTTGTTTTTATGCCAAAATGGAAATGAGATTGATGGCATGGTCTGGGCTAGGTATTTCGGACCTCGTGGTCAATTAATAGTGATAGTTAGGTAGGTAAAAGAGTTTGCTGGTAGGTAGATGATCCGCGATATATGAAAACTGGTGCGAAATAGCAGTGTACCTACATATTTTTAGCTAGGTTTTTTGTGTGATAAATTGTGTTATAGGGTAGGTACATTGGATTATTTATCTATCTAGATAAATAATAAGGTACGTAAGCATGCTTTCTATGATTATACTGTGAATTTCTAAAATCTGATTATTATAGGTACGTACTGTGTTAGTGTTAGGTAGTATATTTAAATTCCTTTGACATTTTTCATTTTGGCTTCATCGACTTAGTATAATTTTAAATCATTCCGCGGCCACCCGCTGTTATGGTAGGCGACATGATGACGGATAGTATTAGAGAAATAGATTATGACGTAATCACTACTGGATCATACGATGCGTGGTTTCAAGGCTCTGAGGGCGGAATATAATAAAGCAGTAGAATGAAACGGATTCCCATGGTTTATTTATTGTAGGTAGGTAGGTAAGTTTATGGAAGTTGTCATGATCATGATGTAGGTTAGGGTAGGATTATCTTGACGTTCATAATTTTATGCTAGACAGGAATCAGGTATTTCATGGAAAGTAGGTAGGTATTAGGAAAAATTGTGAATAAATTTATTTCATGTGTTCTGCACTGCAAATGGCTATTATATTATATTATTTTGTGTGAATGGTATGGTGTCATGCATGGATTAAGCCTCTATAAAACTAGTAAGAATTTATGTCTAATATAGACACTATCAACTAAACTGAGTGAGAGGATTCAAATATTTCCAATTGAGCATGACATTGTCCATTCAAGCAATATTTTGCAGTCACCTGTGGTTTGCTAGGTTTAGGGTATTAAGGCATTTATTTTCGACACAATATGCACTCGCTACACACACTTTTATTATAATTTAATGATTGTGTAGTTCTGAATGGACTCAGAGCCAGCTTTCCAGTATGCTGAGGAAGTTCAGAGCGAGATAATTATGTGAGGAATTGTAGTTTCTGTAAGGTAATGTCTGGCCTTAGTTCTGGTTGGCATTAGTTTGCAGGAATGAGGTAATGCTGGGCTTCCAGAATTTTATAATTAATACTTACCTATAATTCTAATAGTGTCTCTGGGTCTATGGTCCAGTATATGATTGCAACCAAATTGTGTTTTACTATAGGAAATTCCCAAAGGAGTGGGTACCGAGTCAGCTAGTGGACATATTTCCGGCTAATATTATGATAGGCAACATGTTTATCTTAGTGTTTTCTGGATGTGTGCCATACTTACTCTATTGCTTTTGAACGATAATCAAAACTGATTATTTGTCAACAGTAATTTTTGTTTGTAGCAACGTGTTTAGTAGTGGCTAATGGATGGTGTGAGCCATGGGTTTTTACTCTTGAGCAGTCTTGTGTAAACTGACATACTCATATCCGTTCAGGTCAATGCTATCCATGGACTTCGACTAGGTGGATCCTTGTGAGCATCTAGTGTTCGTACCCACCCAGTCTTAAAGTCGTATTTTGTAATGCCATTAATTCAGAATTCGTGGTAGAACAAGATATGATAACTGTCCTCTTGTGTTTCAAAATATATTGCAACCATATATTGGACAGATATACTTACCTATGAATATTTTACATTGTATGATTTGGGAAGCTCTAGCTACGGTAACGGGTTATCTGAGTAAATGATTGCTACTATGCAGTGTGTTTCATTTATCTCGAGACAGGTTCCTTGCCTCATCATAATCCTTACCATGTCCTTGTGAGTGTACCTGATTACAATGATATCTAAATTACTTACTTATAAATGTTCAATGTTACTGCAACTTGAACTATTCATCCGGTTTTACCGATGCTTTCTCAAGTTATTGTGTCCTATGTGTCTGCGCATAGACTATTCACAATACACCACTCTACATAAGGTGGTATGTTCGCATACCACATATATCTATATTTTTCTCATCTTGTATGACTTAACTATGTTAGATTCGTTCTTCTTAGTTTGTGGCAGTTCGCATTTCAAAGTAGTTATGTTCAGTTGTCGATACTCACTACTATGTGAGAGTAAATTGCATAACGAAAAGACCTGCGTATTTGTTACCCAGTCATTCAAGTGGGAACCCAACACTATACTTCCATGTCTGCAAGCAGCATTGGAATTTCACTATACTTGTAATTCACTGGTATGTCCTTTTATTAGGCTTCCAAGTGATTACTCCACATTTGATCTGTGCGTACCGCATGGTAACGCAGTTATTGAGACAGGCATCGATGGGATCGGAAGAATTTCTTCCTAACTTACTTATGGAATCGGGTTTTACTCACTCCATCCGTCCAGTCCCATTGGCGTGGTTTTAGGTCGGGTCTCAGGGGAGGTTGGAGAGGACCCCCGGAGCCCTCTTGGGCTCCGGTTACTTCATTCCTATAACCTGTATTTATTCCTATAGTATTTCCCTTTCACTCATCCTGTCTACAATACACTTTACTTCATACACATCTATGTCTAGTTTATACTATAGTTTTATCGATATATGTTTAAGTATAATTAAATTAGCTAATATTTATTTTAATCGAAGTTATATTTAATTAGGTTGGACACAGTATTCACCTTGATAAGCATAGCTTTGCCCCGGACATACCACATCTAAAAGAAGTTTGGATTACTAAAACAAAAAATTACACAACGTAGGAATCCTAACCGTTCTAGACGATCACTATTTAAATTTGGCCAAATAAAATAATACTTTCCATAATTATAGTTCCTACTTATAATATTACAAGGGAGGTATTTAGTAAATATTTCAGAATTCAGTATTTAAATTTTTTTTTTTTCTTTTATTTATAAAATTAATTATAAATTATAAAAGTATTTTCCTAAAGCTTAACAAATTTGCAAAGGAAGTATAAAAAGTCTCCAGAAGGAACTTTTACATTGGTGGTTGAAAAAGAATTAACTCAGGGGGGGTTTTTACAGTGCTCATCAAGTCAATATGCTCTCGGAAGTCTAGCTGAGGATCAATAACTACCCCAAGATATTTAATACCATTAACTTTTTCGATCATTTCACATGAGTTACATTCTAGGTCGGGTTGAGAACAGTTATGTGCCAAAATATTGTATTCTACATTTGATGGAATTTGTCGAATTGAAAAAGAGATATATTTTGTTTTCTGAATATTTAATGTTAATTTATTGTCTGTAAGCCATCGTCCAACGATATTAAATCCAATTTGTGCCCTGTGAAAGACCCCGTCCCAAGAATCATCCGTAAACACAAGAGCAGTATCGTCCGCATACGAGATGATTTTGCCTTGTGGTATTTCCAATTCAGTAAGTCCATTTATATATACCAAGAAGAGCGTGGGGCCCAAAATACTCCCCTGAGGCACACCATATTCAATTGGCAGACTACTACTGATATGCGGACCAACTCTGACGCACTGGACACGTCGTTTTAAGTAATCTTCAAACAGTTTTAGTTGATTTCCTCGTATTCCTATGTTTTCTAACTTTTTCAATAAAAGCGGTACAGATACAGTGTCGAACGCCTTCGCTAAGTCTAAAAAAATTGCTATAGTCTTTTTATTTTTATCAAGAGATGTGGCAATTATATCAGTAAGAGTTAATACAGCGTCATTAGTAGATTTATTTTGACGAAAACCAAATTGTTTATCTGATAATAAATTATTCTTTTCGATATATTTAATCAATTGCCTGTTCATGATTTTTTCTAAAATTTTAGAGAATGACGGTAAAATTGAGATCGGCCTATAATTTGAGACACTGCATCTGTCACCGCTCTTATATATCGGTGTAACTAGTGATCTTTTGAGAATATCCGGAAATGTACCTGTTTGAAGACACATATTAAATATATATGTAAGTGGCGGTATTAGCAAATGCTTATGTTTTTTAATTAATTTATTGGGTATTTTATCGATTCCAACTGAGCATTCGGTCTTTAGACTACCTATAATTGTTTCTAACTCTTTCGAGTCAGTGTCCAGCAAGACAAACGATTCACTTTTACTTATTTTAGGAATCACAATATTTGCAGCAGTACTATTGGTATTATTGCAGGCCAATTTGTCAGCCAGAGAACGACCTACGTTTACAAAATGAGAATTAATGAAGTCAACTGATTCTTTGGGTGAACTCGATATTGATAAAAGTTCTTTCGGAAGGGTTTTATCTTTATGAGTATGTGTTATCTCCTTTATAGCATGATACATTTTTTTACTATCATTACCTGCCTTATCTAACAAACTCTTCTCATATAATCTTTTAGCGTTCTTTAGAATTTTGTTGCAGAAATTTCTATATCTGGCATACGTTAATTTAAGTATCTCATTATTAGGCACTGCTTTAGATTTTTTGTGTAACCTGTCCCTATTTCTTATGCATCGAAGTAAACCTGCCGTGATCCATGGTTTAATTATTATTTTTCTTCGAGCTACGATTAGGGTTTTTGTATTTTTACTAATTGTACTCTCTATTTTTTCAACAAGATATGACATGGCGTGGTTTGGGTCTTTTATGTTGTAAATTGGGCTCAGATCCATACTCTTTATGTCGATGTCTAGTTGTATGTAATCTATTTTCGTTATGGTGTTATTGGTTTGATCACGGTTTACGATTTGTTTTATACTGACGATTATAGTTTTATGGTCAGTGAGGGTTGTTTGAACTACAGTTGTCACTGCTTCGTAATTCGATTTTAACATAACATGATCAAGACATGTTCCACTGGCAGCCCGAGTAACAAAAGTGTGACCTGGGTAAAGACCATGAAAAGCGGTGAGATTAAGGTAACGTTCGCTGTTAAAATCTTTCTTTTCATTGTTGATCGCAATGTTCAAATCTCCTACTAAGGTAATATTTTTAAACTTTGATAGACCATGCAAAACCCGATCTAGAGAGGATAAAAATGGGTCGACATCTTTAAAAGATGGAGATCGATAGATAGCAACAACAGCATGGTCCTGAGCAAATTCCACAACGAGACAGGTAGCTTCAACAAAACTGGGCTCATATACGTTCACTATTAAGTCACTTTTAACGAAAACTACCACTCCGTCGTTTTGGTTTAGATTCTTTTTTGTATGGTGGGAGTTGTAGTTCACGAGAACAGGAATGGTTGGCGTGACTGATAACCAGCATTCGGTGAGTACTAATACGTCACAAGATACGTCAAGGCTAGCTAAAAGGACTTCAAAACCAGATATGTTACAATTAATGCTACATATATTTTGCGTTAGAATTGAAAGCGTACCCTTTTCTGGTTTGATATAGGAACTTATATTTTCAGTGTCACATTCGAAAGCATTAGGCAGTGTTAGCAAATCTAAATCCTTATATATATCGTTAACTAACACCGTAATAATAAGAGACAGTCATATTCCACTGTTTTGTTTTTTCTTTTTGTGTAATGTAAAATTTTGGATCGAAAAACCGATAGCATGTTTCTTTAAAGAGACAATTTAGAAAGATAAAAGTGTGTGTTGATGCAACTAGTGTTTTTTTGCAAGTTAAGTGTATAATAATTGTGTAATCTGAGTATATTGAAGTGTTTTGTTTTTGTGTGTGCGTGTTTATTAAGTTTATATAAGAAACAAACAAAGTGTTATTGAATTTTATCAAGTAAAATAAATTGTAATGATAGTAATATATGTAATTTTTTAATTGTGTTTTTGTGTGATGTAAGTGTATATAAATAGTAGGTTTTAGAATTTTATTATAATTTGAGTGTAATGTGGTATATTCTTTTTGTGTCTTTGTGTGACTCTTATTTAAATAAAAAACGAAAAAAAATACATGTAGTTTTACCAGATAATCAAAGTGTGCTCGATTTTTTGTGTGTGTTACAATCGTGACGTGTTTTCGTGTTTTTGTGAGAATAATGTTTTTTGCATGCATGTATAGAAAAAATAAAATAATATCTAAATTTAAAATAGGAACTAATTTAAAAGTGCAACTTAAACAAATTAAAAACCATATGATAAAATCCAGTCACAAATCAGGATTCGACTGCAGGCGTAACAAGTCTGCTTCTCCATTTACCGGTCGAGCTGGAGTACCTTCACGCTTGCGAAGAAAGACCTTTCCATGGGAAGTCCAGCAGTATGCGTAGCTATTTTTCTTACCGAACTCCCGTGCAAGGAAATAAAGTCGTTTAGCGGTCTGAGTTAAGGATTCGGCTACATAAATTGGTTTTTTATGACCGTCCAGCCCCAGGTCACTAGTATTCAGCATACTATCTTTATTTTTTCGGTTATGGTTTTTCACCGATGTAAGTATTTTATCCTTTACAAGAATCGAAGAAAATTCCACTATTATTGGTTTTTCTCCTTTTTTTGTATTTACACGGAAAACGTCTCTAACCTGGGTTTCAGCTACAGGCATTTGTACGGCCTCCCCAATCTTTTGTACAAGATTAACGAGATCTTCTTTAGTTTCTGTTTTTTGGACTGGAATGTTACGGATTTCCACGCTGGCTTGTTTTTGAATCCTCTCTAAATACTCCACTTTCATCTCCAAAGACTGGATATATGCCAGGTGAACTTGCCTTTCAGATTCTACTTTAATTAATCTATCCTTCATTTCCTCGTACTGTTTAGAAATAAAATCCATGGATTTTATAATACCGCTGTTTTGTTTTTGAATATCGTTTACTGTTACTTGCATTGTGTCCTGTTGTTTTTTTAATACTTCCATACTGTTTCGCAGTTCGGTCATAAAAATATTTAGTTCATCTCCATGCTGGCGCTTGCGGGGGCGTGGTCGATTTGTAATACATGAGTTTTCATTTTCAGTTTCCGAGGCAGGCGCCGAGCTCTGAGTGGCTTCCGATTCTGCCAACTGTTTAGTGGTTGACGGTGGAGTTCTTCTAAGAGGCATTGTAAAAATTTACAACTTTATTTTGAGGCCGATATTGAGTTACGGAAAAAACTTGTGTGAGTCAATTAATGTTCAAGTAATACTGACTAGTTCCGTGGCTCGTAGACGCTGGTAGACGTCGCTTCGTAACGGTCACGTAGTCTTCGTAGACTGTCCGTAGCACACGTCCTTCGTAGCACTCGGCTAATAATGGTTCGTAATTTCGTCGCGATGCGACACTGCTCCGATAGCCGAACAGGACAGCACCGCAAACTTGCGAACACGATTCCGAAGGCCCGCGGTTTAAATCACTCTTGAACAGAATATATTTTTTCACTTTTAATTTAATTTAAATTCAATTTGAGAGCAACGCAACACACGTCCACTGCGAAACACATCCGAGGGGGGAAGGGAAATAAAATTAAAAACAGCAAAGGGCCCAATATTGAACCTTGGGGCACGCCCATAATAGTGGGGGCTCCAGTAGAAGCAGTATTATTGACAATTACTTTTTGATTTATGACTGCAAAAGGCTAACCGTTTTTTTTTAGAGACACCATAATGTACTAGCTTCTTTAAAAGTGTAACGTGATCAACGCAATCGAAAGCTTTAGACAGGTCACAGAATATACCAATTACATCTTGCTTGCCCTCCCAAGCCTCAAAAATATGTTTGAGGAGTGCAATGCCAGCATCAGTAGTAGTATTATGAAGGATTTGATTTATTGTTAATCTATATACTTAATTCAGGTTCGCAAAATTTGTGACGACTCGATAGGGACTTTGGCGCGTAGTACGCGGCCGAGTAAGGTATCAAATTAAAGGTACTCGAGTCTATTTGTTCCGAAAACTATAAAATATACAAAATGTTAAACGTGATGATCACAAACTGCAATTAAAGATTTTTGCATAATTTGGAATTTTTCGTCGATCGACGAACCCGAGTTAATAAGTGCCGTTAATACTGATATCGGCCTAAAATTTGTGGGGTCACTTTTGTCACCCGATTTAAAAAGAGGAATAAGCTTACTACATTTCATTAAATCGGGAAAAGTACCTTCATCTATGCATTGATTAAAAATGAAAGCTAAATATGGAGCTATTGTATCAATAATTGATTCAATAATGTTGGTTGATATGCCCCATAGTCTCGTTGAGCACGCTCAACTTCTAGTAATTTGGTGCTCCTCCCTACAATGTAATACAATAAATGCTTCTTGACTGTGCCAATGCTTCATATTTAGTATTTTTTTATCAGCGATATACCTTAATTCTTTGAACACCTAAATCAACTTATACAATCTACCAGAAACAAGATCTATATGATTATGCCAATTTAGTCTTTGATCCAGCATAACACCGAGATATTTAGCGGATTGGACTTTACTTATAGCAGGACATGTACAGACCGGATCAGCTTTAAAGTAATGGATTCTGATTCCAAAGTCTGCGTCTAGTTGATATCTATCAACATGGATCGAAAAGCACATAAAGTTAGTTTTTGTGGTATTAAGCGAGAGAAGATTGGAGTCAGCTAGAATTTTCACGGAGCTCCACGAGTCTGCAGAGAAGACTGGCTGTGCCTTGTCAGCAAAATCCATTACGTGTCTTCTGTAAAATGGCTGATCTTCGTGCAACCGAATCCTGACAGTTTGGTCACTAACAAGAGAGTTCCCGTGGCGACTGAAAGCAGTTATGTAAGGTACGGGCGAGATTTAAGCGCTGTCTGATCGCAGTCAAACGTAGATAGCGGTCTTCCTGTGCGCTAGTTGCCCTAACTCTCGATCCCCGTCTTCTGGATACACTCCCTGTCTCTCGACATCAATTCCAATTGTTCTGGATCGATCGTCGTAAAAACAAGCTGTAGTTCAAAATGTTCTGGATCGATCGTCGTGAAAAAGAAGATATAGAGCTACTAAACTCTACAAAAAGTCTTCTTGGACTAATGTTATGGATCTAGTTAAGGTTTGCAAGTCCATACATCTTCCAAGCCTCGCATATCTTTTTCGAAATGTTAATTTACACACTTTTTGACAGTAATTCTACTGTGCACCATAAAATCTTTAATTAGAGCGAAAACAAATTTTACGTCTAAAATCAAGTCGTAAAAAAAACGAATTCTACCCACTTTAAAAGCTGGCGCGCAGACATATGCAGCTCGGACGGCGCCTGGGCGGACCGCGCGCCGCACAAATCTACGTCACGCAGAAACGTCTGCCCGCCAGCATACGCATACGCTGACCCTATTCTTTTCATCGATGACACAAAAGCTACAAGAAGCTTGCCACGTGAAAAGTACTGAAAAATTTCAACGTATCCGCATTAATCTATCGTTACCCCAATTGGAAGAGCAGTGGACTGGATATTCAAATGTTGCAGGTTCCCACTTGAGCAACTTGAATAACTGACATAGAACAGTTGATTTTCTTTTCTATAAAAATATGTTTATATACGAATAAGTTCTGAAAAGTACCTTGTTAACGAAAGAAGTCAAGTAGTTCACCAGATCCATGGAGGATCTGTAGTAAGGCGTGCATTTGTAAACGAAGTCGCTGTGCAGCCAGGGTGAGAGCATCCGTGCACTCCACAGCTCGGAGACTCTCTCGAAGCTGGTGTGGAACGGGTGGTTGGCCAGCCTCTGGACACCTAGCGTTGTCCCCATTGTAGTTTCTGGAAATTAAACATATGAACATAAAATGCTTTTGACCGGTTTCGGTGGCTATAATTTGGTCCTAACAAATATAGCCAGAGTAGACACGTATTCTACATTATAGGTACTAACTTTTATTTATAATGAGTTGAACAGGGATCGTGGAACGGAGAAAATTTGAATTTAGACAGAACAGATAAAAAATATAATTTGATTTCCATAGAGTGAAACTACGGAGTTTCCAGCCATTATGGAGGTTTTATCCATCCATAAGGCTAGAACGAAATGGCATCGTTACAAAGTTACTGATTAGAAGCACAGTATCCTAATGAAGTGCATGTGGTACGTAGAATTTCATTTTTAATTATATTTTGGAAATATAAGTTAACTTTTACATGATATTTTTTTTAAATACGCGTCAGAATAACGTTTCAAATTAGCAAAAACAGATATTTTGCTTCAAAGTTATATATAAACTTTGAAAAACAAATATTATTTCATACAAAAAAAATGATTTCGAAAATCACGAAAAAAAATCTTATTTGACTATTTCTCGATAAATAGATGAGATCTTCCGTTTTAAAATTGATTTACTAAATAAAAAGTCTTACTTTTTATTTTAAGACAAGTTTCATAAATAAATTTTCTCAGAGTAACTAATAACACATTTTTCAAAATCAGTAAAAACATCAAAATATAAACGGTTTCAGAATTCATTCAAATCAGTGCGCGAGGTGCTTTTTGAAAGTACCGACGCTTTGCTCCTAGTCCAGTGCTATGACTTGTCCCGACATGTCAAAATTAGGCCGCATTTGGTAATTGTGAGTTTTACTGGATTTCTGATAAAACAATCATAAAAATTAAGTTTTATTTTTTTCCTTCCATTCTTCGCTCATTTCACGAGCATGGCGCTCGCACATAAAGCGAAAAGTTAGAAAATTTGGTATTTTTTAATTCTGCGTATTTAGGTTCAGAACCAAGAAAATTTAATTAATGATTTTTTAAGTATACCATGGTATCCCTAGGCCCCCAATAAACAAACTTTTTTATAACACGAGCGATACATCTTGGTAGTCTGCATTGCGCTCCTCTGTACGATTATTTCAAATAATATGCCCTAAGCAATTTATTTTCCTCGCATATAACACAAAAAAAATATTGCATAATAATAAATAAATAAATAATTGCATACAACACCAATTATCTAGCCCACGTTAAGTTTCATGAAGAACTTGTGTTATGGATACTAGATAATGGATAAACATATATACTTTTTTTTGTAAATACATACATAGTATACATATTTAACACCCAGTCCAAGTCAAATTGACATGGTTATGCACACATTATTTGTCTTACTAAACTGTCATTCATTAAGTACGGGGAGATTCTTAGCCTTCATCATACCTGATGTTAAGTATTGATAAGACTGAAGATGGAAGCGAGCCACTCCCGGAATCCATAATCACAAAGAACTGGCAATCTTATTAAGTCAAGGTAACATAAAAATAACGATTATAATTTTGTTTAGGACAATATGAACGCACTACAGTCCTTTAAACTAATAAAGGCGATTATAGCCCCCAACGTCCTTTGAGAATCCAACCCAACCCACCCCAAGCTTTTGAGAATGAGACACAGTCCGCGTAGGTAATAATATGGTTCTATGATTTGATGACACTTATATAATATTTTCAAAACTTCTGAATAAAATATAATAAAGCTTTATATTCAAAATCACTTCAGGCATTTGGAAGCAGTAAGCATATTATTGCGTAAAATAGGAGGCGATAATATATTGTTTTTCCTTCAAAATTATAAAAAAATTGTTTTACTTAGTAAAACAAATTGCTGAAAACTTTGACCATCTCTCTAGGAGAAGTAAGCTTTCGAAAGAGCGTTCTAATTTGTTAATTGGCCTGTCCTTAGCTGCAACTTGAATCGATTGAGCAATAGGTATTTCATACGCATTCAGCTGCATTCATTTGCATTCAAAAGTTACTCAACTAATGGAATCACGCGTCGTTATTATGAAACCTACATTTAAATGATAATTTTTTATTTATTTATTTGTTTAATTCAGACAGATGTCCATAGAATTTGTTAGTAACAATGCACTTAAGAACTATGTTAGTAAAATGAAATAGAATATAGGGCAACATAATTACTCTAGATCCGGTAACGGAATGCAAACGCACATCTATTTTCGGTATTTTGGTGGATTTCGAATGTTTTATTTTTGAGGAGGCATTATGCTAGATATTTTGGTTTCATTGTTACAAATTTTATGTTTTTTGAATAGGATCTTTAACTAGAAAATGGCAATGCCAACTTTGCATATGGGACTTTTAACCCGGCGAGCATGTGGAGGGGTCAATTTGACACTGACAATTTTTAATCGAGTGTAGTTTTCTTTTCCCGCCGCCAAAGGATTTTGAATGTCTTAGTAGCTGTTACTAAGAGACCCCGCCTGCGACGAGAATCACACGTTCGCGAAGTCAAAAAGAGCCAAGAATGTGTTGCATTAAGAGGCAATTAAGTTGGTTTGTTTTTAAAACTGATTACTGACACTAAAATTTATTATTTTTAGGGCTTTGCTAAAACTGATATAATAAAAATATTTTGTACTATAAGTCTGATTATATTCAAAATCTAATTATAATAAACCCAACTAATAAAATCATTCCCAATGTTTTGTAAAAAAAAATAGATTTACTCGTCTAAAATGCAATAGAAACACAGTTTTTGACCCTGTGGTCAAATATACCCTCCACAACCTCCACGTAACTATTTTCACCATATCCTCGCCAGGTTAACTATTACATCTCTTTATTTCATTCATTCCATACCTTTTTTTTTCACCTATTCCAGAGTATTCCCGCTCAGTATTAACCTTTCAAGTTCCTCCTACTAGGAGTCACTTTTGAGTCACCAACTCATATAGGTATCTCTTATATTTCTAGGCTTTGTAGCAACAGTCTATCCCCAGTAAATTAATCAATGAAACATATTTATTTACCTGAAACCCGGGTAAAACTGGGTAAAGTTCCTGTAGCCAGCAGGTAATGTAGATAATACAAAATAAAAACTGAACACAGATTTGATTCCTATCCTAATAATCAGTTATTAATAATCAGTTTCATGACAAGTAAGTATAATTCATTTATACTCACGGAATACAGAGTCCATGGTGTAAGACGTCATGTATTTCCAGATGGAGAAGGTCCCCTTATCTGATGCCTCCTCAAGTCTGTCCACCATGATCTTGCTCTGCTCTGCGAAGATATTCACGAAGTTGTTCAAGTTCCTCTGTCCGAAGGTTGGAGCTAAGATCTTGCGCCGTGGCCGCCATATTGAAACTGGCAATAATATGAAACGAGACATATTAATTGCTAGATTAATAGAAAACCCACAATATAATTGAATTTTATTAACTAATGAATTTACTGGTTTACAATTGTAATTTTTAGAATATAAAGCCTATTTTACACTATTATCTGCTGTACTCTACGAGCTCATTCACACTGTAATGTTTTTTTGACGATCGTGATTTTTACACACTCGACGTTTTGCTTTTGACTCGACGGACGGAACGGAACGGAGGCGGTATGTGTGTTTGGGGTTAGAGGTGCTTTTTATGTATGTCTGTAACAATTTTTTTTCGGAAACTACCGAACTGATTTCGATACGGGTTATTGCATTCGAATCGGTGGGCGGAGGACGGAACAGACGCAGAGAGCGAGCTGTCCGCGACGGAGCGACTGATCTTCTGCTGTAGTGTGCCCGTTTTTAGGGTTTCAAACCTCTAAAGAAAAAAAGGGAACCCTTACAGAATCACTTTCTTGCCCGTCTGTCCGTCCGTCCGTCCGACCGTCCGAGTAAATTTATCTCGAGAACGCATGGAGGTATCGAGTTCAAATTAAAACCATATATTCAAGTGTCACTAGTGTCACTTCACCTAAGAATGCGTTGAGCAGACGGTTTTTTGACCCATAGTTTTAAATTATATAGTGTAGGGTTTCCTACATCTATGGAGATAGTTGAAGTTGTTTGAGTTAAACGACGTCGCGGTTTTAGTTAGTTTATTTAGGTTTAAAAGTTACAGTTTATAGTTAGTGTTTGTTTCTTAGTGGCTTACGCTTAACTGACTATAAAATCAATTAAATAAAATTACATTGTCGCGGAATATGCTGACACGCAAGTATGCGAACATTGACTCGACCTACATAATAATATTGTGCGGTTGCTAAACCGTACATATAGTTCTAAATAGATTATACAGACCGTTGTTGGTAATACTTGTAGTTTGACGTACAGCTTGTGGGATTATGTTAACTTTAAATTGTTATATTCTTCATTCATACATATGTGCTTGTTAATAGAGGTTTCAGTATTTTAAATAGCTGTTATTAGCGAGGACTGTAATTGGCTATCTGTTTCCTACTGTACTAAATATTGTAATTAAAACACGCAGTTGATCTTCCATAAATAAAAAAAATAATAAAAAAAAGGTCAACAGTTTGTTGGAGGTGTAAAAATGTCAAACTAAATAAACATCAAAAAAGATAGGGCCGTTTATACCCCAAAAAAACGTATACTTCGACATTCTCGAGGATATCAAAATTTATAGGGTACTTTCCGTTGACCTAGAACTATGAAATTTGGCAAGTTTGGCAAGTCGCAATTTCGGTGTTTTCTATATACATATTGATGTACTTGCATACAATACTTGAATTCACAACCGCGCTACACGTCGGAGCGCGGAGCGGTGGAT
Source organism: Chrysoteuchia culmella (assembly GCA_910589605.1). Classification (NCBI taxonomy): domain Eukaryota; kingdom Metazoa; phylum Arthropoda; class Insecta; order Lepidoptera; family Crambidae; genus Chrysoteuchia; species Chrysoteuchia culmella. The sequence goes on along the minus strand of OU342645.1, from coordinate 541,779 downwards.
AACCCGCCTAAGCTATGTAGCGAACTAGCGACGCACTCACATCACTACAAAAGCGAATACCTTGAAAATCAAAGAAATGCTGGATTTGAAAGGTAACATTGTAAACACAAGACGCGCAAACCTGAAGTCACACATACTTCAAGGAAAGCAGCGAAGATTTGTATGGAAGCTTGAATCTCAAAATAGTTAAAATAAAATGGCATTGTAAATGTAAAAAAAAATATAATTACCTGGTGCAAATATGCTTCCGTTTCCTAAAAGTGTTTTGGTAACTCTGTGGATGTCGTCCTTTTCCAAAAAGTTTTTCAAAATAGACTCGATTTCCACTGGACAAACCGCAACTGAAAAAACAAATAAAACGGCTGTGAAAAAAATACTTACATCTGCATGTCAGTCAGATCGATTAATGAGATACTGCCAGCTGTTAACTCATTAGTCTAATAAATTTAATAATTTGATCAGTTTATGATTTTGTAATTTTTGCATTTTTTAATGCTATTTTTATACTTATGGTAAATTTTAAATAGAAAAATATTGGAAAAAATTAACTCGGCCACAAGTGAATTCTCAGGCGGTTAGAGCATTGGACCGGATTTCCAAAGGTCGCGGGTTCGATTCCCGTCTGAGAATTCACTTGTGGCCGAGTAAATTTTTTCCAATATTTTTCTATTTAAAATTTACCATAAGTATAAAAATAGCATTGAAAAATGCAAAAATTACAAAATCATAAATTATTGGCAGTTGCATCATAATCGATCGTTAAACGCCTGAAAAGATGTTTCTTTCGAATGCAAGGATATTCCTAGCATTGATGTGACAACGCTGGCCTACAGCGTATTAAAAATATTAAAGTATTGGAGTTTCGACGGTGGTTCGCAATGTACTTTTATTTAAGTATTTTCTAATTGCCAAGCTCTCGCGGAAAAAGTATGGCATGTTCTACATTACGAAGTAAATATATACAGGGTGTTGAAAGACCCGTAACAAAAACGAAAACCACGTATTCTCGCCATCGTTACTATAATTTTCTTGTATGGGGGCAAATCTGGATACCTGATAGTTAAGGAGTTATTGAGGATCAAAGTAAATATTTATTTTTAAAGATTATCGTTTAAAGTTACAAAACCGTAATGAATACCAAAACCAATCTAAGAAACTCGATCCCGGCGACCTATTCGTACCCTATAGACACACGCACACGTTGTAGAAAAACAAAATGAAAAATGAAAGTAGTTTCCCAGCTATTATTTTCACCTACTCTTATTTAGTTTGCTACTCGTTAAATATTGTTTTAAAGCTAACATTTTCAATAATAGAATATATTTTTTTTACAAAATATTATACAAAGATAATTTAAAATTTGAATATTGTTATATATTAGACTCGAATAAAAACCTTAAATATTCTTACGAAATGTTTTCTAAAAAAATTGGAACGATTAACAATTATGGCATTAAAATAATTTTATGAGATTTAAATAAATTTATTGTAGCTATTAATCCGGAATAAATGTGCAATGATGTGATAAAGGAGGAGTTTTCTGATTCAAAGTCACAGGTAAACCATTCCTTTCGTGTCCAATAATTTTACTATCATGTGCCAAAATATACAATGTATAACAAATAAAATTGACGAATTAAATGTGTTCTTCTCAGATACAGAAATAGATGTAATTGTTATAAATGAACACTGGCTGTTACCTAGTAATTAACAGCTTTATACACTGGAGGGTTACGAACTGCGTGCAGAGTACGTTCGTCAAAGACATGAACATGGCGGCGTTGCAATTTTTGCTAGAGTACATATGAAAACTAGTGAACGTTTGGACATCCAATCCTTCACAATCGAATACATCGTATAATTTTTTGCAGTGGAAGTTATTGATTTGAACCTCCTTATAATATCTGTTTACCGCCCAGAACGAGAAATAGAAACATTTTATTCGCAAATGCAAGCTCTATTAGAACATCTGTCTCGACATGCAATCAACAAAAAAATAATTATTGCTGGCGATATAAACATTGATGTCACGAAGAATACGAACTTGACAAGAAGATTCACAAATCTTTTGTTATTATAAAGTCTTTTGTTTTTTCAGCCCTTGTAAAAGAGCCTACTCGGGAGACTAAACATAGCTCGTCGTGCATAGATCAATTCATTGTAACTAAAAGTGTACGCATCAACACCGAGGTCCAAAAGAACCACTTATCAGACCATCATACTTTCATTGGACAAATCCCATCACAAGGGTCCCATCACAATAAGCGCAGTACCATATAAAACCGCCGGATAATAAAATGATAATTACAAAAATTCTACTTTTTAGGAAAAATAAAAAACTGTTTTTGTATTTTTCTCCCTAAATACAAGACGCAGGTATGATTGATAGCTTTGAAAATAGGTAATTTTTTGTATGTTAGATAATGTTGTAGTGAATCATGCCTAATAATTAAATTAGAGATATTATTAAAGAAATAAAATAATAATCAAAATAAGTCATCGTTTTAGGTCTATAATATCTATTATCATTTTATTCTCCGTACAACCTGACCCGAGTCAAATATTGCACTCGTTACTTGTCTTTTTATTCTACGGGTTTTAGGGTGCAAGTGATGATGATATATAATGATAAATAATACTTAAATATCATCTTATTCTCGTAAATATAGTAAAAATGTATTCTATTAAGGTCTTTAATTTGGATCCCCAATGAAACTATGATAATGGTAATCAACATTAGTTTTATTCATTTCAAGAGTTTAAAAGTCAACTTTGTAACGAACGTCTGCTAAATCACTGTAAACAAAAAGAAAACTAGGTTCTCAGTCCTTAAAATGAAAACATAAAAAACACTCAAAACACCAGTGGGTAAAATCAACAGTATTATTCTGTATTATTTGTACCTATTTGGTTTTAAAAAATTAAAGTAATAATAATGTGACCTTTAAATCACATTATTGTCTACATTATTAACACAGACATAATTATTATTATTTTTATTACTGATAGTAGTTTTCATAGTGCCAGCCTACCTTTAGACGCTCTTATTGAGTCTGAGTTCTCAGCTACTTCTAAAAACTTACGTGGATCACATCAATTCACAAAGTGTCCCTGCACTCTATGCTGATCTAGTCTCTGCATTCTCCAATAATCCTAACATTCATGCTATCCTGGTTTCGGAAACGTTCTTAAAACCTTGTCTCCCTTCCGCTTCGTACTCCCTTCCTGGATTCCATCTTATCCGTAATGATAGAACTGGCATGGGCGGCGGAGGTATCGCCATTATATCTTAGGAGTCACTTCTCTTTTAATATATTAAATAAATCTCCTCAATACTCACAGTCGTCTAAGCATCTATTTATAGACATCCTCTTTTGTCACCTCAAAGTTCCTTGGTTCTAGGAGTGTTATATAGTCCCAATCTCCACATAAACTATTTCACTAATTTGGAGTCCTTTTTATAACAACTGAAGATCACACAATCATTATGGGTGACTTCAACACCTGCTTGCTCAAGTATGATTATACGAGTAGATCACAGCGTTTGTCCTCCATTGTAAAATCCTTCAATCTTAATATTCTTTCATCTACTTCTACTCATCACTTTACTCATCACTTTCCTGGTTACCTGCCGTCCTTGTTGGACCTTGCCATTGTATCCTTCACGATACACGATCATGTCAGCTCGCATGGTCAAATTCCCGCTGAGGCCGTCTCCTATCATGATCTTATCTTCCTTTCCTATAAAATCCGTTGTCATAAACTTAATAATAACGTCATGCACCGTACTTCAAAAACATGGACGGTGATCGCTTTATGTCGGATCTTAGAGACATAAACTAGGCTGCAGTACTCGAGTCAAAGTCAAAGTCAAAGTCAAAGTCAAAGATTTTTATTCAAATAGACTTATAGATAAGTGCTTTCGAATCGTCCAATTTTTTTTTCCTACCAGCCATTCAGGACATCTTTTAACTGATAAGAAGAACGGCCGCAAGAAACTTATCAGCTTTAACAGAAGCAACAACATTTACAAAGGAACATGTCGTTGCCAAACACAAATCTACAATCTTGAAACATATTTAATATAAGAGGAAACGAGTCCCCAACCATTCATCTGAAACTGGAAAATTTTCAACTCCATCCTTATTCAACTATTCGCCATCCATGTGCCTCTCCGTCCCATTCGACTTAAACATCTTCCTGCTCCTTGGCTTACCGCCGAAATTAAGGCCATAATGGTGCATAAACTGCCATTTCACATCCCCTTCCGCTTTTCCCTACAAAACTAAACAATCCACTCTGCAATACCTTTCCTCCACTAACCCACTACATCACTCTGCATTTTCCTTTAGGCCGGTGTCTGATCGTGAGATTGCAGAAAACATTTTGGCTATTAAGTCTAATGCAGAGGGAATGGACGGAATTAGCTGGCGCATGATCCAATTAAGCATGGGTGGAATCATTCCCATTCTCTGCCACATACTTAACTCTTCGCTCAACACCGGTACTTTCCCGAGTTGCTGGCATCTGGCTGTAGTCATACCGATTCCTAAAACCTGTAATCCCTCTGTGCCCTGTCATTTTCGCCCTATCTCCATACTCCCTTTCCTCTCCAAAGTTCTCGAGCGCCTTGTCCATTACGTTTGATAACGTAAAGCCATCTGCTTAGTCCCTTCCAGTCCGGCTTTCGTCCGGGGCATAGCACGGTGACCGCTTTGACGAAAGTGGCCGATGATCAATGTATTGGTTCTCTTAGGTTTTAGCAACGCCTTTAAAACTGTTGATTTTGAGGTACTCTTAGCGATGCTAAGAGTTGTTCTTGGATCGTGGGTAGTGGTTGAGTGGTTCCGAAACTACCTTATCGGCCGAAAGCAGCGTGTCCGAGTCGACGTCAAATTGTCTGCTCCTTGCGACATAACTGCTGGCGTGCCTCGAGGCAGTGTCCTATCTCCTCTCCTTTTTTCTATCTTCATAAACTTCCTTACACCTCTTGCCAATATCACTTGTATGCTGACGACCTGCAAATCTACTTTAGAGCTCCCATTGAGGATATTAACCACCTAGTAACTTCTCTAAATGACGACCTTGCGACTATCCTCCTTACCTCAAAGAATGTTTCCAATTTCTCGGTGTGGATCACGTGTTCTTAGGTCCAAGACAGGTTACTACAAGGACTCCTTTACGGTAAAATCAATCAGCCTCTGGAACAGCCTTCCGTATGAGATTCGTTACTCATTGTGCAAACAAACACAAATGCTCATTGCATGAATGTTTGTCCTGTGTGGGAATCGAACCCACAACTCTTGGCGCATAGGACAGGGTCTCTTGCAATTGCGCTTACGTAAAATGTATGTGAGAGAAGAGGATGACATTATGTCTTACCGTTCAAACTATAAAGGTCGTTTTACTTACATATCTTTATACGAAGCGACTGGTTCGTTTTAAACGAGAATAAAATGATAACTGCATTTATCATTATCTAGTCGGAATATTTTTACGAGAACATAGTTGTATGATTGTTTGTCATACTAACAAGTAAGAATACTCTTCGATAATATTTAAGAAAAAAATTTATTCTCGTAATTAAAAGCATGTGTTAAATCTATGAATACTATTGTAACATAATTGTAACTTCGTGAAGCAATTTTATAAAAATCTCAAAAAAATAGAGCCGATGTATTATCACCCACAGATGCCAAAAATGGCATAACACTAAGACTAAGATAATAGCAGTTATCATTTTATTCTACGGGGACGGCGATTAACTTATAAAAGAATCTTCAATGTAAGCAACATGGAAAACTTTAAAAAACATTTAAAAAAATATTTTATCTTTGAAATATGATATGAATACAAATTATAACAGGTTTGAAACTGAAGTAAGAGTTATTCATTCCATCAATAAGAATAACAATAAAAAATAAAAAGAAGACAAAATGGATAACAAAAGGCTTGAAAAAATGTTGTTACCATAAACGAATTCTCCGTCATTTAACATCTTTATATAAAGACCAAAACTTAAAAAAACTATGCTAAACCATAATAATTCTATTCTCAAGAAAATAATTGCAATAGTATAAAAGTAATCAAATATTAATAAACGAAAAACTTCAAAAAATTAATATAAAGCAATGTGGTCCATGATTAATGAAAAAAATTAACTATTTGACAAAATGAGATCTGAAAATATTACTCTCAGTCATGATAATGAAGAAATAACATCACCAACGAAGGTTGCAAACGAATTTCAAAAGTACTTCACTGGCATAAGTTCTAATCCTAATATATCATACCACCGCGAAACGAAGACTTTGACAAATACTTTATATTTGGCAGAGGTTACTGAGTCTGATATAAGAAAGACCATACTATCTCTAAAGCGAAACAAGTCGTGTGGATATGATGAAATTCCTCGTCTACAAGTATACTCTATTCAAGAATTCATTAAGCCACTTACATTTTTGATAAACCAAACGAAGGCATCATTCCAGATAGTTTGAAATTAGCAATCATCAAGCCAATTTTTAAGAAAGGTAATAAACATACCATCTCAAATTATCGACCAATTGCGTTATTACCAGTTAATTCGAAGCTTTTTGGAAAAATTATACGTCAGACCATGTACAACTTTTTTTTAAATATAAGGTTTTCAGTGAGGACCAGCATGGGATTCGAAAGAATCACTCTACCACTGTATTTGACCTAAATCTAGAAATTTTGAAAGCCCTCAACCAAAATAAGTGTGCTGTTGCTATTTTTATGGATATGTCCAAGGCGTACGACCGGGTCTAATATAACATATTGTCTGAGAAGCTGGAATCGTTGGGCATACAAGATAGGGCACTAAAGTGGATTACATCATATTTAGTTAATAGAAAACAATGCGTACAAATAACATGTGTAAATGAAAAAGCACATGAAATAAGGCAGGTCCCCTCTTCAATTGATATAATATCTGAATCTATACCACAGGGTAGTGTACTCGGCTGTCTTCTATTTTTATCATATATCAATGATCTACCAAATGTGGTGCCACACAAGATAGTTTTATTTGCACATGTAGTCAAAATGATAAGGATCGTTTGGAAGAACTTATAAACGATTGTCTAGGTAGAATAGACACGTATCTGGAGAAGCATGGCCTCGCATTGAATTTTGAAAAAAACAAAGCTTATGCAATTTAGGCCATATCAGAGAGCCGAACTATCCATGAACATATCCCGACAGGGGCATCGGATTGAAGAAGTCACCTCATTTAAGCTGCTTGAAATTACAATGGACTCGACTCTGTCATGGAAGCAGCATTGTGAAGACAGTTGTAAAAAAATTTAGTAGCTTTGCATACGCTCTACGTGAACTACGCAAAAGCACTAACGAAGAATGTGCCCTTATAGCGTATCACAGTCATGCTGCCGCTTGGATACGATACGGTATCATACTTTGGGGAAACTCGACTGACATACACGCTGTGTCGGTATTACAAAGACGATGTCTCAGAATAATAACGTTAACAGCACCGAGAGCCTCATGTAGACCGCTATTTACAAAACTTGATATACTCACTGTTACTTGCACTTATATATTTGAATTATGCAGATTTGTGATAGCGCATGGAAAATATTTTAGTCGAATTAATGAAATGTCGAGACGTTATGCATCACGTCGTGCAAATGACTTTGTTCTTCCCACACCAAACCTTACCATATTTAAAAGCGGTGCCTATTATATGGCCATTAAAATATATAATCATCTACCTAACTCCTTGAAGACCCTCCAGGGTAAAAAGTTTGAGAATGCACTGAGAAAAATTCTGTCAGATAAACCATTTTATAACTTAAATGAATATTTTAATAAAAAAAATTAATTAAAAGTAATTTTATTGTAATCGTTCATCCAATTTTATAATGTCATTTTTTTATTTATTTAAGTATGTTTAGTTTAATTTACTACTCAATAATTCACGAGTGCCTCGGAAGAGGTCATAATGTTCACTATATTTCTAATTTTCACTGTTGTAAATTTGTAACATTATGTATGTGAATAAATAAATTATGAATTATCTTTTTTTACCGTCCCAAGTACCCAACTTCCCTGTATGACCTCCTTCCCCCCTGTATCCCAAACCCACCAATTTTAAAACTGTCCTGTCTTATATAAAATCTCCTTGTATTGATGTTCCGGAGGTCCCGGGTTCGATCCCCGGACAAGACAAATATTTGTGTGCATGAACATGTCTATTTGTCTTGGTCTGGATGTTTAATAATGTATATTAAGTATGTATTTACAAAAAAGAAGTATATAAGTATGTTTATCCGTTCTCTAATATCCATAACACAAGTTCTTAATGAAACTTAACGTGGGCTAGATAATTGGTGTGATTGTACGCAAATATTTATTTTTATTTATTTATGTTTAATGTGATTATATAGTTTCTAACAATATTAGATTATAATGTATTTTGCCCTGTCGCGACGCCTCGGAGAAGCACTGAGTCTGTAGAAAAAACAACTAACTAAACTAACAACTTGACATTCTCGAAATCCAAAAGGGCACCGCCACTACATAAAAACAAGAAGAAGATGAAGATCTAATCTGAATAACACAAGTCAGTAACGGCCTAATAAATCTATAGGCTCTAGGGATAGATATTTGGGATAATTGCCTAAGATAATGGTTTCGTTCCCCTAGTAACCTAAAACTAGTAGTTATTTTGGTCTTACTAACAAACTCAGGCAAAGGCAACTATCTCAGATATCCCTATCCACAGACTTTCTGTGTTCTGTTGCCATATACCGCGTGGGGCCTATAATCGGGGAAAATATTGAAAATAGAGACTCTCTAGAGTATTAGTATTTATTATGAAAAGATTTCAGCTAATCAAAACCCATGCATTACTTACAATAAGAATTTAAAGTTACGATTCATAATCAGTGTAGTATTGCAAAACGATATTATCGCTAACGTTGCGAACTAATCGTGGTAGAGGGGACAACAAAAACTTACCGCAAAACATCACGATATCACTATCCATTAGAAAATTTACCTTTATCTCATTGAATAGCAACAGCCGTTGCTACTTCGCACAGCTTAAAATATCTGTTTTAAATTAATTAAAATTAGTTTAATATTAAATATCGCAATGACAGTTATCTGTTTATAATTTTATTCATCATGCATGACATGTCATGTCAATCAATACCAAGTATACTCTTTGTACTAAGTAGATTCAGCCATGGAATTATTCAGTACTAGTACGTAGTACCTGCTAATTCCATTGATTCTACGCTTTTTACGTTATGATTTTTTTATAAAGAAGATCATAGTGTTAAAAGGGTGTAAATTCAAAAGAATAATTTTAATTAGTAAAGTCAGAATATTGTCATGGGAATTTCTTTGGCTTCAGTTTAAATTGATTTCAATTTAAGTAATCGAATTGGATTCATTTACACAATTTATGTGAAAATGGCTTTGAGTGCAAAAAACACTCCAGAAAGACAACAATACCTACGTGGATTCATGAATTACGATAGTAAGTCAGACAGTATTATTTTTCTATCAGCCGACACCATAAATTGTCAAAAAGACGTTCCGAGTAGCTCCGAAAAGTTGAGCGGTACTGTTGTTTGCGTTATATTGAATTCACGAATAAGTTTGTTAGAAAAAATCTAAAAGTAAAGATTAGGTTTTAATTAGTTAGGACCCTAATGATTCAATCACTAGTGACATAAAGAGCCTCCGTTTTTTATATTATCCCCGGTTCTAGGCCCCAGACGGTATATCTCTATAGTTATTAGTTTCGGGCGTATGACGGCACCTGTCAAAATTATAGGATTTGACTTCATAGGCAACTTTAATTTAATAAACTTTCAAAGTATGTTACGTAAATTGTATGTTAAAATAAAGTAAGTACTAGGATTATAAAGTATCGAGTCATTATCAAAGTCACATGAGCAAGGTGTAACTTGGTATATTTGCAAAATGCACGTAATGAACCATTAAAACGTGTAGGGATTTTATGAACCATGTCGCATATTAACATAATATACCGTACACATAACACGTTTTACTTATATTATGCAGACATAACCCGTTTTGGCGGGATGACAGTCTCGTGATCAAGACCCATTGCAAAAATGCTGAAACGTCAGGATTTACAATAGCCATAAAACAAACAAAAAACAAACAATATTTTTTATTTTAATACTAGACAAATATCGACTCTTACAAGTTTCCCAGACGGGATTCGAACCCGCAGCCTTTGGCTGTCCGGTCCATTGCTTTTCCAGTTGTGCTACACTGTTTTATAAATAAAATTATTAGCAATAAGGCCGCCTATTGTTTGTTCTCTAGTTATAAATTGTCCAGTGTTTTTGTTGTTTTAAGTGTGCAATAAAGTATTCTTATTATTATTAATGTCAAACTTATATTAAAAATAATAACTAAAATCTAAAAATCAGAATGGGAGTTTCACCCGAGTTCTTTTCGTAATAACACGTGTTGTGAGGCTCCATTTCTAGCTCAATCTACCGTACAATTTCTCTAATTACTAAATATATTTACTTGACATCGGCAAAATTCGCTAATTTTATCGCGAGCACGCCATTCATTAAGAAAGAAGAAGAAAAAAATATCAGAATGTTTTACTGAATAGTGCTCTGGTTTTTTTTCTAATTACAACGATTAGTTAGAAACTAAAGATGAACCTCTGATGTTAAGAAACTTAAACGATATAAGTACATTAAAATTGTTTGATAAATACTTACCTAAGTACAACCGATTTCCCAACCACAAGGATGACATACCGCCTTCTTTAATTGCTGCATAAGCGTATTTTATAAAACCAGACATACGATCTGAAATGAATGTTTACAAAAGGAATTTTAACAATAAAATATGTTAATATAATTTATGCAAGTTGTTCAACAAATTCAAATGTGAGTTTATGAATTATAGCTGATTGGATCTGTTTTGTAGCTGAATATGACCTTAGAAAATGATGATGGACGACAACAATCCTTTTTAAATTGTAAGAACCATTTTAGTCCTTTTAAATTTTTCTTTCCTGTTTTTTTAAAATAATTCTAAGTAGTTTATACCTTTTTTTCTTTTTTATATCTCGAGCTAACTTGGATGGATACCGGTGCTTGGTAAAACCTAAAAAGGTTTATATAGCACTGTAGAGGTAAGAAAACCAATAAATTGTCCTAATTTTTAGTGTTTGTAATAATAAATAAATAAAATAAATAATTCGAGGGAGTCAAAATGCTTGCCTTCGGGAGGCAAAGAACCATCGAGTGGTTATGTAACTACATAGCTTTTATCTGTGGATGCTTTAGCTTTTAAAAGTTGTAAATTATGCTGTAAGCTCCCCAAAGAAAATAAAATACAATGAGAAGATTGCAGGTGACCCCTTAGTACACGTTTTTTCTTGTTTGTATACTGAGCAGTCCCCTCGGACAATTTTTCCGGTTAATTGTTTCTTACTTATTTTTAATTGGACATCTTTAGTCACGTTTATTCCGATGCCTGTTATTGCTTGTATAAGGTATACAATTTATGACTTATAAAATTATAAACTTATTATTATTGTAACTTGACGTGCTGTCTGTGGCAAATAGTAAGAAGGGCTTAAAGCCCTCAATCCTTTCCTACTAATATAATACATGCGAAAGTTTTTCTTTCAAGCAAAAACTACTAAAGGGATTTTACGAAAGGCCGCTAGTATTTTAATAAGCTGGTCGTTGAAGTGTGACTATGAGAGATTTTTCTATTTTTTTAACTCTCGAGCTGCACCTTTAATGTTTTACTAACCATTTTTTATGCTAGGAGAAATGCTTTTACGCATCCCTCGCCCACGTGCAGGGCCATTTCTAAATGTTGGACTCACCTGGAGGACGCTTTACTAATCCTGCAAGGGATATATGACGTGTAGTTCGCAACGCTAAAGTTATTCCACTTTTATAACACGCAAATAATACTAAACCGATTTGGAGGAAATTTGGCACAGTGATAGAAGATAGCCTGGATTAAAACATAGACTGATATTCCCGATACTCCCACGGGAACTGGAACCATGCAGGTGAAACGGTGAAACGTACCACGGGCGGCAAGTAATAAATAAATTAGAATTTTGTATTAAGAACTAATAAAAACAAAACTATAACAATTACTTTATTAATTTTAACTATGTTTGATTAGCAGCAGTATTTTGTTTTTTAACCCCCGACGCAGCGCAAAGAGGGGTGTTATAAGTTTGAAGCCTATGTCTGTCTGTACATATATTCGTAGAGCCTAAACGAATCAAGCGATTTTAATGCGGTTTTTTTGATTGAAAGCTAAATTAATCGAGATGGTTCTTAGCCATGTTTGATGAAAATCCATCTGGCCATTTATGGAGATCGTCAACTGCCCGCCGAAACGGTAAAAGATGCAAAGGTAGTGCTTTGACTAAAATACCACCCTGTTACCACAAACACCCTGGGCAAATTTAGGTGCAGCAAAAAAAACAAAATGGCGGCTAAAACTTTTTTGGACTTTCTGTAAATTTCGATTTCAATGCGGTTTTTATTTAAATTTTGTGTGTAATTTAAAAAGGATGAAATAAAAATAAAATTTTAAAATTTTAAAAACCCCCTGACGAAAAAAAAAAGTCTCTCTCGGTCGGGGGACTACAAAAAGAGAAGTACTATAAGGGTATATTATACGTTGCGGGTCCCCCGACCGAGAGAGAAATTTATTTTTTTTAGATATTTGTTTTATGTCGGGGGGTTTTTTAAATTTTATTTAGTACGTACCTTCACCATCACCAACGAAGCTGTGGCTATCTCCCAAAATTGGTAAACTATACTTATTCTTAAAATACTTAGTCATCTTCCTTTTTTTCCTATTTTGCCATCTCACAGTAATAAGCCATATAATGATGGTTATTAAAAACAATTGCCACAACATCTTGATAAAAAAAGTATTGTTAATATCCAAATAAAACGTAAATTATAAATTTCACTCGCGAGAAAATATTGGCCTGACGGATTATGACCGAAATATTCGCAGTGCAGGTTCAGTTCAGTCTTTATACGTTTAACCTGATAAATGTTAACCAGAGCTATGCGACGAAGTCTAAGCCAGCCTAGAGTTTTATAAAACGACGAGAACGTTCGTGCCTTCCGCCGAGTCCGAGCCGAGCCAGAGCAGGGTTACTCAAACTTGTGGAGACTGCAACAACGACCCCACGTCGATAGCAGCCGGAAATCGAGGGGTTTTTAGTGGGTATGCCTGTCAAAGGAGACTCCCACATATCACACAACCCTATAGCCCCACAGCGATAGAGTATGCTTAAGGCGCATTTTCCCTTAAAACAAAAAAGGGTAACTTAAACTTGTTGCCCCACGTACCCCTGCTGAAGTTCCCAGACGACAGCGAAACCCCGACCCCACACACACCCATAAAAAAGAAAATTAAATAGAAGAAAATACGGTCTTTTATTTCAATGGAAGTTAACAAATACAGTGAGTATCAAGAAGAAATAAGAATTATAGGTGGATGATCTTGTTTCTTGTCGCAAATTGAGACGATGTGACGAGTAATTTTAGTCAATATCAACTTTAACCACCATTATCTTTCCGCATATGCCACCGTCTAATGGCGAACCCCTAGGGGCACGCGTATCCCACTTTGAGAAACACTGAGCCAGATGTAAGTTGAAGATCAATAATTTTAATACAAGAAATAAAAATAAGATTGTCCTCCAAGATTTCGACTTGAAAAATGTAGACACTCGTTTTTGGGGATACGTATAGCTGTTTTTAATAAGGTTCCACAACAAGTGATTGAGCTGCCTTTGCATAAATATAAAATGTATATTAAAATACACTCTTAAGCAAAGGTTACTACAAGATGATTATTTAAAAGACCAAATTGCATGGATGTGATACTAACATAAAACATAAATATTATAACTTGGATTAAAGGAAAATATTCTAATAATTAAATATGGGAAAATTTTCCTCTTATATTAAATATATTTCAAAATTATAAATTTGTGTTTGGCAACAACATGTTCCGTTGTAAATGTTGTTCTTTCTGTTAAAGCTGATAAGTTTCTTGCGGCCGTTCTTCTTATCAGTTAAAAGATGTCCTGAATGGCTAGTAGGGAAAAAAAATTGTTGGACTATTCGAAAGTACTTATCTATAAGTCTATTTAAATAAAAAAATTTGACTTTGACTTAGAATGAAAACCTTCTTTAGTTGATTTTAGCATAAATATAATAAATTACCTATAACCGGGCAATAACACATAGATACATATATTTTCGAGATAAGTAGTTTATTCACCTGTGTTAAGGATATCAAAATCAACGACAGTGTAGTATACATAATGTCTATGTTTACTCTCCGTTTTTTCAACTAACTCTAGACCAAAAATCATGTCGATTGGTTTCTTAGTTAGAGCGTGAAGGAAGAACACAAACAAACACACTTTCCCATTTACTTATATTAAGTATTGGTTAGGATAAGGATTTTAAGGGAAGATATTTGCACGGATTGTGAAGGCTGTGCACATTTCGAAACGAAGGACTTTTAAAAATCTCATTTAAAAAATAACTTCAAAGGCCTATAATATAACAAACCCGTTTTAGGTCTACGTACATCTTATGTTTTGGCGCGCACTGTTCATTGAAATAAAACAACTTTTACGGATATCAAACGCGCTATATTTTCACGATCTAAGTTGTAATTGTCCGTATTTTTAGGGTTTTTTTATTTTCCCGACGTGTCGGCCACCTTTACAGCTGCCGTGGTCACGGTATTACTTATAAGTAGCCAGTCATATAGCGCGTTTGATATCCGTAAAAGTTGTCCGTTTTAGGTCTATTACGCATAGAGATTTTAACTGCCCCCATGGTCTAGTGATAACACCACCTGTATCAGATACAGCGGTCCCGGTAGCGATTCCAAATGGGGATAAATATTTTGTTCGGTTTACTCGGTGGTAAGACTTGGTCTAAGTCCGCTTACACTTTTAATTCGCTAGCTACCACCATCTTATCTGAGTATGTTGGGTCTGTTAGGGTAATCAAAGATAAGATAACCCTATTCCTCAGTTGCTGAAGTTTACGAGAGAAGTGCAATTTCACTTTTAACTTTATAGACTTTTCCTCGTTTTGTGAACCAATTTAAAATTATGGTAGCACCCCATTAAATATAAATTATGCTCGGGTTTATTAAGCTGCCAAATGAAATGAAATCAGCCACAGAACCGTGCTGTAAATTGGTAAAATCATTTTTTTTTCACAGTACAGCATTCAAACCTAATTAATCGACAAAATGGAATGACCGCTAAAGATATATATTTTAAAGGTTGTTTTAATATCACGAAATTTTATTGTTTTTTTATGTCTAGACTAGAATTTTTAAATATGACCTAGAACGTATTTAAAACTAGTTAATGCACTTTAAAAAAGTTGAAATAAATTAATATATCCAGTAATGTTTTTTGGTAAAGCAATCTGCGGCATAATTATAAAATATAATTTAATACTTTTAACATTAAGATGGGGACAAATTTCATAAAAACCTTATTTTAATTTATTTTACCGTTTGACATTGATAAAATTTAATTCCTAGACGTTCTTCTGTCTGTTACTGAGCAATATGCGATAACAAAAAGTTATTTTGTTAGTAAGTACCTAAATGTTGCCGAGTTAGTATGTGTTAAGTAATGTTGCGTAACATTTGAAAACAGTGGATAGGCCCATGACAAGGAACGTCGATCTGGAGAAGGTCGCGGGAAGCCGCTGGATGTTGGCAGCGCAGGACCGATCGTCGTGGAGATCCTTGTGAGAGGCCTATACCCAGCAGTGGGTGTTGGTGGTGGTTGCTGACACAACATTTGAATAGAATCAACACTCTCTAACAATAATAAACTCGTTAACCACCTTTGTGGCCTAGTGGTAACAACCATTGGTATCAGACCCAGGGGTCCCGGGTTCGAATCCCAGCAGGGGTATATATTGTATTCGGATTAGCCAAAAGTCATCAGCATGCAAATATGATATTTTTACATTTTACAGTAGCATTATATAAAACCAGAACAAATTTCGTTCAAAGACATTATTTCATTTGGAAAAAATCTTTCAAATCATAAAAAACATATGTCAACAACCAAGTTTTTAAATGTCTCTTAAAATTATAAAGATTTAATGTTTTTAACTCTTTGGGCAATTTGTAAAACAAAATACAGACATAGTCAGGTTGCTACTATTATATTGCAATGTTTTTGGTGTGACATGAAGTACCAATCTATTTGGATCTCTCGTATTACGTGGATAAATATCACGCGCTCTCCTGAATAAATGCTTGTTTTGCATAACAAAAACACACACTTCAAATATATAGAGTGAAGTCAGAGTCAGTAATTGCAATTGACCAAAAAGTTTACGACAAGACGTGAGGGGAGGAACACCGCATATTGCTCTAATCCATTTTTTTTTGAGCTATAAAAACTCTGCCTATGTGAGAGCTCTTTGGTAATAGCCCCCATATTGGTAAGCCATACCGTATAAGCATGGTAAGCAGTTATTGCCGTATTAATATTTGTCACATTTCTAACATATTTTAATGCATACACAAATGAGTTTAATAATAATAATAATAATAAAAATAAATTTTATTTTCTCATCACAAACTTAGCATTGCAATAAAGATATTTACAAAACAGGAATAAGGAATCTAAGTTTATGAGAGGCTGATGCCTGAGCTAGGTACAAAATACCTGTGTTACAGGTCACCAGGCTCCCACCACCTCGAACCACATTATCACTGATAAAAACGTTATCTAATAGATGTCGCTGAGAGAACATGAGAAGATTAATGGCTAAACATTAAAAATATAAAGAAAAATAAAAATAATAAGAAAAATTAACAAGGTAGATGATGCAAGAGTGAATCTAAATACGTGTTTGTGTGTGTGTGTGTGTGTGTTTGTTGTGTGTTGTGTGAGTGTGTGTGTGTGCGTACGTGTGTGTATGTTTATGATCGAAAAATAGTGAGACCTACAGTGACTTACAGCTGTTATTTTGTGCATGTGTGTGGTGCAGCTAGCCTAGCATGACCAACAAAACGCGATATGATACAGCGCTTTAACACGTTTAGCCGTCAAAAGACAATGGCTTTTGACGTTTGAGTGTGGATAAAACGCAATATCATATCGCGTTTCGGCGGTCATGCTAGGGGGGCTGTTGTAGTTAGTGCATGTACCTCACTTAGCAGGTAATTTGTAAGAGGTTTTCTGTTTCGTCGTAGGTCAAGTTCAAGAGCCGCCTAGTTAGTTTCTTTTTGCAAGCCTTTCTTGTAAGAGAATAGAGGGACAAAGCTTTATTTATTTTATTATACAAGTATCCTCCAATAAAACAAAATAATCTTCCGGAGAGCTTGGACTTTAATTGTCGTAAGGGACACACAGAACCCTTACGTCGCTTACCACTATAAAGCAAAGGCTCGTAATTGAGCTGTGAATGTTGGCGAAGTACGGTAAATAGGATAAAAAGTTGGAGAGCAGTAAGCACCTGCTACATTTTGTAAACTTCAGTTGTTGGGCAAAGGAACGGGAGAGAGGCCCCCATTTTCAAGACCACCCTCTGAGCTCTCTCTAGAGTAATTAGATGAGTCTTAGCAGCTCCACCCCAGGACGAGATACAGTAACTCAAGACCGACTGGCATAAGGCTAGATATACAGACCAAATAACATTAAAGTTAGCAACATGTCGAAGAGTTCTAAAGATGAAGATGAGTTTTCTAAGTCTACTAGCAAGGAGTACAATATGAGGATGGAAGCTGAGTGTAGAATCGAATATTACTCCTAGGTATTTAAAAGAGTCCGTATTTGAAAGTTTAGGACAAGCGCAGTTGTATGAAGATGGACATGAATGGACTGTTAGTGATAGCATGTCAGTAATGACCTGCCGTTTTGGAGAAAAGGTCATATACTGAGTTTTATCTACATTCAAGGATAATAGGTTCTCGTCCAACCATTTGGTAACCGCGTTCAACCCTCGCTGTGCCGTATCAAAGACCTCAGTCCATGAGTTTGCATGAAATAAAAGAGCAGTGTCATCTGCGAAGGTTATTTTTTTTCCACTAGAAAGTTTTGAATTGCACAACTCATTAATATAAATAAGAAATAGGGTCGGTCCGAGTACACTGCCTTATGGTACTCCAAAGTGTTAGCTTTTATTCAGATATTTACGATTTATCACTTATTAATTACTAATATTCAATTGTCAGTAACCACAGATATCGGTTATTCGATTCACCCAATCATTATTCATTAGAGTTAGTCTGAGAAATTTAAAAACAAAAGGATAATCGTAAAAATGGCGGGATTGCTGCTCGAGACGTCAACGCTTACGCACACAACGTGTTCCTGTGCTCCAAGTGCGAAACTAGTATCCAAAGTTGTGAAATAAGTTAAGAGTCCTAACGTAAGTAACGTTTTGTATTGATTTGTAATTGATAAAACTGTTTATTGATCAATATATGTGAAGAGAAAGGCAGACTTAATTCCTTACAAACGTAAGGAATTAAGTCTGCCTTTCTCTTACAAAAATCCCTTATCTGGACTGAACGATTACAGTTCAGAAGTGGGATCGTAAGGAAATTTATTTTATAATTTTCTTTTCACGTCCACGGTAGCCATCCTTGCGATCAATTTGTATTATTCTAACACAAACGTGGTTTATGATCATTTAATAAATACCACCACCGCCATAAACTAATAATTTTATTGCTGGCATGAACTACTGATTCAATAAAAAAAGAAAGATTTTTTTCAGTATCAGTGTAGTGGAAAACGTATGAAGTTTAACTACCATCATTTTTGTGCCAATTTTATTGCCAGCTTTAGTACTGTCTATGTAACATTATTTCTTTTCATTTTACAAATATGTTTGGAAAACGGACATTTTAAGAAAAACAACCACCGTCATTTCATTGCTTTATAATTTTGTGCTAGCCTATATGAGTTTCTCATGTACAATGTGGAAATAAGTTTGGGAAATCTGATAGTCGTTTGTGATTCAAAATTAATGTTTTATAGGATTGTTCTTTTCTTTCTGAAATATGTGTGTTTAATAGAATTGTCTGTCTATACTATGTACGACATATTTTTTAATTAACATTGCTGAATGTGATTCGGTATGGAATTTTGGTAGTTTACCTGCTTTAATGTTAAAAATAAAGTAGGTTACTATTCAGGGTTAAATTAATAGGTAGACATGCTCACTATCACAAAGTGTTGCATAAACTATATCTGAATTATTGTGTCAGTGTGTTGTTGCAAGGAATAGAAACGTATTCAAATATTGATCCATTTTATATATATTTTATAATCTCTAGTAACAATCAGTACCTCTTAATCTCTAGTAATTTACTATACAAGTAACCCGTGCATCCTAACTTTATTATTGTTGTATACAGGCACTAAGCTCCTAATGTTGAAAGTTTCAGTTAAACACGCATTATGGATAATGTGGAGCGCAGTCGAGGAGAAGGACTGCTACTCAATGGGAAGGGTAATGAGATGCCCAGGTATGAGGGCGGTGAAACGCTCAGGTTGGAGAGCGGAGGGACACCCAGGTTGGAGGGTGTGGAGACGCCCAGGTATGAGGGAAGTGAAACGCTCGGGTTGGAGAGCGGAGGGACACCCAGGTTAGAGAGTGTGGAGACGCCCAGGTGTGAGGGCAGTGAAACGCTCGGGTTGGAGAGCGGAGGGACACCCAGGTTGAGGGTATGGAGACGCCCAGGTTTGAGGGCAGGGGAACACCCAGGTTAGAGGGTGGTGAAAGGAGTATTATACTCCCAAGGACTGGACGACAAAGTGCGGATCCAGATGTAACGGTGTTCCACTGAACGGAGGGAAGAGAGGACGCACCGCATTTATCAAGGAGGAAGGAAAAACGAAATGTTACAACGGATTCGGAGAATCTTACGGATGAAGAAGGAGACTATCATGGAAGGAAGAAGTACAGGAAGCGACCACGTAGGGAAAGGAGGTCAAGTATCGCAGCTAGTTCGAGTAATGGTGAGTCCCACAGGAATTACACATAGTAGTAAGAAAAAGAAAGCTGATACTAATGTAATGTTAGATAAATTCTTAACAATTTTGAAAACTTTAAGAGTTCAGATAGACCTAAATTATCGTTTAACACTAATTTTATCCCAGAGTTTGACCCTATGAGATAAGAACAAACCGTTTTGACGTGGATCACTAAAATGGAAGAATGTGCGGTATATACATATTTATATTATAATCTTACTTTCTGATATTATGCAGCCATGTTTTGCTGGTAAGCCTTTTTAGCTTCTATTTGCTGTGTGATGTAAACATATTAATCTTTAGCATTATTAAACTAGACTTACTTAAGACTCTATTAAACATAATACTTCTTAATACACCGTCACACTTGACATACCCTTCACCTCTTACTTACACATTCATACACAAGCTCACTCATAAGCTCACTCATAAACTATAATATTACATAATAAACCATCAATGTTTTTGCATATAAAGTCTGTACTTATTACTGTAATACGTCCTAAAAACTTTTTAAGTCAATGGATAACTTAACACTAAATACACTGAAAGAGATAGACAGCATTGAAATTGCAAGTTCCATTCTTTGTGACAGCGCCGAGGTCTCTAACCACATAAAAATTGCCAAAAATGATCTTACTATTTTTCTAAGAATATCAGAAGTATTTACTCAAATTTTGACGATTTTTCTCAAAGTTGTCTATCATTTGATACAGATGTTATTCTACTCACGGATTGTAGACTTGACCCAAACAAACCTATACCACAACTGAATAGTTACTGCTCCTATTTCACTACTTGCTACTTAAATCAAAATGATGGGGTAGTGATTACATTAAAAATACGTTAAGACATACCATCAAAGAAATTAAATTAGCACATGCATCTTATCTTCAACTGAAAACTCTGGGAACTATCATATTGGGTATTTACAGGTCGCCTTCAAATAGGATTACATCTATTTTCATAGACTCCCTATGTACACATATTGAAACTTTAAATACCACCAAAAGTATCGTGATTGCAGGTGATATAAATATTAATATTGCTCCTAAACAGGATGACCGACCTCAAGACTACCAAAATCATATACAATATTTAAATAAATTATCGTCTTTAGGAATATTAGCAGGACACACTTTACCAACCAGAGTTGCTTGGACCACTCTATGATAAAAATTAAAAATGGAAAAGAAAAGCTCAAGGCTGTTCTTACCACGTCTACTACTGATCACTATTCTACACTCCTTGCTATATCAAAAATTAAAAACCGCGCAAATTTATCAAAGGCTAAAACCATAATAGATTTTGAAACTGCTCTAAAACAGCTTTGAGAAAAAAAATCTCTTCGAGTTACTTTAATGTAATGATCCCAATGAAGTAATCTGTGAATTAATTAAAAAAAAATTGTGACAGTATCAAACAAAATTTCAAGATTACTATAATTACAAGTAGTAAAATCATCTTAAAACCCTGGATTACTCATGGCATATTACGATGTATTAAAACAGGAATAATCTACAAAAACAATTTAAAAGGGAATCAAATAATGAAATTCTTAAATAAACATATAAACGGTATAGAAATTACTGCAATAATTAAATTAAAAAAAAACTAAAAAGAAAATATGACAGAGAATTGCTATCTAAATCAGTGACAAATAATAAATCTTTATGGAAAAACCTTAAACAAATTACTTACACAAACAAAACGAATAATACAAATATGGAACTTCCATTTTCATATTTGAGAAGGTTGACGAAACTAAAATACATTTACTATCCGGCGAAGATACAGTAGTCACTGTTCATTCATTAGTCGTATTTAACGGTGGAGTTTGTGTGCGTAGCTCGCTTAGGGGGAAGCTGGAAAAGAGTACTATCTTCTTAGTGGTGAATATCAAATTCGGAAAGCGCAGCGATCATTATTGGCAATTTACGTATCTAAAAATGACATAGTTATTACTAAGGATTCGTTATTGACGCGATCTATCAATGTCAGACATTTAGACTCGACTAATGTTTTTAATTATTGTAGCGTGTCCCGTGATGGTCCAGATTTGGATGATTCAATTAATTGTGGTGGAAAATTAGGTAGTGATGATCGCATTAAATTACAAAATTTACGAGCTAAATAAGGATTCCTTTTCAAAAAGGTTAAAGGAACTCGGATTCACAAGTATAGCAGAAATGGTTATAGAGTTACAGGATGCGGAGCCTGTAGCCTATAGCGTTTGTCTCATTCCGAGAGGTTATTGGTTGGTAACATGGTGCAGGATATGGTTGATGGCGGTATGGTTAGAGTATCATTTTCACCTTATGCCAGTCCCATAGTTTTTGTACAAAAAAGGACCGACGAAAAACGTCTCTGCATGGATTACCGCGCGCTGAATAGGAAAGCCAAAAAGGATCACTACCCTCTTCCGCGAGTTGAAGACAAGCTTGACCATTTGGCAGGTAACAGGTTATTTTCATCTTTAGATTTAGCCTCAAGCTTCTATGAAATCCCGATAGTCATAAAACAGCATTCGTAACGCCAGACGGGCAATTTGTATCCAACCGCATGCCATTCGGTTTAGTAAATGCAACGTCAGTTTTTCAGAGAACAATAAATAAAATTCGCCATGACGCTAAAATCAAATATGCTATCGTATATAAGGACGATATTTTAATACCATGTGAAGACAGATGAAGGATTAAAGAGGTTAGAAGAAGTTTTGGATCTTCTTAGAAAGGGCGGGTTAACTTAACAACTAAGAAAATGTAATTTCTTTATGGATACAATAGATTTTCTGGGGTTTGAGGTAAACGTATCGGGAATAAAGCTAGGGGATAGAAAGACTGATGCAACTTCTAAGTTTCCGACTCCAAGAATTTTGCATGAACTTAGGCAATTTTTGGGATTTTGCCGGGTTTTTTTAGAAGGTTCATTAAAAATCACGCTTTATTAACATCCCCTATGACTGACCTTTTAAAGAAAGATCAGACGTGGAATTGGGGGGAGGCCCAAGAAAAATCCTTTCTGAATCTTATGACCTTACTTACACAACGTTCTGTCTTAGCTCTTAATGATTCAAACGCGGTAATTCAATTGCATACCGACGCATGTAAGGATGGATTAGCAGGCATACTATTGCAAAGTGATTCAGCAGGAATATTTCATCCAGTCTCCTACTTCAGCAGGAAAACTTCATTAGATGAACGCAAGCAGTCGTAGCTTCATTAAGTAGGTTCAGGGTATATTTGCTAGGTATACCATTCTCGATTTTTACTGATTGTAACGCATTACGATCAATCTTAGTAAAACGTGACCTAATTCCGCGTATTGCTCCTTGGTGGCTACAGTTACAGGAATATGATTTCTGCATAGAGTGTCGCCCTGGTGCTAGGATGTCCCACGAAGACGCACTTAGTCGCGGCCCGGTTGATGACTCAGTAATGGAAACTCATATTTTAGATGTATTATCCCTTGAAAGTTCTGATCGTGACTTGATCGCCACTGTACAGGATGCCGACGAGGAAGTCCTGAGAATCAAAGACATTCTTTACGATGATAGCGCAGATAAAATCATGGATGTACACAATAACTATCAGTTAAAGAACGGACGTGTTTATCGCATAGTTGGGGATAGAATTAGATGGTTAGTTCCCAAGTTTCCCAGGGGGTTCGCTGGCAAATACTTAAAAGGAACCAGGACGATATTGGTCAACAACACTACTGGTTCCACAAAATGCGACATTATAATTTTAAAAAATACGTCCAGTCTTGCCTAGAATGTGCTCACCATAAAACCCCTGGTGGTAAACGGGAGTATAAATTGCATCCCATTGATAAGATTAGTGATCCCTTTCTACGTGCACGCATAATAATGATGATAGTCATTGGGATGATCATATTTATGATATTCAAGTAGGTATTAATACAGTCCATAAAGCAACACAAAAAAGTTTTTTGTAGTATATTTTCTTGTTTAATGTTTATCACACGGGAATAGCATTGTAAAATGCAAAATAAAAAATTTATAACAGAAAAGTCCATCAGAATTATTGTTCGGTTTTAAAATTAGCTAGTTAATAAGCGATGGTAAATTTATTTTTTACATGTTTTTTTCTATTGCATTTTTATTTATTATATATTATTAATAATTCACACTTATCATAATGTACTGAATTTTGACTAAATGTTTGTTTGATTTGCGCGAGGACGCGCTCGAGCAGGATGGCCGAGCTGTTAGCTTTTATTCAGATATTTACGATTTATCACTTATTAATTACTAATATTCAATTGTCAGTAACCACAGATATCGGTTATTCGATTCACCCAATCATTATTCATTAGAGTTAGTCTGAGAAATTTAAAAACAAAAGGATAATCGTAAAAATGGCGGGATTGCTGCTCGAGACGTCAACGCTTACGCACACAACGTGTTCCTGTGCTCCAAGTGCGAAACGAGTATCCAAAGTTGTGAAATAAGTTAAGAGTTAGGACTCTTCTACTCTAAGTAACGTTTTGTATTGATTTGTAATTGATAAAACTGTTTACTGATCAATATATGTGTTTGTAAGGAATTAAGTCTGCCTTTCTCTTACAAAAATCCCTTATCTGGACTGAACGATTACAAAAGTTTAAGGGTAGTTCCTCACTCATACAGCCGTCAATTTTAACAAGTTGGTAACGATTAGCGAGGTAGCTGGAAAAAAGTTTGAGAGCCAGGCCTCTGACACCTATAGCTTCTAGCCTGCGGACAAGGATAGGGATGGACACTGTGTCGAAGGCCTTAGCGAGGTCGAGAAACACCGCCAAAACCTTCCTTTTACCGTCCATATTGGTGGAAATAAAATCTGTGAATTCATGCACACAGTCATCGATAGATGACTGTGTGCATGAATTCCCAGAGCGAAATCCAAATTAAGCACAAGACAGCAGGTTATTAGTTTCAAGAAAGCTCATTAAACGTTTATTAATGATGCGCTCCAATATTTTGGACAGAACAGGGAGTAAAAATATGGGTCTATAATTATTGAGGCAATCTTTGGTACCACCCTTGTGTATTGGTATTACTAAGGATTTTTTGAATAAGTCAGGAAAGATGCCCATCTCCAGACATAGGTTACACAGGTACGTTACCGGAGCGATCAGTATGTCCATATACCTCCTTATAAAACGACCCGAAACTTGGTCAACACCCGCTGTTTCATTTGCTTTTAGGCCTAGTATTAGGTTTTAACCTCGTCCTCATCCGCAGGGAAAAGAACCAAGGTTTTACATGACACGTGACGAATATTTTGGTAATTGTTGGAAGCTTGTTTCCCGTCCGCAAGATTTGCTCCTACATTAACAAAGAATGAGTTGATTTTGTTTACACTGGCGTGAGGGTCAGCAGCGTCTATTAGAATATTAGGGTTATTTCTATGTTGCTTAAATTGGGTTATTTTTATTCGGGCACAAACATTGTCTATGTGACTATTCCCATTCAAACCTTTATCTATTATAATTCCTAGAAGTCTTTATATTTAATGTCAAGATTGATATTTTTATATTTATTAAATTGTATATAATTGGTTTTTGATAAATAAATTTTTAAATTGTGTATGTCAAGAAATTCGATTAAATTATTTATAGTCTTATTTATATTATTTTCATGCTCTATTACTTAATTCTTTGTAGTTACTACAACAGCTATGTCATCTACGAACGTGATGCATTTATGTGAACCTTTTGCATTAAAAATATCATTTAAATAAATAATAAATAACATTGGACCCAATACGCTTCCTTGTGGGACACCACATTGATTATGTTTATATTGTGATGAGCACGCTATTAATTCATTCGTGTTGCTTAGTTTATCTATATCTACTCTTTGGTTTCTATCGGTAATGTATGTATGTATTATCCATTATTTATGTATTTATCCATTGTAATGCCAGCCCCCTTACACCCATAATTTCTAACTTTCTTACTAATAACGAATGTGAAACATGATCGAATGCTTTTGAAAGATCAATGAATATACCACTAGTGAGATTTTTTCGTTAATAGCAGTTAAAATAGTTTCTAATAGTTTGCGTGTTGCTAAAGTAGTGGATTTTTTTTTTGGAAGCCATATTGATCTGTATTTAGTAAATTAAATTTATTACAAAAATCGATCAATTGTTTCAACATGCATTTTTCAAATACTTTTGGAAACACTGGTATGATAGCAATAGGACGAAAATTTTCTATTTCATCAGTTTTCCCTTTTTTATAGAGAGGTTTTACGATAGTACGTTTTAGTAGATCTGGAAAGACGCCAGTAGAAAATGATAAGTTTATTAGGTAAGTTATCACGGTGATGAGTTCACTTACACAATTCTTCAGTACTTTGGTACAAACCTCATCATAACCTGTTGCTTTTGTGTGTTTTCAGGCTCATTATTACTTTTTTACATCTGTCTCAGTAAGAGGCTTGAGAAACATAGAGTTTGATATTTGAGGCTGGCTATCATATTTTTTCCATGTTTGCTGCAGTCAATATTGGAAACATTAACAAAATGGTCATTGAAGGCGAACGCTATCCTAAGGGATCCGTCAGTATTAAATTGTTAACATTCAATTTCTTTATCAGTTTCGGGAGATCTTTAATATTGTTTAATTCTCTTTTAATTATGGACCAAGACGCCTTACACCTATTTTCACTCTTACGCATAAAGTCAATGTTAGATTTTCTTTTAGAGTCATAAATACACCTTTTTAATAGTTTAGAGTACTTCAAATATTTATACTTATTGGATTGAGTTTTATTCTTATAATAATTATATCTAAATGTTCTTTTATTTCTACAACTTAATTTTAGACCTTTCGTTACTCAGTTTATTTTTTTTTATATCTGTCAATAGTTATTTTATTTCTCGGAAAACAAAGTTTATAAAAAAGTGTAAACAGTTCCTGAAATATTTTAAAACTTTTATTCATGGCGGGTTCATTATAAACATCTGCCCAAGAAATGCTTTTTAGACAATTTTTAAATTTATTTACGTTTTCACTGCTATAATCCCTCCTGTAAAAAGAGTAATAGCGAGGACCTACACATTTATCTTTAAATGGGAATTTCAATAACTGGGTGGTTTCATGATCAGAGAGGTGCAACGGTAGGATTTCAGCTGAAGCATTATTTATGTTACTTATTATGTGGTCTATACATGACATTTTGCGAGTGGGTTCCGTAATGTGCAGCTTTAAGTTGTATGATTGAACCAAATCTTGTAGGTTTTCTGTAATTTAGTTTTTATTTAATGTGTTAATGTTTATATCGCCGGCCAAGACAATTTTTATTTTATATTTGGTGAAGACGAGGCCGCTGTCGGCCACAGCACCGCGGCGACCGGTTCCGTGCCCATCCAGGAGGGGGCATGACGAAGATGAACGACGGACGACGAGAACCGACGACGACACTATCGCTTCCGCGCGGGACTGAGCCATACGTCACCGTTCGCATTTACTGTCGAGCATCTTGTTCCAATTTTCAATATTTGATCAGTTATCCAGTACAGAGTTTTACAGTCCACTCTTCTTTTATTTACCACCACTAGGACAGGATTCCCTTATCTCTAAAAATATAGAAAGGGCACTGGCCCCAACATATGGTCTTCGAGCCTTCAAAAACGGTCGGATTTTGAAAATACGGGCGAGTCATCAGCGGTGAGTTAGAGGTCATCGCCACAATTTCAAGACTTCGTTACGCTTGTGAGGCATTTTCTCCGGGTGAACAACGCAGAGGACATAGGATTTAAGCCACCTTTGCTGACACTCACGGAAAGAAACCCAGCGTCGGTCAAGAATTGGTGATCGTTACCACTACAGCTGCAACCATCCGACAGCGACAAGATTCATCATCATCACACATCAAGAAAAGTGATATTTAATCAAGAGGATAGTGCACAAAGACCGTGAGATCGTTCCAATTATTCTTTCACTATACCTATTCCATAATCATTTTCATATTCTATTACTGTATAGCATTGTAGCATCATCCTAGTAGTCATAATCACAATCACAATTCACAGCTTAATCAATCAATAACTATTTATAACGGAATTTTTCAAATTTAAAACAAGAATAATAAAAAGTAACAAAAAAAAAACTAAAACACCTTATACGTACAGAATACAATTTACAAATTCATCAAACCCGAACCGGACACCGGTGTCCAGACAGCAATGAAATATCTGTTGTGTCTCATAACAATAACCCGGGTCCAAGGTTAAATTGGAAATCTTAAAATTACAAACATAAATTACATTATACTATTTAACAATCTTAATCTATTTCTTTAAAGTATATTTACGTAAAAGGTGTAATAGTTCGTATTCATAAATATTAAAAAATACCAATCGAAACATTAAAATCACTTTCACTCTTTATGTTTCGTATCCCTAAATATTCTTATATCGTAACATAAACAATCATCCTTCATATTTCGCGTAGTAAACAGACAATAACCATAATTTGCATTCCACTGTTAATATTTGTGTTTTTAATTCAATAGGTCGGTACTTCGTAAATCCAACCGCACAAGCCGGCGAGCGACCTTGCCTACGAGTAGCTGGGTCGCTGCTCGGCCCGTAGCGACTACCTGTGTGTGACTGCTACGACTAAGGACAGTATTGTTCAATAATCGAATGCTTATCAGTAGCCGCTTCTTACTAAAATTAACCTGTTTTGATGCATAAACACGTTTATGTTTTGTAGCTACCGCTTAATTTAAACACTGCAGTAGTTATATTTTTGTTGTAGACTATTTTACTAAACTTATAAGTGCTTTTAATTACAGTTTAGTAATATAACTTAGTACCTATTCGTAGAAAAGCAATATAGTAGTTAGTAAGCGCGAATTGTTTTGTTTACATTCACAAGTAGAATTCGCGTTGTAGTGTAGCAAGCAACTAAGTCGTTTGTGCCGTTCGCTTTTCAATACAACTGTTCATTATAAAACTGTTTTAGCCTTTTTAGTTACTTTCAATACTTAAATACTTAATTAATACATTACAAAATGAGGAAAGAAATGGAAGGAGAAACAGAAAAGGAAATTAAAACTTTAAGAAAGAAAAGAGGCATTTATAAGGCAAAACTTACATCATTTGACAATTATTTACATAATATAAAAGAAAATAATGAACAGTTATGCGACGAGACGTAGCGCTTCAAATAGAACTAAAATTACGCATTCAAAAAATTGAAAATTTATACAATGATTTCGATACATTACAGGATGAAATGGACAGTTTGTTGGATGTACCCGAGCTCGACGTTCGGGACACGTTCGAAAGGCAGTACTTCTCGCTTGTTTCTTCGGCTCGCGCGCTTCTCGAACAACAAGATCATGAGACATCTGAGGTAGGCTCTCGTAATGCACATAAATTCGTGAGATTTCCTAAAATCGATTTACCTCATTTCAACGGCTGCTATCAACACTGGCTCGAATTTCGGGACACTTTCATTTCGCTTATCCACACGAATGACAACATAGATCCTATAAATAAATTTCATTATTTGCGCGCTTCGCTTCAAGGTTCTGCCGCTTTAGTGATTAAAAGCCTAGACTTTAAGGCCGCCAATTACACGGCAGCATGGGATTTGTTGTGTGAGAGATTCGACAACAAGCGTCTGCTGGTAAACAACCACGTTCAAGCGCTTTTCAATGTAGCTACCATACAAAAGGAATCAAGCAAATCTTTGCGCTATATTGTGGACGTTACTAATAAAAATCTCAGAGCACTTGCAACCCTAGGTCAACCAACTGACCACTGGGGCACTTTGGTGATTTATATGATGTCTACAAAGCTTGATAGCGTTACTAGTCGGGAGTGGGAGGAACGTAGGAATTCCATGGATGATCCACCCACTTTAGATGTTTTTGTTAAGTTTCTTACAAATAAGGCAGATCTTTTAGAGACCATTGAGGAATCGAAACAGGGCCTTAGGTATAGGACAGAGCACAATTCCATTCCTCCCTCTAGACAAAAAAGTTTCATCGTAGCGTCAACTAGCAAAAGTCACACAAATAACTATCACTGTCCTCTATGCAAAAATCAATATCATCAATTGTTCAATTGTGAGTCTTTTCGAGGATTATCCGTAGAAGCTCGCAATAATAAAGCACGGGAATTCAAAGTTTGTTTAAATTGCCTTAAATTCGGTCACTCGGAATCACGATGCAAACTTATTGACATTTAAGATTTGACATAATATTCATTTGACATTATTAAGTTTTGACATTGTATTATTAAATTTTATTTTAATAATACATAAATATTTATAAAATGGTCAAGTATGAATGAATGGTTATAATTAATGTTTAATTTTGTGGTCGATTTATAATATTTAATTTTATAATGTTTGATTTAATTTTAATGTTAAATATTTACTGATTTCCACGCCGAACTAAGGCAGAATATGCCGAACTTATATTATTTATCAGCTTAAATTGTATACCATATGCTGGGAAATAAAGATTATGATTATGATTATGATGATTAGTCATTGTAAGTATTGCAAAGCAAGGCATAACACATTGCTGCATTTCGAACATGCAGAAGAGACACCTGTTCAAGGTCATGTCGCGTTGTCCGTTAGGGACACAAACCTTACTGCAGCTCCTCAAATATTGCTTTCTACTGCTTTAGTTAAGGTACTTGATTGCAATGGTACTTCGCATGTGGCCAGGCTTTTACTGGACAATGGGAGCACCGCCAACTTCATCACTGAAGATCTGCGTCATAAGCTAGGTCTTCAAACGTCTTCTACTCATTCTCAAATTACAGGCATCAACAATCAGACGACCCGTAGCACACAACGATGCTCTCTTACAATAGAGTCTTATCAAGGAGACTACAGGACGGACATTGACTGTTTCATTTTGCCAAACATCACAACATTACCACATACATTCATCAACATTCATAATATTCACATACCTACTGGCATTTGCTTAGCCGACCCCACTTTCCACAAACCGTCAGCCATTGACATTCTTGTTGGCGCGGACTTATTTTGGAACGTCATAGGCACAAATCGTATCCAG
This sequence comes from Chrysoteuchia culmella, assembly GCA_910589605.1. Taxonomy (NCBI): domain Eukaryota; kingdom Metazoa; phylum Arthropoda; class Insecta; order Lepidoptera; family Crambidae; genus Chrysoteuchia; species Chrysoteuchia culmella. The sequence goes on along the minus strand of OU342645.1, from coordinate 510,625 downwards.
TTAGGCAAACACAAACCTACATTGTTTGAAACGAAGCTCGGTTGGCTTGTTTCAGGCACCTTACACAAACCTAATTCGAATAATCCGGTGTGCATGCTACTTCAAGATACATCACCACTCTCAGACCTATCTCGTTTCTGGGAGTTGGACACAATTTTACCTAAGCATGATCTGACACTTGAAGAGCGTGCATGCGAGCAAAACTTTATAAATTCTACCACTCGAAATTCTGATGGGCGTTTCGTTGTAACCTTGCCATTAAAAGAAACCTCAAATTCACTGGGCAACTCGTTCCAATCGGCGAAAAACAGGTTTCTAGCTTTAGAACGACGCTTGGAAAGAGAACCAGATTTTAAAGAAAAGTACGTAGAATTTATACAGGAGTACATTCATTTAGGACATATGAGCATAAATACAAACGATAAAAATCTAAAAACAAACTATAATACAAATATGATACAAATATTTACAACACAAATACTACATTTAATAATACTCAAAATCTATCATACTATCTTCCACATCATGGTGTTTTAAGGGAAGCTAGTACAACAACAAAATTACGCGTTGTCTTTGACGCCTCTGCTGTCACAACGTCAGGCAAGTCTTTAAATGACATTCAAAAGGTCGGTCCCATGCTGACCTGCTTTCTATTTTATTGCGCTTCAGGCAACATAAATATGTTGTCTCATGCGACATTTTAAAAATGTACATGCAAGTTGTAGTGCATCCATCACAACGCTCACTACAACAAATAATATGGAGGTTCGATCCCTCCGATAGTTTGAGGCACAAGGGTCAAACCTCACAGCCTATCATGGGGAACATTCCAAAGCAACGCGTGCACCTAGAATTCCCATTCTTGGAGACAGGTGTGGATTATGCCGGGCCAGTGATGATAGCAAACCGTAAGGGAAGAGGCGCCACACTAATAAAATCATACATTTGCCTTTTTGTATGCCTTGCAACGAAGGCAGTGCATTTGGAGCTTGTCTCAGATCTCTCAAAAGAAGGGCCCTTATTCACTATGACCACTTAGATTCCACACTTAAACCTTACCACGCATAAACACCGTCAATATCGTATCTTGTCACGGTAAGGAATCTGGTCAACTCTATTCTGTAAGTCCCACCGCGCTCCAAGACACCTCCAAGACAAATTGTCTTTGGTACGTTATGAAGTCACGAGTGCGTTCGAAAACTAAACTTAAAACTTAAGATTTTAAATTTATTACTTGCAAAATTTAATTTCACTAACAATTAACCGTGATTTATTATGTTTCTATTGATATTTAATCATAACAATGCAATTTTAGCAATAACAAAGAAAAAATATTACACAATAGTTTAAACAAACACGCAGCAAAACCAAAACGTTCGAACGTTTTTGAACGTTCCTTTTTACTTTTTTATTTCTTGTTATCGATTTTTACAATGAAAATTAATTGATTCAATTTTGTCTGTTTATTATATGTTTATTACAAGAAAGAAATAATAATACTTAGTATTTCAATGGAAATATATACATACACTTCAAAACATTAATATTGTACCTACGAGTATATTTTGTTTGAAGAATTTTTATGTACTTGGCGGTATTTTATTTGAAGTGATTTGTTATTGTAAGTACCTAATCGTTTGTTACTCCCAAAAATGTTACAAGTTACTTGCCTTATAATATCTAATTTACTTACATAACCCCTAACATATGTCTTTTGCATTTGTTCCAGATTTAAAAGCGATGTAAAACTAAAACATCTTACTTTATTGAAATCAATTTGTTTAAAAATGTGATTCACAAGTTCATTCATAAGTGTAGATCAAGAATGGTCTTCGGTAGTTGCGTGCAAAATACTTACATAAAAGTTCATAATAAAATAGTTTTATAGTTACATGTGGTTTAATTCGATACAAAATTTACAAAATCTTAGTAATAGTAGATTATAATATAAATAGCTGACACTAAATTTCACTGAAATACTTAAAGAAAGAGATGGTGTTTAGAAGGTCTTTGGCCTTAGGTACGTTATAGATTTATTTAAATAGTTTTTAGCACAAAAACAATAAATTTCTTCACAGTCACAACGATTCCTTGCAGATTCCACGTTGATTCCACGCGTTTCTAAAACGTGGAATTTTTGACAGTTCAAACCACGCGCAAGTCACGTTCATATCACACGGTTTCATTTAAGTGTCATAGAGAATACGAATTTTGAAAAAGTCGTAACCATGTACGATATTGGCGTGGTTTTGAAGCAAGGAATCGCAAAGTGGTCATAGAGAATAAGGGCCAAGGTTTCATTGCTGCCCTAAACCGTTTCATCTCTCGCAGGGGCAACCCCCGCAACATATTTTCAGACCACGGTACTACCTTTGTGGGTGCATCCAACGAACTGCACCATATAGTAAAAAAACTTAAATTAAATATATTAGAACATGGCATACATTTTTCTTGCATTCCAGCGTATACTCCACATTTCGGCGGCTTGTGGGAGTCTGCGGTCAAATCGACAAAACATCATCTTAGGCGCGTTATTAATTCAACCAATTTGACGTACGAAGAGATGTCTACTTTGTTGGTTCAGGTAGAAGGTATCCTCAACTCCAGACCCCTTACTCCACTCTCCGACGACACTTCCGATCTTTATCCCTTAACTCCTGCTCATCTTCTGATTGGACGGTCTTTAATCTTCGTGCCTCATCCACAGATCGAGACAACCAGGATTACCTCACTGCAGCGGTTCCAGCGCATCGAGTTCCTGAAACAGCAATTCTGGCATCGTTTTTCTAACGAATATGTTTTGTGGCTTCAGCAGAAATCCCATGGGCAATTGAAGCAGGGGACCCTGGTCTTAATAAAGGACAAGGCATTGCCACCACTAATGTGGCTCCTTGGCCGCATCGTCCGCACCCTTCCCGGCCAAGATGGCGTTGCTAGGATGGCTGACATAAGGACGAAGAAGGGCATCATACGCCGGGCCTTCAATAACATATGCCCCCTGCCGTGCGAGACTGTTGAAGACACTTCAACGCGGGGAGTATATGGTGAAGACGAGGCCGCTGTCGGCCTCAGCACCGCGGCGACCGGTTCCGTGCCCATCCAGGAGGGGGCATGACGAAGATGAACGACGGACGACGAGAACCGACGACGACACTATCGCTTCCGCGCGGGACTGAGCCATACGTCACCGTTCGCATTTACTGTCGGGCATCTTGTTCCAATTTTCAATATTTGATCAGTTATCCAGTACAGATTTTTACAGTCCACTCTTCTTTTATTTACCACCACTAGGACAGGATTCCCTTATCTCTAAAAATATAGAAAGGCCACTGGCCCCAACAATATTCAAATTTATTTAATAAGTCATTTAATAAATTGTCAAGGTTATTCAAGAAAATGTTAGGATCTGATTTTGGTATTCTATACAAACAAATTATAATTAGTTTACTCGATTTAATTTCAATACCACAACATTCAAAAGATTTTTGCGTGGAATATTTTTTTATTCTAGTCAAATCACTGTAATTAATGCCTTTTTTGACAAATATGCATGTGCCATTCCGTTTTTTAATCCTTCAGAAAGAAGTCTCCATTTGATAGTTTTCGATTCGAACATATTTCTCTTGACCTGTTTCCAGAATGTTTCTGTAAAACATAACACATCAGGTTCCCTGTTATCCTCAGTTAATTCCAAAATAGTTAAGTCTAGTATCTTTTTTTTCGATAAAATGCTTGCAATGTTTTGGTGTCACATTACACATCATCAGCCTGTGGACGTCCACTGCTGGACATAGGCCTCTCCTAGCTCACGCCTATTGTGGCGTTCATAGGAGGCTATTAGCCTACTGCTACCACGCTGGCCAGACGGGTTGGTAGAGGGTTTGTTTCAAGTTTTCCTTCTCTCGCACAGGTGTTCAATGCGTCGAGCCTCTTAGTCGACTCTTACGACATCCCAGGTATGTAAGGGAGTGGTGACACTTGTATTCTTAGGCAGTCACCACACGGCCAGTATGTTTTGGTGTATTATTATGAAATCCCTATCTTTATCTTTATCCTCGAAAAAAGTTTTGAGTACCATTTGCATGACTAAGTGTGGTACTTGATACTTGTTCCCGCCAGGGGCGTGACGTACTGACTCATTCTCTCATTCACGCGTTCAAGCGTTCATTCGAACCGCGAGCCCGTGACCGCACGGTGGCGCGGACGCCGGTCGCCATTGTACAAGAGTGTATTGTATTGCTTTTGACCCGCTCACGCGACGTTACTCAATCACGTTCTACCACCTTTCTCAAGATATCTCACTCTCTACTATCCCGGCCGGTGACTAAGTGTATTTAGTATCAAACCCCATCAGTGCGTGAGTTCGAAACATTCTTCAGATCAGTGCACGTTTTCGTCAGCTCATCAATTCCGAATCTCAACCAGCTCATACTCATCTCATTCCACGATCAAAGAACCGTGTGACTACCAGCACATTGACGAGTTCTACGTCCCATCCCATCATATCACGTAAGTCACCAATCCTCATTATTTCCACTTATTCCTCATCTCATAGCCGCGTGTGACTGCACCGCCGTCACAATACTATTTGGTCATTGCGATTTCTAATACTGTTGTCCAAGACATTAAAATAGTAAGGATTTGTGCCTTTTTTTGGTAAGTTACCAATAATGGAGCACTTATCCACTTGATTTGAATTGATTTTCATAATTTTACGTAATTTTTTACATGTCAGAAATTTGTTTTTATATTCACAGTACTCAATAGATATATTAATCTTATTGCAGATATTTTTCATAAAATTAGTTTCAGAACAAAAGATAAAATTATTGATGTCAATTAATGTACATTTGTCAAAATGTTTTATCCACAATTTCATACAATTATAGAGCTAGACCTCACTAAAGAATAAATTTCTACGAATAGGGACAATGTATATAGTCGAATTAGCCAACATATTAATAGAGATGCACAAGTTTGAATGAAACTTATGAATATCATGTGACTACCAAACCCTAAAATCACTATATCGTTATAAATATTAAACAAGAAAATATACTAGAAAAATGCAACTAGTCTCATGTCGCCCTGACGGGATTCAAACCTCCTTGGGAGTCCGGCCCAATGCACTAACCAATTATGCTACAGAGACCTATGAGGACACGTCGAATTTTTCTAGCATATTCGCCGTTCTACGGTGTTGGCCACCGTCGCTTCATCAATGAGAGAAATATCCTCGCATTCGAAAGAAACATCTTTACAGATGTTTGACTATCGATTAAGATGAAACAGCCATCTAATTATAACTTTTTATTTTTTGCATTTTACAATGGTATTTTTATGTTATAAATATTAAACAAGAAAATATGAGGAAATATGCAGGGCGACATGAGACTAGTTGCTTTTTTCTAGTATATTTTCTTGTTTAATATTTATAACATAAAAATAGCATTGTAAAATGCAAAAATTAAAAAGTTATCACTATATCGTCTTCAGTCAAGTCTCTTGATATATGTTTTGACAACATCGTAGCATTTCCGAACTTGAAGCACCCGGTAGTATTGTCGCAGAAGTCAAATATTTATTGTTCCACTTCCTCATTCTTGGACTAAACATAGCTAGAGATGATCCTTTCAGCTGTTCGTCGCCTATAATATAAATAGTATGCGGTTTTCGCTCAGCGGATGATTCTTTATATAGAAGAGTGTTCGTACATGGGCTGTTTACTGATGTACACGTCGTTTCTGAGACCCCATTATGATTTCATTTCCAATATTTAATTCGTGTTTGAGCTTGTTAATATGCTTATTTAGGCTATCTATTTCAATTTGTGCATCTAAAATTGCCTTTTTGAGTTCTGATATTTTACTTTTGTCTACGCCAAACGTATTCCTTTAGTTTTAAGTACATACATTGTTGTAGAACTCGAGAAGTAAAAGTCCATAAAAACAATTTATCTTTTAATTCAAATCAAAACCCTTTGCTATAATCATTGTTAGGAAAAGTCCTATACAATTTTTGGCGCCCGAACAAAAGAAAAATCAAGAAAGAAGAAGTCCACGCGTGGCGTGGGTCCACCATTTTGTCGTCGTCGGCCAGCGCCCGCATCGAGCATCGTGCATCACATCGAGCTTCGACTCTTCCAGCACGCAGCCATAATCAGAAATCAGGGGAGTGCCCTTCCTAAAACCTAAATTCTTAAAACCTAAAATTCCTAATCCTAAAACCGAAATTCTTGTTTTCCTACATCAGTACCTAATTGCTGCGATTTTTTTTGCAAGGTGTACATTGGTAACTCATCCTCTATTATCATAAAATGATTTTATTATTTTTTATAATTTCACGCTCTCCACAATTTTGAGCCATAATCTTTTTTGTTTCCTAAAATTGCACCGTTTGACCATTGCATTTAATAATTATTCAATCATAAGTAACTGCATCCCCCCTATACATTTATTTATGGAATAGCATATTCATTTACTAATATAATTGTTTACTGGTGCCGAAGGCGGACCCCCCAGGGGACCGTTCCCGGTAAATAGGTTGCATTTCGCTTTTATAAGCGATCATCGCTGCGGCTCCGCTCCGCGCCAGGGTGCTTCGCCGCCGGCCGACGCGGGCGCCGCCGCCCGCCGTTGTTACGCCGCCACGTGCACGCCATCGCCACGTGCCTGAGCATGCCCTGAGCACCCGCTTCTGCTGCATTCTTAAGTTATGTTTTATTTTTTTCTTTTCTTAACTAATTTTGCATAGTTTCTCGTAATCAACCCTGCTTATTTCGCAAGTTTTTTAGTGCCACTTTGGGTTTGAGTGGTTCTCTATTTTGTTGGCATTAGTTATGGCGGAGGACGGTAAGGCCGGTAATAATGAATCCGATCTAGAACTTAAAAATCTTAGTAAACAACGTGCTTCGATTCGTGGTCGATTAACCTTGTTTGAAAATTACCTTACCGACTTACCGATTAATGTCAGCGACTTAAGTGAAAGCCAAAGAAACGAATTGAGTCTGCGAACGGATAGATTAGAGGCGTTATTTTCAGACTTCGAACAGTGTCAATCTATAATAGAGTTTAAATGCTTAAACCTCGATGAGCAACTTAATGAAAGGCAGTTAACCGAAATAAAATTTTACAGAAACATTTCAAATGCTCAGTCTTTATTAAAATCACTGCTTGTAACAGAAAAGGCCTTAAGCCCGGAGAGTTGTAGTGCAAGTTGTTCTCATAAGGAAAATATTAATGTCAAATTACCTATCATAAAGCTTCCTACATTTGACGGAAATTGCTTTACATGGCTTGAGTTTAGAGACACATTTGAATCTTTAATTCATAAAAATGATTCCGTACCAGACATTAATAAATTCCATTATTTGAGATCTTCTTTAGAGGGGAGAGCAGCTTTAGTAATAAAATCCATTGAATTCACCGCTGCCAATTATCATATCTCTTGGGAGCTTTTATGTCAGGGATATGACAATAAAAAGCTTTTGATTAACAACCACCTTAAAGCGATGTTCAAAATCGAACCTATTTCAAAAGAATCTCATAGATCTCTTAGATACTTAATTGATTTAGTCATTAAAAACCTTAGAGCTTTAACCACTCTCGGTCAACCCGTGGATCAGTGGGACACACTCATAATATATATGGTGTCCACTAAGTTAGATTCAATCACAAGTGGTAAATGGGAAGAATATCGTAACAATCTATACGATTTGCCACTCTTAAGTGAATTTATTGAATTTCTCCGGGGTAGGGCTGATATACTTGAAACCGCACAAGCAAGCAGAGGTGAGAAGGGTTCTTTTCAAACGCATAATAATAATTCAAATCATAATCAAACAAGAAATGAAAATAAAAGTTCATTTCATCCAAAATTCTCAAAAACCTTTCTTACTTCTGGTTTCAATAATAATTCCAAAGTGACTTATTCTGTTTCATGTCCCCTTTGCAACCAAGCACACAGAATAATAGACTGTGAATGAAACATTTAAATCATTATCACATGAGAACAAAATGAGTGAAGTCGTAAAACTAAAACTTTGCCTTAACTGTTTGCGAAGGGGCCATGAGCCAAATACATGCCGTCTTGGTTCGTGTCGGTTATGTAATAAAAAACATAATACTATAATGCATAACATTGAAAATATACATAATCAACATGCAGCTTCATCCAACTCGCATGTCTCTCAGCACACTCTTTCTGTGCAATCTTATAGTCAGGTTCTTCTTGGTACTGCTTTAGTGAAAGTCACCAATCCTGTAAATAAAAATACGTTCGTTGCGGGCATTCAATCCTCATTCATGACGGAAAACCTAAAACATAAAATGGGTGTAGTTAATCGTAATCCTGATGTCATAACTATCTCAGGCATTAACGGCATCCAATAGCCTATTTCTGACGGATGTGATGTAAACATTTCATCATTGCAAATTCATTTAATGTAAACATAAATTGTTTGATCATACCTAAAATTACTGGTCAATTACCTAATGTGTCGGTGAACATAAATCAATTGAATTTGCCTAAAAATATTCAATTGGCCGACCCTCATTTCTGTCAGCCTTCGGACATTGATTTGTTGTTGGGAGCTGAATAGTAGATTGTTTACCAAGGGCTGTATGACACCCATAACAGTCGAGTGTTTTGGCGCCCGAACGAAGTGAGGGCGCCGATAGTTCGAGACTGTTATGGGTCCATACACCCGAAGTAAACACTCTACTTTTCATTTTGAATATGAAGAAAGTAAAAACAAACAGAATATTCTAAAAAAATATTTAATAAGTTATTTTATAATGTAGCAAAATAAGCTGTATAGGCTTCTGTGCCTTTGCCTACATACCTTTGGTAAATAAAAGTCCAAAGAGATTACAGATATCGATTTGACATGACACCCCCTATTCTTTTTTCAAATTTATTACAGCCCTAGGGCCGCCACATATCACTTTCAACCCGCATTTTAGGCAAGTTATGAGTTACTTTCAGAATATGAGACATGAAAATATTTTTTTAAATCTTGTGTCCTGAAAAGATATCTTTAGGTCCTTATATGCCTATTATACAAAAAACTCAATTAGGCTGGATTGTAGCCAGATGAAGAGCTGGTGACATGGGCAATTTTGAAGGTGGAATTTCCTCAAGCCTCCAAAACTGAGAAAGTTGTTCACTGATTTCTGCTGTGAAATTACAATGAACCTATTTTGATGAATTTTTCTTATGCATGTTTAGTGGCGGGCTACAATCCAGCCTAATTCATTTTTTTGTATAATAGGCATATAAGGACCTAAAGATATCTTTTCAGGACACAAGATATCAAAAAATATTTCAGCTCCCAACAACAAATCATTTGTATAGGGCGATTGCCATTTTGTCCTCGTTTGTAGCTCGCAGAGGTACTCGCTTTTCCATCTTCTCCAAAAGGCTTCTCTTATGGTTTCAATCAGCTGATATCGATTTCTGATGTTCTTCTCAGCAGCGACAGGGGGCGCTGGTAGTGATGTCAGCGGCCGCCCGATGAGGAAGTGCCCTGGAGTAAGAGGAGAAAGGTCGCTGGGATTACTGGATGAAGGCGCCCTGGTAATTTTCAAGGATGACCACCTCCCTCCATTGCGTTGGAAGCTCAGACGAGCCCACCGATTTTACCCAGGCAAGGATGGTGTCAACAGGGTCGCCGATTTTATAACTTCTAAGGGCATCGAGAGACGCGCACTAAACAAAGTGTGTCCACTTCTTCATGATGACGACCAGGACGAGATTTCATCATCGTCACCAGCTTCTCCTCCGGGTTCTGCTGCTCCTGCCCCTGGGCGTGCCCCGCCTCACGCGCGCGTTCGATTATTTCTTTAGTTTTAAGTACATACATTTTTGTAGAACTCGAGAAGTAAAAGTCCATAGAAACAGTTTATCTTTTAATTCAAATCAAAACGCTTTGCTATAATCATTGTTAGGAAAAGTCCTATACAACTTTGAAGATAGCTAAAATCTTTTATTTCTTCTCTCAAGTTCTTTTCTATTGAATGTGACTTCTGTGGTATATAAAAACGAGACACTGGTGTAGTAGAAGGTTGCTTATTATCTTGACAAGGTCTTAGGCAAAGACTCTTTAGTAGATTTATTTATTTCGTTAACTTTGCAATAGTTTTATTGAGGTCGTTATTTTCAAGTATTTTGTTTTCCAACTCAGATTCGGTAGAAATAAAGTTCAGTTTTAATTGTTTATTTTCTTCTCTTAGTTCATATTCATGGTATCATTATGTAATGTGTGTTCTACACTTTTTGTCATTCGATCTGTAACTATATATGTTTCATCTGATTCTAAGTCCCTTGTTAGAATATGAGAATCATCGATATCTCCCGAGTCATATGCAGGTATAATTTATAAAGGCAAAGGACTCGATGTGTTTGTAGAAGTCGCCAAATTATTCGGTGAAATATGGGTGTTGAGATTTTGTTGCATGCTAAATAAGTTTCGTCAAATGGTAAGCATTTGACGAAACTTATTTTCCAAAATGAACATATAAATAGCATGCACGCTGGACCTCAGTTATTACTAGCTGTCGTCAGGGAAACAGTGTGGCCTGTCAACGGACGCTATCTCGCCAGACGCACTGTCAATTACTGTGTTCTCGGTAAGACGTTATGTCCTAAAATGGGTGGATTGCCCACTCAAAGGATCAAACCTGACTTTCATTTCCTCTCGACTGGACTTGATTTTGCCGGACCGTTCAATATCCTAAATCGCAAGGGCCGTGGTGCCAAATTAATAAAATGTTATCTTTGTCTATTTATTTGCATGCGTTTTAAGTGCGTTCATTTAGAAGCTGTGAGTGATTTGTCGAAAGACACTTTTGTTATGACATTGAAACGTTTTATCGCTCGCAGAGGCAAACCTCAAGAAATATTTTGTGACAATGGTCCAAATTTCGTCGCGGCTGCTAGAGAAATAGCAGAGTTTCTAAAACAAAATAATGAACCTCGAACTGACTTCGCAACTCAGAACGGTATAAGGTTTATTTTTTCGCCAGCTTACGCTCCCCACTTCGGCGGAATATGGGAAGCAGGAGTGAAATCCGCAAAGTTTCATATAAAACGCGTTTTAGGGAACAGTCATATAACATTCGAAGAAATGTCGACTTTATTCGCTCAAGTGGAGGTTATTCTGAACAGCCTATTTGCCCTTTGTCATCCTCTCCCAATGACTTTGAACCTTTCCCTAACGCCCGGACACTTCATCGTTGGCAGACCTCTGACTGCACTACCAACACCTGCTTTTGAAAATTGTAACGAGAACAGACTGCAAAGATTCGCCCGCCTCGAGCAAATACGCCAGCAGTTTTGGCAGAGATGGTGCCGTGAATATATTTCCGAACTGCAACAACGACTGAAGTGGAAATCCAATAAAGCCCAGCTAAACGTCGGTGATATGGTTGTAATCCAAGAAGACTATGTTCCTCCATTGCACTGGCGTCTTGGAAGAGTCTCCCGTTTGTTTCCTGGACCTGACGGCATATCCAGAGTTGATATTGACACCGTGAAAGGATACGTAGACCCTTGGTTCGTCTGTGTCCGCTGCCGTCGGCTGAAAATCTTGAAGCTTGAAAGGGTTCCCTTCAACGGGCGGGAAGATGTTTAGGCCCAAGAAAGCGCCTTTTAAGTTTATAATAGCAATTCGACATATTGTTTAATATACTAAAGTAACTACAAAAGGAGCGGTTATCGCTGGTACTTGAAGATTAGCTTGTTTTTATTCTCAAATTTTTGCATATCATTCGGATCAGCGCGTCTGCGCATAAAAATTGTAACTTTGCTGAAAATATAAGATTTTCATAAACTTCTGAGTTTCATTTGAAACTCCTGCATGTTCTATCAAACAAGTTTTATAATTAAATATCCACATCAACAACCACCATTCATTCACATCAGCAAGTTTAGGAGTTCACCCATAGTGTAGCATCATCGTCAATTTCTTATCACATTCAATTAAGTTCCATTTCTGATATCCTTGGGCAGGCATTCATGAACCTTGAATTTTAGTTTTTTTTTTTTTTTTTTTTTAATTTATTTAATTTACAAATACAATTTAAATGCTGAAAAACACACTTTAAACCACAAAGATTTGTCTAGTGTGCTAGATAAAAGTTGAGTTCGCTACAGCTATTAACATAAATAAAAGAATAAAAGATTACAAGCAAATAATACGAGCCGTAAAACAATATTTTGTCTCATACTAATAAATAAACAAGTCGACCACTATACAATTATACAAGTATGAACCGCATCGAGCCAAGCAAATATTCTACGCGGGAAAGAGAAAGTGGAGTGCAACTGTGATAATAATATGAGCTGTGACAGTGAATGATTGAAGTTGAAGCGATCGACCGGTTGAAGGTCATGCGTGTTCACGCGCACACAGGCACACAACACAGTGTGCATCGCTCGCAGCTACATGCTGTTTAAAAAGTATAATTTTAATTTATTAAGAAGTTATTATTAAGTTAAGATTACTAAAACAGTAACTTTTAATTGCTTTAACCGTGTACCTATTTTGTATGGTTATGTGTTGATTTCAGGACACTTTTTTAGTTTTTGGATTATATCGAGTCAGTCTCTAATAAAAATTAATTTACTTGTCATTGAATAGTGTTTTGTGTCATTTACACATTGTTGTCCTAGCTGAAAAAGGTAAGTTTAGAGAGTAAGTTCATATTATTAATTAAAGACAGGAATACAAGACTACAACTTGAAGCGAAAATAATATAATAAGGCAATTTTTGACAATAACATGACTAAGTGGAAGTCCACGTCCTGTTATTGACAAAAATTTTACGTTTCCTTCTGCGTAACTGGTAACTTAGCACTTGATTGTGCAATTACGATGTATTTGATGAGTGCAGCTGTGTCATTATTAGCCACAAACATTCAAATAATTTAAAAACACAGAGGGAAACTACACGAAAAATGAATCGTTCTACGTAAACAACAAAAAGTTGTTTGTAAAGATAAATTATCTTTTTATAACTTTTTAATTTTGCATTTTACAATGCTATTTTTATGTGATAAATATTAAACAATAAAATATACTAGAAAAAAGCAACTAGTCTCATTTCGCCCTGACAGCACATAAATTATCTTTACAAACAACTTTTGTATGGCAGCAACCCTGACCTCGCGAAAAAACAGCTGATTCATAAAAATACATTTGGACTTGGCCATGTGCCGCCGTTGGGATGCGGTTATATTTTTACATTTCACTCTCAAGGCAAGCTGCATCTTTGACAAGGTGGACCGACGATCTCGTGTAGGGCGCGGGAAGCCGCTGGATGCGGACAGCGCAGCACCGATCGTCGCGGAGATCCTTGGGATGGATACTCAGCGTGGCTATCATGTGGATAAGAAGATGATGAATAACGTTGATGAGTCGTTTCAAGTAATTGGAAGCACATATCTACGCAGAAAAATTGGTAATAACAAGCTTGAACATAAAAATAGAACAAAACGCCGAAACTGGAGAGACAGGTCGCTAATATTTTTATTTTCGATCTTGTCTACAACAAAAAACCACTGGTTTATTTAATTACATTTTAGTCAAAAGTTTTTTACTTTTTATTGGACAATTGCGATCACAATTACTTCTACCGTGTGAAATAAATAGAATAGTTAGTAAGGGGGTCAGGGGTCCCGGGTTCGATTACCAGTGGGGTTACATATTGTATTCGGTTTGGTTGGTGGTAGGACCTGTTGCTGTTGTTAGCCCGCCTGGCTAGCTACCACCGTCTTATCTAAGCCTGACACCATAACAACAATGTTTTCAGCGTTATTGTGTTCCGGTAGTTCGAGATAAGATAGCCAGTTCCTCAGTGGCTGCGGATTCCGGGAGAGGTTCGCTTCCATCTTCAGCCTTATCAATACTTAACATCAGGTATGATGAAGGCTAAGAGAACCCGCGTCATTCATAAAAAAAGAAAAAAGCAGATAGTAGAAATTCTTGATAAAACCTTTCTATAACATTTTAATTTTTTAAATTTTACAATGCTATCAGGAAAATTTACAAAAAAAAGCAACTTGTATCATGTCCCGTCATCCCGTCAGCGCGACATGAGACAAATAGCTTTTTTTTTTAGTACATTTTCTTGTTTAATGTTTATCAAATATTGTTCCTTTGCATTTATGTATATTTAGTACCTATGTGGTCAGCTATGTATCCCACATAAATGGGAAAGGATATTTTGTTAATTAATAAAGCTTTTCGAAGTTGATTTCAGGATGAATCAATTATTTCAGCCTGTCAAGTTAGTGGTATAGTTGTTATTGCTATATCAGAAAGCATTGTCCTTAAACTCCATACTTAGTTATTAGCAGCTTAAACAACTTTAGGTGTCCTTATAGGTAGGTACTTACGCAACCTCTCTTAGTCTATCACCCACGCTTGTCAAAGATCTAGCCTTTGCAACAACCACGACCTTTTCCGCAATAACAACCAAGGCGGATTAGGCGTCACCGATTAGTTATATATAGTTATATTCAACTGTTGCAAAAAAACTTTCCTACACCTATTAGTAGTATTAGTACTAAAAAGAACAACTATCATACAATATTGCAGACGTTGATCTCACCAGATTGTTGTTTCGCCTTTGTCACCCCTGATTTTATCAAATATCGATACCTTGGGGCTCAAAGGGCGTAACCACCAAAACACGACTTTTCAGGAGAGCCAAAAAACTAAAATTTAAATTTTGTATTTATCACAACTTTGGTGTTATTGATCCTATAAATATGATTCTTACACCAAAAGTCGTAAATTTTTGATGTGCATAATGTTAAAACATAACATTTTAAGAAATATTTGTAATTAAAAAGTTAGCTGGTGAATACGCCCCACAAAATCCAACATGAATGTCTTTTATGCCCCATAAAATGACTGCTGCGTTAGTAACGCTGTCTTTTATGCCCCATAAAATGAGTGCTGCGTTAGTAACGCAGAGTGTAACCACCAACTTTCAAAATGAAAACTGTAGTTTTTATCGATCTGTTATTAGTTATTCAACTTTTTGGGTTTATATTACAATATTACAACTGTTTTTAGTAAAATAGGTCAATTTGGCAACCCTTAGTCCATCAGAGGCTTGTATTCTATTCTGATATTTATAAGTAGGGAAGTTTATTTTTTACTTTGGAATGACAAAATAAATTTAGTATTTTATAGTTAGTTACTAGAAGGAAGATAAGAGTAAAAGGCTACTATTGCAAAACAATCTTGATTGTTGGCTAGTTCTGACGAAGGTAATAAATATTAAGACAAATTAATTGGAACTACAAAATATTTTTAATGAATAAATGTCTCCATACAAACGGCGATAACGTTTCCACCCTCTAAACATTAACATACAACAATAAATTATGATGATATATTTTAAATATATTCTTTATGGCTTTAAGTCGTACAGATATACGCCCTACATTTCCATTTGAGATTGTCGTTTACGCCCAGTACTTTGATGATGCCTAATAATTATTGCTTTTACGTCCAAAAATACAAAAAAATCTGCATTACCAGCCTTGAAATTTGGGGTCGTATTCACCATTGTTTTCCGAATTTGAGAACTTTAAAAATACAGTTCGATAGCGCAGAAAAAACTGAATAAGATGGCATTTAAAACTCATTTTGACCAAAATGGTGATTACGCTTTAAGTCGTACAGATATACGCCCTACATTTTCATTTGAGATTGTCGTTTACGCCCAGTACTTTGATGATGCCTAATAATTATTGCTTTTACGTCCAAAAATACAAAAAAATCTGCATTACCAGCCTTGAAATTTGGGGTCGTATTCACCATTGTTTTCCGAATTTGAGAACTTTAAAAATACAGTTCGATAGCGCAGATAAAACATAATAAGATGGCATTTAAAACTCGTTTTGACCAAAATTTTTCCCTTTGAGCCCCAAGGTATACTATATATAGGTATGTACATTCGAATAAGTATCGAGGAATTAAAGTAAAAAAAATGTATGAGATATTAAGCAGCGTTCCTACCGGACGTAAACGGAACTCCATTTTCCTATATCTTTTTTGACATTACGTGCTCGATACTATTTTGATAGTTTTTCATGTTAAGGTTAAACCTACTGAAATATGAAACAAAAAATCGGCCAAGTGCGAGTCGAACTCGCATATGAAGGGTTTCGCCTCTCACCCAAGGTTGCCTGGAAGAGACTGCTACGTAGCTATAAGGCCGCCTATTGTGTGTTCCTCTTTTTTGACATTTTCTCTGTATGTGTTTGTTTTTGTATCGTGTGCAATAAAGTTTCTATTATTATTATTGCCAAAATGCCATTATAATTTTTCGTCTGCAAGAATAAGTTTGTTTTTCATAGTGTTTGTATGATTATATTTGCGGTTTTGGAAAATGTGCTAAAACAATAGCTCTGAAACGACTAAATAAATTTCGTTCAAACCAAATTTCGTTATCAGTTTTTATAAAGATCTACATCACATATATTTTTTCTTATTTTTCACTTTCTTATTTTAAAAGTTAGAGGGGGGGGGACCACCCATTGTTCCACTTTGGAAGTGTATAACTTTCAAATAGTTGGCTTTGAGAAAAAACTGTTTTAGAAGCCTCAATGTAATTTTTAAAGATCTATCTAATGATATCCCACACGTATAGGTATGATAAAAAAAAAAACAGTTACTTTTCCACGTATGAGGAGCCCCCTTTAAATTCATTTTATTTTTATTTTTGTGTAAAAACCGTAAAGCGGTTTACAGAATACATCTCTACCGACCAAGTTTCAACTGTGTAATCCTCATAGTTTTGGAATAAAAAGGGTGTGACATACATCGGTTTGGCCGAATCTATAAGGGTTTCGTTTTTTGCCTTTAGGCTACGAAACCCTAAAAAACCATAAACTTTTACACATTACTACTTATTAAACGTCTGAAAAGATTTTAAGTTTTGGTTGTTAATATGTCGGTTCCCGACACAGTGATATGTGTGGAAAACATTTCCGGGACAACTTTTGCAGGGAACATGTAAGAACGATGACCAAGAAAATGTGTGCCAAAAAACAAAAAAAATAATTTCAAAATACTGACTAGCATTATTCAACAGTAGCGTTCTTAAAATTTAATTGAGTCGACTTTGAAGCATGATGTTTTTGCAGTCCATGTTATTTGCGAACCGAACAACAAAATCGGAATATTATGCAATGGTGGACACACTGTATGCTGTAGATTTTTCGTAATTAAAAAAAAAATAATGATCATTATCAGCCCTATTTATGGTCAAAAGTTGACCAGCGTGAAGCAGATGCTTTTTGTAACCTGCCCAACATAAGCTGAGCTGACTATCTTTTGACTCTGTGGCTGTTGTGTGAAAATGTTATGTATTTTTTGAGAGAAAAAACTATTTTTATTTATTTCCCCCTGCTGGAGCATATCTATTTTTAAGGAAGGACCTTATAAATAGATATGGAGAGTGGGCCATGATCCACCACGTGGGCCCCATGCAGATTTGTGAGTTAAACGACTGCTAATAGCCATATACACAAGACAAGGCCACGGCTTAGTTCAGATACCAGTCTCTCCACAATCTTATGTATGGTACTTAATTTTCATGTAATTTTTGTAAACTTATTTTGTAAACGATGAAATTGTGTAGAGAAGAAATAAACAGTTATTTATTTATTTATTAATTATGCAGACCAACGGCTTAACGTGCCTTGCGAAACACGATGGAGCTCGTTTATTGGTCACAAAGCCCGTGTGAAAATGGCAGGCCATGCACGCGAACCACAGCGCCACTGAGCTCCATGATTCCTCCAATTCTAAATGATGAAAATTAGAATAGCTTACTCCCCCGGTTTCACCCGCGTGGTTCCGTTCTCGTGGGAATATCAGGATAAAAAGCCTATGTTACTCTCCGTTCTTTCAACTAACTCTATGTTAAAAATCAAGTCGATAAGTTGCGTGAAGGAAGGACAAACAAACACACTTTCACATTTATCCATTACTGTGTCTAAACTAATGTACTAATACTAATAATATTATAAAGAGGAAAGCTTAGTTTGTTTGTTTGCATTGAATAGGCTCGGATACTACTGAACGGATATAATAATAATACATCTTTATTTTTGATATGGATGAAATTTGGTACACAGATAGTACATAGCCTGGTTATGAACATAGAATACTTTTTATCCCGATATTCCCACGCGAACGGAACCACGCGGGTAAAATCACGAGCGGCCGTTTGTAATATAATAAGTTAGGATGGATTTGATTTGCCATTCTCTGGTTGTATATAATACCTTGGACACAGAACAGTAGATTACTGTGCTTACACCTTTTCATAAAAAAAATATCGGTAGGCGGAAATACAATTACAAACAGACAGATCTATCGTACATCTACTTAATCTGTTTAATTCAAATTTTTTTATCTACTTTCCTGAGCGACCTTAAGCTATGGTAATACTTTTTCATGCGGGAAGAGGTATCACGGAAACGAAGGAAGCAGGAATCAGGTAGTTATATAAATATTAATTAAACGGGTATAAACCTAATTACATCATTATAGTATAGTTATTTGTAATACTTGTACCTTTGTGTCTATACGAATTACGACTACCCATTGTTGTGTAGAGCTGTGTTGCACGGCAAGTACAGTGTGCCGCGGGTCACCAGCGTGCATGGCGACAGAACCCTGGCCAAACGCGTGCCCTACCTGCTGAACAGTCTGCCTGCTGACCTCTTGTCAAATGATACTTTTAAAGTATTTTGTAACTGTTTAAAAAGGCACTATTTAAACACTATGTAATTGTATAACTGTTTAATACTTATTTGATTTATTAACTTAATTATACTTAACTTAACTTAATATATTACTTATTAGCTTATTTGGCAAATTTTTTTTCAGATATGATATGAAAAATATGCCAAATCATCTGCCAACTAAGCTACTCAGAACTTTTTTTTTAGATTGTGTAGGCCCTGTATATAAAAAAATTGTTACAATGTTATGAAATCTAGAAAAGGCAATAGTTTTAACATTGTCGTAGGCTCGTGCGTGACCATAAAGACCAAACATTTTAATCATTCAAGAGCAGGTTTTGAACTTCATACAAAACCGGTCGAATAATTCAACCTTTGGCATGCCAAATTTTAACCACTACGGTTAAAATTTACACGCATGCCTCCCATTCGATTTGATAATGGTCCGATAGACCCAAATTTTTAATTGAAACCTTTTTATAAATTTTACATTGTTAAACGTCCTAAGGCATAAAGAGTAGTTTCTATTAAAGTATATAAAGTAACGTAGTTAAAAGACATACATAACAATAAAATTTTATTGAAAACAATATGTAGTTTTTTATTCAAATGTTTTCAAGTTATACTCAATTCATTTTTTTTAATTAACACGAAGAAAAAATTTATGAACTTAAGCCTATCAGACCCTACCCGGCAAGCCATGAACAAACGTAATCCACTAACATAGGTATATCAGACCCTACCCGGCAAGCCGTGGGTTAAGGTTTTTACACTGTATAATGGTTACTAGTTTTACAACTTAAGCATAATCTAGAAACAATAATACAAAGTAAGATGCGTTTATTTAATAAGTTGATCGTGCAAAAAAATTATATACAGGTTGGAAAAATCTATGGGTCCTCAAATCCTTTAGTTAGCCCATTTTACTGAGAGGAAACCTCCTTAATTTTTTAAAAGGAACAAAACTGCATTTAATGTTTTTGTAATTTTTAAAAAAAAAACTTGTATAACAGTTCTTTATCCGTCCCATTGAGTTTATAAGTTGAGTTTTCATGTGATTCATTTAATTTAATTTACTATCTTTGTTAGAGAGAGTTGATATTTTTGATTGACCCTATCGATTGATTGTATAAAAGTACAGAATGTTATTTTTTACAGATTTAAGCTGGTTCGATTCCTGGGTGTAGGAAGTGTATTTAAAAAATGTGTCAATGTAGTTGTGTTTCTTTTGAAAAATAAAGGAATGTTTCCTTTAGTAAAATGAGCTTAATAAAGCATTTAAGGGCCCATAGATTTTTTCCACTCTGTATATATATTTTTGCCAAACTTATAGGTTTATTAAAATTCGGTACAATATTATTTTATTTCATTTCATAGTCCTAGATTAGCTCGCCAATGTCGGACCCTTTATGCTGTATAGTCAATATTGAGCATTTAACACGGTATATCATTATCGCAGACATGGAAAACACATAAATCGTCACATGTTTGTTTGTATTTGTTTGTTAATTTTATTTTCCGGTGAGATCGACCCATCGACCTCTAAGTCATTAGGTATAATCAGTACCTCCGGACGGCTAGTTATCTAACGAAATCTCGGTTCAGTTTCTTCTTCTTTCTTAATTAATTCGCGTTAAATACGCGAATTTTGGCAATGTCAAGTAAATATATTTTGTAAATTTGTACGGTAGATTGAGTTAAAAATGGAGCCTCACAACATGTGTTATTACGAAAAGAACTCGGGTGAAACTCCTGGTTCAGTTTCAGTTTCGTAGGTGACAGTACATGTGACAGTAATGATAGGTGATTATCTTATGCTTTAAAATTTTTGCATAGTTCAATTCTATTTTCATACTTAGGATAAATTTTAAATAGAAAATTATTAGAAAAATTCAACACCGAGCAACGAAGTCTGAGAAACTCATAAAGTTTTGCCGTGATGGGCACATCAAGAAAATTGCGAATGATTTATGACTGCTTATGCTTCTTTTTTTCTTTTTCTATAAGTACATTATTGACATCTTAAAATTGACATCTTAAATTTTGACATTTTAAATATTGACATTTTAAATTTTGACAAGTAAATGTTTGACATCCGACACATCAACTATGGATATCATACTGCAAAATGGTGTGTATTGACATGGTGAAAGTTAATATTTGTGTTGTTTTCTTGTATGTAGTAATTGATATTTAAATATTAACCTGTAGTAGCTAGATTTTTTTTTATATATAAATTGATTAAATCTATGGAGAAATGTTAAATTACATTTTATTTTAGACCATGACGAGATTACAAGTTTGCTTATCGATATGTCGGTAAAACACGCATGTACATACTAGAACAATTTAAGAACTGAAATATACCGTGTTTTATGCAAAGAAATATTACTATTACTATTACCAATATCTGTTGAATAATCAGCTGGCGGGTCATATTGAACACGGCTCCTGTAAAAAGAGCAAAACGTAGATTTGCCATTCATCCATAAAATTATGAGTAATTCTGTATTTTTAATAGTAAGGGTTTTTTTATATATTTCTTATTTAATTTTGTCGTCAGTCGCCAGAGATTGGGTATTGAGTGTAATGTGATAGTTTAAAATTTTAAGTCTTTCTCTTTTTTTTTAAACGTGATCAACGAATCGTTTCTGAAAATAGCAAAAATCGACGCTAATGTCATGAGTTATAATTACTTTACTCTTTGGTCGTATTGAAAATGGTGCGATCTGCGCCGTTTCAGCTGTCGATTTCTAGTGTTGTAATATTTTGTTTTAAGTATAAAAATAACTGATATTGATACGCGAGAGCGATCTCTCCTGACACAAGTGTTTTCACACTTAAAAGAAGGAATCAACCTCAATTTATTGTTAAACCTTTATATCTGCTAATAAATCATTTTTCATTTTCATTTGTTGACCTTTGTTTCATTTTGTGTACATTTTCTTTTATTGCTTATTTCCTTCATTTTTTCTGTTTAATGCGCTGTATACATACAGCCTCTTGAACGGTAAAATAGTTATTTGTTATGCAAGGCTGGAAAGTTGGTTTCATCATTTAGCGGCGAGTTACCTCTATTGAAATCTGAGCAAGTGAAGGATTCTAGGATTGAACCACGAGCGTAGCGAGAGGTTCAAAGATTGAATCCTGAGCGAAGCGAGGATTTCAAAGGTACAAGACGCTAAAAACTTTTCTGCCGAGCGCAACACACAATTTTTCACCTCACAACAGCGAGGAACATTTTAAGGTTGTTTCCGCGGTCAACTTGCGGTAAAAAACTCTTCAAACATAAAGTTTAATCTAAATATACCTTATTCTCGTTGTTTTAATGATATAAAAAACTAAAATAATAAAAAAGGGAGTATTATAGTTAATTCAAAGTTATTCAAAGTAGGAATATATTGTTACTTATTAATAAGAATAAAAAACGATTCCGTAAACGTTGACACTGACATGAGGTACAAGACAAAGACAATTTAAAAATAAATATTTATGTCACAGTCCGAAATCCAATTATAGGTTGTGAAATCTAACCCAGTCTAATATAAAATTCTTATAACAAATAGTTTAATCTTAGTGTTATTGTTTTTATGATTCAATGAACTAAAATAATATAATTAAACCAAAACGGAGTATTATAATTAATTTAAAGCTATTTAAAATAAGAATCAAATATAACAAAAAGTCAATAGTGCGATTCGGTACGCATTGAGACATTTTTTTAGGTATTAAATTAAAAAAGTACTTTGCCGCGCTAGTCCGCAAAAAGCGCCTAAACTGATTGACAAAACCTCCTTTTCAGAGCGTGTGAGGTGAAAATAACTATTGCGACCTTCTTCTATATAAATCGATATTGCTGTACTGGCCACATACATGCGAGCAGCGGCCGGCAAAAGTTGTATGGAAATCCATATCTGTCGAGATTTAGCGGCCAAATGAATTACAAAGTAAACTCATATCTGTCGTGTAATTTAAAAATGTAACGATCTTTTTCTCTCCGAAACATGGCAACCAAGGAGGTATAACATCAAAAGTTTTATTAATTTTTGGTAATTATAATAACACCTAGGTTACTTACCTATTAAAACATAAAATGTGCAAATTTATGTGGATTAAATTAATATGAATATATTTAAACTTCGCACTATCTTTTGCAAATAGAAAGCTATTTATTGAAAAAAAAACAAATGAACACTTTAAGTAAAGAATTTTGATTTTGAAAAGTAATAGAGAAGTATTTGAGAAAATGAGTACTGCCTAGGTAACTACTTAGTTTTAATTTCCGTGCATTATTTGAGAAAAGGTGTTAGTGACGTTTGTTTCGAAGAAGTTTCATCAGATTCGGATCTTTTTTGAACCAAACATCGAACTGATACTTTTTTTGTGACTTGGTCCGATTTCAAAGTTTAAGCAATTTAGCATAAATAAACCTACTGCTTGTTTCTGCACTGTCTATTTTAAGGCGATATCTTTCGTGAAAAATATTAATCAAAAAATATAATAGAAAAAAGCAACTTTTCTCATGTCGCTCTGACGGGATCCCGTCAAATAGCATTGTAAAATGCAAAATTAAAAAGTTATAAAAAGATATTTTCGTTTCAAATATAAATATTTTTAGTTGAAAGTACCCGGGTCGCATACTCGTAGCTAACCAGGAGTTATTTTAGATATTATGATTACTTCTGATTTTGGGAAATCTAAGGAATTTTGTTTTTATTTTAATAGAGGCAGCAGCTATTCAAGTATAATAACTTCTGGTTAGCCACGGCAAATAAATAGGTGCCGAAACATCGGGAAACCAAAAAACCATTAATAACGCCCAATATACATAGTACTAAATATATACGTATTTTTTGGGTTAATAAGTGCACTAAATAGTTCGCAAAAGTGTTTTATTTCAATTATGAGTGCGCG
This sequence comes from Chrysoteuchia culmella, assembly GCA_910589605.1. NCBI lineage: Eukaryota > Metazoa > Arthropoda > Insecta > Lepidoptera > Crambidae > Chrysoteuchia > Chrysoteuchia culmella. The sequence continues at coordinate 486,940 of OU342645.1, read as the reverse complement.
AAGAAACTTAAGATGTAACCTTTTATATGGATTAGATAGCTTTACTTTAATTGTAAAGTTCCTTTATATCCTTCTTCGAGGTATGACATAAAAAAATGGCCGTTTGGTTTCGAACGAAACCCTAAATATCAACTTTTATCTTTCGGGTTTCCCCAAGCTCCCAACCGTAAATTCACCCACACCAAAAGTTTAATTTGGCAAAGTATAAATATCTTGTAAACTTATAGTTGTCTTTGACTTTTTGTAAGGTCTGATTTTAATTCAAACTAAAAATGAGGAGGATAGTTCAAAGCATCTGGCGTAAAAAGGTAACAATAGAAAATGAGTGGAGGATACACGCCCATATAGTGTGTAATTGAAACACTGTGCTTGCTTTATTGCTTCCACACCTTAAAATATTGCTACCACTTTACAATAATTCTCGCTTACACTCTACACACGAAGCTTAGAGACAACCGCTCATGACGAAGGCTCGAACCAAAGTGCCCCGCCACATCACCTCACACAACCGCCCGAAACTCGGGACTCCCCTCCCTATCAGAGTAAAATCCATAATTTTAGTGTTGCCAGACAATGATTTATACTGTTTATCACAACTTATTAAAAAAACCTAACAAGTGTTACATCTTGTACCCTATTCAAAGTAAAATATTTATACTTATTCTGTTCTGTTTACTTCTAACACGGAACTCGCGCATGTCATGAATGTAGTAGGTGATTTAAGAATCTTTTTTTCAACATTTCCCATTTATTTTTAGGGGCACAATAAAATTAACAGCCCTTGCATTGTTTATTGCAGCTATTACTTTTATATCTATCATAACAATAGTAAGGTTCAATTGAGTTCCACATAATGAACTCTTGATTGCTGTAACCATTGGGCGATTATGATTATATAAATAATTAGTCACAACTTGTTTCATTTGCACAACACTATTCTTTAAACTTCCGTATTTCAAACGTAGCAGTTTATGGGGGATATCGTTTGACCTTATGATAATTAGCATGTGTGCGTGAAAGGAAATCCCAGAATGACAAATCCCAATTTAAAAAAATATTTAAGCCTAGTTCGTACTTGGAACTGGTATTTAATCTATGATTTTTATTTTGCATTTTTCAATGCTATTTTTATAGTTATGATGATTTTTTTAATTAGAAAAATATTATGAGACTTGAGTCTCGGTAGCTCAGTGGCTAGAGCAATTGGCTAGATTCCCAAAGGTCGCAGGTTCGAGTCCCACCTGTCCAGGACGGTGGGAGTCGTCTGAGAAATCACTTGTGGCCGAGTTGTTTTTTTCCAAAATTGTTTTATTTAAAATTCAAATGGTATTTAATCCTTTTTTAAATATTTTCTAGGGCCCAACCGATACTACCACCACTAAATTCAATTAGCGCTATCCACTATGTAACTTTAAAGATAATTACTTAAATCGGTTAATAATGTTAACTAGTGCAACTCAGCCTTATGTCGACTTTTACCAACTGCCAATAAATACCTACGTTTTGCGTTATATATAATATTTAAAACAACGCTCTGTCACTTTTCACTTCAAACGAACGACTGAAATGCAATGTCACCTATACTTAATAATATTATATATATTATATTATATTATAAAGCTGAAGAGTTTGTTGTTTGAACGCGCTAATCTCAGGAACTACCGATTTAGAAAGTTCTTAGACCATTAGAAAGCTACTTATCTCCCGATACGCTAGTTTTAAATATAGCTCTAAATATCTTTACTGACATTTGTTGAAGTTGAAAAATATGTTTAGCGCAAAACGTATTCAATCGCCATTTGTGAAAGTTGCTATAAACATACTAGAAATAAATTATGCACTACAGAAAAGAATCAAAATAATTAGGCGAATGCGTTCTCCAGAAGTTAAAATCGGACATCCATAAAACTTTTTTAAATGCGTAATAATAAAATTTATTATAACGAAAAACAAATTAGTTGTTATTCGCGATGATAATAGAAAAAAAACCGCCAGCAAAGCCACACACAAACAACCTCTAGTTCTGCCTAAATAATGATTCCTCAAAACATATCTTAATTATAAATGCCTTCAATATACTTGGGGACAACAAATCGAAAACAAATCGCAGCAAAACTGGTTTTGTTATATTGACATAATTTCGTACGTACCGAATTTTGAAGAAGATGTTGGAACGGGAGTGACAGATAAACAAAGTTTTTTTAAATTCTTATTTATTGACCAAAAGTATTACAAAAGACATGATATTTAATTTACTCACCGCTATAAAAGCCGTTTGAGTTCAGTTACAGAGCAAGTGATATAAGAAACAGATTTCTGTAGTTATAAAAGAAATTTGATTAAAAGATTTTTTTCAAACACAAAAAATGTTAGTTACTATCATTTCCAGTGCAATCATATCCAGTGCAGTAATTTAATGAGTTTTTCAGAGGACGGTGCCGATAACAAATGTAGGGGATAGGCTGGCAACCTGTTACAATTGTCTGGTATTGCACGGTCTAACAACTCCTGAGGATGCTCTGTCCGTGTGTGGGAGAAACACATGTAGAGTAGTCGGTGAAGGCGCAAGGTGTATCACTGTGCTGCAACTGCATTTATTTCCGTGCGGGCGGGCGGTGCATATTGCATGTGTTTTTTCTTGCGGAATTAAGCTACATATTTTTATTTTTCTACTAACAATCCGACAGTCTTGTAAACGCTGATATTATGTTGACTGTACTATGTCTTCAAGTTTCATTAAATTAATATGAACCAATTGTCCGTCAATTGTACTCTACTTTAGATGTCACACTTAACAATTGCGGATACAAAGAAATATTTACTATAAACGTCGAGAAAAAGTTTAATTATTAGGATGTCACAATAGCTAATTGAAAGAAAAAAAATTATTCTAAAAATATTCTATTATACCTTCTAATTGCTTTAATCATTCACTTCCCATTGTTATTTTTCTCTTCTCAACCAATTATTCTTTTTGTCGAGTATTCTCCTTAAATCTCAGTATTTACCTATAATTTGAAATGCATTATTAATATAAGTACTAGCGGCCGCCTGTGGTTTCACCCGCATGATTTCCGTTCCCATGTGAATGTCGTGATAAAAAAGCCTATTTTGCATTTTATAGGGCTATTTTTACGTGATAAATATTAAACAAAAAAATATACTAGAAAAAAGCAATTAGTTACCGTAAAAAGGTGAATAAAATATTATACTAGCGGATCCTCGCGGATTTTACCCGGGTGGTGCCCGTTCCCGTGGGAATATCGGGATAAAATATAGCCTATGTCACTCGAAAGAAATGTAGCTTTCTAAAGGTCTAGGAATTTCTAAGAAAAGGTAGTCCGGCGACCACGGTCCGACAGATGATCGTCGGATGTTGTATATATGTGAGTGGCTCGATGAAACTTCGCTTGCGTGATGTAGGTTTCCAAACATGTTGTTCTATCTCATATGGAATTGTTATTAGCGCCATCTATTTAATGCACGATGGATACAAGTTTCTATATGCGGCGTCAGGTGGGTGCCGCCACAGGAGGCTATTAGCCTACTGCTACCACGCTGGCCAGACGGGTTGGTAGAGGGTTTGTTTCAAGTTTTAAATCTCTTCACAGGTGTTCAATGCGTCGGGCCTCTTAGTCGACTCTTACGACATCCCAAGCATGTAAGGGAGTGGTGACACTTGTATTCTTAGAGAAATCCCATGGGATGGCAGAAGTAGTTTCTGCATCCCGAGGTGGGCTTGCTTCGGCGAGCAACCCAGTCAAGGCTAATGGATAATGCTACAGCGATAGCCATTGCCGAGACACTATGGGAAGAAGGACACGGCGAGTGGTTTTTTAGTGGGTAGGCCCATCGGCGGGAGAGTCGGAACGCATTATGACATATTTTTAGGTATTAAATTTAAAAAGTACTTTACCGCGCTAACCAGCAAAAAGCGAAAGATTATCCATCTTTTCAGAGCGTGTGAGGTTATAATTACTCAATGTTTGAGAGACAGGAACCAGGAGTTCCATTGCACGGGTCTTTACTTCGTTTGGACCCCTGTCTTCCTATCCCTATGCCTTTTCTATTGTACTATATCATTTATATAAGCTTCAACCTTTATTAATGTGTTTAGCCTTAGCATACATGGGAGAAATAAATACATTTTATGATTTTTTTAATTTTTGCATTTTTCAATGCGATTTTTGTACTCATGATAAATTTTAAATAGAAAAATATTGGATAAAAACAACTCGGCCACAAGTGAATTCTCAGATGGGACACGAACCCATGACCTTTGGAAATCCGTTCCAATGCTCTAACCACTGAGCTACCGAGACTTGCAAACCACCATCGAAATTCTTCAATACTTTTATATTTTTAATACGCTGTAGGCCAGCGTTGTCACATCAATGCTAGGAATAATATTGTTTTCTGTTGTCTGCCTGCAATCCTGTTTGTTTGTTATTCTTTCACACTAAAACTACTGAACGGATTTGGACGAAATTTGGCACAGATATAGTAGATAGTCTGTACTAAAACACAGGATACTTTTAATCCCGATAATCTCACGGGAATGGGATCCACGCGGATGAAATCGCGTACGATCCTACTAATATCATAAAATCAAAATTATGTTACTTTGTTAGTTTGTTACTCTTTTAAGCAATAACAACTGAACGGATTTGGATGAACTTTGGTAATTAAAGACTTCAAATAGTGGACTAACACATAGACTACTTTTTATCCCGATATTCCTACGGGAACGGGAACCACGCGGGTGAACCGGGCGGCCGCTAGTTGTTTCATAAAACAAAATAGTCAAACTAGTTATAAACATTATAACTTTTTAATTTTGCATTTTACAATGCTATTTTTATGTGATAAATATTAAGTGATAATTGATATTGATATGTGTGATAATTAGTTTTAAACACTTTGTCATTGACGTAGTACAAGTCAGCTAGTGTACTTTATAATTATTGGCTACTATTATCACAAAAACCACACTCATTAACCCATAATGATCAAACTAAACTTCCAACTCTATAATCAATTTGTCTCAACTTATTTATGCAAGGGTTCCAAGTTTTTGTCTCACTCTTTAATTATGAAAATGTATAGTTTCATTACAAGTATAGGTTGAGGTCTTGAGACAATGTAATTTAACCATTCATCATCTTGTCATACCATACTAATTAAGTTATCTGGCTTTTTGTCGTTGTGATCGTTTTGTTTTGTTAATTAATATTTTTCTGTTTCTTTCATTCATTCAATTTACCTGTAAAGCCCTACCACAGACACAGAAGAAATTAATAGTGTATTGGATGCGGTTGGTTCCATGGGAAAAGAATTCGAGCGATGGTCAAGTCCTGCGTTACTCCAACGTCCTACCCAAACAAAGGGTTGAATGCCACAAGATTTATTCAGTCTTTTCTAAATAAATTTAAGAATTGAAAACCCCTTAATTTTTCTACATTATTGCTCACAAACACACAAGACTAAAGTTTACTCTTAAGTTTATCATATTTACCTACTTCGTTGTATTACTTTAACTTTTAAACTGCGGAGTATACAGGGACAAAAACAATACGATTTTTATAAAATTTTCATTTTAATAGATATTTCCAAAACGAATTCTGTTCTCCCCCAGTGGACATAATCGATACGTTTATGATTGTCGAATTTTGCATTTTTGCCAACGACGGTACGGAGACGGTATATGCGTTTAGGGTGAGAGGTTGCTTGTTTGTTTGTTTGTTTGTGCAAACCAATGTTACAATTTATCTCCAAAATTACTAGGCCGATTTTGATGCGGTTTGCAGTTATCGGACCACGTTTGACTAATGCATGTTCTTAGACAGGTGTTACGGTGACAACTCACCAGGGGGCGCTGCAGTAAACATTTGTTATGCAAACTAATGTTACAACAAACCCATTACTGAAAACCGCATCAAAATCGGACTAGTAGTTTCGGTTTTGCTCAAACAAATGTTTACTGCAGAGCAGCCTGGTGAGTTGTCACCGTAACACCTATCTAAGAACATTTAGGTACAAATCAAACCCAAAGCCATAACTGAAAACCGCATCAAAAGCGGACTAGTAGTTTTGGAGATATATGGTAACAATGGTTTTCATTTAAATGATTACTGCAGCGCCCCCTAGTGAGTTGGCACCATAACACCTAAGAATATGCACCGATCAAACCTGAATCCATCAATGAAAATCGCATCAAAATCGGACTAGTAGTTTTGCAGTTAAATGGTAACATTGGTTTGCACAAACAAACAAACAATCACTTACCCCAAACGCATATAACATCTCCTTACTGTCGCGGGTAAAAGTCAACTCGGCCACAAGTGAATTCTCAGAGGGACTTGAACCCACGACCTTTGGGAATCCGGGCCACTGCTAACTATAAAAATCGGCCAAGTGCAAGTCGAACTCGCACATGAAACGTTTCGTCTCTCACCCAAGGTTGCCTGGAAGAGATTGCTATGTAGCAATAAGACCGCCTATTGTGTGTTTTCTCTGTATGTGTTTGTTTATGTATCGTGTGCAATAAAGTTTCTATTATTATATTAAATACACCTACCTACCCAAAATGCCACTATATTTTTTCGCCTGCAAAAATAACTTTGTTTTTCATAGTGTCTGTATAATTGACAAAGTTATATTTGCGATTTTGGCAAATGTGCTATAGCTCTGAAACTGCATAATATATTTCGTTCAAACCAATTTTCGTTGAAAGTTTTTATAAAGGTCTACAGCATATGTTTTTTTGGATTTTTCACTTTCTTATTTTAAAATTAAGGGGGGGTGGGGGGGGGGAACACATTTTTTCACTTTCAAAGTGTATATCATTCTAACGGTTGGCTTTAAGAAAAATCTGTTTTAGGAACCTCAATATAATTTTAAAAGACCTATCTATAGATACCCCACAAGTATAAATTAAATGAAAAAAAAAAATCAGTTACAGTTCCATGTATGGAGCCCCCCCTCTTAATTAATGTATTTTTAATTTTTTGTATAAACCGTAAAGCGGTTTACAGAATACATCTACCGACCAAGTTTCAACTGTGTAATTCTCATAGTTTTGGAATAAAGTGGCTGTGACATTTACCAATTTGGAAGTGTATATCTTTCAAACGGTTGATTTTGAGGAAAAACTGTAATAGGAACTTCAATGTAATTTTTAAAGACCTATCTATAGTATAGGTTTGATAAAAAATAATAAAAAATGTTTCGAATCCCTTCGGGAAAAATGATATATTTCTAAAACTGACAACCATATTTCGTTCAAACCAATTATTGTTGAAAGTTTTTATTAAGATCTACAGCATATATTTTTTTATATTTTTCACTCTTATTTCAAAAGTTAGAGGGGGGGACACACATTTTACCACTTTGGAAGTGTACATCTTTCAAACGGTTGACTTTGAGAAAAAAATGTTTTAGAAACTCAATGCAATTTTTAAAGACCTATCTATAGATAGCCCACACGTATAGGTTTGATGAAAAAAAATATTTCAGTGTTTACAGAATACATCTACCGACCAAGTTTCAACTGTGTAATCCTCATAGTTTTGGAATAAAGTGGCTGTGACATTTACCACTTTGGAAGTGTATATCTTTCAAACGGTTAATTTTGAGAAAAAACTGTAAAAGGAACTTCAATTTAATTTTTAAAGACCTAGCTATAGATACGCATCAAGTATAGGTTTGATAAAAAATAAAAATAAAATCAAATCCCTTCGGGAAAAATGTTATATTTCTAAAACTGACAACCATATTTCGTTCAAACCAATTATCGTTGAAAGTTTTTATTAAGATCTACAGCATATATTTTTTTTAAATTTTCTCACTCTTATTTCAAAAGTTAGAGGGGGGGGACACACATTTTACCACTTTGGAAGTGTACATCTTTCAAACGGTTGACTTTGAGAAAAAATGTTTTAGAAACTCAATGCAATTTTTAAAGACCTATCTATAGATAGCCCACATGTTTAGGTTTGATGAAAAAAAAAATATCAGTGTCAGTTCCATGGGTAGCCCCCCCTTAATTCATATATTTTTTTTATTTTTGTGTAAAAACCGTAAAGCGGTTTACAGAATATATCTAAAAAAGCAGAAAAATTAAAAAAGCAGGACCGCAAAGTAGAATAGTTTTAACGGTTGAAAAGGTCCCGTGCCTATGCTAATAACCTTATGTCAACTCCTCATCACCTTTTACATAATGCTGCTTTTCCCGGTGAAGGGACGTTACTTATTGAGGAGTTCTCCGGATACTTCATCATCACCTAGACTTCATCACATACATTAAGACGAGCATAAATTACTTATGAACCACATTAAAGTAATCGTATCAAGAAGATTCATTTCAAGAAAGCTTGGACTATAAAAAAATCTTATAACATAAAAAGTACTAGATCAAACTAAACCAAACTTATAAGGGACCAATTGGCAACTAAGTATTCCGCATCGAATAAAAGAATCACGGAAATCGGTTCAGAAATCTCGGCGTAATCGCTGTACATCATAATGATAATATCATGTCATCCAAGTAACAAATATGAAATGAAATATATAAAAATAACATAAAAAGTACTGGGTCAAACTAAACCAAATTTTTATGGGACCAATTGGCAACTATTCTGCATCGAACAAAAAAAGAATCACCGGTTCACAAATCTCGGCGTAATCGGTGACATACATAAAAAAAAGTTATACCAACCGAATTGAGAACTTCCCCTTTTTTGAAGTCGGTTAAAAAGTATTGGAGAATTTCGACAGTGGTCCGCAAGTCTCGCAGTGGGCCGGATTCCCAAAGGTCGTGGGATTGAGTCCCATCTGAAAATTCACTTGTGGCCGAGTTCATTTTTCCCAATATTTTTCTATTTAAAATTTATTATAAATAATCGATACGTTTTTGAGAGCTATATCCTTTCATAGAAATAAATTCACAATGTTGATTGTGTTAGTGTAGTTTTTGCTTCGTATTTTGATTTCCAAAACGTAGGTACTGAATTACTGTACTGAAACTGAGGAGGGGATGATTACAATATGGTAAAGGAAATACGCGATCCGGGGAACTTTGTCCCTAGTGTTGATCTGTAACTTTTTTTAATTGGCGTATAAACCATTTTGGCCAAATTGAGTTAAATATACTATTTTCTCATATTTTTTTCTCTATCGATCTGTATAATATATACAGAAAATTGCAAAAGAAGTGTTTATACTTATTAAGTGATTAATTATAAATGGTTTTTTCAATGCTATTTTTATACTTATGATAATTTTTAAAAAAGAAAAATATTGGAAAAAAACAACTCGCCCACAAGTGAATTCCCATCTGAAAATTCACTTGTGGCCGAGTTGTTTTTTTCCAATATTAATCTATTTAAAATGTATCGTGCATCCCACGTCAAAATTTGAATAAGCGAAACCAAAGTTTCAGTAAATGCGCATGCGTAAACTAAAGTGGGACACTAAATAAAGTTGATACTTTGATTATATTTTACCGTAAATTTTTTTTACTACTCATTATTTCGGGTGTGTAATATATGATATAATGACATATCGTATAATATTTATTTATTTAATGTTTGGAAGACCAACACCGAGTAGACAGAGTTGATTTGTGACATAAAAATAGTCAGGCAATAATCTTCACGTATTAAAAACATAATTGAAATGGTTAAGTGTGGACAATAAAATGCTCTTGGAAAACTTAAAGTACAAACTAAGACAGTGCCTATAATGTGTTTAGTTAAAGTTACTTAAATAGACATTTACTTAAAGAATTCCTCACATAATAAACGCCTCGCAACTGCTTAACTAATAATAATATGTAATGTAATGTATAAGCCAAGAACTGGGTTTTTAAGACGTAGGTAAATCCAAGCTAACTTCGAAACTAAAGAAGATAGATAGGTTGTTTAATGATTAGACTTCTTCGTTAAAAAAATAAAACTAAAAACCTTTTCTTTGGACATTTTTTTTATAAGATCAAAATTACAAAAGTTTTTTATTTTGAAAAAAAAATCGTTTTTCTTCTCTCCTGAAAATTCGGGTTTTGGTTTATACGAGAATTGAACCCAAAGGTATCGTTATGTACACTGTCGTTGATTTTTATATCCACACAGGTGAATAAACTTCTTATCTCGATTATGTATCTATGTGTTATTGCCCGGTAATAGGTAATTTATTATATTTATGCTAAAATCAACTACAGAAGGTTTTCATTGATCTTCAACTTACATCTGGCTCAGTTTTTCTCAAAGTAGGATACGCGTGTCCCTAGGGGTTCGCCATTAGACGGTGGCATCTGCGGAAAGATAATGGTGGATAAAATTGATATTGACTAAAATTACTAGTGACACCGTCCTAATTTGCGACAAGAAACAAGATCATCCAGCTATAATTCTTATTTCTTTTTGACACTCACTATATTTGTTAACTTTCATTTAAATTAAAGACCGTATTTTCTTCTATTTAATTTTCTTTTTTATGGGTGTGTGTGGGGTAGGGGTCGTCTGGGAACTTCAACAGGGGTACGTGGGCAACAAGTTTAAGTTACCCTTTTTTTGTTTCAAGGGGAAATGCGCCTTAAGCATACTGTGGGGCTATAGGGTTATGTGGGAGTCTCCTTTGACAGGCATACCCACTAAAACCCCTCGATTACCGGCTGCTATCGCCAGGATATTATAAATGAGGGGTCGTTGTTGCAGTCTCCACAAGTTTGAGTAACCCTGCTCTGGCTCGGCTCGGACTCGGCGTAAGGCACGAACGTTCTAGTCGTTTTATAAAACTCTAGGCTGGCTTAGACGTCGCATAGTTCTGGTTAACATTTATCAGGTTAAACGTATAAAGACTGAACTGAACCTGCACTGCGAATATTGCGGTCAAAACCCTTCAGGCATCCACACGTTATGCCAATGTTTACTCGCGAGTGAAATTTGTTATTTACCGTTTATTTGGATATTAACAATACTTTTTTATCAAGATGTTGTGGCAATTGTTTTTAATAACCACCATTATATGGCTAATTACTGTGAGATGGCAAAATAGGAAAAAAAGGAAGATGACTAAGTATTTTAGGAATGAGTATAGTTTACCAATTTTGGGAGATAGCCACAACTTCGTTGGTGATGATGAAGGTACGTACTAAAACAACAAAATACTGCTGCTAATCAAACACAGTTAAAATTAATAAAGTAATTGTTATAGTTTTGTTTTTGTTAGTTCTTAACACAAAATTCTATTTTATTTATTTCTCGCCGCCCGTGGTGCGTTTCACCGCTTCACCTGCGTGGTTCCAGTTCCCGTGGGAGTATCGGGAATATCGGTCTATGTTTTAATCCAGGCTATCTTCTATCACTGTGCCAAATTTCCTCCAAATCGGTTTAGTATTATTTGCGTGTTATAAAAGTGGAATAACTTTAGCGTTGCGAACTACACGTCATATATCCCTTGCAGGATTAGTAAAGCATCCTACAGGTGAGTCCAACATTTAGAAATGGCCCTGCACGTGGGCGCGGGATGCGTAAAAGCATTTCTCCTAGCACAAAAAAATGGTTTGTAAAACATTAAAGGTGCAGCTCGAGAGTTAATAAAATAGAAAAATCTCTCATAGTCACACTTCAACGACCAGCTTATTAAAATACTAGCGGCCGCCAGCGGTTTCACCCGCGTGATATCCGTTCCCGTGGGAATATCGGGATAAAAAGTGGTTTAATCCAGGATATCTTCTATCTTTGTGCCAAATTTCATTCAAATCCCTTTAGTAGTTTTGCATGAAAGAGTTACAAACATCCAAATATCATCACAAACTTTCGCATGTATTATATTAGTAGGAAGGGATTGAGGGCTTTAAGCCCTTCTTACTATTTGCCACAGACAGCACGTCAAGTTACAACAATAATAAGTTTATAATTTTATAAGTCATAAATTGTATACCTTATACAAGCAATAACAGGCATCGGAATAAACGTGACTAAAGATGTCCAATTAAAAATAAGTAAGAAACAATTAACCGGAAAAATTGTCCGAGGTGACTGCTCAGTATACAAACAAGAAAAAACGTGTACTAAGGGTCACCTGCAATCTTCTCATTGTATTTTATTTTCTTTGTGGAGCTTACAGCATAATTGACAAAATGAAGTAAACAAGAAAATATACCAGAAAAAAGCAACTAGTCTCATGTCGCCCTGACGGGATGCGACATGAGACTAGTTGCTTTTTTCTGGTATATTTTCTTGTTTAATATTTATCACATAAAAATGGCATTGTAAAATGCAAAATTAAAAATTAAAAAATGAAGTAAATAAGCAAGCACTTAAAAGCTAATTACAAGCATCCACAGATAAAAGCTATATAGTTACATAACCACTCAATGGTTCTTTGCATCCTGAAGGCAAGCATTTTGACTCCCTCGAATGGTTCTTACAATTTAAGCACTACTTAAGCTTTTTAAAAGCATTGTTGTCGTCCATCATCATTTTTTCAGGTCATATTCAGCTACAAAACAGATCCAATCAGCTATCATTTATAAACTCACAATTGAATTTCTTGAACAGCTTGCTTAAATTATATTTACATATTTTGTTGTTAAAATTCCTTTTGTAAACATTCATTTCAGATCGTATGTCTGGTTTTATAAAATACGCTTATGCAGCAATTAAAGAAGGCGGTATGTCATCCTTGTGGTTGGGAAATCGGTTTTTCTTAGGTAAGTATTTTTCAAACAATTTTAATGTACTTATATCGTTTAAGTTTCTAACTAATCATTGTAATTAGAAAAAAAACCAGAGCACTATTCAGTAAAAACATTCTGATTTTTTTCTTCTTCTTCTTTCTTAATTAATGGCGTGCTCGCGATAAAATTAGCGAATTTTGCCAATGTCAAGTAAATATATTTAGTAATTAGAGAAATTGTACGGTAAATTGCATTAAAAATGGTGTCACAGAACACGTGTTATTACGAAAAGAACTCGGGTGAAACTTGAATATACTTTAATATAAGTTTGACATTTAAGAATAATAATAATAAGAATACTTTATTGCACACTTTAAACAACAAAAACACTGGACAATTTATAATTAGAGAACAAACAATAGGCGGCCTTGCTAATAATTTGCTTTAATAATTTTATTTATAAAACAGTGTAGCACAACTGGAAAAGCAATGGATCGGACAGCCAAAGGCTGCGGGTTCGAATCCCGTCTGGGAAACTTGTAAGAGTCGAAATTTGTCTAGTATTAAATTAAAAATTTTGTTTGTTTTTTGTTTGTTTTATGGCTATTATAAATCTTGACGTTTCAGCATTTCCCGAGACTGTCATCCCGCCAAAACAGGTTATGTCTGCATAATATAAGTAAAACGTGTTATGTGTACGGTATATTATGTTAATATGCGACATGGTTCATAAAATCCCTACACGTTTTAATGGTTCATTACGTGCATTTGCATACCAAGTTAAACCTTGCTCATGTGACTTTGATAATGACTCAATACTTTATAATCCTATAAGTACTTACTTTATTTTTACATACAATTTACGTAACATAAAAGTTTATTAAAATAAAGTTGCCTATGAAGTCAAATCCTATAATTTTGACAGGTGCTGTCTTACGCCTGAAACTAATAACTCTAGAGATGTATAGGGGTACAGAACACAGAAATTCTGTGGATAGGGCTATCTGAGATAGGTGCCTTTGCCTGAGTTTGTTAGTAAGACCAAAATAACTACTAGTTTTAGGTTACTAGGGAACGAAACCATTATCTTAGGCAATTATCCCAGATAGCCCTGTCTATCTCTAGAGCCTATAGATAGGTTATTAATTAGGCCGTTACTGACTTGTGTTATTCAGATAAGCTCGTCATCTTCTTCTTGTTTTTATGTAGTGGCGGTGCCCTTTTCGATTTCGAAAATGTAAAGTTGTTGGTTTAGTTGGTTTTGGTTGTTTTTCTACAGACTTAGTGCTTCTCCGAGGCGTCGCGCGAGAATACAACAAGCGCAAAGTATAGAAGTGTCAAAATTTTGAGGGAAAAAAAATTGAAATAGGGACAAACACTATACTTAGACATAGCGGATGTTAGTAATCGACGGCGACATGACAAAATTTCATTATACTCTTATATTGTTAGAAATGATATAATCACATTAAACATCAATACAAGGAGATTTTACATAAGACAGGATAGTTTTAAAATTGGTGGGTTTGGGATACAGGGGGGAAGGAGGTCATACAGGGAAGTTGGGTACTTGGGACGGTTAAAAAAGATATGATCTGTTGTTCCATCCTCCAAACCGCATTCACAGAGTGAGGAGTCCCTAACCTTTATTCTAGATGGACGGGTGTGTAAGCGTGGCCCAGCCTTAGACAACATACGGTTGAAGTACATGGTTTTTGAAGCTTTTATATTTAAAAACCCATGGCTTAACAGGAATCTCATCACTGCCTTTCCCAAGCGGATCTCATGGTCTTGGTTGCCAGTGGATATAGGTCGTAAGAAAACGCTTTGTCATGGTTGTATCCAAGCTATTGAGACTCGGATTCCAAGAGTCATGCACTTAGACAAAACGATTCTGATCTCAAGGATGTAGGGGAAATTGGATTTGCTCCAGAAGGGGTAAGACAGAATGTCTGGAGACAGCTTTTGGAATCCGTGAGGATTACTGTTTTGTCCAATTTATGGGACTCCACAGCTTAGCTGTTCAAAGTACTTTATCTATTTTTACTATGAAATCGTGCATGAAATGCTTGTCGATGCATTTATGTGCAGACACGTAGTAGCATTAATAAAACAGACTACGATGACCCCACAGATGTGGCACAGTGGCTGGCCCAGTTTAGCTTAACACTTAAGGACTCGCTTGTGGGTCTATTGGTCCAGAACTCCGTATTTTTGCTGGTACTTGTGATCTAAGCACTCTGCGAGTTTGCTGCTCTTAATATCTTCCAAAGATATATTGACGCAGAGGACAACACACACACATGTCAGTTATTGGGCATCTCTTTAGTTCTGTAGACGTAAAAGTTGCAAATGGGTCCATTGGACCCGGTAGCAACTACTTACGTAAGTGTTTTTTATCATTTAAATCTGTAGTATATTTTTATATTTCCGGTTTTATTGTTGAAAATGGCTTCTAATGAGACAATAGTATAATTTAATTATATAATTAATTTGAACAAAGAAATAAAGGGAGAAACGGCTCGAAAACCAAAGACTCTTTAGTAGAATCAATGTACTTACATAAATAATTATTAACGAAAATATTATTTCTGGGCTTTGTTTTTATTTTTGGTTCTATGTGACTTAACCCCATATTATAAGTCGTTCCTACAAAACTTTTTACACTCAACTCAACCTCGTCGTGGGTAAAAATGGTAGTGTGCGCTAGGCCTAACACGGAGTGGCTACGTTCTCTTTGGCTCCTCCAGGTCCTTACGAAGTTATGACTTAGAATACCGATTTCGAGGAGTATTTCGAAGAGGTTTCAATGAGGTTTCGTTAAGTCGAGGACGAGTAAGTTTTGGAGGAACGACTTAGAATATGGGTGTTAAACATACTTGATTTTTATTATTTAACACTCTCGAGTTGTACTTAAGATAACATCTCAAGATGTTATTTTCGTCTTTTTTTCATTTTTTTTTTAACAAAGTGTGCGTGTGTCTACAGGGTAGGAGTATAGTAGGTCGCTGGGATCGAGTTTCTTAGATTGGTTTTGATATTCATTACGGTTTTGTAACTTTAAACGATAATCTTTAAAAATAAATATTGAATTTGATCCTCAATAACTCCTTAACTATCAGGTTTCCAGATTTGCCTCCATACAAGAAAATTATAGTAACAATTTCGAGAATCCGTGGTTTTCGTTTTTGTTACGGGTCTTTTAACACCCTGTATATATTTACTTCGTAATGTAGAACATACCATACTTTTTCCGCGAGAGCTTGGCATTTAGAAAATACTAAAATAAAAGTACATTTTATGGTGGGTAATCCTAACCATAGACAATTTATTTTCAACTTAACTTGCAAAGAAATTCAATAAGTACTATTATTTAGCACATGACATAATTTATATTACAATATTTTATTTATTTATTTAATGTTTGGAAGACCAACACCGAGTAGACAGAGTAAGGCAATAAAAGGTCTTCACGTATATAAAAAATAAATAAAAATATAAGATTCAGTTCCTAATGACAGCGAGTGAATATGAATTTGTAGTTAAAGACGAATCGCTTAGATATCCTAGCAAAAGTTTTTAGCGTCTTTCAAATCCTCGCTTCGCTCAGGATTCAATCTTCAATCTTAGAATCCAACCACTCGCTACGTTCGTGGTTCAATCGTAGAATCCATCACTTGCTCAGATTTCAATAGAGGTAACTCGCCGCTAATAACCAACTTTCCAGCCTTGCATAACAAATAACTAAAAACATATTGTGATGATTTATTAAAAGCAAAATATAGAAAGATAAAAAATACCATCATTGATAGTGTTGATTTGATATATTGATTGGTCTAACAACGATCAACTTAATAAATTTATTAGACTAATGAGTTAACAGCTGGCAGTATCTCATTAATCGATCTGACTGACATGCATATGTAAGTATTTTTTTCACAGCCGTTTTATTTGTTTTTTCCAGTTGCGGTTTGTCCAGTGGAAATCGAGTCTATTTTGAAAAACTTTTTGGAAAAGGACGACATCCTCAGATTTACCAAAATACTTTTAGGAAACGGAAGCATATTTGCACCAGGTAATTATATATTTTTTTTACATTTACAATGCTATTTTATTTTAACTATTTTGAGGTTCATGCTTCCATACAAATCTTCGCTTTCTTGAAGTATGTGTGACTTCAGGTTTGCGCGTCTTGTGTTTACAATATTACCTTTCGAATCCTGCATTTCTTTGATTTTCAAGGTATTCGCTTTTGTAGTGATGTGAGTGCGTCGCTAGTTCGCTACATAGCTTAGGCGGGTTACCCACCGCTCCGCGCTCCGTCGCGTAGCGCGGTTGTGAATTCAAATATTGTATGCAAGTACATCAATAAGTATAGAAAACACCGAAACCGCGACGTGCCAAACTTGCCAAATTTCTTAGTTCTAGGTCAACGGAAAGTACCCTATAAATTTTGATTTCCTCGAGAATGTCAAGTATACGTTTTTTTGGGGTATAAACTGCCCTATCTTTTTTAATGTATATTTAGTTTGACATTTTTACACCTCCAACAAACTGTTGACCTGAATATATAGTTTTAATTTGAACTCGATACCTCCATGCGTTCTCGAGATAAACTCACTCGGACGGTCGGACGGACGGACGGACAGACATGCAAGAAAGTGAATCTATAAGGGTTCCCTTTTTTTCATTAGAGGTTTAGAACCCTAAAAACGGGCACACTACGCAGACGATCAGTCTCTCCGTCGCGGACAGCTCGCTTTCTGCGACTGTTCCGTCCGCCGCCCACCGATCTTCCGTCCGCGTAATTTCGGCAAACTGCAATCCATTTCGTTATAGGGCCCTAGGTCACATAGTTTCGTAGCATAGCTGCATAGCACACCTCTGGCGGAAAGGCAGCCTTGAAATACTGTTGTTCCTTTGTTATGCGTCACCACCGTCAAAATGATAATGTAAAATCAACAGGTCTAGTAAGGTGAACATGCGCAGGTCACAGCTCGGAGCGCACTTATCTATGTGGTATTTTCACCAAGGCAATGAATAAATAAATAATGGCATACAATACACCAATTAATTATCTAGCACTTGGGATTGGATTAGTTGCTTAGTTAGGGCGTGAAGGAAGGACAAACAAACACATTTATGCATTTAGTTAGATTAGAATAGGATTAGGACTACCCTTTAGCCCGCGACTTCGTCTGCGTGGAATTAGGATATCGTGCGGACTTAGGTATACGTGTAGTGGCGCCATCTAGCGGAATAAATAATATCATATATGGTGACCAAGGTGCGCTATATGGTGCAATATATGGTGCTTCGTGTGGTGACGGCCTAAGAATACAAGTGTCACCACTCCCTTACATGCCTGGGATGTCGTAAGAGTCGACTAAGAGGCTCGACGCATTGAACACCTGTGCGAGAGAAGGAAAACTTGAAACAAACCCTCTACCAACAGGTCTGGCCAACGTGGTAGCAGTAGGCTAACAGCCTCCTATGAACGCCACAACCACAATAGGCGTGAGCTAGGAGAGGCCTATGTCCAGTAGTGGACGTCCACAGGCTGATGAAATATGGTGACCAAGGTAGTCAGCTAGCTATCCGTACAGTGGTTTTGCATACCAAAACAAGAATACAGAATGAACAGACAAAAAACCTAAAAACAGCACCTTACTTTTAAAAAAAATATTTAATGTACCTACAGATTTGACTTCCTTACGATTTTATTATATGTATAGATCGGAATAAAATCAACATAATCTAACTAATAGTGGCAATCAGTGACGCGGTGACCTCTAAACATTCAAACGCAGCTGACCTGCGCAGGGGTCGCGCTGCGCGTGCGTCTGTGACGTCACACTGTGTGTCATTTATTAGCACAGCATAAAGAAACAATTATTATTATTACAACCGCGCGGTACGCAACACGCGATAGGGCTGCCCGCCAAATTAGATTAGCCATTATGTGTATTCACAGCGTGCGTTTGTCACCGCGGAGCATTCGAAACTGAGACTCTTGCCGAGCTCTCACCGCGACGAGGCGCGTCGGGTATTAGTCGTTTACGGAATTTTTGTAGGAAGATAAAATACTGCATGTATCATTATACTGTAGTATTAGAGACAAAACGTGAATAAAGGTGCTTGTTCATGGGGTATTTCTCGCGCGTGTAACGTGATTGTGAATGTATTACACAATTTATAATTTATAAAAATTATAAACTTGGAGACGTATTTTTTAATCATTCGAGATTCTCGTGCGAATTCAATTCGCATGCGATTTGAAATTCACCGAGTTACATTCTGCCACAATTTAAACATTCAATTACGGCATTTTGCCGTTTTCTTAAACTCCTTTCACTTTATTTCAGTTTACTCCCGACTCTCTATAGATATAAAAAAATCGCGCCCCCTGGTGGTCTAGCACCATGAAACATATCTAAGAACCTGTTCTGAAATAACCCCTTTCGAATGAAATCAGTCCGGTAGTTTCCGAAAAAAATGGTAACAGACATGCATAAAAAGCACCCTAACCCCAAACACACATACCGCCTCCGTTCCGTTCCGTCCGTCGTGTCGTATGTAAAAATCACGATCGCCAAAAAACATTACAGTGTGAATGAGCCCGTAGAGTACAGTTAATAAAATTCAATTGTATTGTGGGTTTTCTATTAATCTAGCAATTAATATGTCTCGTTTCATATTATTGCCAGTTTCAATATGGCGGCCACGGCGCAAGATCTTAGCTCCAACCTTCGGACAGAGGAACCTGAACAACTTCGTGAATATCTTCGCAGAGCAGAGCGAGGTCATGGTGGACAGACTTGAGGAGGCATCAGATAAGGGGACCTTCTCCATTTGGAAATACATGACGTCTTACACCATGGACTCTGTATGCCGTGAGTATAAATGATCGATACTTACTTGTTATGAAACTGATTATTCTTAGATAGGAATCAAATCTGTGTTCAATTTATATTTTGTATTATCTACATTACCTGCTGGCTACAGGAACTTTACCCAGTTTTACCCAGGTTTCAGGTAAATAAACATGTTTCATTGATTAATTTACTGGGGATAGACTGTTGGTACAAAGCCTAGAAATATAAGAGATTCCTATTTGAGTTGGTGACTCAGAAGTGACTCTTAGGAGGAGGAACTTGAAAGGTTAATACTGAGCGGGAATACTCTGGAATAGGTGAAAAAAAAGGTATGGAATGAATGAAATGAAGAGATGTAATAGTTAACCTGGCGAGGATATGGTGAAAATAGCTACGTGGAGGTTGTGGAGGGTATATTGTATCTGGTTTCGACTGTGTTTCTATTGCATTTTAGACGAGTAAATCTATATTTTTTTACAAAACATTGGAGATGATTTTATTAGTTGGGTTATAATTTATAGATTTTGATAAAAAACGCAGACTAGTACAAAACATTTATATAGTTTGTAATAGTACAAAATATTTTTATTATATCAGTTTTAGCAAAGCCCTAAAAATAATACATTTTAGTGTCATTAATCAGTTTTAAAAACAAACCAACTTAATTGCCTCTTAATGCAACACATTCTTGGCTCTTTTAAACTTCGCGCACGTGTGATTCTCGTCGCAGAATCGGGGTCTCTTAGTAACAGCTACTGAGACATTCAAAATCCTTTGGCGGCGGGAAAAGAAAACTACACTCGATTAAAAATTGTCAGTGTCAAATTGACCCCTCCACATGCTCGCCGGGTTAAAAGTCCCATATGCAAAGTTAGCATTGCCATTTTCTAGTTAAAGATCCTATTCAAAAAACATAAAATTTGTAACAATGAAACATAATGCCGCCTCAAAAATAAAACATTCGAGATCCACCAAAATACCGAAAATAGATGTGCGTTTGCATTATCATTTAAATGTAGATTTCATAATAACGACGCGTGATTCCATTAGTTAAGTAACTTTTGAATGCAAATGAATGCAGCTGAATGCGTATGAAATAACTATTGCTCAATCGATTCAAGTCGCAGCTAAGGACAGGCCAATAACAAATTAGAACGCTCTTTCGAAAGCTTACTTCTCCTAACCGAATGATCCAAATATAAGGTAATACACTCATTTGCAAAAAAAACGGGCGGTTTTGATTTTCATTCATCTTTAAAAAGATACAATACCAAAAAGATTTCAATCGTTTGTACACGTTACCTGGCCGGTTTTAAAAATGCTGTGGTATTTAAAAAAGTACGTTCTAAATTCAAATTTTCATTTGATGCTCATTTTTACAGAAAACCCCTTTTTATCCTACATTTTTGGCGCGAAGTTCCAGAAGTTAACATCGACTTTCAGAACTTTTATTAAATTTTAATCGATTAATTTCATATCCTTGACTGTCAAAGCTTTATTTATTGCTGTTTGGCTGTATCAAAAATGGTAGATAAAGTGGTAAAAGCTACCGAAATTATCGCGCTGCTTGAAGAGGGTTGCAGCCAATGTTTCGTGGCTAGGAGGCTAAATGTTAGTCGCTCGACAGTCCAAAGGACCTGGTAGCGATATCAGGAGACTGGTTCCGTCGAGAGAAGACCTGGTTCTGGAAGAAAACCATGTACCCAACCACGGGATGATCGTTTTCTTGTGAGTCGCGCATTGAGAAATCGCATATCTTCGTATGTGGATCTTAAGAACAACCTCCAAGAAGTAAGAAATGTGCATATTAGTCTATGGACGGTCAGGAGGAGGCTTCTCGCTGCCAATATACGCAGTCACCGCCCGGCCCGCGGCCCCAAATTACTCCGTGAGCACAGAGTTCACAGGCTTATGTTCGCTAGAAATTGTGAATCATGGACTCAAGAAGATTGGAATAGGGTTTTGTTCTCTGATGAAGCCAGGATATGTCTGTTCGGTGAAGATCGACGTCGGCGAGTGCTAAGAAGACAAGGAGAACGCTTTGCAGAGGCATGTTTCGAAGAAATCACACCTTATGGTAGGGGCTCTGTTATGTTTTGGGCAGGGATAAATTCAATGGATCGCACAGAGTTAGTCTTCATTGAAAACGGCTCACTGACTGGGCATCGATACATAACGGAAGTTCTAATTCCTCATGCACAACCCGCATTGGCCGCTCTAGATGAAGACTCGATTTTTATGGACGACAATGCTCGCGCCCACCGATCTCGCGATGTTAATGCGTATGTGCAAGAGGTCGGCATTCGTCGTTTGGATTAGCCAGCTCGAAGTCCCGACCTCAATCCCATAGAGCATGTCTGGGACGTTCTGAAACGGCGTGTGAGATCAGTACACCCGGCTCCGCAGACCATCAGAGAGCAGAAGGATGTGATTACTGCGGAATGGGAACGTATTCCGCAAGCAAGTATCCGGGATATACTCGCTAGCATGCCCAGACGAATTCAAGCTGTGATTTTAGCTAGAGGGGGTCACACTCGATACTAAACATTTATCTGCTTTTACTTTATTAAAGAAAAACAAACAAAAAAACTTTTTTATTTTTACTTTATGAGTATATGCACTACTAGCGAACATACACTACTAGCGAGGTTTAGCATTATTTCCCATAAATGGTATCTAAATTTTATGAAATACTGATGAAAACGATTATTTTCTTATTAATTTACCAAATTGTGAGGATAAAACTACCTATAATTATCAAACAAGCAATATTAACATTTGAAATGGTTCATTGCTTAGGTGCCCGTTTTTTTTGGAAATGAGTTTATAATAGGCTTTTCAGCAATTAGTTTTACTAAGTATTTTCGATAATTTTGAAGGAAAAATAAATATTATCGCCTCCTATTTTACGCAATAACATGCTTACTGCTTCCAAATGCCTGAAGTGATTTTGAATATTTTCTTAGGACGATTAATTCATCCAAGCTTGGCTGGAATGGTATGGCATTGACTCTAAAAAGTATATTTTGAAGACGGTTTTTCGGTACGGCATTTATTTATTTGTTATTTTTTAGTTTTCGTTAGATTTTTTTTTTTATATGGAAGTCGGCCTCGGCCCTCGTCCCAGTCCGCAATAGGTATTATCGTGAGACATCGTCCCAGTCCGCCATTTTTTGTAATATGGCGGACCGGGTCGATGCCAGAAAGACAAAACAACTTTGTATTTTTTTTCGACTGCCTGTTTGGCGCAGGTTTACAAAGCCCGCCTTCTGAGTCAGAGGTCTCGGGTTCGATCCCCGAATAAGACAAATATTTGTGTGCAAGAACATGTCTATTTGTCTTGGATTGGGTGTTTAATATGTATATTATGTAAGTATTTACAAATATAAGTATGTTTATCCGTTATCTAGTATCCATAACACAAGTTCTTCATGAAACTTAAAGTGGGCTAGATAATTGGTGTTGTATGCAATTATTTATTTATTTATTATTATGCATTTTTTGTGTTATATGCGAGGAAAATAAATTGCTTATGGCATATTATTTGAAATAATCGTACAGAGGAGCTTAAGATATATCGCTCGTGTTATAAATAGTTATTTGTTATGCAAGGCTGGAAAGTTGGTTATTTAGCGGCGAGCTACCTCTATTGAAAGCTGAGCAAGTGAAGGATTCTAGGATTGAACCACGAGCGTAGCGAGTGGTTCAAAGATTGAATCCTGAGCAAAGCGAGGATTTCAAAGGTACAAGATGCTAAAAACTTTTCTGCCGAGCGCAACACACAATTTTTCACCTCACAACAGCGAGAAACATTTTATGGTTGTTTCAACTTCCGGTATAAAATTCCTTAAAACATAAAGTTTAATCTAAATATACCTTATTATCGTTGTTTTAATGATATAAAAAACTAAAATAATAAAAAAGGGAGTATTATAGTTAATTCAAAGTTATTTAAAGTAGGAATATATTTTTACTTAAAAATAACAATAAAACGATTCCGTAAATGTTGACACTGACATGAGGTACAAGACAAAGACAATTTAAAAATATAAAGATTTACGTCACGTTCCGAAATCCAATCATAGGTTGTGAAATCTCACCCAGTCCAACTGCGATTTAGTCTTATTGTTATTATTTTTATAATTCAGTGAATCAAAATAATATAATAAAACCAAAACGGAATATTAGAATTAATTTAAACCTATTTAAAATAAGAATTTAATGTAACAAAAAGTCAATAGTGTGATTCGGAACGCAATATGACATATTTTTAGGTATTAGGTAAATTAAAAAAGGTACTTTGCCGCGCTAAGCCGCAAAAAGCGATTGTCTACGCCTAAAGTGATTGACAAAACCTCCTTTTCGGAGCGTGTGAGGTGAAAAAGTTTGTTTATGGGGGGCCTAGGGATACCATGGTATACTTAAAAAATCCTGAGACTCCCGGTTTCTAATTAAGACATTGTAGGTACAATAGGTATATGTTATGCAAGGCTGGAAAGTTGGTTATTTAGCCTTATTTTCGTTGTTTTAATTGTATAAAACTAAAATAATAAAAAAGGGAGTATTATAGTTAATTCAAAGTTATTTTAAGTAGGAATATAATAATATTGTAACTTAATAATAAGAATAAAAACGATTCCGTAAATGTTGACACTGACATGAGGTACAAGACAAAGACAATTTAAAAATAAAGATTTATGTCACGTTCCGAAATCCAATCATAGGTTGTGAAATCTCACCCAGCCTAATATAAAATTCTTATAACAAATAGTTTAATCTTATTGTTATTGTTTTTATGATTCAATGAACTAAAATAATATAATAAAACCAAAACGGAGTATTATAATAAATGAAAGCTATTTAAAATAAGAATAAAATGTAACAAAAAAGTCAATAGTGCGATTCGGAACGTATTATGACATATTTTTAGGTATTAAATTTAAAAAAATACTTTGCCGTGCTAGGCCGCAAAAAGCTATTTTCTACGCCTAAACTGATTGACAAAACCACCTTTTCAGAGTGTGTGAGGTGAAAATAAATTTTCTTGCTTATGAACCTTAATGCCCAGGATTAAAAAATACCTAATTTTATAACTTTTCGCTTTATGTGTGAGCGCCATGCTCGTGAAATCAACGAAGAATGGAAGGAAAAAAATAAAACTTAATTTTTATGATTTGTTTTATCGGAAATCCAATAAAACTCACAATTACCAAATGCGACCTAATCCTGACATGTCGGGACAAGTCACAACACTGGACTAGGAGCAAAGCGTCGGTACTTTCAAAAAGCACCTCGCGCACTGATTTGAATGAATTCTGAAACCGTTTATATTTTGATGTTTTTACTGATTCTGAAAAACGTATTATTAGTTACTCTGAGAATATTTATTTATGAAACTTCTCTTAAAATAATTAGCAAGACATTTTTATTCAGTAAATAAATTTTAAAACGGAAGATCTCATCTATTTATCGAGTAATATATTGTGAAATAAGAAAAAAAATCACGGTATTCGAAATTTTTTTTTTGTATAAAATATTATTTGTTTTTCAAAATTCGGCATCCAACATACACTCATTCATTATAAGATAAATCACAAAACAAAGTTCAATAACTTTGAATCAAAATATCTGTTTTGTTATTTTGAAACGTTATTCTGACGCGTATTTTTGAAAAATGTTTGTAAAGTTTTACTTATATTTCCAAAATATAATTAAAATTGAAATTCTACGTACTACATGCACTGCATTAGGATACTGTGCTTCTAATCAGTAACTTTCATACAAAAGGGCATTGAATATAGTAACAATCACCTCCTCCGAAAAATCACTAAAGCGTCGATTTAAAAAAAACAATTGGTCGCGGCCACTTATGTCATACATTGCAACATGTTTGGTCAAGTAACTATTTACTAATCTGTGGTTTGGTGCTCGTATAAGACCTCGAGAGGCTCGAATAGTATAAAAAATTTAGTAAACTGTAGTTGTACCTATAGACACGTCGGAAAGACCTGCGGCCCTGACCGCGTGACGTCACACAAGCTGGAAAGTCGACAAACAAATTCAATATTAAAGTGTAAAAATAAATATAAAAAATGCATCCGCGGGAATGAACCTTCATAAACACCGTCACGCATTTTGATGACATGATACTTCTATTTTGTTGCGGAATGTTATATCCGACTGTCTGTACAATTATGTTGCCACCGATGATGAGGTGGTCTACTAATAATTGAAAAAGAAAACCATAAGTGGAAGGTTACTATTGGTTTGTTAAAGTAATAGTTATGGACAGTACTTAGTTAAATTTATAGTTTGCGACGGGCGTTTTGTGACACACTCACATCGCTGTGTGCGCAAGGCCTTCTTAGTCAAACTTGTTGACGGTCAAATTACATTGGATCTTACCTAACAAAATCAAGGTCTGTCAGATAAAAAAGTAAGTCTTTTTCTAAGAATAACTTCAAAACCTCACCTGTGATCTTTGTGATCAATAAGTTTCGGTCAGATGGTAATAAGACGGAAAAAGATTTCGGATATTATCGTATCATATGGTGGATATTGGTAAATAATAGTTTATTTCTCTTTTAATTTTTGTTGAAGGTTGAAGCTTTGCAAACAAATAGTAAAAATTACGATATTTTAGTAATTTTTACAGGATTATTAAAGTGTTGAGCTAAAGGCATTATTTGTATCATTATTATTATACATATATTTGTGTCATATTTATTCCGGTTGATGCAGACTGATTCTAACGTGTGGTATTAAAATTCTAAAAGAGAATCCTAAATCTGCTTGTTATGTAAACAGTTGTTTAGTAATGTGTGTCAGTTTCAATTTTCAATAAAATTCCTAGTGAGTTTAAAAACCTACGACCTGCATTATTTAAAAAGGAATTGTTAAAGTGGCTTGGTAACAAGAGTTTCTATAGCCTTAAAGAGATTTTAGACCAACGAAATTTCTGACTTTAAATAATAATAGATAGTTGCATTGCATTCTGGGAGTGCCGCCGGCGGAAGTGAAAACTCCTTAAACGAAAATATCGATCAAAATCCATACTATACTATATCTTGACCATAACTTCTAAAAAGTTGATGAAAACGGAGACCAACTTGATTTGGCAGGTAAATTCATTAAAACTGACCTGGTATCAATATGAAAGTTGGTAGTAATGAGAGATCTTTATATAATGGTTGTTATTAACTAATATACGTAGATCTTTCAAGTTTGAGACTTTATGTAATTTGAAATAGGTAACGTGTCAAACTTTATAATTTTTTTACCCATCCCAAAAATTTAAAACTCTGATGTGCACAACGCCGCTAAAGAAGTTTCACTTCAAAAATGTTTATCTAATATATAAAATTCTCGTGTCACAGTTTTCGTTCCCATACTCCTCCGAAACGGCTTGACCGATTCTCATGAAATTTTGTGAGCGTATTGAGTAGGTCTGAGAATCGGCTACTATCTATTTTTTATCCCGAAATTCCACGGGAGCGAAGCCCCGGGGCACAGCTAGTAATTATATAAATATTCTTAGATTGTTCATTATGATATTGACATGCCTTATGGTAGGCAAAATAGTAGAGCATAGTATTTATACCACCAACCCTTTTTACGCTTTTTTACGTGAATAAATGATTTCTTTCTTTCTTTCTTCTTTCTAAAGGTAAAAGTCAAATTTAGTTTAAATTATTTAATACTAGTAAACTACTTGGTTTTTATGTAACTACCTAATAATGAATAATAATAATAGTAGGTACGTCGACCCGTTAAGCGTCTTTTCATTGATTTTTTTTTTAAATAAAGTTAGGTATATTAATTTTAATAAATTACTTTTGTACTTATAATAAAATTATACCTACCTATGGTAAATTTTAAATAGAAAAATATTGGAACAAATTAACTCGACCACAAGTGAATTCTCAGACGGGAATCGAACCCGCGACCTTTCGAAATCCGGTCCAATGCTCTAACCTCTGAGCTACCGAGACTTGCGAACCACCGTCGAAATTCTCCAATTCTTTTATTTTTAATACGCTGTAGGCCAGCGTTGTTACATCAATGCTAGGAATAACCTTGCATTCGAAAGAAACATCTTTTCAGGTGTTTAACGATCGATTAAGATTCAACTGCCAATAATTTATGATTTTGTATTTTTTGCATTTTTCAATGCTGTTTTTATACTTATGGTAAATTTGAAATATAAAAATATTGGAAAAAATTAACTCGACCAAAAGTTATACCTACCTATTTATTGATTTGTCAAACTGTACTGAGCAAGTTTTTTCTTAAAAACTATAAACCATTATTAGTACTCTTATCTATCTTGATTCAGCGTCGTCGCGGCATGACCGCTAGTTTCCTCAGGCCGCGCTATTGCACGCTTTTTAGGGTTCAAAAAAAAATCAAACTTCTAAGCCAAAGCAATCAAAAGATACAGCCGTTTATGCCGCAAATTTCCGCAAATTTTCGAAACTCGCACGGGAATCAAAACCTACAGGGTACTTCCCGTGAACTTAGAATCTTGAAATTTGGTACGAAGTAACGTCTTATAGTACAGATAAAGATAAAATTGCGAAAACCGTAAATTTTTTGTTACATCATATAATAAAAAATATTATACGGAACCCTCGGTGCGCGAGTCCGACTCGCACTTGGCCGGTTTTTTTTTTAAGTCCCAACCTATTCCCTAGAGTTTTGACTACAACATTACACTTCCTTTGGCTGTGATATCATTTGAAACGTCAACACGTGACCGCTTCCTGTCTGGTTTATATGTTCCTATTATCTTGAACACGTGCGTTAGGTATAATGTAAAATTCTTTAAGGCTGTTCTTACTATATAAGAAGTTACTTAATTTCCAATTTGGCAAATAGTACAATATACCTACAAAGTTGCTGATTCCTGACTGACCAAAGGATTCTTTGTACTTTCTGCTAGTTCCAAGTGCCTGATATTATGCCTATACCAAGTACTTTATTATTGCTGTGTTGCGCAATTTTGAATGACAGGTGCTGACTATACCGCTTTATTTTTTAAGAATACATCGTTTGGCTTCTCGTAACATAGACTCCTGCTCGTTGGGCTTTGCGACCCGATGGTGTAGCTTTATCGACATTCACATTGCTTGTAAGTCAAGTCTAAAGCTTTATATTAAAATGAATCCCTGTTTCCTTGGGTCACGCCATAACTTGAGAACGACTGAACCAATTTATCTTTTTTCAATGTTCCTTGAAGTATGCGGAAGGTTACTATGACGAGAAAAAATTGAATTACTCGCGACAGCAACCACAAGAGTAAAATAAAAGTTAAATTTCTTCTTCTTTTTCTTGGCGTGTCGACTCTGGCTATATTTGTTAGGACCAAATTATAACCACCGAAACCAGTCAAAACCACTTTTATCCTGTTAAGTGTGTTGACTACAATATTACTCATTTTGAATTTTATGTTTATATTTTTAATTTCCAGAAACTACAATGGGGACAACGCTAGGTGTCCAGAGGCTGGCCAACCACCCGTTCCATACCAGCTTCGAGAGAGTCACCGAGCTGGTGACTGCACGGATGCTCTCACCCTGGCTGCACAGCGACTTCGTTTACAAATACACGCCTTACTATAGATCCTGCATGGATCTGGTGAACTACTTGACTTCTTTCGTTAACAAGGTACTTTTCAGAACTTATTCGTTTATAAACATATTTTTTTATAGAAAAAAAAATCAACTGTTCTATGTCAGTTATTCATGTTGCTCAAGTGGGAACCTGCAACATTTGGATATCCAGTCCACTGCTCTTCCAATTGGGGTAACGATAGATTAATGCGGACACGTTGAAATTTTCCAGTACTTTTCACGTGGCAAGCTTCTTGTAGCTTTGTGTCATCGATGAAAAGAAGACGCAGACTTTGTAATCAGAATCCATTACTTTAATCGAGCTGGTCCGGTCTGTACATGTCCTGCTATAAGTAAAGTCCAATCCACTAAATATCTCGGTGTTATGCTGGATCAAAGACTCCATTGGCATAATCATATGGATCTTGTTTCTAGTAGATTGCGTAAGTTGATTTAGGTATTCAAAGAATTAAGGTATATCGCTGATAAAAAAATACTAAATGAGTTATATGAAGCATTGGCACAGTCAATACGCACTTATTGTATTACATTGTGGGGAGGAGCACCAAATTACTAGAGGTTGAGCGTGCTTAACGTGCATTGCAATAAGTAATGTATTATAAAATAAGAAGATTTTATACTCAAAGTCTATACTGAATCGCTGAATTACTAACTGTTAGAAAGCTTTACATACTACTTAGACACTGTTTTGAAAACTCACAAAACTATAGAATACTCCCCTGTCAAACTAAATAGAAAAATCAGCCAAGTGCGAGTCGAACTCGCACATGAAGGGTTTCGCATCTCACCCAAGGTTGCCTGGAAGAGGCTGCTACGTAGCTATAAGGCCGCCTATTGTGTGTTCCTCTTTTTTGTCATTTTCTCTGTATGTGTTTGTTTTTGTATCGTGTGCAATAAAGTTAATATTGTTATTATTGCCAAAATGCCATTATAATTTTTTGTCTGCTAAAAGTTTTTCATATTGTTTGTATGAATGACAAAGTTATACTTGCGGTTTTGGAAAATGTGCTATAGCTCTGAAACTACTAAATAAATTTCGTTCAAACCAAATTGCTTTAAAAGTTTTTATTAAGATCTACATCATATATTTTTTGTTTGATTTTTCACTTTCTTATTTTAAAAGTTAGAGGGGGGGGGGGGGGGGACACATTTTTCCACTTTGGAAGTGTATAACTTTCAAACGGTTGACTTTGAGATAAACTGTTTTAGAAGCCTCAATGTAATTTTTAAAGATCTATCTAATGATATCCCACACGTATAGGTTTGATGAAAAAAAAATTTTTCAGTAACAGTTCCATGTACCATGTACATGTAGCCCCCCTTTAATTCATATTTTTTTAATTTTTGTGTAAAAACCGTAAAGCGGTTTACAGAATACATCTACCGACCGACTTTCAACTGTGTCATCGACTATTCGAAAGTACTTATCTATAAGTCTATTTGAATAAAAATCTTTAACTTTGACTTTGACTTTGACTTCATCCTTATAGTTTTGGAATAAAGTGGCTGTGACATCTTACCACTTTGGAAGTGTATATCTTTCAAACGGTTGATTTTGAGAAAAAACTTCAATGTAATTTTTAAAGACTTATCGAAGAAATATGCCTCAAGTACCTATAGGTTTGATAAAAAAAAAAAAATTTCAAATCCCTTTCGGGAAAAATGCTATATTTCTAAAATTGACAACTATGTTTCGTTCAAACCAATTTTCGTTGAAAGTTTTTATTTTTTTTTAATTTTTCACTCTCTTATTTCAAGAGTTAGAGGGGGGGTTACATCTTCCAAACGGTTGACTTTGAGAAAAAATCGTTTTAGAAACCGCAATGCAATTTTTAAAGACCTATATACACACATACTCTTTACAATAAAATTAATAAAACCTTAAAAAGGATGTAAAAAAGTTATCGCTGAATGGCTGAAGTGTCTAGGCTGGCACCGACTCCAAAAGGCTTATTTTTTACTTTTTGAAGTCGGTTCTTTTGTAATAAAAAGTTTTTTAAAGAATATAGACACCATTTAAATATATCAATAAAAGTTCTTATGAGTTCGCTGATCGAAAGGATATAGTATAAAACTGTAATGGAAAACGCTTTCCTCTCATGGGTGGATTTGAACTAGAGATTTTTTTTGGAAAGCTTTTGATGGTGTTGACACATCATCCAACATGAGAAGCTACAGATCTAGCTTTTGCAGCTTTCGGATTTGCATCGCCCTAAGGAGTAGACCTTGCTTGTCTTGGTTGCTAGTCTATCAATATTTTTTACCGACTTCAACAAAAAAGGAGGGAGGTACTCAATTCAAACCATATTTTTTTTATTTTTTTTTGTCCGATGTATGCAAACCGATTACTCCGTTGTTGGTGATCCGATTTTAATAGTTGTTTTTTTGTTCGATCGGGTACACTGTCAATTTGGTCCCATATAAGTCTCATTGAGATCCGATGATAGTCTTCGGAGATATGGGGCCTAATGTCATGGAAGTCATGAAACAATGTTGAAACAATTATATCATCCAGGTAATTGTTAGATTCTTGTTCGAGCTGAAGTTTCACGCAATAACTACCGAGCGGATTTTGATGAAACTTTTTTTGTTTAATAGCTATCGGTCCTCGCCAACATACCTATAGGCTATAACCCCTCAATAAGTAACGTCCCTGCACCGGGAAAAGCAGCTTTGTAAAAGGTAATGAGGAGTTGACATAAGGTTATTAGCGTAGGTACGGGACCGGCCCCCTAATTGTCTAAATTCAAAACCTTTCACAATCGCTTTCAAAGGTATTGTGATTGTGATAGTGATATATGGAATTGTGTAACATAAAGACGCAATCCCTTTCGGAACCAATGATGTTTTAATAACACTTCATTGGTCACTTCTCCATACATTTGAAAGATATTTTCGTGTGTCACTTTGCTTAGACAGTTCAATTTCGTTCATTCAATCCCTTTCAAAACACGTCCCGATCACAATCCCTATCAAATGTCAAAAAGAGACGGCCTGAAGTATGTGAATATCTTTCAAATGACGATTTGAAAGGGATTGCGATAGATTTTAAAATTAGACAATTACCCCCCTGTTCTACCTTTAAAAATTGTGTCCTGGTTTCATAATCATTAAGTCTATGAAAGTATTTAGACACTTTAAGTTATATACATTGTGAAACTGTTTGTTGACCCCAATAAATGAAAAAAAAAAAAAAAAACTTTTTATAAAAAAATTAAAACCGATAAAAAGTTTTTATATAGGTTACATTTCTGGGAGGGTGCAGCAGAATTGCACAGCCTCATTCCACCATCCCCATTTTTTCATCGGACAACTAGACGTACAAATAGGTGCCACAATAATATGTTTGTTATACCTAAGTGTCGCACTGAGCGTTTTGACTCGACCTTTATCATCCGTACTACCAAAGAGTGGAACTTCTTGTTCCTGACTGTGTTTCCTAACACTAACAATTTGGGGATCTTCAAGTCCCGAGTGAATAAGTATCTTCTAGGCAAGCGCGATACATCCTAGATCACATCTTCGCTTTCCATCAGGCAAGATAGCGGTCAAACGCTTTAATTATCCAATTTATAAAAGGAACATCCTCAGGAGTTAAAAGGAATAACAAGCCCCGACTCTCATGTTGTTCATTTTGCGTAGAGCTTTGTAAGTTTTAAATGGTCTTTTCAAATATTTTAATTTTGGTTACAGATCATACAAGAGAAACGTCTCGCTTATAAAAAAGCTGTCGAAGGGCAGGACAAAGGTGAGTATTTTTGTTATGTTTTTAATATTGATATATACAGCAATTAATGTAATATACCAGTCAACCGGAAAGGATGTGAATTTAAGATAATGGCATTAATTAAAGTGTTAAACTGTGAAATAAAAATAGGAGACAAATAAAATAACTTTTACAGATTTAATTAGAATATATTTCACCGCTAAAACATTACTTTTGGATTTGGTGTTATTTTAGGGTTTTATGGGTTTCCCGACATTTTTGCCCCTTCCCAGGAGTCGTTTTCGCTGGTCACAAATCACCCACGAAACTACGCTTAAAGAACGTGACAACCGTAATATCATGTCACCATGACCTACATTGATTTTAAGAAAGCCTTGGATCGTATGGATCCCAACACCTTTTTGAGAAGCTACAGACGACTCTACAAATAATAGGAAAACTACGGTGGTTTGAATTTTATTTAACCAACCGTTTTCAAGCCGTCGGCCTTGGTATATCGATCAGATAACTGTACATATTGATGTGTCCCATTTAGGGCCTTTGCTTTACAATGTATATTTATATGATATAGCAAGCTATATAAGTAATTTCAAGCTTCTGCTATGTGCTGAATCCTGGGCCTGGTGAAGGGTATTAACCCAAGACTAGATTTATAAAACATTCGTCATGGAGTTACTCGACCATTAGTGTTGTGACTCGCGAGTGCATTTGTCTTGCAGCGCCTAGCTAGTTATAGATTTTGATCGTCTGAGAGACGAATTTTTATGAGTAGTGTTAAGTTTTACACTAAGGTATTACTATTGAAGAGGTCGATAGTTATTTTTGAAACACAATTTTGAACGAGTTGTGGTTACAAACAGTAAAAGTAAGAGAAGCGTAATTAAATACACACCAAATAAATAACAACGATTTTTAGTAATCTCGAGATCATTACCTAGATATTTTCATTTGCATTGAAATAAAAAGATCTGGCGTCACTGATTATTTTTTTATCTGGTTTCTTAAAATTAATGAATTTGATACCTGACTGATCCAAGCTTCTATCAGCTATCTGATGTGATCCTGCCACTGACAACTGCGCCGGAGCTCGTGAAATATTTTCATTAATTACAGAGTTTCTCATTTGCCAACAGATAAAACCGCCACAAAGACCTTCCTGGAACTACTCATAGACTATTCAGGTGGCGATAGAGGATACACAGATCTGGAGCTTCGAGAAGAGACTATGGTGATGCTGCTAGCTGGCACTGACACCTCAGCAGTGGGGGCGTGTTTCACAACACTCATGTTGGCCAAACACCAAGATGTGCAAGAAAAAGTTTATCAAGAGTAAGTAAAGATCTCTCTTAAAGGGGTTTGAATTTGTATGGAGGTTGGACTCGTTCAAATCCGTAGTATGAGACGCCATTTTGTTTTTTTTATAACGTCACAAGATAATACCTATATAAATAAACAAGGGACACAAGGAGGAACAAAAAATGATATGATATATAATGCCCTAAAGTGTCACGTTAGCCAGATTTTTAACTCCAATTATCTCACTAACCTGATAATGACAATATAACACTATTATGTTGCCATATATTGTTTTGTTAATCTTTACGTTCCCTATCCATTTATATAGGAAATACTGTCCTGTGCGAGTTTAAAAAAAAAATGGCGGAACGGGGACGAGGCCAAAAGGTCAAACCCCTAGCTGCCCTCTCGTCGGTGGAGTATTTTTCAATCTTCTCTTTTCTTTGCTAATGACTTCACTTCCGTACCAGGAAGTAGAACATAATTGTTATCCTTTATTTGTGAACCGTCTAGCCAAGTAAAGAATATTTCTTTTAAAATATCTACTTCGTAATATTATCCTGTGATAAAAGACATGCAAAACGTTTCGTGACAATTATGTGAATAACTAACCATTTTGGAATTAAAATCAACCACATAAATAATACTGCCGAAAACATGCTGACAACTACGAATATAACAGACGTAATCGAATCGAATAAGCGAATAACATGATTTGAATGACGGGGCCTGAATCAGTATAATAAAATTAAATCAATGAAAGATTTTAAATATAAGAAATCATGATGCACCATCATCACTTGCGTTAAGGATATCTGTATCAACGGAAGTATTACAAATATTTATTTAAATTATCAATAGTACCTAAACACAGAAAAAGACAAACAATTTGTGCGAGTTTCACTATTTGAAAGATTTGAATATTTTTAATGTAAGTGTCTGTTTGTTGTCTATAAACAAGAAAATATAAGTTCAACATTATAAAGTTCACCACTTGCTTGCCCCGGCTAGGGATCGAACCCTCAAATGCACTTAACAATAGTCTGATATTTGACTTTCATTTACTTTTTTCTTCTTTACTTAGGCTCATGGAAATAATCGGTAAAGACCAGACAATCACTGCAGATGATTTGCCACGCCTAAAATATCTAGACGCTGTTGTGAAAGAGTCACTCCGGCTGTACCCTCCAGTCCCGATCACTGCTAGGTATATCGATAGAGATTTTGTTTTGCGTGAGTATTTTTTTAACTTTAACTATATGTACCAAACCTTTACTGATTTCTATTCAAGTAAAACCACATAATAAATGGTTCACATTCTTTTCCTACAGCATCAGGAAGGAAGATTGAGAAAGATACGGGAGTGATTGTCCATATGTGGGGGATTCACAGAAACCCAAAATACTGGGGACCTGACGCTGAAGTCTTTAGACCGGAAAGATTCTTCGACCTTCATTTGGATCAGCCTGCAGCTTACATGCCATTCAGCTATGGGCCTAGAAACTGTTTAGGTAATTAAGATGTTAATTATCACAATCAGCAAATACTGTAAAAACTTGAGAAATACTTATGAAGGCAAATTCTTATACAGCGCCTTACTTACGTCTGCTATCATCTATTAAAAACCACCATGTCATAAAGAATGTTTTGTTTGCGTTTAGTTTTTTTTAAGTTGTCACATTTTGACACACCTAACATTTTGGAGCAGATAATAGAGCGAAGGCGTCACAAAATTTCGTCATAAAACAAGCTCATAGCGTATGAGATCCGTAGTGTGGAATAGCATGGTAAAATTGAAACAATACTGGCTACTCCTGAAAGCGGTCATACGGCATGACGAGACTATCTTTTTTGCTAGTCTATTATAGTAGCGAAATCGGTGCACTTCATGCCGCCAGGTTCGCTGTTTGCTTAGTTGCCCGAATTCTACCGAATCTGCACGTATCAACTTGCTAGAGTTTCTATTAGTTATTATTTAGTATAGTATTTGCTATTAGGGTAATCCTTTACATCTTTTCTCGTTCATCCAGAAACGATGCTTAAGTGATTTTACTTCCAATTTGATTTCGTATACCACAAAATATCTTATAAGTTATTAAAATAAAACAACTTTTCCGGATATTTCTTCAACTTCAACTTTTCCATCGTATCCGAACGGAAAAAAATATAACTTTTTGAGGGTTGACTTATAAGTAGCCAGTCACCCTGTGACCACGGCAGCTGAAAAGGTGCCGTAATGTCGGGAAAATAAAAAAACCCTTAACAAACCAAAAAATATAGATCTTAGTTCCTGAAATATAGCTCGTTTAATATCCGGAAAAGTTGATATATTTCAATGAACAGTGCGCGCCAAAACTTCAGATGTACGTATCTTATAAGTTATTTAAATGATGCTAATTTAACTATTTTATTTATTTCCAGGTTATCAATATGCTACAATGTCTATGAAGACAGTATTAGCATCCCTGGTGAGGCGTTACAAGATCCTCCCGTCGGAAAAAATGGTGCAAAACGGGGACAAGCCGCTTAGGGTGAAATACGATTTCATGATGAAGGACGTAGACGAATTCCAAGTGCAACTAGTACGAAGAAAATAAGAACTATAAGAAATGCAAACTACTGCGGGCCTACCATCATCTCATAGAAACCATCATGTCATAAGAACGTTTTGTTGGCGTTTTGTTTTATTGAAGTTGTCACATTTTGACAAATTTCACACTATGGAGGTGATGGACTGTGGGAAGACGTCACAAAACTTCCGTCAAAAAACAAGCTTACTTTAAAAGATTCGTAGTAAAAAATAGCATGGTAAGATTGAAATAATACTGCGCTATGAGATAGCGGTAGGCCCCATGAAATAAGCTACTGTAAATTATAAACGAACGTTCCAGTGATTTTCAATTAGTATCAGGTATCATAATGGATATATTGTTAAAATTTTGAAAATAATAATTGTTAAGGTTAAGAAAGATGTTATAAAATTTGAAAATTAAGACGATACATAGTTTTGTTTTAAAAACATGGTATTGCATTTGTGATAGATAATAGATTTAACCTTTTGTTTTATTTATATAGATGTTATTATAAAGAAAGGCTACTATTACATTTAAGGGGAATATGGCAATAAATTTGTATTTTTATGATAAGACAAATGTCAGTGCCCTATGTCAGAACAATATTATTGTTTTGGTCATAGTCCTACACATTTTTGTTCTTTTTAAGAGGATTGCTTGAGTAAATATTGATGGAAAACAAGTGTTTTTTTTTTGCTGATTTCAAATTATTATAAGGTAACTTTGAATATTGGTTGTTATATTGTTAATGGAAGTGTTATAAACTTCTCAGAGGAACTACAAAAACAAAGTGATTTGACCATAAAGAAGTGACCTATTTATGATTGCTAAAAACGCAATCATACTCGACTCGTACTAAAATAATTGAAAATGTGAAAGTTTGTTTGGATGTATGAATATTTGTTGGTTACTCTTTCACGCAAAAACCACTGAACGATACACAGATTGTAGATAGCCTGAATTAAAACATAGGATACTTTTTATCCCGATATTCCCACGGGAACGAAGCTACTTAATATAATAACATTAGCAATAGCAGAAGGTATTTAATAGAATAGCATTTGTTCACGCCAACTAAAACAATACGTGACTACAAGTTTCAAAACATACGTTTGGACTCCCCTACGTAAGCAGTATCATTGATCAATCAGTACCATTATATACACATACTACACCCACAAATACCTACCGTACCGACTACCCTACCGACACATGCCTACTTAAGTGCATTCCAAGGCACGGAGGAGCTCGAGACAATGAGTTTAAGTTAAAGTTTAAACATGGGATCTATTATTGACGATTCGCCAAAAATATATATGCGACGAATTGATAACCGACTTCAAAAAAGAAGGAGGTTATTGATTCGTTGAAAAAAAACGTTCTCGCGATAAACGAGGACAGACGGACAACAGTGATCCTAACCCTAAAAAAACAACGAATCATATAGACAAACCAATCGTCAAAAACACTAATTGTCCTCGTGTAAATGAGCACTTTTGTTCAATTTAAAGAAAAGTACCACAGATTCGGCGAAAACTTTCTTCATCCATGGCCTGTATTTCATTTTGAATAAAGGCCAGTACTTCAGACATAACGTCATTACAACATATTGTATTACTTCCATGTATACATCTTACAACCGTGGTCATCGTCACGTCACGTCGCGTCGTCAGCCATTTTAATGTCCCCACTGCTTGGGCACTGGCCTTCCACAAGGATGGATAAGAAGAATAGGCCATGACTCACCAAGCGGGCCCAATGCGGATTAGTAGGTTTTAACTACTGCTAATACAGCCGGGACCATCGATATAATGTGCCTTCCGAAGCACGGTGGGGTTCGAGATAATACATTTTTGGTCACCATCCTGTGGACGACCGTTGTGAAAGTTGCTACAATCGCAGGCCTAGCACGCGAACCACTCTGTCACCGAGCTCCGGAACGTGGTCGTCACCGTCATCAAAAACGTAAACAATGCAGATCACTGAAAGCGTAGGCTGCGTGCGCACGCGTCGCTTACTAAGGCTAACGTTTATCTGCTTAAACGTATAGAGCCTGTATAAAGGGTGAACTCAGCCTCGACTACGTCATATTACGGTCAAAGCTCTTCAGGCATCGACACGTTTATGTCAATGTTTTCTCGCGAGTGAAATAACGCTTTTAGTTAACTTCGTATTTAAAAAATAGCACTACTAGAAACTTATCAAGATGTTGTGGCAATTAGTTTTAATAACTACCATAATATGGCTTATGATTATGAGATATCAAAATAGGAATAAAAGGAAGATGACCAAATATTTTAAAAATAAATCCAGTGTACCAATTTTGGGAGACTTTCACAACTTTTTGGGTGATGACGAAGGTAAGTGCATTTAAAAAATTAGCTTTTAATTCAAAGTTTTCTTTTATCTAGTTTTTTTATAGAAATTTCTAGTAAGTAAATCATTATTAAGTCTAATTTGATCAGAGCTTTTCTTAAAGTTGCTAGTGCATTACTCGCATATAGAACAGTTCAGTTGAATAAGAATAATAATGAAATGAACAAGTTACTTCTCTCATCTCTAAACCATTTTTCTGCCTGTGATATGAATCCTGGGACTGTTATCTGGGACTTCAACTCTCAAATCTTCAAATTGTAATCTACTCCACTAAATTTTAATAAAAGCGTTGCACTTTTTCGTTACATAGTATTAAAAATAATTCATTTATAAAAACAAATATCGACGAAGAAGAAAAAAGGAAATGAAATAAATTGAAAAATATTTAATAAAATTTCGGAGTATTTTTTTTTAGGTATTTCATTTGCTAAAAATTAATAAATTAATGCTAGAAAAACGGAGTAAAATATTGCGACGAATTGAGAACCTCATCCTTTTTTGAAGTCGGTTAAAAATTATCTCTTGTTTAGATCCTTAAGCAGTTGGCCAACATACCTTCAATTAGCTACCTCAATTTTTTTTAACTATTTTCTAGCCCGCAATTCGGGTTCAGACGGGGGTATGGGACGCCTTTGATGGTAAGCCTTTGATACTGTTTCCATTCCTATCCCTATGAAAAAAAATTAAAACAGGTATTTAGGGTGTCTCCTGAATTTACAGAATAATTACCTACAAAGGCGCTCACAGTACCTACCTTTGATTCAGCAAACACTAGTTACGAGTCCAAAATAATAAAAGGTGTTCCCCAGGGAAGCGAAATTGGTCCGACATTATTTCTTTTTTATTTTAACAATTTGAATAACCATAAGACTGCTTATGGTCGAATTATTTTGTATAAAGTCAATAAATCCATTGTGTTATTACCTTACCATACCTTACCACGGCAAGAGCCAATTAGAACTCGAGTTTTTAAGTATCAGAAAATGGACTCATCAAGCTCGCTTACTGGCCTAGGGTTATCCCATCCAAAACTAATTCTCTCATCTTCAAATTGCAGTGTTGCTGTGACTTTTGATCTCATTACAAAGGCAAGAAGACATTACAGATGAAAGTGACAGTAACACTGTTAAACTCAAATATTTCTATGCCATTACAAATATCGTAGTCCACTCCGGTCTTAATCTCAAACGATAATAAAACAGATTGTGCCTGCACCATAATCAATTTCGTTGATTCAGCAAAGTACCTACCTCGAAATCAACAGTGTCATGGCATCCACAGATTAAACTAAATAAGTAAAAGCATAAGGAACTTAATTTGGATCTTTAAAACATTTGCACCTTACCTTACACTTACTTAGTGCAAATGTACTAAATTTAAGAATCGGCTAAGAATATTCGCCCTTAAGAAGAAGAGCCTTAGTGGATTTGAATGTCCTAAAAGGCAGTGCAAAGCAAATTTTATTATTAAGATAGATAACAATAGACTTAGTTGATTCTTAAGTTTAGTACAACTGGGTGTTATACTCGTACACACATGCAATCACTTACATTGAGTATAAATTCCAGATCGTATGGCTACTATTCAAAAATACGGGTCTGAAGCAATTGATGCAGGTGGTGTGTCATCTTTATGGTTAGGAAACCGATTTTTATTAGGTAAGTACTTAT
This sequence comes from Chrysoteuchia culmella, assembly GCA_910589605.1. Taxonomy (NCBI): domain Eukaryota; kingdom Metazoa; phylum Arthropoda; class Insecta; order Lepidoptera; family Crambidae; genus Chrysoteuchia; species Chrysoteuchia culmella. The sequence continues at coordinate 446,112 of OU342645.1, read as the reverse complement.
TCTACCTTTTATATAATCTGTGTTAATTAATATATAAATAGCACATATGCAACGGTCAAAATTGCGCGGTTTAAATTATGTTTTTTTTTACATTTTTAGCGTATCGTACTACCAATGTTTTTATGAATTTCATGTTTTAAAAGCTGATTATCATCATCAACATAAGCATCAGCCATCTTCATATCGCTAATGAAAGCCAAGCGCCTCCCGTATGGATGAATAAATTGATAATGAAAGAATAAAACGCATGAACATCTAAATATGACTACGTATAGACCGATATGAATGAACGCTGAAATCGGAATAATTCCGATACACCTGCATTTTTGGTACGTTGCTTGGTTCCACTGAGAAAGTATTTACCAGATTCGCAGCATTCTAAAATGTGACCGCGCTAGATAATTTTCGACAAAAATATCAGGTATAATGTATAAATCTCTAAGTAAATTAATAGGAAATGAAGTTGTAGCAAATTTAATTTCCTATATTTAGGGACTACAGGTGCGTCCGTAGTCATGATAGTTAGTTCAATAACGACTATAAACCAAACAAACCAAAAAATCGGGTTTCAAAGTTATGTACGCTAAATTTACTAGAATTCTACTCTTTTATGTGTTCATTGTCTATTTGCATATAGTATGATAATCAATATTTAATTTAATGAAAAAAAACGAAAAAATGCAAAAATATATCCATAAAAACTATCATTAAAAAACCTTATTCTCTTGGGAGCTATTGTAATTGTAAGGAATTTTGTTGACTTTAAAAATGTAATACATAGGAAGAGCTTTCCTATGTATTTTTTTTACACAAAACTAAAAAAAATAGCAATCACTTAGCGCGTTTACATTTTAGAAAGCTGCAAATCTGAATAAATACTATTTAGGTGGACCCAAACAACATACCAAAATCACAGCCAAAATGGCTGGTCTATTATGTATTTTTCTGTTTATGAGAGCATCACAATCACATAAATCGATATAACAGACATACAAACAGATATTTTTGTAACTCCTTATTTTCCAGTGGCGGTTTGCCCAGTGGAAATTGATGCAATTTTGAAAAACTGCTTAGAAAAGGACGATCTTCTCAGAGTTACGAAACCACTCTTAGGAAACGGAAGCATATTTGCACCAGGTAAGTCCAATAATAATAAATGAAGGAACCAATTTTTCTGATCCAGTGGTCTTGATGAACTTACTGGGCTTATAGTAATATGAGTTTAAAACGAAATTTGTCCCCATCATTGTAGCAATTAAGAATATTATACACAAATTTTGTCATTATTGTCCCTATCACAAAGTAGGTACTTATATATTTATTTTGCCAAGTAACATGTCTACGTAAGGAAACGAAACGAAATTTTGAAACGAAATTTTTTATTGCTTACAGTAGACTTATGAGATAAGAGCAGGTAGTGATCGGTAGTGACCGCATTAGTTATAAACTGTGTCGCAGTCAGGAAATTATTTTTCTTTTTTTTTTCTTTTATGTATTATAAAAGAAAAAAAAAAGAAAAATAAACTCTTAATGGTTCTTTATATACGCATATTAGGGAGACATGACACTGCATATGCATCTACTACATTCAAACATCTGTATATTAATTGATAAACTAAGCAAGACAAATGTTATTTTACTTCCAGTTTTAAATAATAGGTATATGAGTAAAATATTATTGAATTATAACTTAAGACTATGGACTAAATAATAATAAATATTTGCATACAATCACACCAATTATCTAGTCCACGTTAAGTTTCATGAAGAACTTGTGTTATGGATACTAGATAACGGATAAACATACTTATTTTTTTTTTGTAAATACATACTTAATATACATATTAAACCAGACCAAAACAAATAGACATGTTCATGCACACAAATATTTGTCTTGTCCGGGGATCGAACCCGGGACCTCTGGCGCAGAAGGCGGGGTTAGTACCCCTATTTTATTAAAAAAATATTTTAATTATTTACAATATATTGACATTTTATTCGATTATTATATTATAACATTAACTATTTGACATGTTTATGTGAAAAAATTAATTTATGTATAGATTATATTACTACAAAAATACTTTTTATGTTGTAAAAAAATTAAAGAACATATAAAAAAATGATTTGTTAAACACAAGGAAACTCTTAAGGTACCCAAAAATGGCACAATACCATTTTATTTTCCTGTAATAAGTAAAATAATATAAAACGGTAATTATTCCTCAGGATTACTAAAAACTAATCTTAAAGAGCCTACCCTGAACGAGAACACAACTTGTTCACCAGCCAAAATGTTTTTTCGAGAATAAAATTAGAGATCGTAGTCTTAAATTATTGCATCAAAATATACAAAGCTTGTCACGTAAAAAAGATGTTCTTGAAGTTTCACTGTCTGAACTTCATACTAATAAAATAGGTCCGGATATAATCTGTTTAAGTGAAACTTTTGCACAAGCTGGATGTGAAGACAACATTCGTTTACATGGTTATGATCTTGCTAGCTCTTACTGTAGGAAAACCAAAGAAAAGAGAGGGGGGGGGTATGTGTATTGGTGAAAAAAGGTATTTGTTTTCAGCCCTTTGACGGTTTTAATAACATAAGCCAAGATAGTTGTCTTGAATATTGTGGTACATTAAATTTAATGAAAGATTTAACCTCTGAAACTTGAGCACCTACTTACACGATCTTTAAAAATAATCGTAAATCTGGACTTGTGATTGCTTTTAATATTAATTTAATGGGAAACTCGAAACACAAGCAGAAGCTCCTTGATCTGTTGAAAAACTATAACTTAACCTCGCATATTAATCGCCCAACAAGACAAGATTCGTGCTTAGATTTGATTTTTAGCAATATAAGTGATGCAACTTCGTAATATTCGGAAGCTCAGATGCTTCATATTCCAATAGCTAAAAAAGTTAAAGGATCATCCTATTGTAACAACTATTTTTTCAAACATGATTATAGTGATGAAAATTTAAATAAATTCAAACAATGTTTATCAAACTTAACGTTCTCAGAAGTTTTTGCAGAACCAGATTTAGACAAAGCTTTTAAAATCTTCCATGATCTTTTTATTTTGTTCTATAATCTGTGTTTTCCTAAAATTCGGGTGTGTATTAATAATACATTCCGACGAACTCGATGGATGTCGAAAGGAATACGGAAAAGTTGTGCAACAAAAAGAAAACTTAGATTTGCTTATTACAGAGCAAAATCTACTCTAAGCAAAAATAGGTATAATAAATATTTGAATTTATTAAGAAGTTGTATATATCAAGCACATAAAATAAACAACCACACATACATTATGAACTCAAAAAATAGATGTCGTGCTTCATGGAACATTATTAAAGACAAAACCGATAAGATTGACAATCGTTTTATTAATAAAGTTTATGTGAGTGATAGCTAGGTAACAGATACGAATGAAATGGCTGAAGGTTTTAACAATCATTTTATTGACTCAACTAATGTTGATAATAGTAATAAATGTCATAATACTAATAAGTTAATTTTAAGCAATAGTATGTATTTGAAACCATATGACGAAGATGAAATTTCTAAACTAATTATGACATTAAATAATACAAAATCTGAAGGTTTTGAAAACATATCAACTAGCATAGTAAAAAATTGTAGACATATTTTAAGTAGGGTTTGACATATTTAATAAATGTATCCTTTGATAAAGAGACATTTCCTCAAATTCTCAAAAAGTCGGTGGTCAAACCAATTCATAAAAAGGGTGACACTAAACACATAACCAACTATAGGCCAATTATTTTAGATTCTGTGTTTACCAAAATATTTGAAAAGGCTATGGCGCGGCGCATAGTTGAATTCGTTACAAAATTCAATATAATTAAAAATGAACAATACGGCTTTCAAAGCAAGAAATCGACCAGCATCGCTGGTTATGATCTTATAAGTAATGTCATTAAAGGTGTCAATGAAAAAAAGAAAGTTACAGTAGTCTTCTTTGACATGTCAAAGGCCTTTGATTTAGTGTCTCATAAAATACTATTAGAGAAATTGGAGAATTTTGGACTGAGAGGACCAGTGTTGAATTGGATTGCTTCTTACATAAGTGATAGATCTCAATATGTTGAAATCAATAATATTTATGAAAAAGAGATAATAACCTCCTATAAATCTCGTGAGAGGCATAATACATTTGGAGTTCTTCAGGGTACGGTACTTGGGCCAATTTTGTTTACCTTGTATATTAATGACTTACCAGATGTTATATTAAGTAAATGTGTTTTATTTGCTGATGATAATCTCAGTTATTGTCACAGCTTATAAGAATTCTGAAATTTGATAATTATGAATTTAATATTAATAACACCATTGACGAAATTTCTAATTGGGCGACATTAAATAATTTATGTATAAATTTAGATAAGACATGATTCATTCAATTTAATAATTATGGTACACCTTCTAATAATCTCTGTATAAATTATAAAATTCACACTGTAAAAGAAACTAATGAAACAAATTAACAGCATACTATTCATATGTTTTCTCTGCACTGGACTATGGACTGATACTTTGGGTAATAGTACTGATGTAAATAGGGCCTTTGTCTGTATTCGAGCGATGCATGGTTTAGCTCCAGATAAATCATGTGAACCACTATTTCGTAAATTGCACATTTTAACACTGCCTTGTATGTACATTTTGAATTTCGTATGTTTTGTGAAATGCAACAAACACCTATTTAGGACTTTTAAAGATAATTCAAACAGGAGCTTGAGATATCCAGACAGGCTTACATATAGTGCTAATCCCAAAACTGCTCTGTACATTAAGAACTGTCCAGCAATGTGTGTTAAGGTTTTTAATGCACTACCAAATGGGTTCAAATCATTTCCAATGGCAAAGTTCCGTAGGTCAGTGAAGCTATGGCTACAAGAAAAATGTTTTTATTCTATTGACGATTATTTTAATTACTGCAAATATATAAAGACATGATAAAGAGTATTTCGGACTGTGATAATGTATAGTTTTTGTGTATACGACTTTGTTTTATGTAGATTATTTGATTTGATTTTATATTTTTAATTATATTTTTGATATTTGCATGGCGATTTGGCGACACATGAATGGGCATTTTATAAATATCTAAGATCTGTATTATATTTTACCATGTTTCTAGTAAATAAATAAATTGATTGATTGATTGATACGCCCGACATTAATAACTTATATCTAGAAATAGATAAGCAATCAGAGATAGTTAAACTGTGTGTTGCGCCGAATCTTCTCGTTACAAGGTCTCCCGCTGTAGGATTTGTGAACCGATGGCGTAACTTCTTTGACATTCACAAGTGCTTGTAACGGCTTATATTGAGTTTGATTAACTTTTACAGATTTATGATACAGGGGTTTCAACTTGTTTGTATAGAGGTTGGCCTCGTCTCAGTCTGCAGTATGCATTTTTGTGAGATGCCATTTTGTTTATTTTTCAAAATGGCGTCGCACGTTAGTTTTTCAAAATGAACAGGAGACGCCAAAGAATAAAAAATGTTGTGACATATTGTGACCCTAAAGTGTCACGGTGCCAGATAATCAGATTTAAAAATGAGTAATGCCGACCCTAGATATTATCATCTTTGTATCATTAACTCCAATTATCTCACTAACCTTACATTTTACTGGTAAAACTTACTAGTCCCATGTCGCTCAAACGTGATGGACGGAGACGGACGATATTAAACAAATCGTTTTTAGTACATTTTCTGGTTTAAAAATCACATAAAAATAGCACTGTAAACGCAAGAACGGGTAAACAGGCAAAAAACCTAAATAGATTTATGACAGTCAAATCTGTCAAATGGTTAACGTTTTCCGGTCTTTAAAGTCATAGTAAACATGCTAATTTAAGTTAATAGAAGCATCCTGTACACGTTTGCAATCGTAGTTTTTAATGACGTGGTATACGACGTGACAAAGAGGAGCAAAACATTTTATAATATGTAATGCCCTAAAATGTCATGTTAGCTATATATTTTGAGTTAAAAATGAATAATGTCGACCCTAGATATCATCTTTGTATCTTTAACTTTAATTATATCACTAACCTGACACTTTAGGGCAATATGTAACATGACATTTTTGTTCATCTGTACGTTCCCATCCATTCCATTAAGTATATAAGTTATATCATGCGTATTTTTGGCTTTGATAAAGTTTCAAAATGGCGAACCCTGGACAAGGTCGAAAAAGTTCAAACCCCTTTCTGTACGCATTATAAACATATCGGGTATAGGGGTTTGAACCTTTTGGCCTCGTCACCGGTCCGCCATTGTGAAAATTTTCCAAAATCGCGCCGCACGATAAAAATGCCTATAAATTAAAATATATAAAAATGGATGCCGTACCTATATAAATGGATAGGAAACGTAAAGATGAACAAAAAATATTAGACAACATAATGCCCTAATGTCAGGTTACTAAAATAACTGGAGTTAAATATACAAAGGTGATACTTTGGGTCAGTATTATACATTTTTAACATGACTAACATTAACTTTTTTTGGCTAACATGACACTTTAGGGCATTATATATCCATAACATCGTTCGTTCCTCTGTGTCTCCCCTGTTCATTTATATAGGTGTAATCGTGCGTCATCATTTTGAAAACTTTGCAAAATGGCGTCTCATACATCGGATTTCAGCGAAGGCCAGCCTCCATACAAAATAGATTAAACCCCTTTCCGTGCGGATAATAAGACGATCGCTAATATGAAGTAAGCATCAAATTAAACATATTTACCCGGCACGTTCAGTCAACATCAAATTAAAATGAATAGTTGAGAAGTTATCTAATTAACCTCAATAATTTGTTTTTTTATATTATTTTGCTTAAGCATTGACGCACAGTTCCACGTAACTGTGCTTACTCAGAAATATGCTAATTTTTATTGTAGTAAATAACAATTATTTACGCAACTAGCGATCTGTCACAGCATCCGTCCGGTGCAATTTAATAATGAAGGTATTAGAACTTTTAATACCTTCATTCTAAAAAGAAATCTTCTAATTTAGAAGATTTCTTTTTAGAATTATTCGGTTGAATAACCAAAATAAACCTAGCATGATAACTATTTGAATATCATGTTAGCTATTTGAAAGTGACAAAACTTTTTATAATTATCAGTCGGTTCTTGATATTTTTCAAGTGATGGTCCAGGACTGTCACATATACGGTAGCTATTTTTTATTTATAAACCAACAGAACAAAATGTTTCATTGCATTTACCAGGAAAGCACTAGGAATAAGGATTTTCTGGAAAATTATTTTCAAAATATAATCTTAAATCTTATCTACCAACAATAACATATAATCTTAATAAAATAAGAACCACACAAATAAGAAACCTAGACCTAAGAAGGTCAATAGTATAATTTTATTAGCATATTATGACATAATTACAACGAATTCATAATACTAAGGCCAATGTTAAAAGAAGGGTTCTCAAGGCGATTAGCTTATGATTTTTACGCAACAGAACCGGCAGCTAAGCACAGTTAAGACAGGTTCATTTATTCACGTGTTGTTGTCAACACGTCTTCACTTCAGTCTTGTGACTGAAGTGAACATTTGCATACATTATTTTTAAACGTAATACATCATCATTCCTCACATCACACCAAATCCTGTCACACTTTTACTCGTTGGTAAAAAATCCCATCGAGTCACAGTGTTACTCGTTGGGAGAACAGTTATAAACATAAGGCGTAAGGCAGGGATTCCCAACCAAACCAGTGGGGCGCGCCCCACTTGGGGGGCGTCGAATGATTCAATGTGGGGCGCGGCGGCTTCAGCAGTATTTTTTATTAAATGTAATATTCATTAAAATTGTTTACTTTTGACCCTAGGGGGGCGCTAGTATTTTTGCAAAACCTTGGGTGAGGCGCATAAGGAAAAAGGTTGGGAACCCCTGGTGTAAGGGGAAAAATGTTCTCAAGTTATAAATCAAGACTTCTCAAAACATCTAAAATAACTCATGGTTAGCTATGCGACTACTATCAGCTAAAAATATTTTAATTTACAGTCTGGGAAACAGACAGGGAATTGTTTTTATAACCCAGTAAGATGCTGGGTAGTGACAGATCGTGGCAGGCGGCAGTCTCTTTCTGAGAGGATGTGATTCTCTAGAAGAAGACAGCGGAGAGGGCTCGCGAGCAGGATGCTCATGCGGCCCGTATCCGCCGCAGGCGGCTACGGGGAAGGAGGCGACGGTATGAACGTCTCATTCCCTAGTAAAACCACGCTGGCGATGGTGGGTGTGCCATCGCTAGCTTTGCACGGTTTTCACCGTCTGGGAGGATGGCCCGACTTGCTCGGCCATCTTATAGCCGTGAGGGGGCCCGGGTAACCGGGCCACGGCCGCCTGGCCTTAGGTGTGATTGCGAACCCTACCCCCGTGACCAATGGCGGCCTGGAAGTCAAGTACTAGGAGTTTTAGTAGGTAGTACTCACCCGCCTCCCGCCCCCCACATCGTGTCTTGGGACTTGGTGGGGGGTGGGATGTGGGTGCCCCCCCCCCCTCCCCCAATTTCTCATCACAAGGATGGGAAGGTGGGGACACAAGGGGATAGATACCTCTTCCGAGCCTCCACCGAGCTTATACGCTGGGTGGGGGTACAGGAAGGGCGTGGGATGGGGTGTGCGGCCTGTATACTGATACAGGTTGAGTACCTACTTCAGGTGAGTCCAACATTTCGAATCGCCCCTGCACCTGGGGGCGAGGGATGCGTAAAAGCATGTATCCTAGTATAAAAAAGGGGTACTAACCCCACCTTCTGCGTCAGATATCCCCGGACAAGACAAATATTTGTGTGCATGAACATGTCTATTTGTCTTGTTCTGAGTGTTTAATATGTTATTATGTATGTATTTACAAAAAAAAAGTATATGTGTGTTTATCCGTTATCTAGTATCCATAACACAAGTTCTTCATGAAACTTAACGTGGGCTAGATAATTGGAGTGTTTGGCAATTATTTATTATTTTATTATTATCAATGACAGGTAGGATAGGTAACCAAACTTCTGATTTGAGCTCCTCCGTGGCCCTGAGTTAGGGCCAGCGTTGCCAGATTAAGCAATTTTTTCGCCATTTTGGCGTTAAATTGTATTTCATGTAAAATAAATCGTCTTTTCATACAATTGTGTCATTTTGGCGAAAAAAATAGTCGCGTTTGGCAAAAAAATTAAACTGTTTTTCATACAAACGTATCTTTTAGGCGAAAAATGAAATTTCATATCTGGCAACACTGGCCCTGCGTCCCCCATGGAGGGGACCATTTGGGCCCTTATCCATTCATAAGAAAAAGCTGTGCTTCAGTGCCAAAGCCTGGTGCCAGGCTTTGTAACAAAGCCAAGTGTTACAAAGCCTAGGACCCTGGGTCTGTTGAACGTTACGGTAGTATTTTGCTATTACCAAGTCCACTCTGACCATCATAAACTCTTTTCACCTCACACGCTTGGAAGAGGACGTTTTGTCATTCAGTTTCTGCGTAGAAAATCGCTTTTTGCGGCCTAGCGCGATAAAGTACTTTTTTAATGAAATACCTAAAAATATGTCATAATGCGTTCCGAATCGCACTATTGACTTTTTTGTTACATATTATTCTTATTTTAAATAGCTTTGAATTCATTATAAAACTAAAAGGGAGAGTTTTATTATATTATTTTAGTTCATAGAATCATAAAAACAATATCAATAAGATTAAACTATTTGTTATTCGAATTTTATACTAGGCTGGAACGTAACACAAATCTTTATTTTTAAATTGTCTTTGTCTTGTACCTCATGTCAGTTTCAACATTTACGGAATCGATTTTATTGTTAATTATAAGTAACAATATATTCCTACTTCAAATAACTTTGAATTAACTATAATACTCCCTTTTTTATTATTTAAGATTTTTATATCATTAAAACAACGAGAATAAGGTACATTTAGATTAAACTTTATGTTTAAAGAATTTTTTACCGGAAGTTGACTGCGGAAACGACCATAAAATGTTCGTCGCTGTTGTGAGGTAAAAATTGTGTGTTGCGCTCGGCAGAAAAGAAATCCTAGAATCCTTCACTTGCTCAGATTTCAATAGAGGTAACTCGTCGCTAATAACCAACTTTCAAGCCTTGCATAACAATTTCTCTGACGCATTTAAATTTATTTATTTATTTGTTTATTGGGCAGTCCACAAAAACATGTACTAACAATATGTAATAAATTAAATATAGAATCTTGGTCTAAGTACAGTTTCTATATATAGACAGCCACGGCATGCAATTACGAACTTCAAAATAAATAAATAAAGACAATGTAAAAATCCAATACATGTTGCGGAAGGTTAAAATCAGGTTGACACAAGATGGTCTAATTTAATTTAATTGGGGTTTACGTTACTAATAATAATTTTGATGACGTACATCCTTACATATAGAAACACAAATACCCATCACATAGGATAAATAACCTGTTAAAAATGCTACCTAGTTTAACAGCGCTAAACGAGTTCATACAATATTTAAGTAACGGCAATTTGTTTTTTCCACATAACTGTAATTATTTATGTCTGTTGTCGCTAAATATACTCGTAATTAATGCAGAAAACGTGTGACCTTTGACTCCACTTGAGTTAGATAATTATTAAGCGGCACATTAAAGAAAAAATAACAATGACTTGAGTTTGATTTTTTTCTTGTTGAAGACATAATTAGACGGGACTCGAACCCGCGACCTTTGGCTTTCCGGCCCACTGGTCTTACCACTGAGCCACTGAGCCTTGTGAACAACAGTCGAAATTTTTTAATACATTTCACTTTGTAATATCCTTGCATTCGAAAGAAACATTTTTACAAATGTTTAACGATCTATAGATGAAACAACCATTTGATTTATGATTTTTAAGTTTCGCATTTTCAGTGATGTCTTATATGATAATTTTTTATAGAAAAATATTAGGAAAAATTATTGTATAGTCTTATTCTGATGAAATATAAGGAAGTAACTTGTTGAACTTTGAACATAGTTCTGCCTCAAACATTAATCAACATGACTTATTTACGTTATTATTTATAATAGGTTATATGTGCATAAATTAAAAAAATAACTTCCTCTGTGGTCTAGTAGTAACACCACCGGCATAAGATCCAGATCAGGGACCACTGAAATCATATTGATCCCCAGATATGGATTCCCAGTGCGGTCATATATTGAATTCCGTGTGGTTGGTGGTACGACTTCTCCTAACTGGCTAGCGACCACCATCTAATCTAAGTCTGACGCCAAAACAACAATGTTTTTCAGCATTGTTGTGTTTTGGCAGTTAGAGATAATAGACAGTTCCTCAGTATTTGAGGAATCCATTAGAAGCAGCCTTAGGTATGATAAAGGCTAAGTTTCGCCGTTGTTCATTAAAACGGATTCGTTAAGAGTCATTTAACACCCAAAAAAAACAAAAAAATATGAGTTAAAATAAAATTACTTGCTTAAATAAATATTTCCTTACAATCACACTAATTATCTAGCCCACGTTAAGTTTCTTAGGAACTTGTGTTTTGGATACTAGATAATAATAATATACTTTTTGTAAATAAATACATACATAATAAACATATTAAATGTTTAATATGTATATATTTACAAAAAAAGCATAAAAGTATGTTTATCCGTCATCTAGTATTCATAACACAAGTTCTTCGTGAAACTTAGCGTGGGCTAGATAATTGGTGTGTTTGTATGCAATTATTTTTATTAAACACCCATACCAAGACAACTAGACATGTTCATGCACACAAATATTTGTCTAGTCCGGGGATCGAACGGGACCTCTGGTGCAGAAGGCGGACTTAGTACCCTTGCACCAATCAGGTCAACTCACTAACAAGTATACAATATCGTTTTATAAAATATAAAACTGAGTAGCAACTGTTGCAACAAGTCTTGTAATAAGGAAAAAAATCAGAACAATTATACTAATAGTGGCAATCTGAGACCTCTATTCATTCAAACACAGTTGACCCGTGTCGGGGTCGCGGCTGCGCTGTGACGTCTTAACCTGTCACACTGAGCGTCGACATGTGAATAAATTCCATGGAAATGAATATCGTTCTGGGCCCTTATTCATTATAACCACTTAGCAATTCCTTATAATAATAATAAAATATTTATTTGCAAGAATATGGTTACAATATTGATCTTAAATTAGTTATTTCCATCATATTCTATCGTCAAACGATGTGCAAATCATTTACAATTACTTGTTTTGTGACTGAAACATTCGATATATCTATTATGAGTTAGAAATCCTTAAAACTCAAATTTAATATTAAAGTAATTTTAAAATACTAATATATATAAATAAAAAAAAATACATGTCTTTATCGTTCAAATAGTCAGATACATTATAATACAATTTGGTCAGTAAAAAATTAAATATTTTGTAATTAATAAAATGTCAATGTTTTAAATTCATCGGGTAGTTTATTAAACAGTCGAATTGCCATGCAATGTATATTCCTGGAATACAATTTTAGTGTTTGTTGTTCAAACCACGCCAATGTCGTACTTGGTTTTGACATTTTCAAAAGTCGTTTTTTGCATGATACTCCCAAATTATAGAGTAATTGTACAAGTACATAAAAGTCACAAGTTGTATAATTATTAAACGATTAAAATAACTTTAAAATTTGTAAGTGTCATAGAGATAACGAATTTTGAAAATGTCGAAACCAAATACGACATTGGCGTGGTTTGAGCGAGGAATCGGTAAGTGGTCATAGTGAATACGAGCCCTGTTCAACTTCAAACGAACGACTTAAGGCGGTACCCCCACCGAAAGTGGCGCCGCGTTGAATTTTATTTAATATCGTAATTCTAATTCACAATTTTAATAAAACTAAACGTGAAATTTTTAGAGCCCATTGTCTTGTATTTTTAGAAGGTATCGCTACATCTCGTCATAGTCATTCGTAGAAGTAGATAGCAAATGTGTCAAAAACGGCCACTTTTAGCAGTTTTGCTATCTACTTCTAGCAGTGACTACGAGGGAATGTAATGATACCGTCTAAAAATACTAGACTATGGGCTCTAAAAATTCCACGTTTAGTTTTATTAAAATTGTGTATTAGTATTACGATATTAAATAAAATTCAACACGGCGCCACTTTCGGTCAGGGTACCGCCTTAATTGACATTTAGTCATAGATTTATCATTGGTCTCTGCGTTGCTAAAACTAGATACCGCGCTTCATACAAATTTTGACGTTTTCCTTCAACCAACTGACTCGGTTGCTAGGGATATTATTGATGCCGTATGCCGTTGTCACAGTAGACTGTGCCGCTCGTGGCACAGTAACTCAGTCAAAAGTTAATTATATGATGGCGGTATCTAGTTGTAGCAACGGACGGAGGCGAAGAAACAAGCAAAGACCAAAAAAAAATCTTTGCATTTAGTATTATTTAATCAGTCAGTTAATTTGTTAAACTCGGGCCTTAGCGTGTTACAAGCAGAAACTACTCCAGGCATCATGGCATGGGGTGCTATCGGTTCGCATAATCCTGCGGCAGGAGACTCTGTATAAACTCGCGTCAGTAAAAACAACAGTGAGAAATAGAGGCAGAAGATGTATTACCCTCAGGAAATCAAATGAACCATATCCTTCATCGCCCTAAATTGATAACCTATCTCTAGAGATAAATAGGGCTATCTGAGATAGTTGCCTAGGATATTTTTGTTTTTTATTAATATTAGCCTAAGTCCCACTGCTGGGCCATGGTCAGCTTTCTTTCCAATTGCGCGGTCTTGGGCTATTGTGCACCAGTCACTCAAATACGAGTCAAGATTTTTGTTTATATGACCAAAATAACAATGGTTGCTAGGCAGCCAAAATAGTATCCTAGGCATCTCAGATAGCCCTATCTATCTCTACAGATAGGTTATAATTACGGCGGCGTATATCTAACGTTCAGCGTTATTTTTACATGACGGGAGGTATAACGAGAAACCATCAAGATTCGTCGAGCTCGTAACACATTTCACCGATAAAACGTTTCACCGAAATCACTTTAGTTAGCTCATTCTGGTATAAAACACCAGTGTACTACAGTGGGCTAGTACGAAAAACTATCGAAATAGTATCGAGTAAGTATCGAGCACTCAATGTCAAAAAATGTATAGGAAAATGTAGTTCCGTTTACGTCCGGTAGGAACGCTGCTCAGTATCTCATACATTTCTTTACTTTATTTCCTCGATACTTACTCAAAAGTTATTCGTGCTAGGCCTACAGAATACTAGAACGGTGAAGAAACGAAAACGCGAGCCCCATTAAAATATTCCACGAGTATTGGTCTTCCTGATTTATTTCGTACCGAGTCGTCAAATTGAAAAACGATCTTAAAGATAGATTCTAACTTAAATGAAGTAAAGCTACATTATAATATTACGTTAATTATAAAAGTCATAAAAAAAATGCTATTAAAAAATTAAGGAAAGGCAATAATTTAACTTTGGATAAAATTATCTCAAAAAGTGTTATGCCTATCTACTACTTAGTTTAGTACTGTAAAGTTTTCATACATAAGTTCAACTTTAAAACACTTAACCGTGTAAAATAGACGTTTATATCCTATGCAATTAATCATCATAAGTCGGAAAATTTATAAGGCATAATTTTCCATTAAAATTTTTGTCGTTTTTCCAGTTTCAATATGGCGGCCACGGCGCAAGATCTTAGCTCCAACCTTCGGACAGAGGAACCTGAACAACTTCGTGAACATCTTCGCAGAGCAGAGCAATATCCTGGTGGATAAACTTGAGAATGCATCTGAGCAGGGAACCTTCTCCCTCTGGAAGTTCATGACGTCTTACACCATGGAGGCTGTATGCCGTGAGTACATGTTTATATATGTTTTGATGATTTTTTTTAAAATGAAAGGTATATTAGACGGGATGCCGTCGAGTTCCCAGTCGATCACTTATAGGAGACATTCACGTGCGCCAGGACTGTAAAAGGAATTTTATTTATTTATATAAACAAACAGTCATACAGATTATATGGCTAAAGAAATATTAGTTAGTATAGACCTATAGTTCCCTAAATGTATACAATCCATACAATACGGATAATGATTGTAAACAGTGAAATGCCAAAAATGGTCACAGGCTACAACAAAAAATAATAATAAAGAAAAGCAATTTAACCAGGTACTTTGTTGCAAAAAAAATATTTACGAATCCGTAAGTGATTCTCTTAAAGAGACTTTAAAAGAAGACAGACAACGAGCAGCCACAAAACAAACCAATTTCAGACAAGTTATCGTTATAATACTTACAAGCTCTTCTGATAAAGCAATTTTGTACATAACAAGTCCTACTTCGAGGAACAGAAAATATACGTTTTTTAGTACATAAATGAATAGAGAGGAATAGAGGAATAGGAATAGAGGAAATGAAGTATAATGTAATGTAAGGATCATAAAAAAGTGATCTCTACCTACCTCATCCTGGAAAAAAGGCGTAATTATACCTTTATGTTTGTT
Organism: Chrysoteuchia culmella; assembly: GCA_910589605.1. Lineage (NCBI taxonomy): Eukaryota > Metazoa > Arthropoda > Insecta > Lepidoptera > Crambidae > Chrysoteuchia > Chrysoteuchia culmella. The sequence goes on along the minus strand of OU342645.1, from coordinate 430,537 downwards.
AGAGGATTCATCCAATTACCCACTTCTAATTAGGAACAGTTAACCACAAGGACGTTCTCGTCATGAGATTAGACAACAAACCTCTCTCATGTCTAGGTATATCGACTATTTGAACAAACAGTTTATACAGTTAAAGACCCATACCGAAGCCCGTGATAGATGCGTAGTGTACATCAAACTAAATAGGATTAAGTACCTATGTAAAAATAATTGGTGGGAAACAACGTTTATTTTACGTATAAAAACGGACGTTATTTTTTACACGCAATGGAACGCCTGTAACAACGTTTGCCTGTGTCTATAGAATACGAGTGAGGCTTCGTATTCGCAATTTTCTTACTTTATCTATCTATCTATCTATATCTATACTTAATTCAGGTTCGCAAAATTTGTGAAGACTCGATAGGGACTTTGGCGCGTAGTACGCGGCCGAGTAAGGTACCAAATTAAAGGTACTCGAGTCTATTTGTTCTGAAAACTATAAAGTATACAAAATGTGATGATCGCAAACTGCAATTAAAAAGTGTCATTATTTTCGCATAATTTGGAATTTTTCGTCGATCGACGAACCCGAGTATCGGGTTGTATACTTTTATATATCAGCTTTAGAAAAAAAATAATGACCTAAATCCACATAATAATATAATAAATAAATGTCTTTATTAACACAAATCATACATTATTAACATATAATGAAACAACCCCAGTAAGTAATTCTAAAATACTTGTGTTGGGGCGCTTCGATTTCACAATAACTCATTAACTATCAGTATCCCAGGTTTGGCTCCATACAAAAAAATGATAGAAACGATGAGGAAAATATGTGGTTTTCGTTTTCGTCATGGATCTTTTAACACCCTGTATACATATAGGAAATACTTATTAGAGCCTTTAACGGAGAAACAGTAGTCAAACAGTTTTAGTGTTAGTTTGACGAAGTATTTATTTCTAAGATTTTTTATTTCTAAACATGAATAAGTAGTAAGCAGTACAACACAGGAAGAAGAGCTCGAAAAATACATCTCAGTTTAAGAGAGAGACGTATTTGTGTTGTACAAAGCCAACATTAAACGTAAAAAAAACAATACATCATAAGAAAAATCAGCGTTGCGTCAATCGATTCAAGTCGTCAATGATGCACAAAGCTTTATTGACATATGCACTGCACAGACATTATCCATATTTAATTATTTATAAATAAAAATCCAAAGTAACTCCCCTTTTAAAGACGAATGGTACGCTGGCAGTGTAGTCGGAGATAAAGTTCATTTTTATGGTAAATTTTAAATAGAAAAATATTGGAAAAAATTACCATAAGTATAAAAATAGCATTGAAAAATGCAAAAATTACAAAATCATAAAGTTCATTTGTTTCGTATTGCGGTGCTTATTAACCGTTGTCAGCTACGCTCCGACTTCTAAAGGCCACACAACAGCCCAACCCCACCCGTACCGCCTAACGGTATTGCTATAGCTATCGCTATATCTATCGCTATAGCTATCGATTTTTCAAACCTCTCCAAGGACTCTAGCTAACGCTATCACTTTCATACTTGAAATGCAATAATGAATCCAATATATAAATAGAAATATGTAGGAATAGGACAAAAACCCTATCGTTGAAGGGTTTTACAAGAGTTTAAAGTTTGAAAGCTATAGCGACAGCGATGGCAATACCAGTAGACAGAATCTATGCCCAGCACCGCGACCGCCTAACGGTATAGCTTGTGCTATCGCTATAGCTATATATTCTTCAAACCCCCTACAAGGGTTCTCGCTGACGCTATCACTTTCAGTCAGTCCAATGGATGAATAGAAATATGTAGCAATTAGACGGGTTTTATGAGAGTTTGAAGTTTGATAGCTATAGCGTTAAGGTCGGGGTGCAGGTCCCAAGAAGTCAAATTGCCAAGACAAGTTAAAGATATTTTTTGTTTCGATCGTCATCAAAATGACTAAAGCGAGAAGAATTCCAGAAAACTTGTTTATGCGGTTTCTGCTATCAATATGAATGACCTTCCACAAGATAAAAAACATTGTCAATTTTATATTTTTAGTATAGTTGATGGTGATCAAGTATTTACGGTACAATCCTAGAAAAAATAATGATTTGTGAACTATGTATATTTTATGCACATAATTATTAGAGTTTTTTCATCTTATGAGTCAGCACCGATTGCATAATTTGGGGACAATGAAATATGTATTATTCCATAACCAAAAATACTTAATATCACATCTTCATAATGACCGTTGCTACGGATAGCCACAGAATAGTGGGGAAACTAGGACTTTTCGGGAAAATAAAACATAATAAAATAATAAATGACAACTAACATAACATAAAAGCCAAAAATATATATAAAATACAAACAAAACCATAAAATAAAATACCAAAAGATCCTACCACTAAGCCGGTTGGCAACAACCTGCGTTCTATACCGTAAAAACATTTGATTACAATAAATAGTAGATAAAATTATAACTTTTTAATTTTGCATTTTACAATGCTATTTTAGTCCGCCATTTGCTGTATTTTTTATATTGCAATAAAGAATAAATAAATAAATAAAATAAATATTTTTATGTGATAAATATTAAATAAGAAATTATACTAGAAAAAAGGAACTTGTCTCATGTCGCCCTGACGATGACGGGACGCCCAATGCACTAATTATAATATAATTATATACTCGTAGGTCTCGGTAGCATAATTGGTTAGTGCACTGGGCCAGATTCTCAAGGATGCGGGTTCGATTCCCATCAGGGCTACATGAGACAAGTTGCTTTTTCCTAGTATATTTCGTTATTTTATATTTATAGTAGTAATTAGTAGTTTTTTTGTGCCCTAAATGTACCTATAGGTAAGACGTTATTTGTAAAGTCAATATGTGCTAATAGTTTTTTTTAAGAAACATTTGTTTATGCACCGTTATTTTCGCACCTTGTTGACCAATGACTGTCTACTATTTACGCAAGTAAATAATGAATAAAGCTCATTGCGCACTGCTGCACAGGTATTTTTTTGGTGATTTATTAAGCCTTGAATTACATTCATCTTCTTCTTATCGCATGAGGATTAGCGGAAGAAGGCCGAAGGCCCGACTTGACACAGCTTAACGACTGTTATCAGATGACAACAGCCGGGACCGACGATTTACGGTCACCCATCCAACACCTAGCCGGACCGTGCGTTGCTTAGCCTACGTTCACACCAATGGTGGCTGGATAGGTGGCTCGCTAGGATAGGTGCTATGCTATGCTACTGTTCACACCGGCGGATACATTCATCGAATGGGATGATGTCTTCTATCTATCTAAAACTGTGAAACGGCTTCTGCTTATTGAAAATTCAAATTTAAAGTTCCTTCAACGTAATCAGCGCTCCTGCTGGGTACATGAGATAAATAAGATCAGATCGACGAAAGGTGAATTTCATCTACTGTACAAACAATTACGTAATAATGAAGATACGTTTTACGAATACTTACGTATGAACATAGAACTGTTTGACGTTCTGTTAAGCAAAATTTCAACTCATCTTCAAAAAGTAAAAAAAAAAGCTCGTTCGCTTAGATAGCAGTCACGAACGGTGTGAACAACGCAGTAGTAACACGTACATTCGTTCGAATGGATAATTATTCATCCTGGCACCTAGCGAGCCACTAGGCGCTTAGCGTGGCACCTATTGGTGTGAACGTACACTTAACGAATTAGATTGGAAACTCATAATCGTAATTTGTCCTTAAACCGCTGAGTTTACATACTATCATTTATCACATCTTTTATTAAAAAAACCGGCCAAGTGCGAGTCGGACTCGCGCACCGAGGGTTACGTAAAATATTTTTTATTATATGATGTAACTAAAAATTTACGATTTTTGCAATTTTTCCTTTATTTGTATTATAAGAAGTTACTTCATACCAAATTTCAAGATTCTAAGTTCACGGAAAGTACCCTGTAGGTTTTGATTCCCGTGCGAGTTTCGAAAATTTGCGGAAATTTGCGGCATAAACGGCTGTATCTTTTGATTGCTTTGGCTTAGAAGTTTGATTATTTTCACAGCTTCAAGGGACAGTAGACCTGAGTATTAGATATAAATTTCAGTTTGATACCTCCACGCGTTCCTGAGAAAAACGGTCCTGACAGACGGACGGACGGACGGACAACGAAGTTATCTTTTAAGGGTTCCGTTTTTTCCTTTTGAGGTACGGAACCCTAAAAATAGTTTGTGTTTTGATAGTACTACTTAGCTGATACTAATTTGTACGACTCGGCTCGCACTCTTCTCGTCCGCGTGAAATTTTTTTCTAATATTTCTTACGTATGAAAACATTAACATAAATTCCTACTGTCCATCAAAATTGAACTGTGTTCGTGTACTCCAAATCCCGATTTATATGCGCCAGACATTGTTTTCGATATGAATGCCATCGCACGAGTTCTTTTTCATGTCACATAAAGAAGAAATAAAAATATTTTAAATACTAGCTTCCGCCCGCGGTTTCGCCCGTGCGTGGTTCCCGTTACCGTGGGAATATTGGGATAATAGCCTGTGTTTCCATTCTTAAACTAACTCTATGCCAAAAATCAAGTCGATTGGTAGCTGAGTTAGGGCGTGAAGAAAGGCATACAAACACACTTTCGCATTTACAATATTAGTTAGGATTAGGGTAGGATTAGGATTCTGCTGCAGTGCGCATACGCAGTCTATTCGGTTTTTTCCATTAGTAGATTAAATTTTTAGACTCGTCGCGATACACTGCAACGCGCGCAAGGCCTTTTAGTCAAACTCGTTGACGGTCACGTCACATTGGATCTTAGCTAACATTACAGAAACAAGGTCTAACGGACATCCATAGTATAGCAATTCAAGGAAAAAGCTCGTATTCTAAGAATAGTTTAAAAATATCGTGAGGCAAAATTTCGCTAAATGCTTGGTCACAGTCGTATTCCAATCGTGTTTCAATAGTTGTGCTGTATTACACAGTTCTTGTTACAACAGTGTAAATAAACACAACTATTGAAACACCATTGAGAGACGATTGTGACAAAAATTTGGCAGAATTGACCCCCCAGACAAAAAATTTATGATGACCATAAGATCTATTAAGTTAACGACCGTTTTGTATGACAATAGTTGATTATCATTATTATAATGTGCTGTGTATATGTCTCTATTATTTTAATGCAGTTAAAGCTATGCATACACATTACATCAATATAATTTAAGTGATAAAGTGAACTTCAATTATCACTTTAAATTTTTAAAGTGATAATTGAAGTGTCTGTGTTGAGTTTAGACATTATTTGTATAATGCAGTCATTTATTTACTTTGCAATTTTACGGAATTATGGGAAGAACTGGTTTTATATCAAATATTTTTAACATCGTCATATATTTTCAAATTTTTATTATTGTCGAGGCAACCGCAGTAAAACCGTAGGGCAGTTTAATAAATTACATTTAATTTACATATTTATGTGTTAAAAGTTAAATATTTTATCATTATTACAAACGTCAAAACCATTTGTAGATCTCATTAGTACGATGAATAATTATCTGGAAGCACACCTATAATAGCTGTCACGTAACATATTAGAAGCAGAGTTGAAATACTAATTAAATATATTGTTATTCCTAATGTGTCTTTAAATAAATTAAAAAAAAAATAAGGTTTCCGGTAAAAAATACGTAATAACCAAATAGTTTCGTAAAGCTGATAAAAAGTCTTCTTTGTAACAAGATGACAATTTAAATTAGAAGAAATTTTCTGCTAATAACACAGTTACCATGGCCAAGTGGGTATTAATGCGTCAATAAGTATCTATAAATCATTGTATGATATCATACATGAAGGTCATACTAGGGGGCATTGTCTTCTTACTTAATAGTTTCGGTCTGCTAAACGAAGTTTCAAGTCTCATCCTTTAAACACAAGGTTTTTTAAGCTATTGCATAGCTTTTATCGCGGGCTTTAAGCGGCGACCGAATCAAGAAATTCCGTAACGTATCATAGATTTTGGTTGCTTAGTTACGATTGTGAATAACAAAATTGTCAATGATGAAAAAAAACTGTATGAAAATTTGTGTGAAAATATAATTTCTTTTTAAAATCTGGTACCGCATAAATTCGATACCAAAAAAAAATGCTATGCAATAGCTTTACCGCGGCAGTCGCCGAGTGCCACACGATTTTTTTTTTTAAGGACAACGGGGAGATATGAACTTAGCATTCATCATACCTGATGTTTAGTAGCTGAAGATGGAAGTGCGCTTCTCCCGGAATTCTCAACCACTGAGGAACTGGCAAACTTATCTCTAACTGCCGGAACAATAACGTTATCATGGCTTATACTGAGCAGGGACCTATTTGGTACATAGGTTAATATTATTTTTTATAAAATTGTTTTTGTGTATGTTGTACCCGTACCAAATAAACGCTTTCCATTCTATTCTATCCTAAACACAACCGCGCTGAAAACATTGACTTAGGTAAGATGGTGGTAGCTAGCCAGGCGGAATTATAACAAGTCCTACCACAAACCAAACCGAATACAATATACAATATGTATCCTCACTGGGAATCGATCTCGGGACTTCAGGCTCTGATACCGGTGGTTGTTACCACTAGACCACAGAGACGGAAGTTTGGAAGCCGAAAAATTATGAAAAATACAATTTGTACCTACTCCCTTAATTTATTAATACGGGTTCCCTCTATCTGGAAGAATCTCTTTTAACGAATATTTTTTAGTCATAAAAATGATTTAGGATAATTGTTGATTTGCAGAATGTTGATAATATCCGAATTTACAATGGCATACTGTTAAGATGGCAGATTTTCATTTGGCATAATTACTTTTGGCGTAATTTTATTTCGCATAATTTTGTTTTGCATATTTGGTATAATATTCACTTGGCATACTACTAAGATGTCAGAATTTCATTTGGAATAATTTCGTTAGGTTTCTTTTGAAAATTTGTAACAACTTTTAATATTAAACATTATATAATTTATTTTTATAAATTATAAATAATACATAAAATAATTTAATCACAATCTTGCAACGTTGTGCCAGCCAGTGACAACTATACTAGCCAGTGACAGAACCAAATCGCTGTAAAACCTATAAAAAAAACGACTACAGTCTTGTATGCCCCACCCCTAGAGTGTAATTTTATTTAATTATTTTTTTTATGTACGACGGGGAGACTCTTAGCCTTTATCATACTTTTTTTTTTTTTAACGAGTGTAAAATGCGTTACGCATACCTATGTAGCCTGGGAGAGCAAACAAATGGATATGTGGGACTCTCCCGCCGATGGGCCTACCCACTAAAAACCACTCGCCGTGTCCTTCTTCCCATAGTGTCTCGGCAATGGCTATCGCTGTAGCATTATCTATTGGCCTCAACTCGCCGAAGCAAGCCCACCTCGGGATGCAGAAACTACTTCTGCCATCCCATGGGATTTCTCCCAAACGCCAGAAAGCGCATTGCACGGATGCGCACCAACCAGCTTGGGGTCCATAAACTTAAAAGCAAGGTCTCACAACTGAGCTCGGGACCCACTACAGCGTACTACCCATAATTTTCCGCCTCCATATAGACGCGTAGTCCTTACAGGTCTCCGCATTCGAGTGAGAGAGACATAGGCTTTCGGATTCACCGCACACTTTGCCACCTTAGTCCATTGTCTCACTCAAAGCGTCCGCCACTAAGAGACTCGTGTGTACTAACTTCAGGTTTCCACATTGTCGCTCGAATAGTGAGTTTCCAAGGGAAACTAGGCGCGCCTCTCGCGCTTATCCCTCAGTCCTCACTGTTTTCGAGCGTCCGCCTCTAAGCGACTTTCGCTACCCTCGTGTGTACTTTCTTCCGGTTTCCGCCTCTATGTAAGTCATAGAGCGTATTCCCTCTCAGATTTCCACAATCAAACGAGTTATATCCGAAAGGTTTCCGTTTCTGTGTAAACACAGAGACACGTAGTCCCTCTCAAACCTCCGCAACCGTTCGTGAGCGGTTGCTCACCGCTCTGGTTTTGGTTCGCGCCGGCAAGCCGGTAGCCCCTATATCTAGAAGCCGTTCCCCTATCCACCACCTGGGGACGCGCCCGATAGCAGACCAGAAACTGCCACGGGAGCCTTTATCATACCTGATGTTAAGTATTGATAAGGCTAAAGATGGAAGCCAGCCTCTCCCGGAAACCTCAATCACTCAATTTAAACCCGCGCAGGCGCGGAGGGGCGAGGCGGCCCGCGAGTTAAGGCGGAGGTGGTTTTAACCTTCACCGCCTATCTATCTAAGCATGCATCATCTATCTAAGCATGCTTGGCAGCATATCCATAATATTGAAAATGCAGAATCATCATTTGCCAGCATGTTTGCGCATTATAATTACTATAGCCATGAAATTTATGCCAAATGATAATTCTGCTTTTTGATTATTATATATAAGGATATTCTGCCTAATGATGATTCTGCTTTACAAAGTATGCGTTTTGAATGTATAACAAATGAGTGTATGCCAAACAACTTTCTGCAAGATGAGGTTTATGCCAACCGTTGTTATGCCGAATAAAATTACGAATAAAAAAGTTCTGCCAAAAAGGGTAGACCTATGGCAACCATCTTCCCATGAAACACAATTCCTACATTAGAACCAGTCATAACATGACATGCGGCGAGATGATAGACCCATAGCTATGTCCACATCTTCAATTTTCGTCCATCTTATTCAACTTTCATTTGACGTATTCAATTATTGAATGCATCAACGAACCCGACGTCATCGTAGCACAGATTACTAAATAGTTACGTTGCGCGCGCGGCACTTTTTCAAATCTCACAGCGCATGCATCAAGGGCACGCCTCACGTGCGTTGTTCACTGCGCTGTGCCCTTGATGAACAAAAAGGGCACATTGTGGACATAGCCCATGGATAACGTCATATTCCTTTTCCCGGGAGATTTTTGACAAACCCTTTTGTTATAAGTCGGGGGGCTAGAGCCTAACGCCTCAATAAAATATTCTTATCTATGGCCTTGGATACAAAACTTGAACTTGTCAACCAATAAAAAAACGCTGCTTGGTGGTCATCACATGCCCAAGAATTCTCCAGCATTTTATGAAAAAATGGGGAAGTAGTCCTCTCTGAAGAACATGGTCAGGTAAGACTTCCCTGGACAAATTAGATGACTCAGAAGAAGAAATATTGAGGACTTGGTTATGTGACTCCCCAAAAACAACTAAGCAGTTGCATTTAACAATTTCTTTTTTGCGTCATTTTTTGGATATGATAACCGTTTAAAAAAATTATCCAGTAATTCTTTCAATCTGTTCAATGCTATTTTTAAAGAACAGTATTTTTTTATAGCCTTTGTATTTTTTTAAAGACAGCATTTTAGAAAAAATAGCTAGCTAGGCCTTTGTAATTTTTTATGGGTATTTTCACCCTAAAAAATTGGGGTCAATAAAACACGATGTATGATTAAAAAACCACTATATCGATCTTGTTGACCGTCAAAAACCTTTTGCGAACCTGACCCGTATTACGTTACTATTTACTCAACTAGAAACGAGTTAAGGGTCACGTGTTGTGCCTAAATATAAAAAAAAATGCCAAGGTGGCTTTATGGCTTTATGTTAACGAGCTACATAAAGCAACTTATTCACGAACCACTTTATGTATCTCAGCTAACCGTCGTGAGTTTTTCAGCAAGTTATAAGCCACTTTTTGGAGCATGGGGTTGGTTCAGTATTGATTCTGAATGTTCAATATTCGGCTACAAAATTATAGATCAGCCATTGTTATTCCGCCAAGGACACGCGTTAGACAAGGCTATACTGCAATCGCTGAGCGGTTACTTTGACGCCAAATATATGAGACTCGGAACTCAAGAGACTCGCGAGCGCACGAGTCACTCTTAGTGAAAGAAATCGCGGTGCTTATCGGAGCTTGGTGGTACAGTGATTGGCGCCCTCAGCCTGCGGTTGTAGCGTTCAAACAACTTTCGCAATGGTCGGTCACAGGTTGGGTGACCAAAAACTTATAATCTCGACCTCCTCGGTGCTGCGGAAGGCACGCTATGACGTGTCTTTGCAGTCCTTTAACCTACCAATCTGCTTTGGGTCCCCGTGTGGCGGGTCACGGCCCATTCTCTTTATCCACCCATAAGAAGAGCCAGTGCCCCAGCAGAAGGGACATTAGAAATGACTGATGTTTTTGGCTATCGGAGGTATAAAGAAGTAAGGGAGATTATTGTCGTTCGTCTGTGAGTTGCCTAAAAAGCAACGGCATTACGAACAAGTCACGTAGACACCACCTTGAAATGGATCACTAAATAGTCATCGCATGACGCCGATTCAAATAAAAATTCTCTTTTTTTAAGGAAGATTAATCAATAATCTTGCCATGATTTGCCATTTACTGCCATTACGTATGCTGGTGACGGCTGGCTATTGCATGAATCTGTGAATCTGATCTCTGAGCCAGCCCTTGACGAGTTTCTTGCCGATTATTCTTGTTACAAGATCTCAGGAGCCCACCGTAAGATTTGTGAGCGGATGGCGTAGCTTTTTTGACATTCACAAGGCTTCCGATATATGATATTTAACTTTGAGCGAATTGAGCTATTGACACTTGTGAGGGCACAGATGAATTGGTCATAGGATCAAGTTCTGTGTAGTTTTGTCAATCCTTTATTTTAAACATAGGAAACAAGCGATAGGCATAGTAAGAAAAAAAATAAAGACATTACTTCGAACTCGATCTTTGACAATTTGTTTACCTTCATACAATGATGGCTCATAAAAGTCACCGTGATGATACTAGACTTTATCCTACAAATATTATACCTAATAAAAGTTTCAAACTTGGATGTTCAGATGTTTAAATGTTTGTTACTCAACCACGCAAAAACGGCTGAACGAATTGGCTCACTAATAGTTTATAGCCTGGATTAAATCAAGGATCGACATTTTAATACGATATTCCCACGGGATAGGGTGAAACCGGGGGCGGCCACTAGTATTACTGTTTATATATCTATATAGCAATGGATATCAAATATCTGTCTCTCATGTTGGAGTTATGCAATAAAGGGACGGGGTCTGAGTTATTAATTAAAAAAACATGTTGATTTCCTAATTATGTAGGTATTTTGTATAATTCTGTGACATTGAATAATGAACTTGATTTTTTATAACCTTTAATATTTGAATTGACTGTTTTGTGGGTTTTTTCACCAAAGGTTCTGACGGAGGTTCTGCTTTTCCCTTGCAATCGTTTCGTTCCTTGAGTGTAGCTTTCAACTTACGGTCTGATCATCAACAAGTATAAAAGCTAAATCTTAATATTCCCTGACTCATGACAAGAAGTAAAAATATTGACTTAGTAAGATGACGTGTGATTTTCGGAGGGTAAGAGACTTTAAGGGCCCGCTAGCCAACGAAAATCAGATTGCTTTACATGATCGTCTGTAATATCAATATTAATGAAAAATTGAATTTTAAATTAAGATGCAGCAAACAACAGGACTAACACTAGTGACTATGTTACTCAAAAACACGATTGCATAAAATTTTCTCGATAGAAAAAAATTGCGAAGTTGCCTCCAAATCACTATAATTAACACGATAAACTGCTAGTATTCAAGTAATACATTAAAATAAAGCTTGGTACTTTTTAGTATAATTAAGATAAGGCAGGGTTATAGGTTATATAGGTTATATATTTTTTGTAAATAACCTTTCAAAAAAGAATTTCCTTCATTTCTTCATTCCGGACCGACCGAATGGGGCCGGAGAATTATATAGTAAATGCTGCCTTATTTCTCATAGAAATAAGGCAGCATTTACTTTGCAGTTCGCCGTTGCAGTTATTACTTTTGCTTTTGGCCTAGAGCGCGCCCTTAAGGCTTTGGGCTTTCACAAAAAACAGCACCCCGACCGCCTAACGGTATAGCTTGTGCTATTGCTATAGCTATCGATTTTTCAAACCCCCTACAAGGGCTCTCACTGACGCTATCACTTTCATACTAAAAATGCAATAGTGAATCCAATAGATGAATAGAAATATGTAGGAATTTGCCAAAAACCCTATCATTGAAGGGTTTTATGAGAGTTTTAAGTTTGATAGCTATAGCAATACCACACGTCATACCGTTAGGCGGTCGGCCCGCTGATCGCGATAGCTAGACGATTTTCGGCATACGATTTACAAAATATTGGACCTTACTTTGATAAGGCCTTGAAACTAAACGAACTTTTAACCCTGGAACGGATGAATAAAAAATTCAGTAACATAGGCCAGCACTGACATTTTATCGAAACCAGTCTTATACTAAACTCTTGTAGTTGAAAAATATCAAAATAGTAATAATTACAATCACAACATTGATTTCAATCGGCTTAATAATTACTTATTCTCTTCTGCAAAAGATCTCAAATTCAAAGTCAAAACATTATCCTTTCCTTATTCTTCCCTTCTTCTGATTAGAAAATCATCATTAGATAATCTGCAAGGGTAAATGCCTATTTACTCTTGCATATTGTGATGGTAAAAGATCAGTCACGTCAAAGTTGCAGTCTATCGTGTCAATCAGTGCAAAAATATATTTCCCATATTATACTCTTATTCCTGTTATGACCAAAAATCTTAACAACTCCATTTCAACTAGTACATTTTCTCCCTCTTTTCCTCATCCTATCCATTTTGGACTTGTCTGACGATTTTCACACGGACTCGGAAGAAATGTTTGTCAATTAGCCATCGGCAAAATTTTTGCAATAGGGTTGTTTTCAAATTACGTTTTAACTGCGTCTCGCTTCTTCGTTGGCTTCATATTCGCCGACGCGGGGACTAACACACACTTACACTATTTTATTCCATTCTTTTCCTCCTAACTACTCAATTTTATCTTAAACAGTATTTTTAATTTGATTCACATCTTCAAAATGAAGTAGTCTGTCTCTCACTGTCTCAAAGAAATTAAAAAATAAGGCACTCTTAGTTTGGTCATGTTCTTCCAGGCTTAGCTTAGATACGCATGTTACAGAGAAGCTGTTATTCAGCATTGAAATCAAAATCTATTGATTAGTTGGGACGATTATTTTATCTCATTTACCCCATGAAGTATTAATGGAAAGGCTTTTCTATTTTGTTAATTTCTTCTTTCCAGAAACCACTATGGGAACAAGTTTGGGTATTCAGAATCAGCCCAACCACCCGTTCCACACCACTTTCGAGAAGGTTACCGTGCTGCTGACGGCGCGGTTGCTGTCACCCTGGCTGCACAACGACTTTGTTTACAAGTGCACGCCATACTACAAATCCACCGTGGATCTAGTCAGCAACATGACTTCTTTCGTTATCAAGGTACCTACTTGTTACATATTCGCACACCCAGCATTACGCCGATCGTGCAGTTTCCGCCAACCTCATTAAATATTGCATTGCATCAGCCGCCGCCCGCTACAGCCACGAGTTGTTGACAACGCTCAAAGTGCCATCGCGCTGCGCCTCGTCACCCGATGCCTGGAATTTCACATTTTTATCCATTTTTCGAACGATTTGTCGTCCAGTAATTTTAGCTCTGATTATTGCAGTTTCTTTAGAATTATATTAGAATTTTTTTTGTTTTTTTTTTAATCCTACGGCTTCGAAATTTACTTGTTAAAGAGAATTTATTTGCCTGTTTTTTCAAATTGCATAAAAAACTTTTTATAAAAACAAAAAAAAACGACTTCAAAAAGTAAAAAATAAACTTTTTTGAGTCGGTGCCAGTATGCCATATAATTACAATGTAGAATGCCTGGGTTGACACCGACTCGAACTATGAACATCGATGATTATGTCATCTAAGTAAATAGTGACGAAAACGACACTAATTTCCTGAAAACTACTGAACCGATTTCAAAATTTCAAAGAATCGGACCAACTTGGGATCAAACCTGAGGTAATAGCTTTTAAATCATTCCAATCAATCCAGCCGTCTTCGAATAGTCAGTGAACATACATAAAAATTATATATATGCGCGTCGAAATGTAAACCTCCTTATTTTTTGAAAATCAGTTAAAAACAAGAATATTTAGATTTCTGCTGTAAAGACAAATGAATTTAGGACTGCGTGCAGTGCTAGCTCTCGGTTCATCTAACGAAGCTATTGTACGTTAAAAAAGCTTTACAAACATAAAGACATATTTCAAATTTTGTTTCAGATTATTCAAGAAAAACGTCTCGATTTGAAAAACGGCACTATCAATAAAAATGTTGTTGACGAGCAAAACAATGGTGAGTAAGATGAAGATGTTGATGATGTATCCCGCGGTTTTACCCGCGTTGTTCCCATTCCCGAGGCAATATCGGGATAAAAATTGGGGTAGCCAATGTTACTCCCCGACCTTTCAACTAACTCTATGCCAAAAATCAAGTCGATTAGTTGCTTAGTTAGGGTTGTGAAGAAAGGACAAACAAACACTTTCGCATAAATTTATAATATTAGTTAGGATAAGGATTTTTGGATTTGTATTACCGATTATCTAATAAATAATAATAATTTCTATTTATTTATAATGAAAATAGATAAATCATAAATTATATTATGTTTCTGATAAGTATTAAATATTTCTGAACCCAATCGTTATACTACTTAAAGACAAAATCTGTTAAAATTAACGTATTGTATCTTTAAAAAAGTCTGAGTGAGTATTGGTAAGGTTTTAGGTTTGCATCATTCACTTGCCAACAGATACCGGAAAACCCGCCATAAAAAGCTTTCTGGAACTGCTCATAGACTATTCAGGCGGCGATGAAGGATACACAGACCTGGAACTTCGAGAAGAGACCATGGTGATGCTTATAGCTGGCACTGACACCTCAGCAGTGGGGGCGTGTTTCACAACACTCATGATGTCTAAACACCAAGACGTGCAAGAGAGAGTTTATCAAGAGTAAGTTAAGATTATTCTTTCTATTAATTCTAATTTCTTAATGATATTCACTGCTAAACGGAGTCCCCTCCAACTGACTCCGACTTTCCAGGGTGTATCCTTGCCGATAACCGAAATACTGCAACTTCTTGGCCTGAACCTGTCTTCCAACTTGAACTTTGGAGAGTGCATTGACTCCATTGCGAAGTGTGCTGCAAAGAAACTGGGCATCCTCTCTAAGGCTAGGCGATACTTCTCTCCGAATCAGCTGCTCCTTTTATACAAAGCGCAGATTCGGCCGTCTATGGAGTATTGCTATCACCTGTGGGATGGTTCTGCTAAGTATCAGCTAGAGCTTCTGGAATCGATTGAAAACCGTACCAGGAAACTCATTGGAAACACAGCATTGGCCACGGCGGAACTTCAGAGCCTCAGTCACCGTCGCAAAGTTGCATGTCTATCGGTCTTTTATAGGATACACTTTGGAGAGTATGCGAGGGAACTGCACGACCTTGTTCCTCCAGCCCCCTTCCACTATCGGAGTACCAGACGCAGGTTAGCTTATCACATGTTAACGCAGGTTAGCGTACATCGTAGACATTCCAGCGATCCGTACCAAGCGCTTCGCTGACACATTTCTTATGCGAACCGCTAAAGAATGGAATGCGCTGCCTGCTCATGTGTTCCCCGATTCCTACAACCTTGGCCTCTTCAAGGCGAGAGTGAAAAGGCATTTCCTGGGCAAGCATGCAACACCTTAGACCACATCCTGTTTGTTAAGCACGATGGTGGTCAAATGCCTGCCCAGTTATTAATAAAAATTAAAAAATATCTCGTGATAAGGTACTAAGGTTAAATAAATAATTTATTATTCAAATTAATTAACTATTAATGTTATATTCAAAAAAAAAATCAAAAATCTTTATTTACCTTAGAACTAAACTATAACAATATTTATCTGGAGTCCCCTTTTAAACATAAAAATGTCTGTAGTAAGGGACTCCGCTCCTCCTTATATAAAACAGGACTAAGGTGTGTACATGATCAATAAACTAAAAAAAAAAAAAAACTAAAAAAATATATATATAACATCACAAAAAGGAAATATTATTTGTGATATAAACGTTTTCTATATATTGTATATATTATGTTACTTTTAAAAATAAAGCTCCCTAAAAACTTTTCACATACTCTCTATATAAATAATGTAGAGCTTTGAAGCGTTTATGTGAATGAGTAACAAGTTTGGAATCAAATCAAATCATCCACATCACATCCAGTTTTAACCGCATCTCTGGTGTTGTAGAACCACCGGTATCAGACCCCAGGAGTTCGATTCGAGTTCGATTCCCAGCGGGGCTACATATTGTATAGGGTTTGGTTGGTGGTAGGTCTTGTTGTAAGTCCGCCTGGCTAGCTACCACCATCTTAACATAGTCTGACGACACAACAACAATGTTTTCAGCATTATCGCGTTCCGGCAGTTTGAGATAAGGTAGCCAGTTCCTCAGTGATTGAGAATTCCGGGAGAGGCTCGCTTCCATCTTCAGCTTTATCAATACTTAACATCAAGTATGATGAAGGCTAAGAGTCTCCCCGTTGTACATAAAAAAACACAAACAATATTGCCGAAAAACGGCTATAGCAGACGCTAAGAAATATCGTGATTTGAATGACGGATCCGAATCAACCTGATAAAGTTAAACCCATATTGGGAAATCAAAAATAAAGTACTTGTGTTATTAGATAAATTATCCAAACTAACGAAAGTATTACAATTATTTACTAATATTAAAGAAAATAAACTCAGAACAAATACAAACGCTCGTTCGTGTCTGGAAGCTCCGTTCGGAACTCCCAGCTAAGGATTGAAAGCCTACTTCAGTAGGTGGTATGCATTTTATAACTAGATTCTGATAATAACTTGGTATTTAACTTTCATTTGCTTTATTCTTCCTTACCTAGGATCATGGAAGTAGTCGGTGACGACCGGCCCATTACTGCAGAGGATTTGCCACGCCTAAAATATCTGGACGCTGTTTTGAAAGAATCACTCAGGCTATACCCTCCAGTACCGGTCATTATTAGAAATGTTAATAAAGATTTTATTTTGCGTGAGTATTTCTATTTAAATTTACTTAAGTATCAACGCGTTTATTTTACCAAGGCCACATAAAATATGGCTTATATTATTTTCCTACAGCATCAGGAAGAAAGATTGAGGCAAATACGGGAGTAGTCATCCATATATGGGGAACTCACAGAAACCCAAAATACTGGGGACCTGACGCTGAAGTCTTCAGACCGGAAAGATTCTTCGATCTTCATCTCGATCAGCCTGCAGCTTACATGCCGTTCAGCCATGGGCCGAGGAACTGTTTAGGTAACTAAGTTGCTCATAATCACTAAAAAGGCTATTTCAATCCATCACACCTTTTCATTTCCAGTCAGTGACGTTGTGCCAGTAATGTTGCCTATACATCAATTTTGTTTACTATACTACAAATCTAATTACAGTATTCATGTTTTCAAGCTAACTAAACTATTTAATTTATTTTCAGGATATCAATATGCCACTATGTCTATGAAGACAGTATTGGCAACACTCGTGAGGCGATACAAGATCCTACCATCGGAAAAAATGGCCAAAAGTGGAGGTACTCCACTTAGAGTCAAGTATGAATTCATGATGAAAGACGTAGACGATTTCAAAGTTCAACTAGTACGCAGAAAATGAGAACTGTAGAAAATTAGCCTTTAATAAGCTAACAGCAAAAGAACATTCTAATGATTTTCAGTTGGTATCGGGAATCATGAGGATAATAGCAATAATACCTTTATTTTTACGAAAATTGTTAAGGTTAAGAAAGATGATATGGAGATAAAGTAAGACGATACGCAGTTTTGTTTTAAAAACATGGTATTGTGTTTGTGATAGTATAATAGATTTAACCTTTTGTATTATTTATTTATATGCTAATGTATAATAAGAAATTCTACTATAACATGTCAAAGGGATTTGGGTCATTTATTTGTAATTTTATGATAAGACAGAACGTAGATGCTCAGAATAAATCACACATGAAAATTAACATAATCCTAACTCAAAAAACGTAGTTTTGAGATATGGCGTTTCTCTTGAAATACAGCGTTTCAAAGATTTAAAAAATCATAGACTTACAATTAACGGCTTTGTTATATCGTTAGAAAAACATTATTTTACTTTGTATAACATCGAAAATAAAGTATTTAAACTTATATTTAAGGATTTACTAGAACCACTTTAAGTTAATACTATGTTGCCTACTCATTCAAATAATATTTTTTTACTGAGCGAACACCGTATCAAGTATGATGCGACTATACTACACAGACGCGGAGAGGGGCATGGCAACAGGCAAAACCGACTTAAAACGGAATCTTCTGAAGAAGCAACTGACTTAGAAATATGACTGATTTACCAGTTTGTAGAAAAGAAAATTCTGATTCGGAATCTATAAACAAATCAAAATTCTATATATTTTTTAGTTAGGACTATGTTGATTTTCATGTGCGAATGTTGTCTCATAATTTTACACATTTTTGGAGGATTTCTTGATTAAATTGATAAAAAGCAATTGTATTTTATTCTTATAACTTTTTAATTTTGCATTTTACAATGCTATTTTTATGTGATAAATCCCGTCAGGGCGACATGAGACTAGTTGCTTTTTTCTGGTATATTTTCTTGTTAAGTATTTTATTCTTTCAGATTGATTAGTAGTCGTAAATTTGAAAACCTATTAGTTATTTAAATTGTTAACATCCAAGACGAACCACTACTATAATAAAGTGACCATAATGTTAATAAATGGGAAGTGCCTCCGCTGCCGGCGCCGGTCGCTGATTTGGGAGTCGGCGCAGCGCGTGTAGCAAGTGGTGCAGGACAGTACGAACAAATATCACTCTAACTTTTTCTTTGACAAAATGACTAAAGGCTCTGCTTTCGATAGCGGGGCGAACCTGCCCCCTGTCAGCCAGGCCCCTGCCAGCGGCCTGTGAAGCGCCAGAGGCGACATTTTTTTTAAAGGACTACTTACAGAAATTCGACATACTTTTAATGACCTGAACATGAATATTTGACCCTTTACACGTGTCAATCCTATTTTGCCGCTAGCTATTTCGAGTGCCGGCGCCGGCAGCGGTTGTTTTACATCTCGGCTGCGGGCAGCGTATCACCGCCGGTTCCCAATGGCGATATTTTCGGGAGCCGGCGCTGGCAGCGGTGGCACTCCCTAATAAATATATCAAACCCCTAGCATGACCATTAAAACGCGATATGATATAGCTAGATTTTGACATTTGAGTGTCAATAACGATTTACGCTTTTAATATCACGTGGTATAGCGGTGCTCTTTCTATGGGGGCTGAAGTTGGTACGAATTCCCCTACAAGAATTACTAAAGCAATGTTACATAAATTATCATTTGCTCAGGCAGAATCTCAACAATGACTTTCTCACAGTCAGTATCTACTACTCGTACAACTCATTACCCCAAACTAAAGTTTTTATACTCGTATACTCGTTGAGGTGGATAGTTAAACAAAGAGTGGAGAAGCTCGAGATAAGCAATCTCCTTGCTGTATCAATATCAGCTAAAAGCATAGCAGATAGGTACTCTTAGCCTTCAACATACCTGATGTAAAGTTTGATAATGCTGAAGATGATAGCCAGCCTCTCCCGGAATCCTCAAGCACTGAGGAACTGGCTATCTTATCTCTAACTGCCGGAACACAACAATATAATTGTGGTAGTAGGCGGACTTACAACAAGTCCTACCACTAACCAAACCGAATACAGTATGTACCACTGCTGGGAATCGAACCCGGGACCCCTAGGTCTGATACCGGTAGTTGTACCACTAGAGCACAGAGGCGGTTAAATTTATATAATTATTTTCTAAACTGCAAAAGCCGAAGAACGGATTTTACTACAGAAGGCTTCGGTGTTACTTTATATTGTATGAAGACGTATCATCACAGAATATAGGTATGTGCGTATCATATTAAATACTTATAAATACTTTGTACTCTCAATGCACTCGACTACATTCACTTCAAATTCCTGCCTAACATTAGGTGGTGAAAATCTAGAACTTACATTTTATTATCTAGAACTTACATAAAGTTTTATTATTACTATTGAACCAATGTGAATCTTCATAAACTAATACTGTTTCAACAAGAGAAGTATCAGCCGCCAATAGTACGGTCTTAGGGCGACTACCACCAACTGTCAGTAAACACATTTAGCGCTAATCATTCTTAAAATGACGTTCCATTTTAGTCACTCATTTAAAGTGAAAAGTGACAGCGATGTTTTAAATATATTTAACGCTAAACGTATTTCTGCATTTGGCTCGCGTGGTGGGTCATGGCCCATTCACCTTTATCCATAAGGAAGGCCCGTGACTCAACAGTGGGGACTTTGAAAATGGCTGATGAATGGCTTATATCCATAGATATACCTCAAAGACAGGAATAACAGAATTTTACTTTTTGGAGGGTAGGAATTTGAAGAGTATTGAAAACAAAACGTTCTTATGACCTGATGGATTCTAAAAGATGACAGTAGGCCCCATGACTATGGAAAAAACAGCAATATTTCTTAGAATTCTACATATATTTTTTAGGTATGTAATCGAACAATCGTGTGTAGTGAGGTACTTATTGCACTTATCCTAATAGGTGATGTATAAACAGGTTTTTTTATAATTACACCCTTCCTAATACGGCATCCATTAGGAACCGCATAAAAAGTTAAAAAAGCAACCGTGCATGAATACGCAACTGATTTTGAAATAAAAAAGCGGTCTTGAACGAATCAATAATTGTAAATAGGTTCCACACATATAATTTTAAAATAATAAAGAAGCCAAATCTGTATATAAAACATACAAAACAATTTATTACTTCGGATTATGGACAGACAGTTACAAAACAACGAAATAAATTTCTCTTGTAACTGGTTACGAAAGTTTAGTTACCAAAATAGACAAGGGGGAATATTGTCATGTCACAAAAGTAGTAGTCGCTTAATTTTTGTCTATTATATATAGAAACTAGTAAATACGCACAGCTCTATTCACAACAGCACAGCGCTACTCCCGGCACCCTACAGCCCACCCAGGAGTCGTAATTTTGAATTATTGGAATTACATTCGCATACGAAATAGCAAGATTCGCATGCAAATTGCGGGGTTAAACATAAGAATTCGCATGCGAGCCTTGCGATAATTCGAGTGATTCAAAAATTCGACTCTTGTAGGTCTAAGATGAGCACTGCGACAAAAGTCTCTCGACGCTTATGTTTTAATGTATATTATATTATATTAAGGGCACTGTCTGTCTCTCTCACACCGTTCTGATATGACTATAAATTTCGTCTTTTAGTCGCGGCGCTCATCTTAGCCCTGCTGGTATATTTAAAGCTCGTGTGAATAGGCATCTTCGGCCTCTTCTTAATCTCTGATCCAGAATGAGGCCAAGAGTAAGTTTATTTTATATAAAAATCTCTTCTTGCCATTCCTCATACAATTACTTGACAACCTCTTAAACACCTCGCGCCTTTTATTACCGGCCGTAGTTGCATGAGGTTACTAATTTGTTGGTACAGCCTGTACAGCTTTCATTATACAGGATGGAAAAAAGGACGGTCGTCGGAAGGAAAAATACCCTAAATATTGATGTAAGTAAGGTACCATAAATTATGATGTTATTTATCTCATTTAAGCCGGTTCGATTCCTGGTGCAGGTAAGTAATTTATACTATGTAACCTGAAGAGTGTGCGAGAGAACTGCACGACCTTCTTCCTCCAGCCTCTTTCCACCATCGGGGTGCCAGACGCAGGTTAGCTTATCACCCGTCGTCTTTGACATTCCAGCGATCCGTGCCAAGCGCTTTCCTGACACAATTCTAATGCGAACCGCTAAAGAATGGAATGCGCTGCCTGCTCATGTGTTCCTCGATTCCAACAACCTTGGTCTCTTCAAGACGAGAGTGAATAGGCTATTTCTGGGCAAGCATGACCTTACCTTAGCACCTTAGACCACATCCTGTTAACAAGCACGACGGTCGGTGGTAAAATGCCTGCCCTGTTATTTATAAAAAATAATCTTTAAATGCAATTTTACTTAATTTTGTATTTGCCTATACTAAACGATATAAAGTTGTGTTGAGATACCTAGTTCATAAGCCGAGTCAACTTTAAAATACTTTTACGTGAAAACGTGAAATACCTCATTTCTGTGGACACAGTATTTTATCTAGCCACACTAGCCAATACT
Source organism: Chrysoteuchia culmella (assembly GCA_910589605.1). Taxonomy (NCBI): domain Eukaryota; kingdom Metazoa; phylum Arthropoda; class Insecta; order Lepidoptera; family Crambidae; genus Chrysoteuchia; species Chrysoteuchia culmella. The sequence goes on along the minus strand of OU342645.1, from coordinate 408,275 downwards.
TTATTTATAACGGGTATCTGCAAGTCTTCTAAAATCTATGATGGAACCCTAAAAACGGGCTTACGCTATAAACTCTATAGCTCTTAAATTCTAAGCGGTAGAGTCCACATTGAAATTTGTTGTCATTATGGTTTCTGTATCCGGACGTTGAGCGGTGAATAGTTCCCTAGTTGAGACGGACAGGTTGATGTTCCAACACTGCAGGAGTTGTGAACATGGCAACAACCCTTCGGGGAAATAGCAGAAACAAACAAAATCACACTGTTAATGCAAGTTTGTGAGAATGGATGGGTCGATGGATTTCTGTTACTCTTTCACTTAAAAACTAATGAAAGGATTTGGATCTTTGACATACAGATAGTAGGTAGCCTGGATTAAAGCAAAGAATTATTTTTCCTCTAAATTCGAATTCTCCTCTCGAATCTCTCTCTCTCGAATCGCGAATTTTCCTCTTATATTAAATATATTTCAAAATTGTAAATTTGTGCTTGGCTGTTGCTGATGGAACATGTTGTTACATGTTCCATTGTAAATGTTGTTGTTTCTGTTAAAGCTGATAAGTTTCTTGCGGCCGTTCTTCTTATCAGTTAAAAGATGTCCTGAATGGCTGGTAGGGGAAAAAAAAATTTGGACTATTCGAAAGAACTTATCTATAAGTCTATTTGAATAAAAATCTTTGACTTTGACTTTTATCCCGATATTCCCACAGGAACGGGAACCATGCGGGTAAAAGAGCGGGCGGCCGACAGGTTTATAGAAAAGAACAACTACTCTCCATTCCTCTAAGGGAGTCGTTCGGGTGGGAACTTGGAGATTTTAGAGTAAAAGAGAAGTTAATTTAAAAAGCGGTGTGAATGCAAGCAAGAAATAATCATAATATGAAAGAAATAAATATTGATTTCTGTACCTACTCTTCTAGAATGGTAACAACCAGTCAAATCCTAATGTAAATGTAACTCCAATAGGTAAATCGTAGATATAATCCTAAGAATTAAGATATAAGCTGTTCAGGGGGCCTACTGTCATCTTTTAGAATTCATCATGTCATAAGAACGTTTTGTTTGCAATACTCTTCAAATTCGTACCATGCCCTTCTACAAAGTAAAATTTTCGTATTCCTGACCATCGAGATATTATATCTATGAATATGAAATACCTACAAAAATATTAACTAAACTCGATGATGCTTTGTAATATTCGACTTTACTAGGCAGTTACTGAACATTCGCAAGAAAAATATCGATATTCGAAATACTTTATTAAATTACCGTGGACTGATGTATGACTGACTGACATAGGACAGGCAGCTGAATAGAGCAAGGATGGCCTTCTAGACGACCAGACAATACTAGAAAAATATAATATTTACTAATCACGCCGAGTTTATTTATTGTCTGAAATTCAAAAACTTAGAAGTGGATACCCAGGGGCCACGACAGTGCCTGATTTTTAAATGAATTTAGAAAATATTTTTAACACTTCATAAAATTCATCGTGAGGTTCTAATCATCCCCAGCTAAGAGTGATGCAAAGACAGGTGCATACACTCACGCCATTATCATCCCTAGCGGGATTGATAGAACATCAAAGCAGATTGAGAGGGAAGTTTAAAGGTGTTATTTATCTATCTATTTTAAACATAGCTTAGCAACGACGCCACATTTTGCATTGGTTGGGCCTAAAGTGAGAAATTCACGATCGTTCTACTCCACAACATTCCACGCCAACATTCCAAAGTAAGCCAAAAACCTCTCCGTGTGTGCGGAATATTACGTTGATTGAAATGGAACAGTAGTGGAAGCATAATATGATGTTGTTCGAAAAACAATAGTGACAGGGTTGTCAGCTTATTATTTAGGCTCTACGTCTATTGAAAGGATATTTACTATCTGTACATTCTATTTCACTCCCAGTCAAACATGCAAGCATTAAGCAAAGATCAAGCAGTTTCAAAATAAATGGAAAAATATCTCGCAAATCTTTAAACAGTACATGGAGTTGTAACGTTTCGCACACCTGGCTCGGTTCAGAGGAGTTCAATCAACCCTTACTAGCTTCCCGGAGCGGCACTACTGCGCAGGAGTCCCCGCGGGCCGGTCCGTCCCATCGCGCCTATTAGAAGGTTAGTCGCAAAATTGTATATATTTGTCATTGGCCATCAGCCATGTTAATGTCTCCACTGCTAAGGCTCCACTGGCCTTCCTTATCGGTGGATGAGGACAATTCATGCGGGTCAATGCGGATTGGAGGGTTTTAACGACTGTAAAAACGGTCGGGATCAACGGGTTAACGTTCCTTCCGTAGCACTAGCACGGTGAAGCTCGAGATAATAAAATGTTGGTCATCCGTCCTCTGACCGACCGTTGCGAAATCGCAGACCGAGCGCGCGAACCACTGTGCTACTGAGCTATTTGTATTTAATTACTATTTATTCGTGGGATATATGAGCTAACTAACCAGATCCAATGGGAACTGGACCTCTATTTTTGAATCACTCGTCGCGCGAGTGGCGAGGCGAACGAGGAGGCTATCAGGCGATTAACGACCTTGCAGTGCAGTTTTACGTGTATATCACATATTGTACAATTAAGATACTAGGTATATTTTATTTTATTTAACAAATTTTAATGTTGCTTTATGCGCCTGATACTAAATTAAGGCCGTTATTCTTCCGTGGGAGTAATAGGTTATTGTCAAGAATTTCTAAATTTGTTATTTCCATTCTGTATTCACAAGTATTGCACTAAATTCAAGCTCCAAAACTCTTTACTTTCACGATGATATTTTTCTCAGGTTAAAAACCACTTTTCTTTAATTGATAAATAATACTGGTGTACCAAATACGTAGTGAAAAAGTACCAAATACGTATTTGGTACGTTTTTCGAGATTTCGAGTTTTAAAATCTTCCGTCTGAGATATCGGTAGTCCGACAGCCAAATATTCGTACGTAAAGTTTTTTCTACTATAAAATTTATCTGCTTTGATTGACTAGACTAGACTGTTAATTGAAAACTGTGAAAGTGTTTTTTTTAAGCAGTTGTTTGCAAATGTTGTCCAAAAATAGATTTATCCTAAAGTCTTTTCTATAATTAGTCAGACAGTAATAAATATTAGACTGGAAAGGAAGAGATCATCCTAAATAAGAGTGAAGAAAGTTGGCCAGTCAATATACTGTCATATAGCTATATCTGTCAAAAGCTAGAAAAGAAGCAACACTTTCCCTCGACGAAAGTGTCAAATGACTTGTTTCGGACTAATTACGTATGGAGATTGTATTATTTATAGAAAACAAGATGAAGTCTTAAGTTGACGATATAATTTATTAATAACGCTAACTACATTTTTTAAATTAACTAGTAATATTTCTTATTTATACTTTATGCTATGAAAATCAAATTGTCTTTTCATTTACTCAATTACGTCTTTTAATAGATGACTTCATGATTCCATTAAAAATTAATGGCTGTTCAATCATAGAAACATTGGTTACATTATTGTTTTGCTAACATGTAGGTAATCTCAATGATTTACAATACAATTGACTACATAATTATATTATGTCGTCACGATTGTGTGGGTAAAAAACTGCTGGTTTTCCAAAAATTATCAGGTTGTTGGCAACACAGCGCTTGTTAACATTTTTAACCGACTTCAAAAAAGGAGGAGGTTATCAATTCGACGGTATTTTTTTTATTTTTTTTATATGTATGTTCCACCATAACTTCGCCAGTTGTTAACAGATTTTTATAATTCTTTTTTATCTGAAAGAAGATGGTTTATGTGTGGTCCCATATAATTTTTACGAAGATCTGGCTAGTAGTTTTTTCATAATCTTGAAAAATATCAATCACGTTTTGGCAAGTAGTCGTTTACCTAGATGACATTGTTGTGTATGGGCTGATTTTTAATGTAAGTAACGGCACATGATGTAACTAAAAAATCTGAAATAAAAACATTTTATAAAAAAATTCAAACCGACTTCAAAAAGTAAAAAATAAAACTTTTTTTTATAAAATGTTTTTTTCTATTTGTTTTGTTAAGTATATTCTATGTTTTACCTATAACACTATTGGATTAACTAGACATTTAACCCACTTGTTACTAGCGTTTGATATACGGATCATCATAACAATTAAAATATTGTTAACAATGTGTGTATTTTCTGATTCAATAATTTTGTTAAACATTTGTTGAATGTTCCCTTTATTTATTTAGTTTTCCTTTTTATACTTATGGTAAATTTTAAATAGAAAAATATTGGAAAAAATTAACTCGGCCACAAGTGAATTCTCAGACGGGAATCGAACCCGCGACCTTTGGAAATCCGGTCCAATTTATTAACCTATTTATAAAAAATCACAGGTATTGTACGAAAAAAGGTATATCCGTGACAACTGGGTTAACATGCATCAATGAAGAAGAACGTATTAAATAAACCTAATTACAACCTATGTATAAATAAATTTAATATGTTTAGCTGTAACGATAAAATAAAAACTATTTTTCATCCAGCAATACACACTAAGTTTTTTATTGAAAAGTTATTAATACGATAGACGGGATTTTTACCATATTTGTACTTATTTGTCGTGAAGTCCCCCGATATTTCGGCACAGTTGCATGGCGTCATGATCACGGAGTCGTCGTCTCAGCCACATGACACCCACAAAAATAGCATTGTTAAATGCAAAATTCATAAGACCTGTTTGGCGCAGGGGTACTAACCCCACCTTCTGCGCCAGAGGTCCCGGGTTCGATCCCCGGACAAAACAAATATTTGTGTGCATGAACATGTCTATTTGTCTTGGTCTGGAAGTTTAATATGTATATTATGTATGTATTTACAAAAAAAAAGTATATAAGTATGTTTATCCGTTATCTAGTATCCATAACACAAGTTCTTCATGATGCTTAACGTGGGCTAGATAATTGGTGTGATTGTATGGAAATATATATATATATATATATATATATATAAAGGCGTTTGGACAAGCTACGTCCTTCCCTTGTTCCATCTAGTAAGGCGGTCAAGCGCCAGCTCTTTGTGAGTTTCTAAAAAATCAATTAGAGCAGTTAAGTGCTCAACACTCGTCATCAGCTATTTTTATGTTCCAACTGCTGCGGCACTGGCCTTTCTTATAGATGGATGACGAGAACCGGCCATGACCCACCACGGGGGCCTAATGCGGATTGGTGGGTTTTAAATGCAGCCGGGACTAACAGCTTAATGTGCCTTCCGAAACACGGAGAACCTCGAGATAGTAAATTTTTGGTCACCCATTCCGTGACCGACCATTGTGAAAGTTGCTTAAACTCAACAATCGCAGGCCGAGCGCACGAACCTCTACAATACGGGTTCCTCAACACTTGCATTGTTAAAAATCAATTTTTGTTTACACCATAACTTGTCTTCAAAGTTTTCAAACTTGTGTTCAAAACTTCATGAAGCCATTGATGTCATTGACGGACACAGTTTTTGGTAAGGGCAATTGCAATACAATAACAGTCATACTATACCAATGTTTTCTATCTTTTTTTAACAATAAACATGCATTTTTAATAAATGTTGATATTTATAACGTAAAAAATATTATTTGTCGATATTAGTACATAAAATTCACAAAAAAAGTGCTTAAAACGTATTTAATTCACATTCCTTTCACAGTCCATTTCCATTCCATTTCACCATCGACATTATATCGAGACTTAAAAAACTTTTAGCAGAATACAAAATTTAGCACTATGGAAATGTTATGTCAATAGGATGTCGATAGAATGGAAATAGTTGATCGCTTATTGTCAAATAGCAGACTCGGGCAGCTTTTATAACTCACAGCGGCCGCTCGCGGTTTCAACTGCGTGGTCGGAATCGGAATAAAAATTCTATGTTACTAATAGTTAGAATGAAACTAATTTTAACCGCCTCTGTGGTCTAGTGGTACAACCATCGGTATCAGGCTCAGGGGTCCCGGGTTCGATTCCCAGCGGGGGTGCATATTGTATTCGGTTTGGTTGGTGGTAGGACTTGTTGTAAGTCCGCCTGGCTAGCTACCACCATCTTATCTAAGTCTGACGCCATAACAACAATGTTTTCAGCATTGTTGTGTTCCAGCAGTTAAAGATAAGATAGCCAGCTCCTCCATGATTGAGGATTCCGGGAAAGGCTCGCTTCCATCTTCAGCCTTATCAATACTTAACAGAAGGTATGATGAAGGATAAGAGTCTCAACGCCGTTCATAAAAAAAAAAAATAAAAAAAAAAAAAAATCAAGTCGATTGGTTGCTTAGTTAAGGCGTAAGGGAAAGAAAAACAAACACACTTTTGCATTAATAATATTACTTATTAGGATTAGTATTAGGATTTAGTTAAAATGTTGATCATCATTCTTCTTTAATAAGCAAGTCAACATACCAGTTTTGTTTAGAATTTTATGAAAAGGAAAAAATACTTTTGTCTCAACTTAACCAAGTTTTGCAAAAATATATATTTTCTTTAGACATTATGGTGTAAAAAACCGGACTGACAATACTTAAAATGTTATTAAATTCGGTGTGTTAAAGGAAGAAATCATTTTATTATTTTTCCAGATGCAGTGCTTCATCTGCGTGACTTATATAATCATTCTGTGCAGTGCACATCCAGCCAAAGATAAATCATTGATAAATCCACACCAAAAGCGATCACTATTCCGTGACGTTATAGAGTCATTCAGAATTCGTGCTCAGCTCCCGGAAAATCTAAATCAAAACATAGAAAACACTATTGGACAATTTTACGAACGAGACAACTATGAAAATGAGTTGCCTCAGATACCGAGTGATGCTGATTTTATTCCAAGACGTAACGATCGCATAGAAATGCCTCCACTCAAATATAGGTTCCCTAAATCATTGATGGAAAACGCGGAAGAAAAAAAGAGCAACGATACAAAAGAAGAAATAGTGCTTTTCATCAACACACACGACAAAGCTACGAAACCTCCGCCAAAGCCTAAAAAACAGAAGCGCCCACAAATAACTAACAAAAATAAAACCCCTAACAAAGATGCAGAAGACGAGGGTACTACTCAAATACCTGAAAGCTACATACCGATGTCTAACACGATGACCGGTGAAAGCCAAATCGGTAACCGAGAATCTCAAACAGTGGTCAAACCGACAGTAATTGTGAATTTCCGAGGATCTCTTAGTCATAGAGATAGTGATATTAGACTCGAAAGTAGAAGCGATAATTACACACTGGATTCCGCAAAAAATATATTCAATATAAACCAGGAAGTAAACTTCGAGAAGAAGAAAGACAATAAACCTCGTGATGGTAAGCCAAAAGGTCCTGATGTGAAACAACAATTGAGTATTATAGAGACTAATAAAGCTCAGCCCAAAGTTGAAGAAGATATGTTGATGTGCGAAACAGCAACGTGGAACTCGCAAAAGAAAAACCGAGAGGGCCGTAAAATAGACAGCGTGCTACAAATATTGTTTTCAATATAATTTAATAAAAATACAGTACACAGCGATAAAAAATGCACTTTGAATTAAAAACGGAGTCTCTTTCTTACACTTGGAGCGATATGTGACCTTTGGTCGCCAGTCGTACAATGTTCTATAAAAACCTTTACAAGCCCATTACAACGCTTTAGCTCAACGTGAATTTTTTATCGCCGGTTACTCTAATTTAGCTTTAAATTTTACTTTTTCCAGTTTAAGTTCATTTTAAGTTCTCAAATAACAGTTCTGTGGCCCTACCGCTTAAGTGTCGTCGAGTATTAACTGACTATGGAAAACGAATCTTATTATATTAGGACGATAACGTTATAACGCCATCGGCTGTCAGAGTGAAGTTGACAGCGATGCCGACGGCACTTTCGTGGTAGGCCCACTGGTTTCATTCATCTAATATTAATAATAGACTTAAATTTAAATATTATAAATCGAAGGAAACCAAAATATTAAAATTGTGTAAAGCTGATACGTTTTTATACTTTTGATAAATTTATGTCCAATGCTCTAACCGCTGACCTACCCTGACTTAAAAAAAGTCTCGGTAGCTCAGTGGTTAGAGCATTGGACAGGATTTCCAAAGGTCGTGGGTTCGAGTCCCATCTGAGAATTCTCTTGTGGCCGAGTTGTTTTTTACCAATATTTTTCTATTTAAAAATTTATCATAAGTATAAAAATCGCATTGAAAAATGCAAAATTTCAACAATCATAAACTGATATACTTAATAAAAAAATGCTAATAATGCTAAACGGTAGGTACACAAATTGATCAAAAGTCGAAATAATGTTACGAGCTCAAGTTTGTGATAATGACCGTATTATAGTGCAATATTTTTTTAAACTTGATAATAAACGTTTGAAATATTACTTTAAGCTTTTTGATGACACATAAAGTTGCTATATTATTTTATCACGTTAAAGTACAACTTCCTTTTTAGTTTTATTAGTTGCTCCGTTATGTCTCAATGGGCCTACGCTCACTACAAAAACGTTCATGTTTGGTTTAACTAAAAAATTAAATGTTTGAACAAATGTTGTGGCTATGTTAATAACTTCGAAGTTAAATGTGAAATTTATTACAATATTGATCAAACAACGCAAGTATTTTCAACTTAAAATTATTCATGAAAAAGGCTACATTAAAATTTTCTGTGTTAACCTTCGAGTCATGAAACATAATAGATATTTCATTGTTCTCTGGACACCGACCGGAGCGGTCTCCTGTGGGCCTACCATCATGTCATACGAACGTTTTGTTTGCGTTTTATTTTTACTGAAGTTGAAGTTGACACTCTTCACACATTGGAGGCAATTATTGAGCGAAGACGTCACAAAACTTCCGGCAAAAAACAAGCTTACTTTGAGAGATAATAGCATAGTAAGATGAAAAACAATACTGCGCTTAGAGATGGCGGTAGGCGCCAAATGAAGAATTTAAGCAACATCATGCTCATCATCAAACACACACATCAAATATCATAAAAATATATGTGAAATTACTCTCTTATATGGCAGATTAGGGTTATGAGGATTGCTCCTCTCAAGAATGTTTGTTGTAATTCTCACTTCCTTTCCGACTACTTAACTAGTTAATAGTTATTGTTAGAAAAAACTGTATTTAGCCCAATAAATAATATCACTTAGGTTATCGAACTGAGTGACATATTTATGATCAGTAACAAACACAGTTTCTACAAGTTTATCGATATATTAAAAAGATGAAATCGTTTTATTGCAGATCAAAACCTGATAAGCAGTGATTGAAATGTAATTTAAGTGTCTCAACATTTTGATCTTTCCGTATTTTTATGATTGGAAACCAATATTTTGGTCCATTAAGCTATCCTAATTCAATCAAGCACATTATACTGGTTTAAACAGTTTTAAATAGTTATAACTTTTAAGCTTCAAATATATCCACTACTAGCGGCTGCTCGCGGTTTCACCCGCGTGGTTCCCGTTCCCGTGGGAATATCGGGATAAAGAGTATCCAATGTTCAAAACCAGGCTGTCTTCTATCTGTGTAGAAGATTCTATCTAGTTTATTCGTTACAAACAAACAATCAAATCTTTTCCTTTTTATAATATTTGTTTAAAAATAGATTCAGTTAGAATTTCAGTACATTTAGAAGTAGTATCCTAATGTAGTAATTAAACTGTCCTTGTATTATTTCATTAAATCTTTGCGTAAAACGCAAAAAAATGACTGAGACAGACAAAAACATTAACTATTATTTGTAATCTATGTCCCAGCCATAATAAGAAGCATTTGTTGTTTTTGAAAAATATTTGAAACTAGATTTAGCTTTGTTTCTCATTCATTAACAAAACAAAAATCAAAGCGATTTTGTTATCAGAATAACAAAGCAAAAGTCACTTATCGAATAATAATCATCTCTGTTGCACCTACATTTTCACCTTTTTAGTGCTTACCTCAACCTAATCATAAACTTCAATATTTAAACTAACAAGTTTACCGAAGACTTCAATTTAATATCCAGTTAATAAAAAACCAAATAAGCAACATGAGTCGTTAAAGCTAACGACGAGGTTCTCATTATGTTGCCATTTTCTTGTAACCGTCCGTCCCAGTTATATTGAAAGAGATCTTTATAATTTTTACCTTTTGTTCAAACCTAATCATTAGATACTTGTAACATAGATATAGCTTCTAGCTACGATTTTATCTTTAAACCTTGTTCAAATGAAACGGTATTACCAATAAAATCAAACGTTCACCACTATGAACCAAATATGCCGAATCGTTACGTTAAACTCGGAGATATTACCATTCGTCGTCGTTTCCTTTCTGAACGATTAATTTACGTATAAATGATATAATTTAACAGTTAAGTTTTAGTTTATTATGTCTCTGAAGTTTATTTTGAGAGTCAATGCGTGTTAAGTTTGCTTTTATCATTGCTTACATTTTTATACTGTATGATTAATATTATTTTCTAGTCTATGTATTTTGCTCTTTTGTCTCTTCTTGTCATTTTTCACTCATTCTATATTTTTTCCTTCTAAGTACATTTGTAATTTTCTTCAATATAAATTTACCTGATTTTATTTAAAGTATCATTTCTTTCAACGACCCTTTGGGAATTGTACAATGCGTTTGTTCGCTTTTAAGTCATGGAGAGCTTCGGAAAATATCGAATATGAATTGCATAAAGAGACTGTTGTGTCAGAAGCCAGCCAGAAGTTGATACAGTTTAGTTGAGGGTGACTGAACTGGCAAAATTATAGTAGTGTTAATATTTTTATCAAAGTTACTGTACACCTTTTTTAAGGAAATAGGTAAGTATTTTTATGTTAAATAACGTATTCATTCGCCATCATTAATCTTATAATACGCTAATGATCTCATGTTCATTAGCTTTACTTTTGGAAATATGAAAGAATGTCTGAGTTTTGACCCCTTAAACGGTAAATCATTATACAACATTGCGTAAATATATGTAGTTATAGAAGTTTTATCTTAGTATCAGCCACACGACAACCATCCTAAGGACCTCCACAACAATCAGTCCTATTCTGCCCACATCGAGCGGGTTTCCACGACCTTCACCAGATCTTCGGTCACCTTGTCAGTGACCCAACACTGCCGCTTCATAATAACTCAAACAATTACGTCGGTTACTTCAGTTCACCTGAGGATCTCCGTATTAGACAGACGGTATATATTATAGATATGCGGCAACTATTTGTTGAAATTTGAGTAATCTCTAGGGAACACGCCATAATCGCACCACAGGTGGGCAACCACTGTGTTTTTTTTACATTAAATAGACTTGCTTTTGGCCTCATTCTGAATCGTTATATTTAAATAAGAGGCTGAAGATGTTGCGAAATTGCCTAGAAAATGCCTTCACTCGAGCTTTAAATATACCAGGGTTATGCTCCCGGGAATACAGACAGGCAGGGAATTCCACTTCCTGGCTGTACGCATAATAAAAGATGAAGAGAAGCTCTTTGTACGCAGATGACGAATATCAACCAGGTAGGGGTGTTAGCCCGCAGTACGTTTGGACTCCTGCTGGTAGAACGAATTTACACGAATATGATTGCTTGTTTTCAAAGCTTAAATTATCAAAGCAATCCTATTAATGAAAAAACCCCCATTTTTTTATAAAAAAAATCTTTAAAATAAAATTAGAGAAATTTAATTTTTTTGGGTTTTTTTTTGTAGGGGGTTTGTTTTTTTAATTTATAAATTTGATATTTATTTCATCCTTTTTAAAATACACACAAAATTAAAAAAACCGCATTGAAATACGAATATTTATGTACAGAAAGACAAAAAAAAATTGCCGCCATTTTTTTTTTGCTGCACCTAAATTTGAACAGGGTGTACATTATTTTAGTCAAAGCACTACCTTTGTATCTTTTACCGTTTCGGAGGGCAGTTGACCATCTCCATAAATGGCCAGATGGTTTTTGATCAAACATGGCTAAGAACCATCTCGATTAATTTAGCTTTCAATAAAAAAAAAACCGCATTAAAATCGCTTTATTCGTTAAGGCTCTACGAATATACGTAGAGACAGACAGACAGACAGTCAGACAGGCAGACATAGGCTTCAAACTTATAACACCCCTCTTTGCGCTGCGTCGGGGGTTAAAAATCAGACACACACCGTTAGCAACGTAGCTTAGCTAATCTTACGTGCGATCGCAGGCACTTCTCAGTAATGAACTTGACCGCGACAAGTAAACAAAAATTAACGAGTTTACTACAAGAAAGTGACCGTTCGTCGCAAACCAGTTTGTGGCATTGTGTATCTGTAGTACAGTCAACAGCACGTCACCTTTATAGTTTAATATTGAGAGCGCCCTTATCTCGCTCGTAATAGCGGCGGTTTTCTTAACACTCTCTATAACTGTTTCTTCTCTTATCTATGTACTCCTTCTATATCGCTGTAGTGTTTGTGTGAACTGTGTGTACGTGAATTAAATGTTTCTTCTGTGCTGTATTGAAAAAGGACTAATTCTCATTTCGTACGTACCTACCTGTCACCCATTTACCACTTCAAGTGTAAAGCTGATGCACTGATCGACATCAAATCAAAATGTACAATTGTACAGACAACGGTAACTACGGTTTGTCTCCACGTCCTTCATGAAAAAAAAATGTCGAATTTCTACAGAGAATTCCGAACTCAACGCCTTACGTCTTAAAGTTTAAAGTCGATTGGAGAAATTCGACAAAGTCAAAGTCAAAGATTTTTATTCAAATAGACATAGATAAGTACTTTCGAATAGTCCAACAAGCCATTTTTCCCTACGAGCCATTCAGGACATCTTTTAACTGATAAGAAGAACGGCCGCAAGAAACTTATCAGCTTTAACAGAAACAACAACATTTACAATGGAACATGTTGTTGCCAAATACAAATTTACAATTTTGAAATTTATTTAAAATAAGAGGAAAATTTTAAGAGAGGAAGGAGAGGACAGCTTTTAAAAGCTGTATCTGCTATTGACCGCACATGTAGATCTTGCGTCTTTGTCGTGTTTGCAATACGAGCTATTTTTGTAGAGCTGTTACGCTTGATGCGACGGTGATTGTACCATGACTGCCCAGGCTATACTTATCTGTATCAGTCACTCATATTTATCATTTGAATGGAAGAAAGTGAAACTAATGATAGATTTCTTTGTTCTAATGATGAGTTTTGGTAAAAGTTTTCTGTAATTGTATGCAAGTTACAACAATGTTTTTAGCATTGTTGTGTTCCGGCAGTTAGAGATAAAATAGCCAGCTCCTCAGTGATTGGGATTCCGGGAGAGACTCGGTTACATCTTCAGCCTTATCAATACTTAACATCAGGTATAATGAAGAGTTTCCCCATTGTTCATAAAAAAGTAGAGGTTTTTTTAAATAAAATATTTCTTACGGATTATTTAAAAACATGTTTCGAATTTTATCACACTAGATTTCAATATTCTGGGTAAAATCGTGGGTACAAAAGCAAATGTATGAAATACTTCTTTTTTTAAGGGTGGTGACGTGTGACAGTCCACATACCCCTTACATGTTTTCTGTGATATAAAATAATAATAATACTACAAATATTATAAATGTAAAAGTATGTCAGTTCGTTTGTTTGTTTGTTACTCTTTCACGCAACAGCTTCTGAACGGATTCCTCTTATATTAAGTATTCAAGATTGTAGATTTGTGTTTGGCAACAACATGTTCCATTGTAAATGTTGTTGTTTCTGTTAAAGCTGATAAGTTTCTTGCGGCCGTTCTTCTTATCAGTTAAAAGATGTCCTGAATGGCTGGTAGGGAAAAAAAATTGTTGGACTAATCGAAAGTACTTATCTACAAGTCTATTTGAATAAAAATCTTTGACTTTGGATTTTATTTGGATGAAACTTGTCACACAGATACTAGATAGCCTAGATTAAAACATATGATACTTTCATCCCGTATCATCATCTTCATACTACATCCCGATATTCCTACGGGAACGGGAACCATGCGGGTGAATCTGCGGGCAGCCGCTATTAAAATTATAAATCACAATAATTATCTAGTGCATGGAATTTTATCTCAGAATGGATACGGTTTAAAGATGTGCTTTCTCAATAACTATTGTTCGTACATACGAGTATACCTACTCTATGGATTGAACAAGGTTTGAATGCTGTGCAGGGATATTCGAAAAGGCGCCAACCATCTATACATTCGTGGCATTGTCCTTTTCATTATTTGTTTTATGGTAATGCATAAACATACTTATATACTTACTTTTTTCAAGATGTTCATGCACACAAGTGTTTGTTGTGTACGTGAATCGAACCCCGGAGCTCTGCGCTGAAGGCAGGTAGTCAGATATTAACGTTATCACACTCCATAGTTGCTAATGATAGTGTAGTGTATTGTGTTGCTAGTGCTGTATTTTTTTTATACACTCAAACCAATTAACCCAAAGTAAGCACTGTAAGGCTTGTGTTATAGGATACTTGGGTAACGGATATAAATACATATGTAAGTATTTATGTGTAGAAGTATATATAAAAGTCCATGACTCCGGTAGAAATGCTCGTATTCATCATACACACATTCGCCCCTACCGGGATTCAAACCCAGGACCTCAGAGTAGGCGACACCTTGAAACCGGTGTATGTACCACTCTACCACGGAGGTCGTCAAATATTTTTGACGTCGTCAAATAGTTTTATTAGTCAAATATTATTAAACAATAGTTTAATATAATACCAAATTAAAAAATATTAGATACACTACATCGAAGATAGCCAAGGATTAAAGAAAGTTAGTAAAATTCCAAAATAATAAAAAAATAACAAACTATGAAACAGACAACTTTCCCACATTAATTTTATAGCACCAGATTGTGCATTTGAAATTAAATCTGAACCAGAAATCTCGTTTTAATTTCTGGTACATAAATCAATCGGATGGCCGACGTAATGGCTGTGATCGCAGCCATTATGTCTAGATATCGATAATAATTATCGATAAAACGTACCTGGCATTAGGCACCGTTAATAAATCACTGGGAGGCTAACGCCATCTCCAAGCGCAGTTTTGTTCAATCTTACCATGCTATTTACTACTACGAATGTCTTAAAGTAAGCTTGTTTTTTGACGGAAGTTTTGTAACGCCTTCGATTAATCATCGCATCTAAAGTGTGTCAAAATAAGACAACTTCAATAAAAACAAAAACAAACGTTTTTATAACATGATGGTTTCTTATAGATCGTGGTAGGCCCGCTGAACAACGTTCAAGTTCAAGATCAACAATGTTGTTTAACAAGTAGGGTTGTGCCACAAGTCCACATCCCATCGAAATAGGCACGAATAAATATTAACAAGAAAATATATTAAGAAAAAACAACTTTTCTCATGTCGCCCTGGCGGGCATGAGACTCGTTGTTTTTTCTTAGTACATTTTCTCGTTTAATATTTATCACATAAAAATAGCACTGTGAAATGCAAAATTAAAAATTTATAATTTAGATACGAATAATTAACGAAAACATATAGGTCACAGTTTTTATGACAGGGAAGGATAAAC
Source organism: Chrysoteuchia culmella (assembly GCA_910589605.1). Classification (NCBI taxonomy): domain Eukaryota; kingdom Metazoa; phylum Arthropoda; class Insecta; order Lepidoptera; family Crambidae; genus Chrysoteuchia; species Chrysoteuchia culmella. The sequence continues at coordinate 392,721 of OU342645.1, read as the reverse complement.
TTCTTTCGCAATGTCTGAAAGAATAACATTTCCCTATTACAAGACAATAAATTTTACTCATATCTGTCATATTTTATACCAACATCATCAGTTTTATGATTTTCTCCCTTTTGCATTTTTTATGCTATTTTAAGAAAATCAACTCGGCCACAAGTAAATTCTCAGACCTTTGGGAATCCAGCCCACTGCTCTTACCACTGAGCTACCGAAACTTAATTTTTTTTTGCTTAAATGAAGTTATGATTCAAATACAAAAATCAGAACATATTTCAAAAATTATACTTTATGTATGCATACAGTAACTATATTAGTATGAATTTTCTCACAACGTGAGAAAATGTTTTTTTTTAATGATACGGTTCAGTATTGCTGTCATGTCACTTGCTTACCGGTTATTTTTTTTGTTTTGAGCGTCTTGTATAGAAACTCAAGACACTAAATTCGCCATTTGTCTGATTTTGTTTTACAAATAAATCATAAACGTTAACAAAAAACATGAAATACACACGATCGCTCAAATTGAAGTATCTTTATCAAACAAAAAACCTTAAAGCCTTAAAAACCATAGGACATTGACCGCAGCTGAACCGCTAACAAAACAGCCTAAAAACGACTTCGTAATATGTAATGATTCACAAAAGGTCCTTCGTTGAATAATTTACACGAAATTGGATGGTTCATAATAATGTATTTATAACTTGACTTAGTTTTTTAAAGACATGACAGCTTTATGATTTTAGATTTTTTGCATTTTTCAATGCTATTTTGTATTTTTTTTTAAAGTATTGGAAATTACAGATTTAGTTAATTGAAGATAAGGAGTTATGTTCTTCAAAACTTACTCAAGCAAAACAACTTAGTATTAAAAACTTTTTGTGATAGATTATTCAAGGAAGTATAATTGCAATTAAAGTTTAGTAAATAATTTTTCCATTGCTTTTCTGGGCAAAAATATGTTGAACTGTATTGAATCGACTGAAAACCAAACAATTATGCTATAATGACTTACACATTTACAATGGGTAACATAAAAAATGAGAAACCATTTGCTTTCCATATTTTTAACACATCATTATTTTTTGTCTTTAATTAAGTCGGTATTGACATGTGTGTTGACCCGAAGCGCACTCTTAGTGAAAAGTAACAAAAAATAAGCTCTAAAAATCGACAAGAAACATTTATTAGCAAGGAAGCTTTCACATTTAACATCCCTAATATATTACTATTGAAACTCGAATTATTAACACTCGCATTGCACTTTCATTATTCTAAGCAAATTATGTATTTTTAACCGACTTAAAAAAAGGAGGAGGTTCTCAAGTCGACTGTATTTATTTTTTATTTTTTTTTATGTATGTTCTACCATAACTTCGCCAGTTGTTAACAGATTTTTATAATTCTTTTTTTATCTGAAAGAAAATGGTATATGTGTGGTCCCATATAATTTTTACGAAGATCTGGCAAGTAGTTTTTTCATAATCCTGAAAAATATCAATCACCTTTTGGCAAGTAGTCGTATACCTAGATGACATCATTGTTGTGTATGGGCTGATTTTTTGTGTAAGTAACGGCACATAATGTAACAAAAAAATCTGAAATTAAAACATTTTATAAAAAAAAATCAAACCGACTTCAAAAAGTAAAAAATAAAACTTTTGGAGTCGGTGCTAGTTAGCTAAGGCCAAAAAAAAATTGTTAATAGAAGTGCAATGTAGAATGCTTTGGCTGGCACCGACTCCAAAAGTTTTATTTTTTACTTTTTGAAGTCGGTTTGATTTTTTTTTATAAAATGTTTTTTATATTTAAAAAAAACAATGATTGCTTTATGTTTACTTATCAGAACCAATTATGATTACTGTTATGTAATAACTAATGTCATAAAAAACTTTGCTTTACACGTTTTGAGCAGATAAAGCTAGTTTTGCAGGTGAAAAACTAGCTTTATCTGCTGTGTGTGACACAGGTGTGTCAATATGTTAAAAAGGCTATAAAATCATACAACACTTGTCATATTAACACTTTAATTTTAACTGAAACGCCTTATAATAAAAAAGGAAATACTCATTATAATAAAGCTACGAGTATTTTATTTATTTATTAACACAAACACAATATCATGACAGGACATATCCCAATTCGATAAAGTGGTCCCTATTGCCTATAACATATAACATATAATGATACTTTGGAAAATTCACTCAGAGAACATGAAAAAATATCAGTCTTTTGGGAAATTTCGTTGAGTGTGTGCAGAGCGCGCGTGATCGGGGCTTTACTAAGCAAATTAGTCCTGCCTCGTGGTATCATCAGCAGCCGTGGCTGTCGCCTCCTCCCCACATAATTGTCAGGGGCCTGCAACCTCACCTCCTTTAGCAATTCCGGATTTGAAATTTTACCCCGCAATAATTTAAATAAATATACTACAAGTGCCAAGTCCCTTCTAGCCGCCAATGTATTATACCCAACCATACCCAGAACAAATAAGGTTGGGTACATTAACGGATAGTAGGGATACACACCATATAATTTTAAGTACAAATAACGCACAAATTTGTTTTGTATTTTCTCCAACATGTTACTATATTTAGTTTCATGTGGCGACCATATGACTGCGTTGCATTCCAATTGACTCCTAATGAGTGCATTATATAATGCCGTAATGGCCTTTATGTTTGTGAAATTTTGTGCTCTTCTCAATATAAATCCTAAACTTCTATAGGCTTTTTTACAAACAGTAACTATGTGATTTAGGAATGTCAACTCGGTGTCCATAAGCACGCCCAAGTCCCGAACTGTTTCAGTTCGCTCCATCACTTCTCCATCACTTTATAAACTTTAAACACCTATTTTAAGCTTATAATTTTGTCATAAGGGTTAAAAATAACCAATCCAATTCTTAAAGGCAAAAATCTCACATAAAAACGCGACAAAAACACATCGTTGGAACCACATCGAGATTCGAGAAAGTGAAAGGTGTTAGGGCCCGTCGTGATTCGGCGTTTAGCAAAAAGCTGCGCGGATCTCTGAAGCTTCGGAGTAGCGAGACAGACGCTGCTGAGTACGCACGTCTTGCGACTTTTTGTAATATTATTTTATCGATACCGACGTAATGGCTCAACACTATTTACTTGGATTCGCGGTAAGTTTTCGTGTTTTTTTTATTTAGCGGTTAATATAATAATAACTTTATTGAAAGAAAGGATTTGCACTGAAAAATTGCTGAAAATATAAAAATATGTAACTCTAGAGTGTCGTAACTCCCAAAATCATAATTCTTTGATTATTGAGATATTTTAAATATTTGAAGTTATTTAAACGTGGTCTAAAGTTAGCCTTAAAACGAAATCAGGGACCTTATCAGTTTTAAAACAGGTCAAACTTTAGACCACGTTATGTACTAACATCATAATTGTTAAAGTCAAAAACTTTGGAAAAAAACAAACCGACATAATAACAGACCCAGATATTATTTACAAACTGTAAATTGTCTGAAATTAATTATGTAAAAATATAGGACAATATTCGTTATATTATTTAACAATTTATGTGTCATCATCATCATCAGCCCATTACCGTCCACTGCTGGACATAGGCCTCTCCAAATGCACGCCACCGAGCGCGATCCGCGGCTACTCTCATCCAGCTCTTTTAATTAAAGATATTTCGGAGCTCCTTTAGCACAGATTTGCCACCTGCTTTGAGGAGTTTAGATGTAATATCGTCCTCGCGTGTTTTATTTTATTTATGTGTGCTTGATGTAACAGTATCTAGAACAGCTAAAATATAATAGACTAGCTTCCGCCCGCGTCTTCGTTCGCGTGAAAATTCGAGAAAATCCTTATGGAACCTTTGATCAGGTTAGGAATTGGTAAAAAACTGAGAAAATGGTTATATTTTTACTATTTTTTTTTTCAATTTATTTGACATAATAAAACTTTTACACTGTTGACAAGCGCACCAAAAATCGCTAGGATTTGTCCGGTGTGCTGTGAGTACGTAATTTAATTCACGTATCTATAAAAAGATTATAAAGAAAGAAGATTAATGTTGGACTACTTAACTTAGGTACTGATTACTAATTAAACATTTACACATTAAGTTTCTCTAAGTGACATAATGTTTCATAAACACAAAAAAAAACAGTGTAATTATTGACTTTAAAAATACTGACATCAAACACTATCAAATTATCTTATGTTAAGTTCATTTAAAAAAAAAACCTACAGTATCTACTACAATACCACATTCCACACATCTGTTTGTTTTGCCACAATAGTCATTAGACTTAACCGCCCGTGTTAGTCTGTCTAGTGGTAGCACCCTTCGGTATCAGGTACAGAGGTCTCGATTCTCAGAGGGTGTACAGTCGGGAACTTTCAGGTTGACCAGTAGAGATTTTTTAGATAGCTTTACTTAAAAAAGTAATCGATCTAAGGATCACTTTATCACGAAGTATTGTAATGTTCCAAAGACCGAACGACATCGAAATGCCTAAGTATATTTAATTTTTTTCCTACAAAAGTTGAACTCTTATTTCAACCCTTTAGAACTTCAAAAACTTTGGACTTCAAAATCAATGCCATTTTCGGAATCAACATCCCATAAAACTTTGATAACGACATACATATAAATTTTTATATAAGTTACCCCTTTTGACCCCTTAGGGGTATATTTTCGAAAAATTACGAAATATGTGTTTGTTTGTTTGTATTTTATTTCCAACCATAAGCCTTATAAAAAATATTATGTGACTTTTACTTTATAAATAAAGGACTTTTCTTAAACAACTTCATCCCCCCTTTTACCACTTTGGGGGTGGAGTTATCAGAAACACTGAAACATGTTACTTAATGTTTATTTTTAATCGTCAACCTAAATACAAAATTTCAGAAGATCCTAACTTCAAAATTCACGGACATTTATACATACGTTTATTCCTCGTGTTACCCCTTTAGGGGTGGAATATCCAAAAAATCCCTCCTTAGTGGATGCCTACACTATATGTATAAGGTATCTTAGTGCAAAATTTCAATTTTCAACCGTTTGGGCTGTAAGTTTATAGATTAGTCAGTCACCTTTGAATTTTATATATTTGAATAATAATAATAATAGTCAATAAAAAAAATCTCAAACATGCTTGGAAACATGAGCATTATTTTCGAGATAAATCGCTGTATATTGCTGTACTGGCCACATACATGCAAGCAGCGGCCGGCAAAAGTTGTATGAAAATCCATGTCTTGTTTAGCGGCGAAATAAATTACATAGTAAACTCATATCTGTCGTGTAATTTTAAAATGGGACGAGCTTTTACTCCGAAATATAGCAACCAAGGAGGAAACTTATCAAAGGTTTTACATTAATTTCGAACTGGCTTGCAAATAGAAAGCTGATTTAGAAAAAAAAAACAAATGAACACATTCAAATATTTGTGTTCGTTGTTCGTCTAATTTCGAAAAGTAGTTTTAATTTCCGCGCATTATTAGGAAAAGTACTATACAAGCCTTGGCCACAACCAGGCATTGATGGACTTACGTATGTGTGCCTCAGCTTCGCCTTGGCCCATATTTACACGTTCGTCCATCAATGCCTCTTTGCTGGCCGCTGCATTAATCTATACAAATATTATAAAGTTGAAGAGTTTGTTTGTTTGAACGCGCTAATCTCAGGAACTACTGGACCGATTTAGAAAATTCTTAGACCATTAGAAAGCTACATTTCTCCCGAATGACATAGGCTATATTTTATCCCGATATTCCCACGGGAACGGGCACCACGCGGGTAAAACCGCGAGGATCCGCTAGTGTACTATAATGGTATTTGGTTTCATTAGTAGATACTGAAAATCCAGGAGTTTGGTTGTGTAAAACAATCTTTAAATTTGTCAGCTCATATCGTATCTGATCCGCTGCAATTTGTATTGAATTTGACATAAATGATATGGAATATGAACTTTCAAATGAATACGATGACTACATAATCCAATCACCTATTACTGGAGACCATTTTTTTATTATTCAATAGATTTCAAAATTAATACTGCAACTGGCCAAGAAAATCACTTTTCTTGGTCAGTTGGCTTATTCACTTTTCTACTTACGTCATTTGCTATCGCAACTAAAAACACCTTTTCTTTTTCTACATTTTTTACTTGAGAGGTTACTTGTGTCCGTTTTACACATAAGACCCATTCACTTTGACAAAGTTAATAGCTCTTCTCAAGTTTCTCGAGCTACAACTGTGGCATATCAATATTGCGGTGATGTCGACCTTATTTTACTCTTGTTACCAGACAGTAAAATACTGTAATAACAACGTGTTCGAAGATATCGGTTTACTGATTTTTCTAATTAAAAGTTTACTATATGTAAGCTTTTGTATGTCGCACTTTAGTTTTTAGCTTTGTCACTTTGTGTTAATTTTATCTACTAATAACGATGTTGACAATTGTCTGGCCTGGCATAGGAATTTAGTCTCCATACTATTGGACAATGTACCGATATAGTAACTTTAATCGACTACTTTCTTAATATGATATGCCCTGTGTTTGGCAACAACATGTTCCATTGTAAATGTTGTTGTTTCTGCTAAGGCTGATAAGTTTCTTGCGGCCGTTCTTCTTATCAGTTAAAAGATGTCCTGAATGGCTGGTAGGGAAAAAAATGTTGGACTATTCGAAAGTACTTATCTATAAGTCTATTTGAATAAAAATCTTTGACTTTGACTTTGACCTGTAAGCATAATTAGTTACTGCCAAAAACAATTATATAAATCGTAATTATGAGTTCATAATGAAGCTTTACGGATTAATAAGAAATAGATTCAGAATTATTGTTAAGATTTAAGTCTGTAAATTGGCAGTAATCTAAAGTTATTTCGCTTTTAATTACTTAAACATCACATAAACAAAGAAAGTGTAAAATCGAGCCTTACGGGAAAAAAATGATAAACAAGAATCATAATTATGTAAGTATTATCGTTAATTTGTGATACTTCTAAGAAAAAGATAAAAAAAGAGTATGTCGAGGGACAGCATAATTGATGACTTAATAAAAAAAAAATAGCACAAGCCACGTCCCATAAACTTAACGTATATTTTGCTCGAAACCTTAGAATTATTGTATCAACATCATTATTGTAGAAACACTCTAAATTTTTTAAAGTTTTTAAACTCTTACAGATAAAGTTCAAAATCGTATAGCATTACTAGTTGTGCGTTGTCCCAACATAATGTAGGTATCTAGGACAAAAACATACGATGTACATACAATAGGTACTTGTAGATTAAGCCCAAGTTTGTTGAACTGTGTTGACCCGGTGACCGCCATGATTTAAACAAAAGATACATAACAATGGCTCATGAGATGTAAAATGGGATAGGATAGTACTAATTAAATTGTTTTATTCTGTACCTTATGAACCTTATTTTTCCTTCCGTTAACTAGCAAACAAACATAAATAATACATTTTAAATAGAAAAATATTGGAAAAAATATTGGAGAACTTTCAGACCAGATAGGAATTCACTTACGGCCGAGTCACAATCATAAAAAAGGCATGAATAAGCTACGAACATATGGTACATTTAATATTATTCCCTATTATATATTGTTGGAAAAAATTAACTCGGCCACAAGTGAACGGGCTCTTCCCGTCTGAGAATTCACTTGTGGCCGAGTTAATTTTTTCCAATATTTTTCTATTTAAAATTTACCATAAGTAAAAAAAGAGCATTTTCCGAAAAAAAAGCGAAAAGTTTTCGAATAAAGAGGAGGCAATAGCTATGATGGGAATAATATTAAATGTACCATTTAAAATTTACCATAAGTATAAAAAAAGCATTGAAAAATGCAAAAATTACGAAATCATAAAATATGCTCTTTTTTTTGTTTGTTACCTCAGTACTCGGTCATTTATGAATCGATTTGAATAACATTTTTTTAAAAGGTGTACTATCAAGTTGGTCCTATAAAAGCCAAGCCAGGATCTGATGATAGGATCTTGGCCAAATCGAGGAAACTCTTTAAATATTATAGGCACATCTATATCGATTTCGATGTTTTCTTAAGTAACTCGTGCATTTGATTCCGTTTAGCACCATTTGGTGGAGTGGAACTGATGATGTAGACCACAAATGGTCATCGGATCTATTAAATACTTAGCATTTCACGGAAGCGATACGATGAATTTAATGTACTTATGCTGGTCTCAATGCATGTGATGAAGTGGAGCTGATAATGAAGTACTAGGAGTACTCCTTAATAATTAACGTCCCTGCACCGGGAAAGCACCATTTTGTGAAAGGTGATGAGCAGTTGACATAAAGTTATTAGTGTAGGTTCGGGACTTCTACCTTTAAAAATTGTGAAATAATTTTTTTTTATAAAAAAATTAAAACCAAGTGCGAGTCAAACTCGCACATAAAGGATTCCGTCTCTCACCCAAGGTTGCCTGGAAGAGATTGCTATGTGGCAATAAGGCCGCCAATTGTGTGTTCCTCTTTTTGTCATTTTCTCTGTATGTGTTTGTTTGTAAAGTTTCTATTATTATTATTATTATATTAAATAGATCTACCCAAAATGCCACTATAATTTATTGACTGCAATAATAGCTTTGTTTTTCATAGTGCTTGTATTAATGACAAATTTATATTTGGAAAATGTGCTGTAGCTCTGAAACTGCTAACTATATTTCGTTCAAACCAATTTTAGTTGAAAGTTTTTATAAAGATCTACAGCATAATTTTTTTTTTAGATTTTTCACTTACTTATTTTAAAAATTAGACGGGGGAGACACATTTTACCACATTGAAATTGCACATCATTCAAACGGTTGACTTTGCGAAAAAACTATTTTAGGAACCCCAATGTAATTTTTGAAGACCTATCTATCGATACCCAACAGGTATCGGTTTGATGAAAAAAAATATTGTTTCAGTTTCGTTTGGGAAATGTGCTATATTTCTAAAACTGCTAACTATATTTCATTCAAACCAATTTTCGTTTAAATTTTTTATTAAGATCTACAGCATATATATATTTTTTTAATTTTTCACTCTCTCATTTCAAAAGTTAGAGGGGGGGTCACATTTTACCACTTTGGAAGTGTACATCTTTCAAGCGGTTGACTTTGAAAAAAAATCGTTTTAGAAACCGCAATGTAATTTTTAAAGACCTATCTATAGATATCCCACACAAATAGGTTAGATGAAAAAAAAAATCAGTTTTAGTTTCCTGTATGGGGAGCCCCCCTTTATTTATTTTTTTGTGTAAAAACCTACCTACCAAGTTTCAACTGTGTAATCCTCATAGTTTTGGAATAAAGTGGCTGTGACATACATCGGACAGACAGACTTGACGAATCTATAAGGGTTCCGTTTTTTTGCCATTAGGCTACGGAATCCTAAAAAGCAAAAAAGAAGCCTTCTGGCAAGAAAAATAAAAGAGTGGGACCGCAATGTAGAATGCCCTGGCTGCCACCGACTCCAAAAGGCCTATTTTTGCTTTAAGTTTTTTTCTTAGGTTAATTTTGTACCTAAACCTAAGAAAGAAGAGTAAAATGAAGCAAACAATGGATGAAAAAATCTAAAACATCATCCAAATATCTATTTTTTCTAAAGTTAATAAAATAATACTTGGCCTTAAGTATGTATCTGAAGTTATTGGTAAAATGACTAAAAATATAATGCGAATATTATTTACTTCACCACCTTTAAAAGTTTGAGCTTGATTTTGAGCTAGTCAATGTATATATTTAAAAAAAAAACAGAAAAACAGCAAAACCGTATTACAATCGTCACTCAACTACATCTTCCCATTGAAATATCAGCCTTGTACACAACAGATTTCAGTCCATATTCTGTAAGATGCGTCAAACCGTGTCGAATGGCAAGTAGGCTGCCTCGGTTAGGTGATGCGCCAAAAAACCTTTGTCATCAAGACGTCGTAAAAGGTAAGATTGTGGGTCGCGATGCATATGGCCACCGGCTATTGCCAATTGGACCGTTAAAGCAGTTGTTGCCAAAATTATTTCCGTAGAGAATTTAGAGAAAGCTTTTTTCGAGGATTCCCACTTAGACCTCGATCAGAATTTTCTATAAATGGAGCTTTAAAGTTTCTTCATAATGAAGAGAAAGAAGAGATTTAAACTAATTCTGAGATTAACGAAACAACATTATTATTAATTTAAAGTTAAACAAGATTTGTATAGGTTCTTAGTCGTCTCAGCCACATAACACCCACTGCTGGGTATAGGCCTCCCCCAAATGGGGAGGGTTTGCCATAATCGCCACGCTTGGCAGGCGGGTTGGCAATCGCAGTATGGCCAAGTCTGTAGGAGACGCTGCTGCCCGTCTCCTGAAGGCCGAGTCCCTTAGTCGCCTTTTACGACACCCACGGGATGCGAGGGGGTAGTGCTATTCTAAGCCGACACTACACAGCTAAGGTTCTTAGTATAAGTTGTAATTTTGTTAATTGTTTCGTAAGAATAACCAAAAGGCTCTTGTAACGGATATGCCAAATGTCAAGCTTCTAACCGACCAAATACTTCCTTGTACAAATCGTAAATGTCAAAATTGTTGTTGCTCTATTATCGAAATGTCAACAATTGTTCTGTTGTACCCGGAATACTACTTGTCATACTGCTTTGTGTATTACTAATATCTACTTATCGTGTCGACTCAGGCTCTTATATGTGTGAGGACCAGATATATAATATTTGATTGAACCCTTTATGACTATGCTGCTTTTGAATACTGGAGAGTTTATGTAAGTCACGTAATGAAATATATCAAAATTTATAATACGTAAATAAGTAGCGCATCGTAAATATTGTATTATCGAATTGAAAAAAAGACTCTTTTACTTTAGCAAAAAGGGCATGATAGATGCTGAAAAGAAGGTATGTACGCGAACAGCCATTAGTATTGAAATATTACAATTGAAGATCCAATTTATCATAGATACCGCATCTATAGTAATCGATATGATAGTGACAACAGATTCTTCAAAAACTTAATGGTACCAACAAAACTGTTTATAACAGTATAAAAACCACTCATTTATGAAGTACGTAAATAAACGTGAGAATGTCCTAGTGACACCGTACAAGGTCAAGATCAAGTTTGCACGGCAAAAAAGAAATAAAAGTGAATCTTTGATGTCCACGGTTATCAATGCATTTGCAAAGAATTAAGTGAAAGTTTCGTAATTTGAATAAAACAACTTTATGGATCTACGGATTTTCAATACTATTTATACGTACCGTAATTATCATAGAGTTAGACGAGACAAAAAAATAATATTTGAATATCACAAAGAAACGTATAAATTAAAAATACTTAGTCACTCTGTCTAAGTCAAATCAAAGTCAAAGTCAAAGATTTTTATTCAAATAGACTTATAGATAAGTGCTTTCGAATCGTCCAATATTTTTTTCCTACCAGCCATTCAGAACATCTTTTAACTGATAAGAAGAACGGCCGCATGAAACTTATCAGCTTTAACAGAAGCAACAACATTTACAAAGGAACATGTCGTTGCCAAACACAAATCTACAATCTTGAAACATATATAATATAAGAGGAAACTTACTTACTCCCTTACATACCTGGGATGTCGTAAGAGTCGACTAAGAGGCTGGACGCATTGAAAACCTGTGCGAGAGAAGGAAAACTTGAAACAAACCCTCTACCAACCCGTTTGGCCAGCGTGGTAGCAGTAGGCTAATAGCTTCCTATGAACGCCACAATAGGCGTGAGCTAGAAAAGGCCTACTATGTCTAGCAGTTGACGTCCACAGGCTGATGATGGAATGGATGATTTGAAAAATTAATCAATGATATAATATAAAATAAAACAAAACCTAAATAAGACTATACCTTTCTATTACAATATAAAACATCATGAAAAAACTGATGATAATTAAGCAATAATTAAATGAGAAAAATAAAATACAGGTACCTTATCATCTTTCTCAAGGTGTCAAGCTTATACATATCAAAACTGATTTTGATCAGAATGACTTAGGTACAAACCAAATAACTAGTTTATCCAAGCCTAGATCAACGTTGTGAAAGATAAATGTTTAAAGACATGCCACTTGAGCTTATTTCAAGATGCCTGATAAAGTTCATTATAAACACAAACAAGTTTTCTCAAACCAGATGCCATAACAGAAGTGGTTATCGACACCGTCATTTTAGCCTTTGAGTACAATCAACAGTACTAACATCAGGTTTAACATCAGCACTACAAAAACGCTCGCTATTACGAGTGTAATATAAACGGTCTCAAGGTCAGATTGACGTGCTGTTGTCTGTATATTGCGGCTTGTTTAAGAAATCTCTCATTTTTTCCGCCAACCTACATCATTTCATATTCAGATATTATCTGTATTCATTCCTGAACTAGAATTAATTCTATATTATTATTATTAGATTATGAAATGTTGATTTCTGTTGATTTCAGGTTTTCGTAGCAGTATTCATAGTTGGAATTTCATCAAAGCCTTCAAATAATGAGTAAGTTTTTCTTTTTTACTAAAGTTTCCATAGTATAGAAATTTACTTTAAAATGTAAACATTTTGAAACTTTTAATCCGTTTTGAGCATTTAAAACTCTATGAATCGGTTAATATGAAACGAACAAAACTCTGAGAGTTTGAGAGTTTTCAATAACTAGTACACTGGCCTCGCTTTAAAATTCCTAATTCCTTTTATACATAGCAAAATATTTCATGAAATAATGCACAATCCCCAAAAGCACAAACTAACATGGAAAAGTGTGGCTTGGTTACCAAGTAGACCATTAAGTGCTCAAGCAATTCACCATTTTGGGATCCTATGGTTCAGGTATGATGTACTTCTATTTATATTTATTGACTCGAGCTTTTTATGCACCGCTTAACACTTTACATACTTACACGTTAAATTAATATTTCAATTGGTTATGGTAATAATGTCAAATGTGCCAAAAACTTAAACATTCTGTTTAATTTCAGGGCAATGACATTTTATCAAGAAACAGAAGAAGCAGAAGAGCCAGCAAATAGTAACAAGGAAGAGAGATCTCTTATATACGAGGAAAATCCAGGAGTGGAAATAGGCAGTAGTAATACAAGGGATATAATAGAAAAGATAAAAGCTGTCAACGAAGGTCTGAAGACTCCAGTGAGACGTCCTCCAATAAATTATAACACCCAACCACAGACAGGCGGGGGATATGTGATTGATAAGGAAATATTAGAAAAAATACAGCAAATAATAACGGCGGGCAAACTAAACCCAATGTCATTAACACATAAATATCAAGTAAGCAATACTTTGAACAACGAAGACTTAGGTGGACCACGCACTTCCCGAGACATGCACACATTCACACAGTCACCATTTGGAATGAATCAAGGGCAATATCCTATGTCATCATTACCATACATTACAAGTATGCCTGTTATAGTCATGCCCATGCAAAACAATATGTTCAACGGAGACAGCAATAGTCTGGATACGAGAAGTGGATATCAAACTAGACAAAGTCCGGCACTTCCCTTTAATATTCAGTGGCCTTTAGCACCCTTTTTTCCAATTTTGATAAGGGATCCTCTTCTTAATTTCTTAGGTGGGGGGAATTTTAATAATCTCATAGATTATGGACAAAGCGCTGATGTTTGTAACAGGAAACAAAAAGCAGTTGATGATGAAAGTACAGCTACAGACTTTTATGGGGATGCTATGAAGTTTGAAGATGAAAATAAATCACTCAAGACAATTTCTAATTCAAGACAAGCAAGAGCCGTCAAAAAACGAACAATATCATCAAAATCAACGCTTGAAAACAATCTTGATAATTTAAAAAAGGTCAAAAAGTATTTTTCTAGCAAACAAACTACCACTAGAAAACCTTCAAAGCACGTTGAAGAGCAAAATGATGATACGAAGACAGTAAATTCCGATGAGGGTGACTTACGTTTTCCGTTTGGTGATTTCAACTGGTTTGGAAATAAAAAACCCGTGGCACCAAGCCCTGGTTTCTTCATAAACCGATTGAAAGTTAGAAGAGGAGGTGTAGCCATTGCTGGACCAGGAGGTGTGGCGACTGCTGGACGAGGTGGAACTGCCATCGTCGGACCAGGAGGCCTAGCTTACACTCAACCTGGAGGGCTTGCTGTGGCGGGGCCGTCTGCAAGGATCATCGCGCTTTCACCAGATGTCGATCTATCATCCATCGTATCTCGTCTTCAGGAACAAGCAGCAACTGATGGTTCTGTACCAAGATTATTAGAAGCAATTCCCGAGGGAAAAGTAGTTGCGACAGGCCCTATTATATATTACCATCCTACTGAGCAAACGTGACAATTTTTCTCACCTTTAAAATTTCTTGCACCTTTCCGTTTAACTTAACCAGACTTTCTGACTAACATTTGATTCTTTCTTGGTTGTTAGATTCCAACGAGGAAGATGGGGAGTCTCGCCGCATAATACTGGACGGAAGATCTCTGGGTTCAGCAGAAGGTCTGATGAATACCAGTACAACGGTTCGAGCTTTATGAAAGGGCCTTGGATGGCTAAAGACTCATTTCTCCTTTTCCTGAAGCCTAAAGCTCACGCAATGAATAGCGCTCGAGGAGTGGCAGTGGCTAACCCTGTCTCCAACGTGTTGGTGAATCGTAATGACCTGGGCTCCATAATTCATTCTCCAGTGGCATCGGCCATCGTCGGACCTGGAGGCATAGCGCATGCGCAGTCTGACCTATATTTGTATGAATACTATTCTCATTAGATGTAAGAGTTACATTGTTAAGACACATCATGTCATTAAATTTCAATCATGCTCATTTAAATTTTCAATTGCTTGTCATAACAAAAAATAAGTCTGATTTTGTATGACATCTTAATATAGTGTAGGAATTTATATGTTTATGTACGCATAAAGTTATAAGTATTGAAGTTTTGGAATGTATGTTCGACATTGATCTTGAAAATATTTTCCAAACGACGCATTAGCATAACTTGCATATTGTTATTATTTATTTAAATTATATAAATTGTTGCGTTATTTAACTCTGGTTTTATTATTATCACATTATCCATCCGGATAGAAAATAGTAATGGTAACGTTCAATTTCCTTCAATTATTTAAATAAACATATTTTCATAAACATATCCATAATACAAACATCATGATACAATCATTTACCATACCCTTTTTTAGTTCATCATGAATTAGTTAAGATGAATAAACAGAAGAACTTTAAGACGTAATTAGAAAGATCTAGTACGCACTGGACCCTCAAGATTTCGACCCTCTATAAAAAAAGGTCCTATCCTATTAGACCTCAATTTTATGCGATTTATAAAAAAGAAGGAGATTATCAACTCGGTTAGCTTCGCTCAACAGCGCTGGAATTTTGTATGGATATCAAATCAATAGTACCAGGGTAGCATAATCAACCAGCTGTCCTACCGCGTAAGTGTCGTCGACGTCGTCGACTTGTCGAATATGGGCGCAACTCTTCACACGCGAGCCCTGATGCTATAGCGCTGTCTTGGTCACTCATGGAGTCGAGTATTAACTGACTATTGAAAAGGAATCTTATTGTTAGGATGATAACGTTGAAGTTGCGCCCTACGGAAACGCCGTCGGCTGTCAAACTGAAGTCAACAGCGACGCCGATGGCACTCATGTGGTCGGCCCACAGGAGGTCGAATAGGAACCATTATTATAATATTTTTGGGAAGATTGAAATGGATCTGATAATGAGGTCCAATGCGTCCTTTTTTCATTAGGGTCGAATCTTGAGGGTCGAGTGGGTATAGAACATTAAAAATAATTAGTTTAAAATAGGAAGATGCCAAAACATTTATTTGACCTGTTCGACGCAGGGGTATGGATATAGATACCTTCCTTCCATCAGCGCAGGCATCGTGGGTTCGATTCCCGCACAACACAATTTTGTATGTGCATGAGTAAAAGTGTATGAGTATGTTTATCCGTCATAAAGTATCAATAACAGTGCTAGTATTATTTTTGAACTAATAAATAACAACTTTTTAATTTTGCATTTTACAATGCTATTTTTATGTGATAAATATTAAACAAGAAACTATACTAGAAAAAATACATGAGACTAGTTTTCTTTAGGTCTCTGTAGCATAATTGGTTAGTGCATTGGGCCGGACTCCCAAGGATGCGGGTTCGAATCCCGTCAGGGCGACATGAGACTAGTTGCTTTTTTCTAGTATATTTTCTTGTTTAATATTTATCACAACTATTAAATTCTAGTAATGCACACAATTTGTATAAGATTAAACAAATCAATTGATTAGTCCTACAAAAGTACTTACTTCTGATTGTACCTACATACTTTGTTTGTTGATGGTAACTGACTAGCAAAATCTATTTTCCAGTTCAAAATAATTGTTTGTTACTTGACTTGACATAGAAAGCATCCGACTGACGTACGGTACGGCGCGCTAGGAAAGAAAGTATGACACTGACCGTGCGCCTGAAACTTATTTATTTTGTTTTCTAATGGATACACATTTACAATTGTACGCCGTCTGCACGTCCGAAACCATCGTTCCATAGAAAATACGTTTGTACACATAGAAGAAATAGAGTCAAGTTAAATGCGAAACGGAAGATCGATGACGTAAATTTGGGCAGACGTAGCTTGGCCCTACAGTAAAGAGAGACATAATAAAATGCTGGAAATAATGAAAGATTAAAAAATCGTAACTAAAAAGCCATATTTGATATTCCAGGGCAGTCGTCCAGTATCTACCATTTTACGGAGGAGCAAAAGGCAATTATTTAGAAGTAAAAAAGGATAATTCAGGAACAGTGACCAGCGAAAAAATTGTGCCAGAAGATAAAATCAGCAGCGAAAACGTTTTCAAAAACAGCAATGAAAATCTCCTTTCCAAAGTGCTGGCAGCGAATTTAATGCGCCTCAGGACCACTTCAGGAAGTCTTCTGAAACTTCATAATTTGGGGAGAAGGCTTGGTTTCTTGAATAACGAAGATAAAGCTAAGTTTAAAGAGCAGTTGTCGTCTTTGGAAGAAACTGCTTCGAATACAATTAAAGTTATTGATGACATCGGCGCTGATGTTGATATGCTATTCAGAAAGAATGCCACGCTAAAAAATGCTGAAAATGATGATTATGTGAGTATGACATTAGTTAATTGACAATATGAAATTAATGAATTTTGGTAAAGGTATAAAAATGCTTCTCTAAGCCTTTACTTCAGGTAATAAATTTAAGTAACTCTTATATAATACAAGTTTAATAAACGTTACAGATAGAAGAAGAAGGTGTCGGTATTGATGCGCCATTTGATAGTGATCCACAAATTCCGCTAGAAGGCGCCACTATTGCAGAATCAAAGCCTGTTGGTGAGTAGATTACACTTTTCTTTCATAAACGCCTAACGTAGGAAACATGGTATGAACTTTGTTGAGTACCTAGAAATAAATATTGTGAGTATCGCATTTTATAGACTTTTGACGTTACCAAAATCCCATTTAAGTTGCATTTTGGGGGTACTCATTAAGACATTTCCTAACAAAGTTAGATACACACAGCTGATGCTATATTTTGGGACTCACAATGTAATAATTTAAGAAGCTTTTCTGGTTAGAGATGTATTAATAAAGTCATATAAAACTTTCAATATTTCAACCTCTCAGACCCCGAGTTATGAGACACAATAAATATTCCATTATTTCTCTGGACACCAGTGTCCTGCTAGCGCAAAACAACTATTTAAAATCTAGTTATTAATAATACGCAGGTCTAGCTGTGGTTGGAGAAAATGGCATAGCAGCATCCCGACCGGTGGCCACAGCCGTGGCGTCTTCAGGCATCGCTCTAGCGAGACCCATAGCGACTGCCATTGCTGGAGTGGACCCATCAGCTCTAGGCATTAGCTTTCATGCTGTCCACCCGTCTCATCCACATTAAAGCGACCATGTAATTTCATACCACATCAACAGATGGCGTTAAAACAGACATTTTACTGGAAACCAAAACGTGCCATATGTACTCGAACATAATTATTGCCGTTGCCGTTGTAATGTCCTAGACATACTGTAATCCATCATTGTTTATTTTATGTTGTGATATATACTGATCGTGTAGTCTAGTGCATTGACGACTGTCAATATTTAATGCAGATTTCTAGATTTCTTAATTCCGTATTGGCAGATTGTCAAAAATACTGACGGGTATATATCAATTCGCTTAAAGTAATACTCCTAAATTCAAATTGGATTACTTTTTTAACGCATAATTTTTAAATCGCAAAATATTATTCTGCATAAATGAATACGCATAACGTAAATTGTCATAACGATGACTTGGGATAAATAAAATAAGCGTAACGTTACTTTTTACAAGTATTGAATGGTATAATAAAATGGCAAATTAACAACAAGTACTTCTGTTGTCCGAAAAAAGATTACCACGAACTTTAAGTAATTTAAGTACCACTTATTTTTTTACTTATCACGTGACCTACAGGACTAAGACAAACTAGGCATTTTAATTTTAGACATTCAAATACGTAGGTACCCTCTCAATGAGAAGTTAATTAGGATGTAAAAATATGTATTATCGGACTGGAACAAAAAATACCTAACATCGAAGGATAAGCTTTGCTTCTTCGATTTTGTCACAATTGAAGTTTAAGGTAATAATGTTATGAATGTTTAATTTATGCGAATTTATTATTATGCGCAATAAGTATCTGTTAAGCGAATTTAAGGGGCATCAAATAGCCACACATGCTTTGGTTGCCATATTCATTTTACGCTTGTGAGCAGTGTGAAAAACTTTGCAATACTAACGTGATAAATACTGAATGTAGTTATTGTTGTCTTGTTCACTCCTTATTGAAATGAAATTTATCAATGTTTATCATAATGATGGATCACAGAATTAACTGAGCGTCTAGGGGGCGCCTAATGCTCAATAAGTGAAAAACAATGAATATTTTACCAAGCACGTGATTGAAATAATTGTGAATTAGATGAACAAAATGTGATAACGTTGTCTTTTAAAGACTAAAAATTTTATAAGTATTTATTTTAATAAAACATAGTTCACTATATTGCGTTAAATCATTTCATTTACCTAGGAGTGATGACGCCCGACTACCTAGAAAATATCATTTTAGTGATATAATTATCTTTGGTATCTGAAACAGCCATTATAAAGCAACTATAAAGCCATTATACGCAGTTTTAAAAACAACGGGTTGCACTCCGAGAGTTCCGCCAGAAGTGAAAACGAAACAGCAGGAGCAGGCATACATTTTACCGAGCGGTAGAACGAGAGGGGGATATTACTTCGCATAACGCGACTTTAACACTTTTTACCCATCCCAAAAATTTAAACTCTGATGTGCACAACGCCGCTAAAGAAATTTTCACTTAAAAAATTGATAAGTTTATTAATAATCAGTATCTCTATATTCTCGATCCCACAAGAAACATGCCTACGGTTTAATATTCGTCGTACGCGCATGTAGATACAATCGCACCACTTATAAGGGCAAAAACGTGAGGGGAAATATCAACGGTGATGTGTACTTATTTAGGTACTCTTCCATTCATGTACAGCTCTTATTACTAATTAGGCAACGTGCGTGTAGCGACCATAAATATGCTACTTGCGTAAAGTAGCCATAGTATATTTGAATGCCTCAATAGCAACGATATTAAATCGAGTAGTAATAATAATAAACGACTTTAAAAATACATTTCCTTTTTTTAAAAGATCTTTTTTTTACTATTTTTGAATTATTGCATTGCTTAATGCTATTTTTATACTTATGATAAATTTTAAATAGAAAAATATTGGAAAAAATTAACTCGGCCACAAGTGAATTCTCAGATGGGAATCGAACCCATGACCTTTGGAAATCCGGTCCAATGCTCTAACCGCTGCGCTCCGAGACTTGCGAACCACCGTCGAAATTCTCCAATACTTTTATATTTTTAATACGCTGTAGGCCAGCGTTGTTACATCAATGCTAGGAATATCCTTGCATTCGAAAGAAACAACTTTTCAGGTGTTTAACGATCGATTAAGATGCAACAGCCAATAATTTATGATTTTTGAATTATTGCATTGTTTAATGCTATTTTTATACTTATGATAAATTTTAAATAGAAAAATATTGGAAAAAATTAACTCGGCCACAAGTGAACTCTCAGGTGGGAATCGAACCCATGACCTTTGGAAATCCGGTCCAATGCTCTAACCACTGAGCTACTGAGACTTGCGAACCACCGTCGAAATTGATTTTTATCTTTGAACTTCATCATCAGACCATGGATGTCATTTAGAACAAAGAGTAATTTTCAAGAGGAATAAAACGAACCAAAACTCAATAGGCTTCAGTAGCTTTTTTTAGTTCCTGGCCACCTTCTAGCTCTATCAATTTTTAAGCAGAGAACTTTGAAACATTTTATATAATACTTTTAATACATACGAACATTGCAAAATAAATCGAAATCTTGTTAAAAAAAAGCCTTTTGTAGATTTAAATATAGAATAGATGTTGCATTAACTTTATTATACTCGTACTCTTACGTTTCTTGCCTTGACTGGCATAAGTTGTTTAAGACAACGCAGACATTTTAAGGATCTACTAACCCATGGCCATATTTACCAATGAACCACCAGAGTTAGTGGAATCAAACAAATTCATAATAATATTTCAATCGCTATTCAAATTGTCAATAAACAGTGCGGTCAGAGTAGTTAAGGAAATACCCAATGCGGTGATTTCATAGCAGTAATAAAACTTTCTTCCGATTCCTGCCTCTATTGTTTACGAAGTAAATGACTCAAACCTTGTTACTGGAATTTACTGAACTTAGTCAGTTTCTTTCAACTTCATGACATCTTCAATATTATTAAAAGTACTTAATAATATTGAAGATGTCATGAAGTTAAATGTGGGGATGCCCGCGGTACACACGCATGGTTCCCGCTCCCGTGGGAATATCGGAAAAAAAATGTAGGGAGATACAATCCTCTGTTTTAATCCAGGCTATTTACTATCTCTGTGCCAAATTTCATCCAAATCCGTTCAGTAGTTTTAGCGTGATAAAGTAACAAACGAACAAACAAACTTTACTTTAGCATTTATGATATTATTTATGTATATTACCAGTTTATTATGACTGTTTTTAATGGATATCATTAATTATTGCCATTACACACTTTTGATAATCCAATTACAGTGTGTACTTTATACACTCATAAAAGTTGATGAGAACCAATGATATCTATACTATCTATACTAATATAATATATAATTATAATTATAATAATTAATAATCTATACTAATATTATAAGAAAGGAAAGATTTGTATATTTGTATGTAACGAATAAACTCAAAAACTACTGGACCGATTTTGACGAAATTTGGTATAGAGAATCCTTAGACCCCAAGTAGTAACATAGGCTATAAATGATCCCAAAATTCCCACGGAAACGGAACCACGCGGGTGAAACCGCGCCCGGCCTCTAGTTATTTATAGTTAGTGAGCTTGACGGTGAGAACTGTCAAAACTTTTTAATAAAAGCTTTAGTCTCTTAGCGTCGTTTTCTGAATTGAGAATTTCAAGTTCAGATCGTTCGGAAACCGTCATTAGGTAGAGGGCAAAAGCTTAACATGCTGAAACTAAAAATTAACTGTAATGATAGAAAAATAATTGCTATAAAACTCCTAAGGAGTTTATATAGCAATGTGATTTTAACATGACTCACACAATATTGCATAGTATATTTTGCGTAGCTCACATTCAATATAATTTCCCATTTAAAATACCACGTGCTTGTTTACGTGAATTTTAATATTTTCCATAAAGACACGCGCAGAACCATCTGCGTGATACAGTTTTCTTATGCAATTAGCAATGAAAATGCATAAATGTTGCGACAACACTTTGGATCGCAATAAATACCGAAGTTTATTGATTCATTCATAATAATGAAATGGAGAAATATACATTCAAGTACAGAATTAACAGTTTACGTATATATTTATAATCATAGTTTTAATTCGATAGTCTACTGTATTCCCATTTTTTTGAAATTAGTAAAAATCAGGAACAAAACAAAAGGAAAACTTCGACGATGGCGGCGGCTCCTGAAAATAAATAAACATTAACCAATTTATACGACGACGTCCGAGGTAGAGTAATACGTACACCTTTTTTAAGGTGATGCCAACTCTGAGGTCCTGGGTTCGAATCCCGGTTTTACGGCAAATGTTTGTGTGATGAAAACGAGCATTTGTACCTTTTATATATATTTCTACATATAAATACTTATATGTAGGCTAGATAGTTGGTGTGATTGCATACAATTAATTATTTATTTTTATCCGTTACCGTTATCCCATAGCACACAAAAATCTAAGGGCCCTGGAGGGGAACTACCTTAATTCCTTTAGTTCGCTCATTTTACTGAAAGGAAACATTCCTTAATTTTTTATAAGAAACACAGGTGTTTCTATTATATAATATAATAATAGAAACTTTATTGCACACGATACAAAAACATACACATACAGAGAATATGACAAAAAAGAGGAACACACAATAGGTGGTCTTATTGCTACGTAGCAATCTCTTCCAGGCAACCTTGGGTGAGAGACGAAACCCTTCATGCGAGTTCGACTTGCACTTGACCGATTTTTAGTATTATCCTCGAGTCTAGGCCCCACACGGTATGTGCGCGTGACACCACGATCCCATAGACTCGGGGTCTATAGTTGAGGGCATAAGTGAGGGGTTTAGCTGGTAGTGCCCCCCCCTCCCGGTCCTCCGGCCTGTCTTTCGAGATGGATCGGAGGGTCGCGAGGCGGGTGTCCCTCCACAGTCCCGATCCCCCATCCGGCCCTTGGCCCGGTGGAGGATCGGGAGTGGGTGAGACCTACCCCGTAACCCCGCCGATCCTATTAGGATCGCCGGGGTTATGGGGGTGGCGAGAGATAGGGTGCCTATTCAGGTATCCTAGGTGACCCCAGCATAACCGGTCGGTATCTGTAAAGAGTGGATTCCCCTCACTTAAATAAAAAAAAAAAAAAAAGGCCCCACACGGTATGCGCGATCCCTTACATGCTTCCTTTTTTGGGCTAAGTTAATTGGTGTGAGGGTAAAAAATATTAATATTATTATCATTATTTTTTACAAAATGCTCACAAAGGTATAAAATTCGAATAAGTACTTATATTAAATTACAACTTACCTACTTACACACTGTTTCAATCACTCGCAACGTAACATCGACCTTTTTAACTATTATAACAATAAACTGTTAAAATCCTAAGCTGTACCTAAACCAAGTTCAGGATGACTAATAAAATAACACAAAACACAAAATTACACGTTTAAGGAAATTGAGATCAAACAACCGCGAGTAGGTACATTTTGTAATTCACAGAAATAATTCCTTCCACTGACTGACACCGACACAGATAACAAAAAGCTGTCAAATTAGTTTACTTTGTCACCGAAAATGTCAAAACTTGTTTGAAGGTCTCTGTTAAAAAAATGGAGGGGATTGAATCTTGTGTTTTAAAATAATGTAACGAGCGCTTTCCGTAGTGAAAATAAAAGCTTAAGGTTTTACGACTTCCATACAAACAAACATTGCACATTAATTGGTTCATCATACGTTAATAATTCATAAATACATGTGCAACTAACTCGTTTCAGTTATTTGTTTGCGCGGAATTATTAAAAAAATGTACTTTCATACATGAGCTATATAAATGCGATGAGTCACACACACATACGTAGAATTATTGAAATTATAAGATATTAGTATATTTGTGTTTTATGTATGAATATAATTTTTTTAAATTATTTCGCGCAAACAAATAACTGAAGCGAGTTAGTTGCGCATGTATTTATGAATTATTAAGGTATGATGAACCAATAATTGGGTAATGTTTGTTTGTATAGAAGTCGTACCACCTTAATGCACTGTCAATGATATTATATGAGTGTTCTTGATGTAGATAAGTCATACGAGCTCGGATTGTGAAAATTGGGAAGAGGTTCCTTTTTTTTTATAAAATTACAAATGATAAAATGGTTACCTAATCTCGCAAACCTAACAAGAGGTTTGACTGCGAGCTTGACAATTAAGCAAAAACAATTACATATCAGTACTTATCAAATATGTATTAAACCGCCTCTGTGGTCTAATGGTACAACCACGGTATCAGACGCAGTGGTCCCGGGTTGTATTCCCAGCGGGGGAACATATTGTATTCGGTTTGGTTGGTGGTAGGACTTGTTGTAAGCCCGCGTGGCTAGCTACCACCATCTTATCTAAGCCTGACGCCATAACTACAATGTTTTCAGCATTGTTGTGTTCCGGCAGTTAGAGATAAGATAACCAGTTCCTCAGTGATTGAGGATTCCGGGAGAGGCTCGTTTCCATCTTCAGCCTTATCAATACTTAACATCAGGTATGATGTATGCTAAGAGTCTCCCCGTCGTTCATAAAGAAAGAAAGAAAAACAGTTATACAATTACATTGTGTTTAAGTAGTACCTTTTTAAATAGTTACAAAACACTTTAAAAGTATCATTTGACAAGAGGTCAGGAGGCAGACTGCAGGCAGACTTCATGGGGTCCGATACAATTTTCTAATCTATTTCATTTCCGTGCTTTTTCGTGCCATTTGTCCTACTTGTCAGTTGTCAATGTGTGCAGTCTTTGTCACAGATTTCAACGCAAATTAATATGACTACATAGATAAGATATCTGTTATAAAACATAATTTTTCACTGTATTTAGATAGAAGCATTAATGAACACAAACATGTCTTTCATGTTTTTTGTGGTAAGTATATTTGGTGGCTAGTTCTTCGGGTGACGGCGTTCAAACCGCCCGAAGAACTAGCCCAGGCGGTTTGAACGCCGTCATTGTCCTCAACATATTTATATATTTTTAGAGTAATAAAATTCTGTCCTCGTGTCCAGTTACGAATATAGGTCCCAGACGAGTAGCGTTTAGCAGCATAACCTTTATTATTTTCCCACTTATGCATGTTACTTTATATGTTGAGGACAATGACGGCGTTCAAACCGCCCGAAGAACTAGCCGTGCTTATCGTTTTATAGGTAGACTAGGGACATTGAAAGCCATCGGACATCAGGGTTTAGGTAGTTAGCAGTGGCGAAGAGTCCATTCAAAACGATTCCCATCGCCTTTCCTTTTAGGAATCCCACCACACCAATCCACCAATATAGTTTAAAGAATTTATGGAGAAATTTTGGTCTGGCTTACCTTCGCCATATTTCAATCCTTCGGCACTGGTAGTTAGTTCCTTCTTTTTTATCAATAGTGCAATTACGGCAGATGTCTTTTTCTTCTTATCGAGTGAGGATAAGTGGCCACCTCTGGTGTCAGAGTTTATCAAGCCGTCTATAAGCCGTCTGACTTGGCTTGACTGTAATCAAATGACAACAGCCGGGACCGACGGTTTGACGTGCCCTCCGAAGCACGGAAGCGCTCAGTTATAATGCCACTTTACGGTCACCCATCCGACACCTGACCGGGCCGAACGTTGCTTAACAAATAGATCAAATACGATCAGTCTGTCAAGCGCGGCCATGAGCGCTTCCTTATGATAATTTGATAATTAGGTAGGTATAAGTAAGCACAGTATCTTAGAAGGTATAGTAGTTTTTTTTTTAGTTTAAAAGTTATAACAATTTGTGATCCTTTCTTAATCCAGGACCTATCGTCTACTCAAGAATTATTGCAGATTTTGTTCCAATCACGGAAGTCTATTAAATAAAGTAATATCTAACTATGTAACACATGACGGTTTCCATTGTCCGAGGAGTCACCTGGCTCCTCGCCAGTCTATTTGATTTATAGGTGACTAGCGGCAGCCCGCGGTTTCACCCGCATGGTTCCCGTTCCCGTGGGAATATTGAGATAAAAAAGTAGCCCTTGTGTTAGAACACTTCTTGAAGAGACTACATACTAAATTTCATCTAAATCCGTTCAACTATTTAGGCGCGAAAGAGGAACAAACAAATAAACAAACAAAACAAAATGGCATACTTTCGCACTTTTATTATTAGTAGGAAGTAGGAGCATATATAGGTACTTGTCAATGATGCTTATTATAGTAACAATAACCCTATCCAACCGCAATTATATTATTCTAGATTTTCATTCAACTCTTCGTAGTTTTCATCTGTCCTTTTAAGATTTAAGTCCTTAAAAAGCCGATACTTAGTATTATCCTCCTAGAACTTATGATATGACCTCCCTCTAAATAGGCAAATTCTTTGAAAGCTGACTGAAGTCTAGTCTAGAACTTCCAATATTGGGAATGGAAACCTCTGTCTGGATATTGGTGGTGTTATAGTCCGCGCGGAAGTGCGAATCACTGCCTGGGGTATGTTCCTTCCGTTCCTTTCTTTTCTCATGTGAACTGCGTTGGTGGTTTGACCTGGCTAGCTACCACCCTTTTCAACCGCCTCTATGGTCTAGTGGTAACAACCACCGGTATCAGACGCAGTGGTCCCGGGTTCTCGTCCCAGCGGGGGTACATATTCGGTTTGGTTGGTGGTAGAACTTGTTGTAAGTCCGCCTGGCTAGCTACCAACATCCTATCTAAGTCTGACGCCATAACAACATTGTTTTCAGCATTGTTGTGTTCCGGCAGTTAGAGATAAGGTAGCCAGTTCCTCAGTGATTGAGGATTCCAGCCAGCGTAGCATGCGCACCGCGACTCGCTGGCGACGCTTATCTCGCGATGTCTGTCCCGCTCATATCAGTACGGTGTGAGAGGGACAGACAATACGCTCGCGCGAGAAAAGTGTCGAGAGAGCTTTGTCGAGGTGCTCATGCTACGCATGCAGGAGAGGCTCGCTTCCATCTTCAGCCTTATCAATACTTAACATCAGGTACTTGGACGAGTTAATTCGTCTAAGATCAGGTATGATGAAGGCTCCACGTCGTTCCTAAAAAAACTGAATCGTGTAACCTTAAAACAGTATTTGACTCAAACACATGTAAAAGAGGCCATTTTAGTATGGTTTTATTACGGCTTTGGACCTTGCACTTTTAAACAAGTGGGTTGTACCTACATTCATTTTTCTATTTTGATTTTTAATTACTGATTAATATACCTAAAAATAATAACTAATGAAAAGTATGGTTAAAAATGTTTTCGTTCGATGATACATCACTATACTTCTTGTTATTATAACCTATACCCCTACCCCTCATCATCAGAAACAAAAAGTGTTGACCACATCCACATAGGCGTGTTCTCTGTATTATTTTAATGTATAAATATTCCTAATCAATATAAATATAAACGTTTTAAGTTAAAACTATTATATTTTGTGATTTTCTATCACTATTTCATAGCTTTAGGAAGAGATACAACGTTTATTTCTCGTTTGGTAAATATTGACAATAAAAAACTGTTGAAGACCGTTCCTATAATCTTTAATCTACAATAATGAGTAAAATAGAAGTGCTAATTTGACTGTTCACGTTGGGCTGAAAAGTCCATAAAAGGTGAATGTTGTTCTTTAAAAATAGAACTCATATTACAATATTTTACAAATAAAATCTATACTTAATATTATAAAGCTGAAGAGTTTGTTTGTTTGAACGCGCTAATCACAGGAACTACTGGACCGATTTAGAAAAGTCTTAGACCATTAGAAAGCTACATTTCTCCCGAGTGACATAGGCTATATTTTATCCCGATATGCCCACGGGAACGGGCACCACGCGGGTAAAACCGCGAGGATCCGCTAGTAATATTATAAAATATTTTTTTAACATTACGATACAGATGCGAATTTTACATGCATTGGCTTTTAGCATTTAGCCAAATCCAAGATTAAGGTTACAAGGACCAAAAATGGATAATTAAAAAAGTTTAAAAAAAAAAATTTACTTGCATTTACGAGTACTTTAGTTGAGTTTGAGTTGCAAGCTGATTCTTGTTTGTAAAATAACACCACCATTAAAACACGATTGAGACTAAACGTTAGCACAGAATTAGGCTCCAGTAGACCTAGCACGAATAACTTTCGAGTAAGTATTGAGGAAGTAAAGTAAAAAAAACTTATGAGATATTGAGCAACGTTCGGAAGTAAACGGAACTACATTTTCCTATAAATTTTCTTAACATCACGAACTCGATACTATTTCGATAGTTTTTCGTGCTAACGCTACAGGTAAGCTCGGTGTGTGCCGCGAGTGTTTGGCTAATATAAGTGCGTGTGCGCGCGTCGCATCACATTTAGTTGCGGTGAACTGTAGTGAGCGCTCGAGTGTACTACGGAGATGGCCGCTAAATTCGTAAGTACTTTTTTTAATGAAAATCATTAATTAGTTAAGGTGGAGACTAAGTTGTCATAAAAATAGATCGGTTTCTGGAAATAGTGATTAATGCTCTTTGTGAAATCGTTTTGAAAAATGAACATAAACAATTTAAACGTATTATTTAAACCATTTATCTGTATGATTTTGGAAATACAATTAAATATATATACATAAGAGAGAATGAACAATCAATGAGACTAGAAAACAATATCGATTTACTAAAAAAATATGGTTCCTTTAAATCCAGTGAAATAATCTGCTAATTGTCAGTTTGAAAATAAATTGTTGACATACAAGAACGTTACGAAAATAACTGACATAATATTTTTTTTCTAATGGGTCTGACTTATAAATTATCTAATGATCGTGTACCACATTTCAAAGGCAAATAAGTAATATTTCATTTTATATGCAATGCAATCGGTATTGTTTATATGATAATTAACTTGTACTTGATACGTGAAATAAATTAAAAGGCTTACATGCCTATATGACATAATATGCAACAATATAAATATTGAAATAAATTTTACTATGTAAATAAACGCTACTATCAAAATGCCCTACTTTAAATCTAGCTAGGCTCCCTTACAAACGTACTTAATACCAATAATTTAAAATTTGAGCCTGATTGACTATACTTGTGATGATATTGAGATTTAGACAGTATTTATATAGGTTTCTATTAAAAAAATAATCCAAAATATCTACCCAAAAATAAAATAAATCCAAACACATTTTTTTCAAAAAACTGCAATTCGCATTTATTTTGAAATGGGTAAGTAAATTGCCGATCTTTTTCTTACATTGTAGAGAACCTCACTACTTCTGTGATTAAAAGGTACATTACAAGGTATTAAAAGGTCTCGTGGGAATATCGGGATAAAATATAGCCTGTGTCACTCGGGAGAAATTTAGCTCTCTAATGATTTTCTAAGAATTTTCTAAATCGGTCTAGTAGTTCCTGAGATTAGCGCGTTCAAACAAACAAACTCTTCAGCTTTATAATATTAGTATAGATTAAGATCTTATTGATCAAGAATAATTAATCTCATGGTTATTATTTTCGTTTCTTATACGATAAAAAAAATCCTCGAAAGGTTCTCCTTCTTTTTTGTTAGCAAAATTTACTCTTTATTTAATATAATTTATAAATTATTTATAATTTTTAAATAAAAATATTGCATTAGATTGCTTAGTCTTCAAACAAAGATTGTTCATTAAAAAATTGTGGCATTAGCACTTACGGTAGTAACTATAACAAAAATTGTTAGTATTGAAAACGAACTTTCTTTGAAAATCTTCATACAAATCGGCAAATTCATAGTTAAAGATCTAATATTTACTAAATAAATACTTTCTTAACACAAATAACATCACAAGTACAGAAAATCACGCTGATGGAATCACGTTAGTATGGTAATCTGCCCGATCGCCGCCGGCCTCTTGTCCTGATCATGCCTATTGAACCATCCCCCCGATATAGCGTTTTATTGCGTTTACTTGTCAAAAGATAATGGTTTTCTTTATATTTTTATTATTAGATAGGTAAAGCGCTTGACCGCTATCTTGCCTGATGGAAAGCGAAGATGCGATCTAGGATGTAACGCGCTTGCCTAGAAGATACCTATTCACTCGTGACTTGAAGACCCCTAAATTGTAAATGTCAGGATACACAGACTCGGGCAAGGAGTTCCACTCTTTGGTGGTACAGATGATAAGTAAATGTCGATTCAAAACGCTTAGTGAAACGCTCTTGAGTATATCAACCATATAATTGTGGCACCTGTTTGTATGTCTGGTTGTCCGATGAAAAAATATGGGGATGGTGGAATGATGCTGTGCAATTCTGCTGCGCACTCCCCGAAATGTATCGTATAGAATACGCATAGACCAGCAACATTCCGTCTATGTTCATGATTTGGACAGATGAGTGACGATAAAAGGCTTTATCACGCGATATATATGTATCGTGTTTCGATGGTTATGCTACAGGGGCAGGGACCGTAATTTCGATACCCACCCAGATAAATAATCAGGATGAACACTTGAGTTTTGTTCTGTGTCTGTGTGTTATCTGATATCCGCATTCAAGATAGTTATCTCTGAATCAATGTAGGTATGTCATGTTGACCGTCATTTATTTACTCGATAATTAAAATAAATCTGTTTCCATATATTTATTTATTACTTGTACAGTAATCATATGCAATCTGAGCGTATTTGAATTCTCTCGTGGACGCTCAAGACGGCGCGGGCGAATCACATTTCCTTACGGAAAACTGCGCAGGCGCATAGCCTACTGACGATGCGATCATACGATTAATACTCGATGTTATTTACCATAATAACAATGTTTTCAGCATTTTTGTATTCCGGCAGTTAGATATAAAGATAGTCAGTTCCCCAGTGGTTGCGGATTCCGGGAGAGACGCGCTTTCCCCTTCATTACTTATTACATCATTACATGATGAAGTAGTGTATCCTTGCTGATCATACAAAATAACATATTTGTTGTGAAGCTCTTAGCCTTCATCCTACCTGATGTTAAGTATCGATAAGGCTGAAGATGGAAGCGCTACTCTCCCGGAATCCTCAACCACTGAGGAACTGGCTGTAATCTTACCTCTAACTGCCGGAACACAACAATGCTGAAAACATTGTTGTTATGGCGTCAAACTTAGTTAGCCAGGCGGACTTACAACAAATTCTACCACCAACCAAACCGAATACTATATGTATATTGGAAAGCGAGCTCGAGACATCTGGATTTGAGACCTGTGGTCTAAACACAAGACCACAAAGGCGGTAACATATTTTAACTCACACCCTCTCGCCAAATATCCCTTGCGGCATATGCAGAGTTTCCACGGTGAGGCTTTAGAGTAAACAAACCTATTCAAAGTACCTAATAAAACCGCATCAAAGTCGGACTAGTAGTTTCGGTTTTGCTCAAACAAATTTTTACTGCAGCGCCCTCTGGTGAGTTGTCACCGTACCAACCCAAACCATTGTTACATTGTAAATGTTGTTGTTTCTGTTAAAGCTGATAAGTTTCTTGCGGCCGTTCTTCTTATCAGTTAAAAGAAGTCCTGAATGGCTGGTAGGGAAAAAAAATTTGAAAATGTCAAAACCTTGGCGTGGTTTGAGCAAGGAATCACTAACTCTCTGACTCTGTAGACAAAGTGATCAGAGGTCACATCCAAATGTCATCCAATGACATTTGGATATTATATTTTTGATATATTGCTCTTAGTCTTTAATAAGTTTTCATTTGTGTCAAAAAGAAGCAGCAATGTGTCACATCCAACTGTTAAATGAAGACGATGTCGATGCCGACGACACTTGCGCGGTAGGGGCCCAGATCTTTAGTTATAAAAACGCATAAAGTGCCGAAAATGGCTTTTGTTGGTCGCTCCTATTTTACGTAATAGGCATGCAAGAAACTGGTAGCTTTTATAAAGAGGTCGATGAAATCAGTACTAGCTTTCAAAATTTCCATCACCCAAAACATTCATGAATTCCCTTTGTCAATCTATTGCGTTAATTTCTCCTAGTTGGAAAATATTTAATAAACATTTCAACATATCAACGAGCCCGTGAGAAAAGGGGGCTGCTGGTTACCAAACAATCGACAGTCAGCACAATGCGCTAAATTCTAACATACTCGTACATTACGAGTAAACCATAGTGCGACAGTGGGTATATCATTACGGTAATGTTACGTCTTTCCTAAACGCATTCATACATTTTTATGTAAGTTACGAAATTGGAACTAACACGCCATACTTTCCACTTCTTACAATGTTGTTTTTCGGAATTCTAGTATTTTGGTTTTAACAACATTGGATTGATCGTATTGCAATGTACAAAAATAAATACGTCTCCCTCTAACCACAGGTAGTCTTCCTCTTTTACACAAATTGTTTATATTACCTTCATTGGACAAAAATAATTTGTTCGTAGTCCGAGCCGTTCCCTCAGTAAAGTTTAGTTACTTACTTACCTCGTTGCTCTAGGCTTGTGTAACTGTGCGCTGCTCGCACTAAGATAAAACATCCTTTTTTTTATGAATGACGGGGAGACTCTTAGCCTTAATCATACATGATGTTAAGTATTGATAAGGCTGAAGATTGAAGCGAGCCTCTCCCGGAATCCTCAACCACTGAGGAACTGGCTATCTTATCTCGAACTGCCGGAACACAACAATGCTGAAAACATTGTTGTTATGGCGTCAGGTTTAGATAAGATGGTGGTAGCTAGCCAGGCGGGCTAACAAGTCCTACCACCAACCAAACCGAATACAATATGTACCCCCGTTGGAATCGAACCCGGGACCCCTGGGTCTGATACCGGAGGTTGTATACCACTAGACCACAGAGGCATTTAACCCTTTCCAAATAATAATAGTTAATTGAATAAAACTTTCATTAATATAAAACTCCGTCTTTCATTGGCTTCCATAAAACCTAACAGATCACGTCATTTGGGCTCATTAAAGTTCTAAATAAAACTTTAAAACCAAGGTCTACTATTTCGTGTGATAACAAACAAGATTGTGTGTTTCTTCGTCTTGATCTTAAGATAAGAAAACTGTTGAAAAAGTCAGAAGTAGAAATATTGCAGTTACTTTGTTTATTTTGTAACAACAATTCTTACAGTAATGCCTGTATTCATATTAAATAAATAAATAAATTTTTCAATAGTCACAATTTTTTGTTTTTCCCACTATTTGCATATAATTACTTAAATATACATTATAGGTATATGTGTAACTACCAAATTTGTTTATGATTAGTTAAAAATGACGTTATATTATTACAAGTACCTAAGTAAGTACTACTTTGATGTATGTACCCAGAATTTCCGTAGGATGTAATAGACGTAATACAAATTTCGCTTTCGCTTATCTGAGTCTAAAGATATAATTTGCCTAGTTTTGGGATCTTTTTCCAATGTCATGTAATGACCTACTGCAGCACAAATTGTAAAGTTAACTAATTTTATAAAACTGTGTTTTTTTTCTTCTGTGCAATAAAGATATTTATA
This sequence comes from Chrysoteuchia culmella, assembly GCA_910589605.1. Taxonomy (NCBI): domain Eukaryota; kingdom Metazoa; phylum Arthropoda; class Insecta; order Lepidoptera; family Crambidae; genus Chrysoteuchia; species Chrysoteuchia culmella. The sequence goes on along the minus strand of OU342645.1, from coordinate 359,272 downwards.
TTTCTACTTTTACTTCTAAACATTTATGATATCATCGTTTCCAATATCAACAATAACAATGGCAGTACACTGGCCTGTTGCGTCCGTTGCCACACGTCACACAGTTTGAGCACGACGTGTTTCTGCGAGACTCAGTTTCGTCACTGTCAGGTGACACTGCGACATCCAAGCAATTCAGTAATTATGGACTTCATACGTAAAGGACGCGGCTCGCTGCCTCCCGCTGTACTGACCTACATTGTGAAGGAAATTCGTATTAGAACGACTGGCTTTTATTGGAACTGGCAATCGTATGCGACTTCGTGAAATAAAAAACATTTTATAAAAAAAAATCAAACCGACTTCAAAAAGTAAAAAATAAAACTTTTGGAGTCGGTGCCAGCCAGGGCATTCTACATTGCACTTCTATTAACTATATATTTTTTGGCCTTAGCTAGCTAGCACCGACTCCAAAAGTTTTATTTTTTACTTTTTGAAGTCGGTTTGATTTTTTTTTATAAAATGTTTTTATTTCAGATTTTTTAGTTACATCATGTGCCGTTACTTACACTAAAAATCAGCCCATACACAACAATGTCATCTAGGTAAACGACAACTTGCCAAAAGGTGATTGATATTTTTCAAGATTATGAAAAAACTACTAGCCAGATCTTCGTAAAAATTATATGGGACCACACATAAACCATTTTCTGTCAGACAAAAAAAGAATTATAAAAATCTGTTAACAACTGGCGAAGTTATGGTAGAACATACATAAAAAAAAAACAGTCGAATTGAGAGCCTCCTCCTTTTTTGAAGTCGGTTAAAAAAAAATAGGGCCTATTTTACCTATTGTAAGCAGAAAGTCACACTGTTATAGCAACGACTAGCGCCCGCAGTTTCACCAGCGCGGATCCCGTTCCCGTTTGAATGTCAGAATAAAAAGAAGCATATGTTTTAACCACAGAACAATAAAAGAGGTCTTTTCTCTTCTTTTCCTCTTTTCCTTGTTATATGGTATTTATCCAGGCTATCTTCTATATGTGTGCCAAATTTCATCCAAGGTTCAGTAGTTTTAGCGTGAAAGAGTAACAGACATCCAAACATGCAAACATCGTCACAAACTTTCGCATTTATAATATTAGTAGGAAGGATGGAAGGCAACTACCTGCCTTGGTTCAGACCTGTTATGAGAGGTATGATAGAGATATGTCATTAGAAAGGTGTTAGACATGAATGTTGATGGATTGAAAGGAAGAGGAAGATCACGAAAAAGATTGCGTGATTGAGTAACCGATATCTGAGTAATCTGGTCTGCCACATTGTTATTAGTGCTTTCACTGATATTTGAATTACTCTCTGTGAACTTGTTAATTAGTAGGGTTATGTCTCATTTCATTGTGATTCTCTTCGGGAATTATAATTCTGCACTTAATTTAGTTTTTTTTATATGTACTTAAATAATATATTGTAAAATCAGTTTGAAAGCATGATAATTATTTTGTTTTCTTCATGTTATATATGAAATTTTAATAAGTTAATCTGAGAGGTTGGAATTTATAATGGGCATTTAAACAGGTTTTTATAATGTGTAGTTTAGTCATCAGTCTCCTACAAAGTATTACTAATTAAATACACCTTGTATAATCTAAGAAATTAACTGAACTTTTAGTGTAAACTTTTTAGAAGAAAAATAAATCATTTTTTAATTTTTCATTTCATTGGAGATAACGTGTGACAGCGTGGAGTGGAGAATAAAAATGTACCCTAAATAGAATTAGGCTTATGTCGAGATGATGATAATGATGTAATCCAATACATCTTCGTAACAAAATCATCATAATTGGTTCACTCTTTCAGATAGTACAGACAAAATCGTTGACAATACCGCAGTCGCGTATAGAACCGGGGAAAATATTGAAAAAAGAGACTCTCTAGTCTAGAGTATTAGTATTTATTCTGAAAAGATTCCAGGTAATCGAAACCCATGCATTACTCAAAATTAGAATTTAAAGTTACGATTTATAATCAGTGTATAATTGCAAAACGATATTATCGCTAACGTTGCGAACTTATCGTGGTACAGGTTGGTACTACGTTCTAGTACTTAATAACCATGGAATTATTAAGTACTAGAACGTAGTACCTATTTTAATTCCATGGATTCAACGCTTTTTACGCTATGATATTTTTAAAAAGAAGATCATAGTGTAAAAAACTGCGTTAAAAAAAACCGACTTCAAAACTAAAAAGCAAAAAATTAGCCTTTTGGAGTCGGTGGCAGCCAAGACATTCTACTTTAAGCTCCTATTCTTTTATTTTTCTTGCCTTGGCTGGCACCGACTCCAAAAGGCTTATTTTTTGCTTTTTAGTTTTGAAGTCGGTTTTTTTTTAACGCAGTTTTTTTTTACTTTTTAGTGTCTGTAATAGGCTGTTTTGTAAACTACAGCAGGGTTTTTCTAGATTAGATAAGGTTTCATGTACATTATAAACAAAATTATCGTAAATACTACATCATCCAAGTCAACAATGAAATGAAATATATAAAAATGCTCATAACATAAAAAGTACTGGGTCAAACGAAACCAAATTTTTATGGGACCAATTGGCAACTATTCTGCATCGAACAAAAAAGAATCATGGAAATCGGTTCAGAAATCTCGGCGTAATCGGTGTACATACATAAAAAAAATAAAAAAAAAATAATTATACCAACCGAATTGATGACCTCCTCCTTTTTTGAAGTCGGTTAAAAAGAGAGTAAATTTAAAAGAATAATTATGATTAGTAAAGTCAGAATATTTTCATGGGAATTTCTTTGGTTTCAGCTTAAATTAATTCTAATTTATCTAATTGAATTGGATTTATTTACAAATTTATTAAACGTGAAAACTTTGAGTGCAAAAAAATACTGCAGAAATAAACAATACCTACGTGGATTCATGAAGCGCGATAGTAAGACAGTATTATTTTTCTACACACAAATTGTCAAAAAGACGTTCCGAGTAGCTCCGAAAAAGTTGAGCGGTACTTTTGTTTGCATTACATTGAATTTACGATTAAGTTTGTTAGAAAAAATAAAAAAGTAAATATTTGGTTCTGATTAGTTGGGACCATAATGATTCAATCACTAGTGACCTATAGAGCCTCCGGTTTTAATATTATCCCCGGTTCTAGGCCCTACACTGTATAAATTCATTTTCTATTGAACCACTTTAATCAATGCAAAATGCCATAATAGGCTACCATACCATTCAATCGCTGGCGCCATAGTCTAATGATGTGTTGTATAGATAACACTAGCTTCCGCCTACGATTTCATCGCGTGGTTCCCGTTCCCGTGGGAATATCGAGATAAAAAGTAGCCTATGTGTTAGTTTACTACTTGAAATCCCTTTATACCAATTTTCATCCGAATCCGTTCAACCGTTCAGGCGTGAAAGAGGAGCAAAAAAACTTGTAATCTAAGTAAGATTTCCTTACTATATATTTCCGCTTTTTAACCTTCATATAAGCGCCTTAAATCTCTTGCTCTCTCCTATATGTACGATCAGTGTGACTACATTATTTTTGTTAATTACCTAAGGTTGTTGTTAGTATTGTTTGCTATATGAAATTATACCTAAGTCTCATTTTTGAACCGAAATAATATGAATAAAAACACGTCTTTCAGAACTGTAAGCCTCGTACGAGAAACTTTTGAGTAGGTATCGGAAAGTATCGTCTCCAAAAATTCAAATTCATACATTTATTGTACTTATGACTTATTGAGTAGCGTTCCTACCGAATGTAAACAGAACTACATTTTTCTATACATTTTTTGACGTGACAAATCGAATACTTTCTCGAAAGTTTTTCTATTAGCCCTACTGAATGTGTACTGAAAGAAAAGTCGCCCCGGAAAAAATGCGGAAGGTAAATAAATAAATAAATATTTCCATACAATCACACCAATTATCTAGCCCACATTAAGTATCGTGAAGAACTTGTGTTATGGATACTAGATAACGGAAAACATACTTGTATACTTTTTGTTTTTCTTGTAAATACATACATAATATACATATTAAACACCCAGACCAAGACAAATAGACATGTTCATGCACACAAATATTTGTCTTGTCCGGGGATCGAACCCGGGACCCCTGGCGCAGAAGGTGGCGTTAGTACCTCTGCGCCAAACAGGTCGTCAAATATGCGAATATCAAATCATGCGAAGGTGTGCGAATATGCTCTTTTTTACAAACCAGAATAAGAGCAAAGTATTTACGAAGTTTTCACATTTACCAATCTCATAAAAAAGATCTCATAAAGCTTAATCCATTTAAGATCAGTTCTACTTATTTATAATGTAAGATGGACCTGACTTTTAACCGTGGTTCATTAAAAATCATTACGGTTTTTGCGAGAAACTTTAACTTGCGTAAATAGACACATAGGCAAAAGTAATTCAAACTTAGATTCCAAAACCAGTAATCGGACATCATTATATTAGCATTCAATACACTTAAAATGTATATATGTTACATGATACATTACAATTTGTAATTAAATTATTAAAAGCAGATACATTTCGTAATAGATAAAGGAAAGCTCGATTTCAACTGCTGTGATGGTTGCCAAGTATTGTTCTGAAAAGTATAATATCCTCGATTCACTGAAGGCGGTACCCCCACCGAAAGTGGCGCCGCGTTGAATTTTATTTAATATCGTAATTCTAATTCACAATTTTAATAAAACTTTACGTGGAATTTTTAGAGCCCAATTTTTAGACGGTATCATTACATTCCCTCGTAGTCACGCTAGAAGTAGATAGCAAAACTGCTAAAAGTGGCCGTTTTTGACACATTTGCTATCTACTTCTACGAATGACTATGACGAGATGTAGCGATACCTTCTAAAAATACAAGACAATGGGCTCTAAAAATTCCACGTAAAGTTTTACTAAAATTGTGAATTAGAATTACGATATTAAATAAAATTCAACGCGGCGCCACTTTCGGTCAGGGTACCGCCTGAATCCAAAACTTAAAAAGAACTTTTTAATTTGCCAAGGACAACGACTAGTTGTTAAGCAAACAGACTAATTAAAACAAAGAAAACTTATCCTACTAGTCCTATATTTCAGTTTGTCTCTTTCACGCAAAAACCACTGAACATATTTGGATGATATTTGGTATACCTATAGGTACTTCAAGTAGTGAACTAACATATATTCTACTTTTTATCGCGATATTCCCACGGGAACGGGAACTACGCGAGTGAAACCGCGAGCGGCCGTTTGTAATATCATAAAATAATACAAGAAATAAAACACTTCTTAGTTGTGTTCAGGTCATAAACCTGAGAATTCAACAAAAATATTTATTTTAAAAATTAACGTGAATTTAACAGTCAAAGGTTATATGTACTCGACTACACAACAAAAACTAAGTACTTACATTTTTTTTATTCTAACTACATGTCACGTAGAGGACATAGGATAGAGTTTAACGCACCCCAAACGCTGTTGGGGTCACTGACCTAAAAGTTTTACAAATAAACTTATTTTGTGCAATGGATGGATTTTTGACCTCATGTTTTTCAGAAATGTTTTGATTTTATCATTGTAAAAGAACTTAATTTTAAAGCAGTTCAAAAACAGTACCAAAGTACCAAAAGACGGTGATTTATAAATTAAACTAGCAGTCGCCCGCGGTTTCACACGCTTGGTGTCCGTTACCGGTCATCGGGATAAAAAGTACTTATCCTATGTTTTCCAGGCTATCTACTATCTCTGTGTCAAATTCGTTCAGTAGTTTTAGCGTCGAAGAGTAACAAACAAAGAAATAAACAAACAAACTGATATACTTTCGCAATTATAATATTAAGTAGGATAACTGAACTTTCTTAAAACTTTTGCCAATAAAATATTTTTGTAGATGCGGTATTCTCTACTTAAAGATGCTGCTATTAAAGATATTTATAATCAACCATTTAATAAACTTCTAAAATATGTGATGTAATTTTTGTAGAAAAACATGCAGAAAAAATCTTTGACTTCAACGCATTCCCAGCATGTAATATGTTATTATTTTGTATAGTATGATCACGTCTATATATCTTCTGGTATGATTCTCTTGATTTCGTAACATCCTACTAATATTATATTAATACGAGAGTATGTCATTATGTCTGTTTGTTTGTTCATTGTTTTCTTTACTGCTTTATTATTACCGTGCTTAAAATGTTGTTTGATACCCCTAAAAACAGAGTTAATGAAAATGCTAAGGTCTAGTGTTCAAGTACGCACGGTCACGTTCTCCCCAATGTGGTCACTGGTCGAGTGATGTCACAGCCAAAGCCATTATCGAGACCAATTCAGCAAACGTTTAGTCATAATCGTAAATTGTGTTTCAATTGCTTTACACAGTTCTTGTTGGTACACTGTAAATCAAGACGGTATTCGGAAAAAGTATGGACTTTTGATATAAAACTATAGAACGGTTAGAGATGTTACAAATCTGGTAATAAGATACACATTTCTTCATACCTTTATCTAGATTTGGAAAGGGATTACCCCTTAAACTGACTGCAACATTCAAAAAGTAAAAAATAAACCTTTTGGAGTCGGTGCCAGCCAAGGTAAGAAAAACAAAAATAATAGAAGTGCAATGTAGAATTCCTTTGTTGGCACCGACTCCAAAAGGTTTATTTTTTACTTTTTGATTTTTGAAAACGGTTCTTATTTTTTATAAAAAGATTTTATTTCACATTTTTTTTTAAATAGAATGAGTCCCGCAATTCGGTTTGAGTCAAACTAGTAGTGTAGGCAACTACTAGTTTGAGTCAAATCGCTTGACCGAATTTAGCTTCGTATAGAAAAGCATTTCCCTTAAATCACTATAGTTAATTACTACGAATTGATATCTTACGAATAGTGCTATCTCGCTTCTGTTAAAGCTATACGGCTAAATTATACCGTAATTGACCCCCAGAATACTCCACATGACGAATGCTCGAGGCACGGCCACAACTAGGTGAAGGTTCGATGCTTGACACATACAAATTAGCTCAGGCTTCCTTCCGATGGGCTGATGACATTACGTAAATCAAATCAATTGAAATACAGGGTAGAACATGGGTTACCTATATTTGACTGATATCCAAACTAATCTACAAAAATATTAAGCTGGCACCTGAAAATATTGAAATGCACACACATTTAAGATTGGTGTGTGATTTTTGTAGCTTTTTTTTTTTAATTAAGTCACCGACCTGATTTCTGATATCTGGTTAGTATTGCACATCTTTTTTTTCTCCCGTGACGACGCGACGACCCGTGGAAAAATCATCAGATAAAAAAACGTGCAAAGCTCGTTCTAATCCATAAAGTTTGTTTTATCTATACTAATACTAATTACTAATATTACTAATTACTAATAATAATATTATAAAGAGGAAAGATTTGTATTTTTGTATGTAACGTATAAACTCAAAAACTACTGGACCGATTTTGACGAAATTTGGTATAGAGAATCCTTAGACCCCAAGTAGTAACATAGGATATAAATGATCCCAAAATTCCCACGGGAACGGGAACCACGCGGGTGAAACCGCGCCCGGCCTCTAGTTCATTGATAAAGAAGATTCTTGTTTTATGTGAGACTTACCGTCAGGGTTATGCATTATCTTAATAAAATTATATTGAAACAAATGTACATAAATGCACATGTTTCTCACAAAATTACTGAATGATTGACAAGGAAGTTAAAAGCCTTGGGGTAAAACAATAATGCATATGTTCCTCTCAAAAGAAAATATAATAAGATGCGTTTGTCGAGTTTGCATCCTCTTGGTGTTAAATTGCACGTGAATGTCCTCGATTATTCTGTCGAGATATTGTCTTAAGTACTTGTTTTGGACACATTTTAAGATAAAGTGGTTTCTTCTGTGAATGGAAAGGATAATTTTATAATTCTTCAGTACTTTGTACGTCCCCTAAATATAGTTTACACGTTACGGAGATAGTTACAATAGTAAGTAAACTAAATAACTGTTGTGGAAGCAGGAGGTCTACTCTCTAAGCACGAAACCCGTAGTTTCGGCCTAAGTTACGGACGTTTCCTACTCCGTATCACCTACGGACAGCATATTAGTTCGGAGACCCGAACTAAGAATGAATAAGAATACGTTTTGAAATTGTCCCTACTCCCAATGTGTTTGTGCCGTTTTTCTAAAACTAGTACATCCGAAATCAATAGAGAGTAGGCTCCATCCGTAGTTTCGGGAAACTTACGGACGGGGGCCCGTATCTTAGTTGTTAGTTGACGGGCTTAGAGAGTAGGCCTCCTTACTTTGTGCTTCGGATCCATGTGCAAAAAGGAGGAGGTTCTCAATTTGGTTGGTATATTTTTTTTGTGTATGTACACCGATTACGCCGAGATTTCTGACCCGATTTATGTGTTTTTTTTTTTTGTTCGATGCGGATTAGTCGCCATTTGATTCATGAAAATTTGGTTCAGTTTGGCTTAGCAGTTTTTATGTTAAGAGCATTTTTGTTAACTTGGACGATGTAACTTTCACGATACTTATGTTTATAATGTACATGAAACCTTAATCTAGAAAAAACCTTCTGTAGTTTACAAAACACCCTATTACTTAGTAATAGTTAGTATTCTCTGATATTACAGACACTAAAAGGCAAGAAAAATAAAAGAATAAGACCTTAAAGTAGAATGCCTTGGCTGGCACTGACTCCAAAAGGCTTATTTTTTGCTTTTGAAGTCGGGTTTTTTCGCGCAGTTTTTTATTCAAATAGAACAACTTACGAGTAAAGCATTAATTTGAGAAGTCAATACCTCCGGAGGTCAATGGTCTATGGTAAAAGAGACAAGAACTTTTGAAACGAAAGTTCGAATATTTTCATGATTTTATTCATATTTGACGTACGAGTATTTACGAGTATACTCCTAACATTTGTCTTTTCCCTGACAGTAAAATTTTGTTGTTAACCATAAATATTCTTCTTGTAAAAACGAATATTAAAATTTGTTCTTTGTGTCATTGTAAAAACAAAGACGCATGCAAAAAGAATGCGTGCATTTCTGCGTAAAAATAAATATTACTGTTTGTGTTGTGTGCTTGTCATGGTGAGATTAATTACGAATACCTTAGGTAGTTGCATCACGACGCGAGGGTGCATATATTTAAATATTAGTAGATACATACTATATATTTATGATAGGCTCTCCAAGTATATACACATACTTGGAGAGCCTATCATAATTATTTTTATCTGTTTTTTTATGTAGGCACTTAGGCTTTCCAAATTTAAATGTTATCATAGTTAAACAAGGGAAGTTCCATACAACATTAGCTCCCTCCGGGCATTAATAGCTTCTTTCCTATTAATAATACTTAATATTTAATACGTGCTACAGATGCAGGTGGTGTAAAGTATAATTTACCGTAGTTTAAGTTGGATAACGGAAAAAATAGTTGGCCACGGTCCGCCTGAGGTGGACTACGGTAAGAAAAATTTCCCATGGTCTATCCAGGTGAACAACGTTGGTAAGCCAAGTGCATAAGACGAGTTGTTTTTAAATGTCTTTGAATCTATAACTTTTTAAATTTGCATTTTACAATGCTATTTTTATGTGATACATATTAAACAAGAAAATATACTATATCCCGTCAGGGCGACATGAGACTAGTTGCTTTTTTCTAGTATATTTTCTTGTTTAATATGTATGACTTTGAATCTATTATCGACCGAGCGAACGTATTGTCTCAGTTTCGATATTGGCCAAAAATACTTTTGTCCGTCTGTCAGTCTGTTCTCGCATACAGGTAGCATTTTTCAACCAATTTCGACGTTGGATTACTGTTTGGAAAATTACTTTTTTATCACGCTTGGTACTGCTCTCACATAACCACAGTCAGATTCTTCTACTTAATACGACGAAGAACATTGACCATTCTCTAAAGAAACAAGGCAAGCTGCTACATGAACTAACTATGATAATTAACTTCAATTAACATTACAGATAGGAACCAAAGAATGTCATCGGTTGAACAAAAGAATGTCGTCGGTAAAATAAACAATTAAATGCTCATCTTCATCCTCATATAGTCGACCAGACGGAATACTTCGAAAGCCTTTGTGTCACCGACTAGTGATTAGTTTGCTATTGAATAATACATTTTTTCCGAGTACGTTACTTTGTTCGATTACTATTAATCTCCACGTGTAAATAAAATTGTTTACGTATTAAAAGTTGTGTTCCATTAAAAATAATCTAAGAATTATTTGTTGTTAACCCTTAATTTGTAGGGTAGGTCCCAGGGACTCCACGCCAAACAATTTTGGTAAATATTTTTTTACAATATGCGAATACCGTGTTGTGCGCTTGAGTAGCTTCCGTCAGTGTCGCGCTCGACGCAGGAGCGAGAGGTCGTGCGTGGGCGCATCACAGAAAGGTAAGTAATTGACACTTTTAGAGTCCCGTGGACTCCACCATGCACTTTATGTAACAAAAAGTGATTTTGTTTTATTATGTTATATTATATACTACAGTGTTGTTTATTGTTTTAGATTTACAAAATGGCATCTAATAATCGCAACATAAGATCCGTCAATACTTTCGATGAAAATGCGGCCTCAGTTGTCACTTTTTGGCTGGAAAATCTGGAAGAAGAGGCAGACGATGAAGAAGGAAGAGACTTCACGTCTAACGCCCCGAATGATGTGTTTTCGGATGATGAGGATGCTGAGTATATACCATCTAATCATAATACAGATCAAAAGAAAGTCTGCATATATTTGTAACTGTTGTTGCAAACCAATATGTTTGTCTTATTCAAAAAAAGTCTGCAGGCAATGTTCTGTACGTACTAGTGATTGAACCATTGCACGTTTTTTGTTGTTTAATTTTTTCTTAGAATTTATATGTTGTTTGTCAAGAACACTGTTATGTTTAATTATTTAGATAGTAAAAAAAAGTTTCCAGTTGTTTTTTTATTAAGCTTAGAAGGTTAAAAGTTACTTTGTCCATTTTTATAAATTTTTAAGACTGTATGTAAAGTTTAAGTTTGAAATTAATGTAAACGAATAGTCTTATTTTTTATGTGTAAGAATAATGGTTCAATAACCATGTTATCATACAAAAATAAAAATAAATTACTTTTATAACTATAACAATTTTTTTCTTTATTCCTAATATAGAGTCCCTGGGTCTCCACCTTACAGTTTACGTAAGTTTTAGTCACCATACATATTGAGGGTTAACTAATACAGAGTGGAAAAAAAGGAGGTCGTCGGAGGAAAGTACCCTAAATATTGATGTAAGCAATATTTACTCCAAGGAAACATTCCTTTATTTTCAAACTTAAGTGAAATTGCATTCAAATTTTTTTGATAAATCACCTTATTGTTAAAATTTGGTTATATCAATATTTAGGGTACTTTCCCTCCGACGACCGTCTTTTTACTAGATACAGATAATACTACAAATCGTTGTTATTAACTTTAATATTATCTGCAGCTGCTAGAGATTTAAAATATATAGGGTAAAGTATATAAAGATCAATTGTATACATAATCTATGAAATCATTAATAAACATAACAACTAGGTATACGTACATCGTAAGTTGGCGCGCACTGTTCATTGACATAAAACAACTTTTCCGGATATTAACGCGCTATATTTCACGAACTAAGATCTAATTGTCCGTATTTTTTAGTTTTTAGGGGGTTTTTGATTTTCTCGACGTTTCGGCACCTTTTCAGCTGCCGTGGTCTTAGTTCTTAGGTGAAAAAAATGTCTTCGTGAAATATAGCGCGAAAAGTTGTTTTATTTCAAACATAATCTCATAAATATTCTCATATGAATGTCTCCCGAGCGAAAATCAAACTCACGTCCCAGGCTCATTAGTATCACTGCACAATGAAGGTTAAATTTTGGATTGCTCTGTATTCTCACGGGGTCCCCCCGATAATCTGATTCGGCATCTGGGTGTTAAGTGGTTGAATTTCGCGATCTTCATCTTTCGTAACTTTTTCCGCGTGCCGGCCTCAGGGGCCTCGGCTGAGGTTACTTCGTCACACATCCTTCGTTGAATCGTAAACACATTGTTTATTAATGCTGTCAGCAGATGACGAACATCCATTGATTTTGAAACTTAATGCTTAGAACGCTGAGTGGAGAATCAATTCAGATGTTTTAAAATGTAACCCAAAGAACTGCTGCAGAAGCGGTGGGTTAAATTCTACAACGGAGAAACGCTTAGCCTACATTATCATCAGCAGTCGCGTGTCTCCTGGAATCATTGACTACTGAGGAACTCTTTTAACTGCCGAAAGGCGGAACATAATAATGCTGAAAAAAATTTTGGTATGGAGGCAGACTTGGCTAAGACAGCTAGCTAACAGCTAACCAGGACCTCTATTTTTGAATCACTCGTCGCGCGAGTGGTGAGGAGAACGAGGAGGCGATCACGCGATTAGCGATCTTGCAAGCGTAGACATAGCACGCTTTTCGCTTTCGCTTCAAATTCAATCCAAATTTCACTAAAATTTATACAGTGGTTTACTCGAGAAAGGGAACAGCCAGACAGAAAACAATCACTTTCACATTTAAAATATTAGCATGGATAAATGCGAATGAAATATTTGATGTCACGAAGTATTGTAAAAAATATTCCAAAGCGTAAAAGTCGCTATGTCTATTTTGCATATTTTTTCTAAACAAAATTTAAAGTCCTTTTCAAACCTTTAAGGGTTGAATTATGTCCACCGCGTCGAACTTCAAAATCGATGCCATTTTCGTAATCAACATCCCATAAAACCTCAATAACGACACTATTCAAATTCATCCCCCTTTCCACCCTTTGGGGGAATAATTTTCAAAAATGCCGAGACAGGTAAATGTTTAATTTTATTATCAACCTAAATACAAAATTTTAAGATCCTAACACTCTTACTTTGAAATTTAATGACTTATCTTACACAACTTCATCCCCCTTTTCACACTTTGGGGGTGAAGTTTTCAAAAACGCTGAGACAGGTAAATTTTTCAAAACTGACGGACTTTCATACAAACTTTCTCCCTTATTTCACCCCCTTAGGGGAATTTCGAAAAATCCACAAGGCTATATGTGCTAAAATGGAGTCTCAGACCTAGCGGTTTGGTCAAAGAAAGTCAAAGTCAAAGATTTTTATTCAAATAGACTTATAGATAAGTGCTTTCGAATCGTCAAATTTTTTTTCCTACCAGCCATTAAGGACATGACTTTTAACTGATAAGACAAACGGCCTATTAATAATTTTGGACTATTCGAAAGTACTTATCTATAAGTCTATTTGAATAAAAATCTTTGACTTTGACTGACTGACTGACTGACTGACATATCAACGCACAGCCCAAACCGCTAGGTCTAGAGACTTCAAATTTGGCACATAGGTTCCTTGTGAGCTCTAAAGGTGCATTAAGAGAGGATTTTTTTTAAAAAAGAGGAATAAGTCTGTGCGTTGATATGCCAGTCAGTCAGTTTCTTCTTTTATATATTTATAAGAAGATAATTTTATCATTTAATTTTATCCCGTCAGGGCGACATGAGACTAGTTGCTTTTTCTAGTACGAGTATATTTTCTTGTTTAATATTTATCACATAAAAATAGCATTGTAAAGTGCAAAATTAAAAAGTTATAATAATTTTATTGATTAAGTAAGTACCTAGATATGTAATGTTTTCAATGGACTATATTTAGAAATCCAAGGTATGTTGACTGTATCTGTTGTATTGATTTTGGTTGTTTTTAATACACACCCATTAGAAAATTATATATCTATAAGTACAAACTGTATTTTATATTTTTCAAGTCTATCGAAATAAAGTATTATTTAATAAAATGTGTTTTTTGTCCCATCCTACAACATACAAATTGCAAGGGGGGTGGATGTCCTTGAAATTATTTTGGAGATTCATTGGACCATACGTGGGGTCAGAGTCATGCGTAGTACATAGAGCCATACGTGGGGTTCCGTTGGTAAAAAATCAGTTCCTCAGTGATTGAGATTCCGGGAGAGGAATGCTTCCACCTACCTTAACTTATCATCAGGTATGATGAAGGCTTATCGTCTACCCGTAGTACATATAAAAAAAGAATATTTTTTTATTTGGTCGATTGTAATTATTATAATTCTCTATTTATTTCAGTACTTGTTGGCAGCGCTATGCGTGGCGGTGAACGCCGCCCCACCGACGACACCGCAACGGCTGTACCGCCAGCATGCGCCCGACCAGTTGCAGCAGATTCAACCGTAAGGCTATTCAATCAATCAAACAAACTCATAAATAAGTACTTTAGAACCGGCCAATTCTTTTTTCGTGCGGGCCAATCATATTCTTAAGCTATTCAAAAACATAAAATGAGCTTTACTGTTACATTACAAAAATCGCGTTGAGGTCATAGACCGTACAAAATGGCGGATTTACTATTCATCTAAAAGCTAACGCAAACTGAAAAGTTTGAAATTAAGCACAAAGTAATTAAATGATTATGTATGTAGGATCACACATACCTAAAATTATTTTTAAACAAAACTTTAAAAAAAAAAAAAAAAAATTTTAACTAATACCTATATATTCAAATAAGATGTATTTATTTCAGATTCGAATACTACTTAGAAAATCAAGATGTTGCAAATTATTACAGGCAGCCTCAACAGAAGCAAGGTGACCCATATAATATTTAATTATTAGGTTGAATTAGTTTTTTGTATTATCGTTGCAGCTGCGACTAACTCATTCAACTAACATAAGTAACTGCCCTGTTAATCTAAAATAATCTGTCATCTAAAAATGTTTTTTGTCGTTGCAGCTGCTTCTAACGGTCCCAGCGGTGCTCCATCAAGGCTGGAGAACCTGGAACCAGACAGCGAAGTGGAACTGATACCAGGTGCTCAGCAGCCGCAGCAGCCACCGCAGCAGGTAATCATGTCAAGCTAACTTTCTCGCTCAATCAATGAGAGAGTGTTTATAGAGTATCTACAATCACTAATCTTATTGGATTTGTTGAAACTGTAACAAGGCACTAGATTTGAACAAAGAGGTTGATACCATTTACACAGATTTCAGTAAGGCCTTCAACCGAGTTTCACACAATATTTTGTTGCAAAAGTTGTCTGCTTATGGGGTTTCCGGAACAGCACTAAGCTGGATAGAATCATACCTTAAAAATAGATCGTTCAACGTGGTGGTTAACGGATATAGGTCTGAATGTGTAAAGGTTAAATCAGGCGTGCCGCAGGGTTCTCATCTCGGGCCCATCTTATTTAATATATTCATTAACGATCTTCTACAACTTTTGCACCACTCGGAATCATATTTATATGCGGATGACCTTAAGTTTTGCAGAGTAATCGATTCAGTGGAGGATGGTGTTTAGCTTCAAAATTATATAAATGAGCTTACAAACTGGTCTCATCAAAATAAAATGGATCTAAATATATCAAAATGCTCTCATGTAATGCTCGCAAAAATAATACATTGCAAACGGATTACTTCATTGATGAAATTAAAATACAACAAATGGAACAAATTAAGGACCTAGGAATCACTTTTGATTTCAAATTGACATTCACACCGCACATGGATAGTATCGCAAGAAGGGCTTCTAGGATTTGTGATTAGAAATGCTAGAGTATTTCACAGTAATTCGATTAAGATCCAAATGTTTAATTGCTTGGTTCGAAGTATACTGGAATACGGTAGTGTTGTTTGAAGACCAGACCACACTTAGCGGTTCACAGCCTTCGACTAGAGCGCAGACAAAAAAAAGGTTTCTTTGGCATCTCGCGTTTTCCAATAGAATATCGAAGAAAAGTGGCGGATACCGTACATCGAAATCGTTTCTTACATTTAACTATAGCATTTTAGTGGATTGAATTGTTTTGTAAGAAGTGATGTAATCAAATGTTGGTAAATCTAAATAAAAAAAATACGTGTGGCACTCGGGGACTGCCGCGGTAAAGCTATTGCATAGCATTTTTATCATAGATTTAGGTTGCTTAGTTACGATTGTAAATAACAAAATGGCCAATGATGGAAAAAACTGCATGAACATTTGTGTTAAAATATAATTTCTGTTTAAAATCTGCTACCGCATTTTGCCGCGACAACTGGAAAAAATGCGGTAGCAGATTTTAAACAGAAATGTTCATACAGTTTTTTTTCATCATTAACTTTAACTTTTGTACGGTAACAATAACGGGTAACGGTTGTAACTAAGCAACCAAAATCTATGACACGGAGTGGGGGGTGTTAGGTTTATTTCGTTACGGAATTTCTTGATTCGGTCGCCGCGCTCAAAGCCCGCGATAAAAACTATGCAATAGCTTAATAAATAAATTTTATTTAAATGAGCTGTTTAATCTTAGGCCAACATAAGTTTAGGAAATCCTATCCATATTTTTTCTCCTTTTTTATCCAATACAAAACAACGTTTGAATGATATAACTGCATTTAAGGGCGAAATGCGTGAGTTGTTTACAGCCCTACTTAAATTAAACAAAATAAACCCAACCCTGAAGAAAATAGAGGAAACACTAAAATTGAGAGCTCTATCGAATTCTTATGAAATCAAAACGCAAAAGTGTCAAAAGAGTTGAGAAACTGGAACTACAGAAAAAAGAAGATGTAAATATGTTTTTATCTATTGTGGGTGCAGACATGGCGAATCTGATATTAAGGATATCTACCGAGTTCGTGGAAAGAAAGACAATGAATCCAGAGGTCCAATTGTAGTTCAAATTTTAATAAAAACAGAGATCCTGCTGAAATGTAAGACGGTCAACAAAGCAAATAAAACAAAATCCGAGCTACACATCTTGGATTTGCACAAAATAAATAAAACAGTTATATAGCTCTATATGACTAGAACATTTTCTGCACTTTAAAATTTTACTTTATTTTTGTAACATAAAAGTAGTTACGCAGTTTTCAATCTCATATTATTTTATTGCATGTCCCCTAGGGTTGAATTATCTCACTACAATACATACGCATAACATTTGTTTCGCTATTGATAAAATATCGCTACATTACATTTCTGCAATCGAAAAGATAATAAAACAGACTGTCGCTGCAACGTCATTAATAGAGTGGATTCAGCAAAGTATTTGGAAATCATTATTGATAAAAAGCTTTCATGGCAACCGCAGATTGAACACATTAGTAAGAGGATACGGAACTTTATTTGGATCTTTAAGACCCTTAGACACGTGACCACCCATAACTTAATATGCCGTATATATTTTGCACTCGCGCAATCTGTTATAGGGTATTGCTTATCCATCTGGGGCGGTGCCGCTAAAACAAGGATCCTTGAAGCTGAAAGGGCACAAAGATGCTTGCTTAAAACTTTTTTTTTTAAACCATACCGATTTCCAACTGACAAACTCTATAGTCTTAGCGACAAACTATCTATCAGAGAGCTTTATTTTTTAAACACATGTATAATGCTGCATAAATCCTTACCATTAGACCCGATCTTACTGGCTGGGAGAAGGCAGGAGCTAGCTTCTAGCTCAGTCCGCGCGACTTTATTAGAAAATTCAAAAGAAATATAAGATTTACCTCATGCAATAAAATAATGTAAAAAAATAATAATACTTTTGACTTTGACGACATTGGGGTATCAAGACACAGAGGATTTACTAAAATATATCGTTTTTCACCTGATTTATAATAACTTAAATGCCTAACAGTTATAATAACCGATCCCAAGATTCTATTTCATCGCAGGATTAGGCAAACGTTACCAAAATCTAGCTTCTTATAACAAAAGCAAGCACGATCTCTCAGTATACACACACCATCACATAAACATGTAGGCAATGCACGTCACGTCTCAAATAGCTAAAAAATGCTAGCTAAACTCTATCATATATACGCAACCATACGCATAAACATTCACACACACACACACACATAGGTAATTATAAAAAATGAGTAGATTAGTTTTTTCTCAAAGTCAACTGTTTAAAAGATATACACTTCCAAAGTGGTAAAATGTGTGTCCCTCCCCCTCTATCTATTAAAATACAAAAGTAAAAAATAAAAAATATATTTATGCTGTAGTTCTTTATAAAAACTTTCAAGCAAAATTGGTTTGAACGTAATATATTAAGCATTTTCAGAGCTATAGCACATTTTCCAAAACCGCAAATATTACTTATTCATTCATACAAACACGACCTAAGAAAAACAATGTTATTTTTGCAGACAACAAATTATAGTGTCATTTTGGATAGGTGTAGATAATCGATAGTCAAGTGAATACCTAATTTAATTTAATAATAATAATAGAAACTTTATTGCACACCATACAAAAACAAACACATACAGAGAAAATGACAAATAATAGGACCACTAAATGATGTCCAAGACGCCGACATCCATACTGACCCTATTGGTTATATTTATTGTAAATTATTTTAGTAAACCTATCTCTGCGAACCTATCTTAGTAAATTGCCCAATGTAAATGTTTTTGTTTAGCTGTAAGTTCATATTGTATGTTCAGATAAATAAATAAAAACTTAAGACGCTATACGGAAAAATATAAAACTATAGGGCGGTTAGAGATGTTACAAATCTGGTAATAAAATGTGGGGACACGGTATTGTCCTCGCCAAGACGGAGCCGGGGGAGGCGCAAAGGTAGTACCTACCTTTTCTCGGAGCGCTTCGTCGTTTTTTTGAAGCCTCACAACTTCAGTCTGAATTATATTAGATGAACCAAATTCTCGGGATTTAATTTCAATAGTAGTATTATTAAACGTGTAAAGTTTCAATTGCATAGCTCTAATATTTTAGATTTAATTATTAAAAATACCCCGATTTCGTCACTGAATCACTTACTCGCTAATGATCATCAAAATTCTTGTGGTAAGTCCTAGAAAGCTGAAATTTGGTACGTAGGCTAAGTATTACAAACAACAACAAAAAACGAAAACTTGGAACTTTTACCCTTGAGACCTTCACC
Source organism: Chrysoteuchia culmella (assembly GCA_910589605.1). Classification (NCBI taxonomy): domain Eukaryota; kingdom Metazoa; phylum Arthropoda; class Insecta; order Lepidoptera; family Crambidae; genus Chrysoteuchia; species Chrysoteuchia culmella. Next base: position 340,264 of record OU342645.1, on the reverse strand, counting down.
AATTTTGTGCTAGAGGTCTGTAAATTGATATAGGAACTCTTTGTTATAAAAAATTAAATACGTATTTCAGGATTTAGTAAATCGTACAAAAAGAAGTGAAATCCCACCAAAAACCTGTAAAAATGTTATGCCAAGACGTCACCATATAGCTCGCACTGTCAAAAAGTTATCAGATCTCAAGTAGAGCCAAGCTTCTAACTCTACACGCCCTAACTCTACAAACTCGACACCTTAGTCAAAATATATGGTTTTGCCGTTTCGATACTACAAGAACAACTGTGTAGCAGAAAAGTAAAGAACATTTAATAATTTTTTCACCCACAAACATGTAAAGGTCGAAAAATCGAAACGGCCAAGTCATATATTTTGAGTTTTTGACTAAGGTGTAGAGTTTGTGAAGTTAGATTTTGTAGGTTAAGGGCGTGTAGAGTTATAAGTTATAAGTTCTGATAACTTTTGACAGTGCGAGCTATATGGTGACGTCTTGTCACAATATTTTTACATGAAAATGTTTTTGGTGGGATATACATTTCTTCTTTTCGAAAATTCAAGAATATTCTCAAATGGGGTTACATATACTATTGGAAATTTGTTTATTTAGTGGACACCAATAATATTTAGCATCGTGTATTTTCATTTTCTCTTAATTGTTATAGTTATTTACTACGAAGTGATTTCGTGGTTATTTCGCTTATCTGCAAAATCGGTCTCGCTCCCGCGCGTATCGTTTTCTCATTGCTATCTCGGCGCAGTCGTATAGCGCTTTAAATTTTTTCTGCGGCCCGAAATACAATCATAGGTTGGTAAATCTCACATACCGTATATTGAAAATTTTCTTTTTAGCTATATGTAATCACCAATAAATATTTTCATGTCACATAATTAGTCATTAGAATATGTCGTTACCCTTAATGATCTTTTTATTTCATTTAAATTATTAGATCACAAGATTATTTAGATTTGATACTCATTAAGATTATTGGATTTGCAATTATTAGATCATCACAATCACAACACGCCTTTCAAACTTCTTGGACTAAGACGAACTGTTGCTGTATTGCTCATAATTTCTCAAAAATCAAAAACTTTATGATAGAATAGAATATTTTTCCAAATTAGTCTCCCTAATTTTATTGTAACTAAGAAAGTAATTGATTGCAGGAAGTTCAGTTTTCGAGAATGTATCAAGTAAAAATATAGTACATACTTACAAATTTTGATATGTTCCTACTTAAGTCTATTTCAAATATAATTCCAGAATCCAGTCGCTCCAAATCTTCCCGGATTAGTGCCGGGACAACGAGTCTTCATCGTCCACATGCCAGTGCCAGGATACAGGTAACTTCAAGAAGACTTCATATCTTATAAGTCGTTCGTAGGGAAAATAAGTTAAAATATGCGCTTAATGAAAACTCATATACCTTATGCTTCATTCAATAAGTAAGTACTTTATTATTATTAAAAAAATGTAAAAACATCAACGCTTATCGGAAACCTAAACAATAGCATACAGACCTTTGCAGAAATATGTTGAGATTTTATGTATAGAGTTGCAGTGATCATGTTTGTATGAAAATAACGGGGTGGGCGGTTAGATGGTTAGATTCCAAAGATTATCACTATCGCAAACTTTATCACTATTATCCCTTTTTTGGAATCTACCTTTTTCTCTTTATAATCCTAATAGAATTTTAAAACCATAATCAGATCAGCACTTGAAGATCAACTAGCAAAGCTTGTTAAACTTATTACGCATATCTTTGTTTCGCCGAGTGCCAATTACTTCAAACCCCTAATACTTTTGTTGCATTTTTCAGACCAGGCACTATCGGCGGCTACCAGCCCGTGTACATAGTGGCTGCGGCTCCTCAGGCCAATGCCGGGTTCCCACATAACGTTATAAACGGTTAGTATCAAAACATTGAATGCTAACAAACAGCATAATCAAATCCCATCAAAAAGAGTTTGTTGGCTTCTGCCAAGACGCTGCAAACACCAACTCAAAGCCTACGAAGTCATGTGAGGAATAAGTTGCTCATGATCAACGCCGTGATTTCACCACCGCCAGATAAGTTCTGGATAGCTTATCTGGCAGATAATTAGATACATAATTGTAATATAAAAAATATGCAATTATCTAACTTATTTTCCGGTGGTGAAACTAACCCTGCAATAAACAAGTTTTTGAAAGACCGCAAGCAAGAATAGATGCATAGATCAGTGTAGAGATCAATGTTAGATTTGATAGAACAATAGATCAATATTAGTATATATCATATATCATGGATCAATATTAATATTGTGGATATCGACGACCGTATAGAATTTACAAACCAAAAAAGGTCTCAACTCAAAACTATTGACAAATTCCACATCATTTGCAGGCTACCAAAACGCTGTCCTTCTAGACCCGTCCGGGCAGGCGGTGTTCTCACCAGTTCTGGGCTACTCGCGCGGTCAGCAACCAGTACAGCCCGCGCAGCCACACCCTGGATACTTGCTGGCGCCACAGCTGCAGCACTACAGGGGACCTTATGAGCTGCAGTATCAAGAGCAAGGCGCTTATCAGTGAGTTGGCAAAATGGTATCATTTTGGGCCTACTCCGCAGCCAGCAACTAGAGCAATGCGGGCAGATACACCCAGGGTTCCTTCTAGCACACTCTACAGAATACTAACGATTTCTTTAAAAGATGCTCCCAAGAGTCCCTCACTTAATTAGTGAAACTGAAATAACTTCTTACAGAGTTTTGACGACCTCCGTGATAATGGTATGTACACCGGTTTCAAGGTGTCGCCTATTCTGAGGTCCTGGGTTCGAATCCCGGTAGGGCCAAATGTTTGTATGACGAATGCGAGCATTTGTACCTGAGTCATGGATGTTTATATATTTCTACACCAAAATACTCCGTATACCAAATTATGGATCTTAACGATGCCTGATTAAATTAGCCTTTAAAATTACGTAGTCTACATACTGAAGCTCCTTTGTATCTTCAGTAACAAATCACCTCAAATTTCCAGAACTGCCCAGGCACAGGCACCGGCCGCCCAACAAGCAGGCCCGCGGCCGCTGCACCTGTCCCAGCTGATTGCCTTGCAGAACCACGCCATCGCCGCCAACAACCCACGCAATGCTGCCAGTAATGGTAACTTAGCCTTCTTTTATATAATTATTCTAGAACATTCTTCCTCCTTGCTGGAAATAAAACAAAAGCAAGTAGTATTGATAGACTCTGACCTTAACTGACTTAACTCCATTATTTTCTTAAAGCCATATCCACTTCGTGCTAGATTTTCTTATTTCTAGCACAAAGTGGATATGGTTAGGCTGGCTCCCAAGCAGAAAGACCTTAGGTCTTCTTTCTTAGGTGTGATTTCTGTCACGGGATGTCTTAAATTGTTGGCAACACCTTCCGCCAACTTACATACTTTAAAATTGTTGACCACTGACAGTAACAGAAGTAAATTACTTTTTCCATTGTACCAGAATCTTCAGCGAACACAGAGTCCAAGCGCCTGGCACAATCCCGAGAAAGCAGCAGCGATTCCAAAGAAGCAGAAGAACAGAAACGCAACGCGAGACCTTTGCCGCCGCACGCGCAGAATTTAAAAGCCTAAATTCGAAAAGAGAAAAAGTCTTCGCCATATCAAAATAATGAATGGTTACAGTAGATTAGTAAAATGGACATTAGATCAACCTTGACAGTTGTATTAAGAAATCATCGTGTCAACAGTACGTTAGACATTACAAAAATCTTCAAGGACAACTTTTTAAGCTCGAGGAGCCTAGGACTTTACAATCAGATAATATGCTTTTCTACTCAACTTCTCGAATCAAATGCAACTGATATATTGACATTACTTGACCTGTAATCGGAATACACAAGTCCCTTCTTAAAAAAGGTTTTTAGCAATCTAAGTGAAGTTACCATTAAATAAAATATTGCAAAGTGATATTTTGGTAGTATTTTAATTTATGTATGTGATATGACGATGTTTTTGTAGAAAATTTTAGGAAAATGATATGTTTAATTATTTAAGTAAATGCGACATTTTAAACAGGGTTTATTAAAAAATATAAAAAAGTACCATTATATTACCATATTGGATAATGAGTAATTGAAAATGTACGCGTACCTGAAATAAAATGAATATTAGGATAATTAATTGATATATTTGCTTTTATTTTAACCACATAATTGAATTCGTACAGTATTATATAAATTCAATTATGTGTATATTGTTTACTTGATGATACAACATCTGTTTGGGCTTCCCATTCTTTCCCACGTCCTCAATTCCCAACACCTAGCGCCATCTGTGGCGCTTTGACATTAACTAAGGCGCGATAGTCGCGCCATCACCGAAAGAAGAAAAGAAAAGTGTCTGAACGAGCAGCGGCACGCGCCACTTATCTCCGCGTTGAAAACTATAATTTAGGAAAAAAAACGTAAGCTTACACTGATAGTTCTATTGAGAAGCATAGATTCGATTCAACCGGTAGTTGTTTCGTCAATTCCTTTAGCCCTTATTCCTCTGGAGAGAGCGTGAATGGTGACGTTATCGAATGCTCCTTCAATGTCAAGGAAAGCACAGAGAGCTATTTGCTTGTCCTCCAGAGCCCTTTCTATTCTGTCTGTGAGTTCCAGCAGAGCGGTCTCAGTGGATTTTCCTTTTTGGTAAGCTTTGAGTGCAGAGGACGTTCCCGAAGAGGTCCATCTCTAATACCTTCATTCATTCATCAATGACCTTTTCCATACTTTTTAGTAGGAACGAGGTGAGGCTTATTGGCCTGAAGGACTTTGGCTGTGAGAAGTCCCTCTTGCCAGCCTTCAGGATGAAACGGACTTTGACCATAGTCCACTTTTCTGGTATGTATCCCCATGCGTAGCTCGCTCTCAAGATTTTTATTAGGCTGGGAAGATATCATCCTCACCTGCAGATTTAATAGGCTTAAAAGAGTCAATTGCTCATACAACCCTGTTTGGCCTGAAGTTCCTCGCTGCCCTTCTCCAGTCTTCATTGGTGGGTCTGGAGAGGCGTTTGTGGGTAACATTCAGTCCATAAGTCTCTGATGTTAACACCGATCCCAGGAAGTGTGTAGACGCCAGGAGTTCTAGGGTCTCTTCCGCTGTTTCGGTGAAAGTACCATCTGGTTTCTTTAGGAGACCCAGTTGTTGGTAGGCGATTTGGCTAAGACTTTATGGATTCTAGCTTCTTGTGGAACCTTGGTGATCTCCTCTCAGAATTTCCTCCATGAAAGTCTTTTCGCCTTCCGTAGTTCTTTATTGTATTCAGTTAAGGCTTTGAGATACCGACTCCACTGATTCGTGGATTTAGCCTTATTGAATAGTCTACGCGATTCTTCTCTCAGGACATCGAGCTTTTTATTCCACCATGATACTCTTTTGTCCCTGACAGTACTTAGAGGGCAGCTCTCTTCATAAGAGGCTGTAATGGCTTCGGTAACTTGATCTACAGCGTATTCTAGAGTTTCTGTAGCTTCTCTTGGAGCTTTTGTCTGTATAAGTCGCAGTCAGTAGCTTTAGTATCCCTAAAGGTAATGGTTTCATACATGTTAGTATTAAGTTCAAATCTGATAAGTCGATGATCAGACATAGATGTCTCATCACTTACGTGCCAACCTAAGTTAATTCAATCATAAGTAATGAAATCTCACCCAGCCTAAATATAAAATTCTTATAACAAATTGTTGAATCTTTAATTCTAAACTTGCGAAGTCTAATCTTATTGTTACTGTTATGATTCAATGAACTAAAATAATATAATAAAACCAAAACGGAGTATTATAATTATTATATAAAAACATTTTATAAAAAAAAATCAAACCGACTTCAAAAGTAAAAAATAAAACTTTTGGAGTCGGTGCCAGCCAGGGCATTCTACATTGCACTTCTATTAACTATATATTTTTTTGGCCTTAGCTAGCTAGCACCGACTCCAAAAGTTTTATTTTTTACTTTTTGAAGTCGGTTTGAATTTGTTTTTGTAAATAAAATGTTTTTATTTCAGATTTTTTAGTTACATCATGTGCCGTTACTTACACTAAAAATCAGCCCATACACAACAATGTCATCTAGGTAAACGACAAATTGCCAAAAGGTGATTGATATTTTTCAAGATTATGAAAAAACTACTAGCCAGATCTTCGAAAAAATTATATGGGACAACACATAAACCATTTTCTTTCAGATAAAAAAGAATTATAAAAATCTGTTAACAACTGGCGAAGTTATGGTAGAACATACATTAAAAAAAAATTAAAAAAAAATACAGTCGAATTGAGATTCCTCCTTTTTTGAAGTCGGTTAAAAATTTAAAATAAGATAAAAATGTAACGTAAAAAGTCAATAGTGCGATTCGGTACGGACATATTTTTTGGTTTAAAATTAAAAAGTACTTTACCTCGCTAGGCCGCAGAAATTTAATGACAAACCCTCTTTTTCGAGCGTGTGAGGTGAAAAAATAAATTGTCTGTGCAGAATTCAGTGGTTGGTTTTTGGTTATGTCGCTCTCGGCTTAGGGACAAAAAGTAGCAAAATAATACTTTCCTGATGTCTAATTTATATCAATTGAAGCGTGCAAATATAAAAGACAATTTGAACGCCTAATTATTACCCTACATGAAACCGCGGCCGCCCGCGGTTTCACCCGCGTGGTTCACGTCCCCGTCAGAATATCGGGATAAAAAGTAATCTATATCTTCTATCTGAGTGCGAAATTTCATCCAAATCGCTTCAGTAGTATTTGCGTGAAATGAAAGAGTTACAAACATCCAAACATCCTCACAAACTATAGCATTTCTAATATTAGTAGGATCAAATTAAATTAAATTAAATTAAAGATCACTTTATTTGCACACCAATTACACCATTATATAACGTATGTGTTGCATAGTAAAAGACAAACCAATTACACATTTGGTTTTAATTAACTTGAAACCGACGTAAGTATAAATAGATACATGTCTCAGGTGTCACAACTTGACAATATACGAAATAAAGTAAGTATAGACAATAATAAAATCCAGCAATAGTAAAGAGGTTTATATGTCATTCTCCCCGTCTATGTCTTCTTCTCCTACCACAAAGTCATGTAGGTGAAAGGAAAGCCGGCGATTCCTCCTAGGTCTTTCGAGGGCAGATGTTTCTTCCCTTATTCCATGTGTGTCGGTCGGAAGATTTATGTGTTGAGGCCAATCTGGAATAGGCTGCGAACATATAAAACATGGAAGCAGTCCCTTCATTCAAGAGAGAAACGCACACAATAGACAAGTGATAATACACGAAAACTATCTACACGTAAAAAACATCCTCAAAAGTGATGGGTTTAGGTCGGTAATAGTCAGCGCTTCGCTATTTACGTCATTTTGAAAATGACATGGTGCATGCTCTGTGATTGGCCATTTTTCATTCAGCACTGGTGCCGATAACGAATAGAATGCGATGCGTCACGAAATTTTGCCAACACAGAGCTTAGATGCTATTATGCAACAATAAGCAAGCAATATTATTAATATTAGATGTTAGAAAATATATATATATTTAAATATTTGTAATTCTTAGAAATATTGACCTGTTCGTAAAAGAAAAGAATATATCGCCATCTGGAATGCAAAACAAAATCTACGTTATAAATATTTTTTGACGAAAGTAACTGGAACTAATTTGTTCCAGTTACTTTCGTTCCGTCGTGGTTTCCGGTTTTCGAGTTTTTCCTAAGCCTAAATTCTCAAGTAGGCAGTCTCCAAATTGTCTACTCGAAGCATGCAGCGTTTCATACAAATACAATCCGGCCACGGCACGGCAAGAAGGGCGCCATTCGTTCGTGTAACGTTCTAGCTTAAGGGCCCATACAAAGCTAGAAGAAATAAGGATTTCCCCCGCGCGTCCCGCACCCTATGCCGCTATCAACTAGCTCCGCGCGTGTCGTTATCGCAGGCCGAGAACAAAGTTCGCTTGAGTTTACGTGCACAGTGTAATGAAGAAAACAGAGACAAGTGTCGCATGTATATACACATACTTATTGCATTCAAATAGATATTCCTGGTGAGTACTGTTTATTATTTATTTTATAAATTACGTGTTTTAATAATATTTATAATGTTTTTTCTGTTTCAGATTGGCAACAGTGTAGCGCGAATAAAAACAGGAGATGAGTACTTTTTATTATGGTAATCCTTAGGTAACCTGAGGATTAATAATAAACATACAAGTAATAAATATATAAAAAATGTGCGACATTACATTTTGTATTGTAATGTGGTTTGGTGAACCTCCCGCATTATTATTCGTTTTACTTATGTTAATAACCATCTTGGGATCCATTGGTCTGTATGCCTAGTGTGAGTTTTGTTTGCTAACGTGAAATTTATATGAAAAAAACACAATTTACACGTTCTGACAGGGGTTCAGTACGTCTCTCAATATAATAATTAATTACTATACTAATTAATATGCTCAACATAAAGATCATAAACTATTTGTACCTTTTCTTATTAATTCGTGATTTTAATATTGAAATGCAAAAAATATTATAATATACCCAAAACCCATGTAAGAAGGAAGCGTGAAAAATAATAAACTATTCAACAAGCAACCAATTTTTTATTTACATTTTCTTACGTTTAGCTTCAATACTCATTGATATTGCTCCTTTTCGTTTATTTTTGCTTACATTTACTAGCGGACTGCTTAAGGTAGTACGACTTCCATACTAACAAACATTGCACATTCATTGGTTCATCATACATTAATAATTCATAAAAGCATGTGCAACTAACTCGTTTTAGTTATTTGTTAGCGAGAAATTATTAAATAAATGTACTTTCATACATGAGGTATATAAATGCGATGAGTCACACACACATACATAGAATTATTTAAATTATAAGATGTTATCTATTCGTGATTTATGTATGAACGTAATTTTTTTTTTGTTATTTCGCGCTAACAAATAACTGAAACGAGTTAGTTGCGCATGTATTTATGAATTATTAAGGTATGATGAACCAATAAATGTGCAATGTGCGTTGTATGGAAGTCGTACCACCTTAAGGGCATATTTCGAGTCTGACGAGGATCCACTAATTCTGGCAAAACATGTTGCATATAAAAGTCTTTTAGTTTCGGTAGCATAAAGGTCTCCCAAAGTTAGTCGTCTCTTTAATTTTTTTCAATTTGCATACTCACACAGTACACAACTATAAGGGTATTTTTAAAAACCTTTTGGGACGACAACATTCGCCATCCGTATTTTTTTCTTGCAACGTCAGATCAAAATTGGACAATGAACTACTTCAAATAAAATCAAATCATCTTTATTCACATAAAACAGAGTAAGTTACAGATGGTCGTTTACAATGTTGATCTTCCGTTTTGCCAAACAAAGGGCATGTGAAATGTCACTATAAAATAAAAGGAAATGATTATTACGGTAAATAATTGCAAATAAAATAAAATTGTATAGCATTAATGTCATTAATAATAATAATAATTCATTTTATGTCATTTTTTAATTATTAATTTATTAATTAAAATACTCCTCAATTGAATAAAAACATTTCCTTGTTAACCATATTTGCAGTTTTTTCCTAAATATAGGTAAACTAAGCTCCGTTATTGATTTTGGTAATTTATTAAAAAAATATGCAATTAGGATAACAATTCCTTTTATAATACCTTGTATGCATTTTAGGTAACATCAACTTACCATAGTTTCTCGCTAATCTACAGGTATCTATATATTTAAAATTAAAAATATGGGAATGTTTCTTAACAAAAATGCAACACTCCAATATGTACCTGTATAGAGGGGAGGGTAAGCAAATTTAGTTGTGGAAATAATTGTCTACAGGACGTCATTGGAGGAACGTCACATATAGCCCGGATACATTGGTTTCTGCGATATGAATGTGTAATATTAGGTAGATCGTAGTATCGTGCCTTAAGGGACACCTACATTATTTACCGCATGTGTCAAGCAAAAAGATACTTCTTCATAATTTTTATTTATATTTTTTATTTCTACATATTGACGCCGATTATTCAGATACGATTTTAACCAGTCTAATGCTACCCCTCTCAAACCATATCTTTCGCATTTGTACAGGAGAATGTCATGCGAGACAAAGTCGAATGCTTTGCTCATATCAAAGAAAAACGCTATTGTGTCTATGTTCTGGTCTATATTCTCTGTTACAGTTTTTACTAAGTTAAATGCTGCAAGTGTAGTGGATTTTCCTTTGCGTAAGCCATTTTGTTCGTGGTTGAGAATGTTGTGTTTCTCTAGGAACTCGAAAATTCTTCCGTGCATTGCTTTTTCATACACTTTAGCAAGTACCGGAGTCAGTGCTATTGGTCTATAATTATCCAGTGCCTCTGAGTCATCTTTGTTATGACAGAAACCTTCAATGTTTCTGGAAATTTGCCTTTAGTGAATGAAAGGTTGATAAGATAAGACAAGCCATCGGAGAGAATTAATGCACAATATTTTAACACTTTTGTAGGCAATTCATCGAAACCAGTTGATGTTGTGTTGTTTAGGGATTTTATAATTTTGAATATTTCTTCTTGCGTAGTCGGATATAAGAATATAGTTTTATCTACAGATTTAATGTTATGATTAGATGTCTCATTAGATTGATTACTATTATTAAATGTCAAATTTTGATCAGATGTCAGGTTATTATTACATGTTAAATTACTATTCGTTTGTTTATTTATTATGTCAATATAATAATAACAAATAGATTACAAATGTCAGGTGGATTTTTAATTAAATTGCCATCATTATTTTTCATTTTGTTTCTTCTATGCTCAGATCTGAAAAAGAGACAATAACATGTATTTGTGTCTAACAATAAAAACATGTAGGGTTGTATAATGTCTTCGACAATATAAGTATTATTAATTTTACAAGCTTATCTTCTTTTAAATTTCCCTGGTTATTGAAGTTACTAGAATAAATTAGGACTGGATTTACACCATGTACCTGTTTATATTTGAGACTCCGATATTTCGGCGCAGTTGCATGCGCCATGGTCACGGAAGAACTGTTGATTGTTGCGGGTTGATGTTATTAGCACACGAATAGATCTACCTTCTGTCTAAGTCTAAGTCTTTTATTTCGCTCGATACTGGTACCACTGTCTGCAAACTTACTTGCATTTTAGCCCTCACATTGTCATTATCTAAATGTTGTTGCTGCTCATCATTAATTAAAGTAGAAGTAACATCAGGAATTATGTTTGTAAGATCTGCCAATACGATTCTAAAAAACAGAAAAATAATACATTTTATAACTGTTTTGTTTTGTCATGCACCAAAGCACTTTTAAGGTATTGAGTATTTTAAAATACCTTTTGGGACTAATACATTCGCCATTCGTAGCTTCCTGCACCGACATATCAGAATTGAACATTGAGCTACCTGTTACAATGCTGTTACTACTAGACTCGGCTATGAAATAAAAACCGGAAACAGGTTCAGCCCGAGGAAATAAAGAAAATAAATTCTTATCATTCAGGTGGTCATCAGTCATATGGTTCAGGGAGGAGGCAATCTTAGCTTATTTCATAATTGCAAACATTTTGCACGTAAAACTGTGTGCCGGGGGGGAGGGGGTCAATGGCAATTGTCCCCCCCCCCCCCCCCTTTTGTTTGTGCCTGAAACTAAAAAAAGTATACTATGTATTTACTTATAATAAATAACTACTTTTACCTAAAAAGTACAGTCAAATAATATCTTTAATCAATTTCAAACATTAAAACTGGCACTGATTTCTGACAGATATTTGACATAATTTTTAATCAAGTAAATATACTAGAAAAAATTGTCTCATGTCGCCCTGACGGGACATGAGACAAGTTGCTTTTTTCTAGTATATTTACTTGATTAAAAATTATCACATAAAAATAGCATTGTAAAATGCAAAATTAAAAAGTTATAAGATATTTGACAGTTTTGTATCTTAATATGCTGCTCGTCGAATACTTGTCTACTTTCTACAAAAGCTTTTTTTTTATCTCTGTTTGCTATAATTACCTATACCTAGGTTATGATTAATTAAATATTAACATTATTATTAATAAAATTATACATACCTTCGAGCAAACTCCATAATCGGCGCAAGTAATTTTCTCTGAATGCATTTTTTTCTTTTAATATTACTTTTATTTCCCATATTTACACAAATAGATTTTTTAAATAATCTACGTGCGAAATCGTCGCGGAGCGTAAGGCAAGCGCAGTCCACACGTCTCAATGGAGCACTCACGACTGAAGAGCGAGGAGCGAATCAGACAGAAATACGGTGAAATAACGCATGCGAAAGAGATGCAAACACCGGTGTCTGTTTTAAAAACATCGACGTAAGCGACATTATGGTTTTTAATTTATTATTAATGAACTACTTAAAATTTTAAAAATCCGTCAATCACAAAACTAGACAACTAGCTAAGGTATTTTTTAATAATAGTTTTAAGACTAAAGAATTAATAGCGGTTGACACAGCATTGAAAAACTACAAAATTGGAAGTAACTTTACGATTTTTTTCTATCGAGAAAAGTTTTAGCAATCGTGTTTCTGTCAATCACATAACTGAGTACTATAGTCTACTTTCTACAGTATTTTTTTGGGGCCGATAAATCCAGTAATACTATGTGAAATCCTTGATCAAAAATGTGTATTTGGCTTTGTATGACATACGGAATATATCAGTATAAAGTAAGCAAGCCTACCTGTTGTTGGGGAGTTATTAAAAAACTATGATATTTCCTGAGATATTCATTAGAATGAAATGATGTAAAGCGCAATTTTGTTCAAAATTTAATATTTGTGACGAATAACGTATTTGTTTAGCTAAGGATTAATATCATGTTTATGAAAACAGCTATACAAATTATGCATCAGTTTAGAACGTTTTTATCTTTATAAAAATTGTTATAGTGAGTCAACCTTAGCACTTTTAAAGGGGAACAATTTAATTTCACATGATTTTTACATATCTTTAATTGTTTACACAGCGTGCATACGCAACGGAAACTCCCATAAAGAAATAAAATCCCCGTTTTTGCAACATGCTAAGTCTAGTTGTCTTGTTCGAGAAGGCGGCAGCATAATTTCCTTGTGCGTGAAATCTCGCATCTTAAAACTGACAGTAGTAATTAAAATTGAATTTTGTTTGAATCAGCATCATAGAAATAGCAATATTCGTAATAAAAACAATCAGAAATATGAATATTAACAAAACCTGTAATTTTTTAATCAGAGATTGAAAAACATACTTTAGTTATTTTTAAATTACTTACGGTATAATCACATCCCTGTACGGGATACAAAATTATTTTTATTAAGTTTTATTGTAGAAATCGCAGTACTTACATTGAAATAAAACAACTTTTACGGATTTCGAAGTTTTCTTGGCAGCTTCTTTCTTCGAAGGTCCTCCCAATTTGTGAACTGCCAGTAGAGTCTTTAGTTTTCTCTTTTCTTAATAATAAAGATTTAAAATAATAATTAAATTAAAATATCAAATCAGTAATAATTGTTGCCATAGTAAATGTCTAACCGTATCCGAACGAAAAAATAAATTAACTTTTCTAGGGTAGACTTATAAGTAGCCAGTCATCCCGTGACCACGGTAGCTGAAAAGGTGCCGAAACGTCGGGAAAATCAAAAAACCTAAACCTAAAAATACGGACAATTACAACTTAGTTCGTGAAATATAGCGCGTTTGATATCCGTAAAAGTTGTTTTATTTCAATGAACAGTGCGCGCCAAAACATAAGATGTACGCAGTACTTACATATGAAAAATAATCCCATCAGACTTGCGATAATCATTTGTGCTATTTCTGCACCATTTTACAATACATGACGGCATTTTTTATAATTTTTCGTGACCCGTTTGACAGGCGTTCAATTAAGTTGCTTCAACCACGAGACAGACCGTAGTGATCCGGGAAATTTTCGTGGTGTCATTTTCGAGCGTCAGAAATGCTTCCATGTTTTATATGTTCGCAGGGAATAGGGCCATCCGGATTCACCAATGAGTCAGAAGCATCTTCAAATGGTTCTTCGTGAATATCAATCGAAGAATGAGAATCACTTGGAAGTGGAGCTAATTGTCTATTGGACACTGTACTCTCCGTACCATTTGACCTTCGAATTATCGAATAGTGAGGGTTGTAGTCTAAGAGCTTCCTCCACTAAGGGGTCGTTTTTCGGGCGAACGTTGTTTTTAACGAGAACCGGTCCTTGCGCTAGCCATGTAGGCATCGATTCTCCATTAGGTGACTTTCGAGGGTAATTAAATAGTCTCTCATGTGGAGTCGCATTTATGGACGTTCAAAGGAGCGAACGGATAGAGTGAAGAGCATTCTTCAAGACTAGTTCCCAGTATTCTACCGCCATGTTATTGGAACGCAAGCTGAGTTGTACCGCACGCCACAGTGTTCCATTCAGACGCTCCACTTGGCCATTACCCCGTGGATTGTACGGAGTAGTTCGGGAAGAGTCAATTCCGTTAGCTCTCAAGAAAGATTTTAGTTCTTCGGACATAAAAGAGCTCCGGCTATGAATGTACAGTGGTTGTCTAAACGTACTAAAAATGTTTCGTAAGCATTTAATGATCATTGCAGATGACATGTCCACACAAGGGTATGCCCATAGAAATCGGCTGTACTCGTCAATTACGGTGAGTAAATACTTTTTCTCTGTATTTGAAGGAAGAGGTCCTTTAAAATACAAATTCAGCCTTTCAAAGGGGGCCAGTGCTTTTATCAGCTATCCTTTTGTCGTCGTTTAGCGGGGTTTTAGTTCAGCACATGCTCTACATGCTGTCGTCATTGATCGAGTACTGCAGGTTCTTTGAGCGTACCCAATGATACATCCTCGTTATACCAGGGTGACATATTAGAGCATGTAACTCATACAATTTATTAGCATTCATGAGTGCGCAAACTCTGGATACCGCATCTGCAGCGGTGTTTTGGGTGCCGGGTCGATATATGATATCATATTTATAACAGGCAAGCTCTAGTCGCCAGCGTTGTATCTTTTCATTCTTTATTTTACTAGAGAGGTTTTGGTTGAACATATAACATACAAATTGTTGGTCAGTTATCAACATGAAATGTTTCCCCATTAGGAAATGACGCCATTTTCTTAGACTTTCCACAATGGCGTAAGCTTCATTCTCGACCGATGGGTGTTTACGTTCAGCATTTGATACTGTCCTGCAGAAAAACGCCACAGGTCGACCGTTTTGAGAAAGCGTAGCAGCTATCGCGTACTCTGAGGCGTCAGTTTCTACAGTTAGTATTTCATCTCCATCAATCGCTACCAATGAAGCTTACTTATGTATATCTGACTTTAGTATCTCAAACTGAGTAATAGCACTGTCAGCTAATGGAAAACTGCTTACGTTCGTTAAAGGCTGTAGTTTACTGAAAAAGTCCTTGACCCATTCCGCATAATGGGCAAATAGCCCTAGAGCTCGTTTCAGTTCAGCAGTGTTTGTGGGAACTGGTAGCTGTAACAGTAGTTGGAGTCGTTCTTTGTCTGGCTCAATGGTATTATTCTTGATAGTATAACCAAGCAAACTTATAGTGTCCTGAGAAAATTTTCATTTTTGATCATTTAATGTCAGATTATACTTTTTTGCAGCAGCTTGAAAATTAAGATGGTTCTGATCGTGATTGTTTGTATCTTTTCCGCAAACAGTGACATCGTCGAGGTAAGTAAATGTCCCTTTTATTTTTTCTTTTTCTATTATAAATTCGAGCGTATGTTGGAATGCTGCAACTCCAAAGGAAATTCTCGTGAATTTTCAAATGCAGTATAATTGGCACTTGATGGTACGCGCTTTTTAAGTCTATCTGACTGAAAACATTATATTTCGCAACCTTAGATACAATCATTTCTATATGAGGTAAGGGGTATGGCCTAATTCTGTGAACTTGTTTATGGTCAAGGAGTAGTCGATTACGAGCCTTTTTCGATGTGCTCCTCCTCTTGCTAGACATGTGCACGCTAGGGAGAGAAGCTTGGTTCGATCGATCACACCATTTTCAATCAGCTTTAGGATTTCTTCTGCAATGAATTGTTGGTTTTGCTCGCTAGAATATCTGGACTTCAGGGCAATTGGTGTAATGTTCGGAGACAGGTTAGAAAATATGGAGACAGGAGGCACTGAAGCTTGCATTTCAGACTAGGGGTTCTTTGGATCCCCCATGTTGAGTTCCAATTCTCCAGACTAGAGTATTCTTTAAGTAGGTATATCATGGCCTATGATAACGTCAGCACAAAGATTGTTGACGACAAGAAACGGTCGGTGTTTGTGCGAGTATTTGTTCATGGTAACAGTTGCAAAACAAACACTTCTCACGAAAGATACGTTATTTTGAGAAGCTAACGTGATAGTGTGCTTGTGAGGCTTCTGTTTGAGCTATATTAGTCGCACTATTTTCTCATCTATAAAGCTCACTGAACTTCCCGTGTCGATAAGAACGTCGACGTGATAGTTATTTAGAGTTACGGGGATAGTGGCTTTTGAAAGACTTGATGGAGAGGCAGCCGAGACAGCATTAGCAGCTACTTCAGAATTATCAGAGTCCACGGCAGATTCTTCAGCGGTAACGGTGTTATTGGCAGCATTTATAGATCTGCATACATTAGCAAAATGTCCTTTTCTGGAACAAAGCTGGCACTGGGCGTTGAAAGCCAGACATTTTAGTCTTCGATGTGAGATATTTTCCCCGCAATAGAAACAGCGCGATTTAGTTAACACTTCCGAAGTTGCTTGAGGAGTTAGAGGGTTTTTAGATCCAAATCTTGACAATGGTGCTACTGGTAAAGCGTTCAAGTTTATTTCGTTTAGCCCGCTGGTCATTGCCCTTTCTGCCGTCTCTAAGGAGAGAGCTTGATCAAGAGCTTTAACTTAGGAGCGTTCTTGAAGCAATCTTTCCCGGATTCTCAGCGACAGTATTCCCGAAATAAAAGCACTTCTTATAGCTTCGTCGTAATGCGTTGTAGCAGTGACAGCTTCAAAGTTACAATCACGGGCCAGGAGTCTAAGTCATCATCATCATCATCAGCCTGTGGACGTCCACTGCTGGACATAGGCCTCTCCTAGTTCACGCCTGTTGTGGCGTTCATAGGAGGCTATTAGCCTACTGCTACCACGCTGGCCAGACGGGTTGGTAGAGGGTTTGTTTCAAGTTTTCCTTCTCTCGCACAGGCGTTCAATGCGTCGAGCCTCTTAGTCGACTCTTACGACATCCCAGGCATGCAAGGGAGTGGTGACACTTGTATTCTTAGGCCGTCACCACACGGCAAGGAAACTAAGTGACCGCCCGTAATCGGATATAGATTCGTCAGGCTTCTGCTTTCGCGTAGCTAGCAAGTGGCCGGCCAGTATTAATATGTTCTTTGGCTTAAGGTACATTTTATCAAGTACTTCCACTGCATCGTCATAAGTGGAAGAATCACGAACATGTGGAAAAATATGTGCTGACAAATGATTCATCAAAAGTTTAAGGTTTAAAGAATCGGTACCGTTGGGAATCTCCTCGAGTATGAAATTGTTAAAAATAGTAGACCAATGGGTCAACTTTAGGTTCGCTTCTGTTGCAGTGGGCTCCACGTCAAACTTTTTGGATTGGACCTTGCCACATTACGCACAAGTTTCGTTTCCGTGTCGGGCATAATAACTTTTGTTTTCGTATCGGACTTAGCACAAGTTAATTAAATTGTTGCATAGTAAAAGACAAACCAATTATACTTAACTTGAAACCGACGTAAGTATGAATAGATACATGTCACAGGTGTCACAACTTGACAATACCTACACGAAATAAAGTAAGTTTATACAATAATAAAATCCAGCACTAGTAAAGAAGTTTATATGTCAGTATTTATGTATGTTGTGTAGTACGTAAGTAGTAACACACTTTACTTGCCAAACCGGAAGGATTTGGTGTTTGACAAGTAAAGTGTGTTACTACTTACGATCCTGGTAATTAAACTATTTTAGCTGTAAAACTCAAAAGTTAGTTCAGTGATTAACACCAATAATCTAAAATTTGTGGGAGAAACCGTGCAAAATCTTTGTGATACATATATCGCAAGATAAGTATAACTAAACACTACAGCAATAGAGTCTTCTTCTTCTTCTTTTTATGTAGTGGCGGTGCCCTTTTGGATTTCGCCAATGTCCAGTTTTTGGCTCAGTGGGTTGTTTTCACAGACTCTGCGCTTCTGCTAGGTGACGTGTGAGAGTACAGCTATTTACGAGGTACAAGTGGTAGGTACAAGGAGGTGAACTCTTAAATATAATTTGAAACTATAGAACCCGCTGTCGAGCTACCTGAAATAGGGACAAACACAATACATGTATATAATAATAATGTTAGTAGACGACGAACACAATACATCACAATCTTATATTGTTAGTTGTAATATAATCACATAGTACATCAATACACGGAGAATTAACAAAGGTGAGGACAGTTTTAAAATTGGTAGGTTTGGGGATACAGGGTGGGAGAAGGTCATACAAGGAAGTTGGATACTTGGGACAGTTGAAGAAGATATGGTCCGGCGTTCCTTCTTCCAAACCGCATTCACAAAGGGACGAGTCCCTGACCCTAATTTTGGCTAAATGAACGGGAGTGCACGCGTGACCGAGCCGCAGACGACACACGGTGGAAGTACAGGCTTTCGACGCTTTCTTATACTTAAAAAACCAAGGCTTGACAGGGAGGGAGTGCTGAACATCAGCGAAATGTCTACCTACTGTTTTGCTGTTTTCACGCCACTGGTTTTCCCAAGAGGTTCTCATGATCTTAGTAGCCAAGGAGTGTAGATCGTGGGAAAACGCTTTGTCATGCACGGTGCATCCGTTGGTGGTCGACTCCTTCGCTATAAGGTCAGCAGTCTCATTGCCGACAATACCAGTGTGACTCGGTATCCAAGCCAGTATGATCTGAATTCCGCGCGTGGTACACCTAAATAGGGTTTCTCTAATTTTGAGGATATGAGGAAAATTTGATTTGCTACGGAAAGGATTGGATAGGATTGACTGGAGGCAACTTTTGGAGTCTGTAAAGATGACTGTTTTGTCCAAGTTGTGCGACTCCGCATAGAGGACAGCCTCAAGGAGTGCGGTGGCCTCTCCAGTAAAAACAGATGTGAGGGGAGGACATTGGAAATTCAGGATTATTTTATATCTGGGAATCCATACCGCAGCGCCAACACATCCTTCATCCGAAAGTTTTGAGGCGTCCGTGTACATCACCAGCCAGTCTTTCCAATTTTTGTCGATTACTGCTTGTAATTCAGTTTCCGGATCTGGTGA
This sequence comes from Chrysoteuchia culmella, assembly GCA_910589605.1. Classification (NCBI taxonomy): domain Eukaryota; kingdom Metazoa; phylum Arthropoda; class Insecta; order Lepidoptera; family Crambidae; genus Chrysoteuchia; species Chrysoteuchia culmella. The sequence continues at coordinate 320,882 of OU342645.1, read as the reverse complement.
GTCCTTGTTTATTCCTACATCAAGCTGTATTTTGGGTTCGAATGTTAGTGACGGGTATGGTTTCTCAAATAGAGAACATTGGTAAACAGGGCAAGGAAGGCGGATATATTTAATAAAACTGCGGAACAGACAAGGGGTATTTTTAAATTTCCAAAACTTGTCAGAGGAGATGTATTCCGACAGTTGGTGCAATTTAGCGAGTAGAGGATGGGATGAATTTTGGATGATTTTAAAAAGAAAATTATCTGCAAGATACTGCCTTCTAATAGACAACGGGGGGTCTAAACACTCAACCTGCAAGCCATTGTTTGGGGAGGATTTCATCGCTCCAGCAACGATTCGAAGGCATTTGGATTGTATCTTGTCGAGCGAGTATAAAGCTGATTTCAGGCATGGCTCCAGAAGGAAAGATCCGTAATCCAAATGCGCTCGAATGTGTGCTTGAAAGGAGCTTTTGACAAAAGGGATGGGCACCCCACCAGGTACCAGAAACAGAGCGAAGGATGTGAGCATTTTTTTCGCACTTTTTGGACACATGGGACGCGTGTTGGGAACCATTCATTTTGGGGTCCAGAACCATACCAAGGAACTTCACCATATTACTTAAAGGGATCTCTTGGTTATCATACCTGACTCGCATAACAGGAGTTCGCCTGCTTTTGTCAACGGAAAGTGAAAGACCATGTTCTAATAACCAATCATGCAGGTATTCCAAAGCAGTGTTGAGAAGGGCAGTAGCATGTTCGGGGTCGCTGTTAGATACGTACAAGGCGAGGTCATCGGCATACTGTAGCACATTACAGAACGGGTCAAGGACAGCTCAAGGTCGTAGGTATACAGGCTGTAAAGTAAAGGACTCAGAACTGATCCCTGGGGAAGGCCCCTCCAAACGGTTCTAGTGGGGTAAAGGGAGTTGTTAAAGCATACCTGTATGGATCGTGACGAGAAGAGATTGAAGACTATGTTCACGAGCCTCACTGGGATATTCAGATTGAGCATTTTCTGCCTGAGTACCGGAAGCAAAACATTGTCATATGCAGATGACACATCTAAAAAGATTCCCGTCACGTTCTCGCGCTTGGATAGGCCTATCCAGACATCAGTTAGGAAGACACTGAGACTATCCATGGTGCCCATTCCTTTGCGGAATCCGAACTGGCTCTTGGCAAGGAGACCCCTACTTTCCACTAACCATTCCAGACGATTTTTAACGAGATGCTCTAAAATTTTGGGCATTGTGCATGAAAGGGCAATGGGTCTATACCCATTAGGGTCGTTACTGAGCTTTCCGGGCTTAAGGATAGGGATAATAATTTGAGTTTTCCATTCCTCAGGAGGAACACCCCTCAAAAAGATTTGATTTAGGATACTCAAAAAGATGTTCTTAGTTGAGGGACTGCAGTTTGTTAAGAAAGAATAGGGAATCCCATCGATACCCGGAGAGGTATCTTTGAGGCCATCCAGTGCAGTGTTAAGTTCCTCCAGAGAGAATGGGGAATCAAATTCTGAGAGTGGGGATGGAATTGACGGTGGGATAGGTTTTGCTTCGATTTCGGTCGGGACTGATGGAGGAGCAAGTTTATTCTGGAAAGACTCCAGCCATACTGAGGAATCGTTAGCGGTAATGTTGCAACTGTCAGAGACAGAGCAACGAAACCTTCTTATGTTTTTCCAGACTAAAGAAGGCTGGGATCTTGGAGACAAGGATTCACAGAACTGTCGCCAGCCCAATCGCTTTTTCTCTGTGAGAACTCTAACAGCCTTTGCCGCAGCAGCTTGGTACCGGATAAAATTGGCGTCAGTCATGGATAGGGAATAGTCCCGTTCCACTGCCTTTCGCTCCCTACACAACGCCGTGCATTCTGAGTCCCACCAAGGTGGGGAGGGATTTTTACCTCTGAAAACGTTTTTGACTGGAAGGCATTTTTCAGCGGTTGTTAAAAGAATCTTTTTAAAGTCTTCGTATACCAAGAAGTAATTGTCAGGAGTGATTACAGGGATGTGATGGATTTCCTGTTCTAAACCAAGTTTATACTCAGTCCAGTCAGCCTTAGCAGTGTTGAACTTAAGGCGTGGGCGAGGAGCGTTCGGGGAGGCATTGGAACGAGTTAGGCGGTTGTCAGGAGATAGGATGACAATAGGGTAGTGGTCACTACCACAGGTTGAGGGAAGGACTGTCCAGGTGAAATCGGAAGCGAGGGAAGGGGAGCATAAAGTTAGGTCTACAGCACTCTTTTTATTTTGTGATGGGTAAACCCTACGATTAGGGGAGCCATCATTGAGCACGCAGAGATCGAACTTGTCACAAATGTCAAGGAAAGAAGAGGATAGGTGATCGCAGTGGTAAGAGCCCCAGGATGTGTGGTGTATATTAAAATCACCTAGGATCACAAGTGGTGGTGAGAGCGAGGAGAGCAGCGCGGAAAACTCAGCTAGGCATGCATGGTTAGGGTGGGGGATATACACAGATAGGAAGGAAACATTGTGGATTTTTACAGCTACAGCATTAATCTGTTCACTATGAGGGGGAAGGTTGATCAAGGAAAAAGTGGCTGTTCTGGAGACCAGGAGGGCAGAGCCTCCGTACCCATCGCTTCTATCGTCCCGAAGGCACGAGTAGCCCGGGAATCGGACTCGATCGCCAGGCTTGCGACGCATCTCCTGAACAGCAAAGATGGTTGGGGAGTATTTATTAACTAGATGTAAGATTTCATGTTCCTTATTCCTGCTGCTGTTACAGTTCCATTGAAGGAGGAAAGGAGCCATTGGGACAGATGATATTAAGGAGCTGAGACAGTTGGTTTTGAACATTGTTCGGTAGCTCGCAATCATTAAATCTGCCAAGCTGATTAATGAGAGTCGAGAGGAGCAATGATAATAAATTATCATTCGGTAAGGACGGGCTAGGGGGATCAATAGGGAAAGCACAACCATTAGGCAGTTGGGGCCGTGGGGTTTCAACAATGGCTCTATGTGCTTGGGCATTGTAACCAGGACCTGCAGCAGGAAGACGTTGAGGTCTGGGTGAGGTAACTGTTTTACGGTAAGACAAACTACTAGGGGACTTAGGGGGATGAACAATTAGATTTTGAGAGGTGGGAGGGGTAGAGAAGGTTTGTTCAAATCTGGCTGTATCTGCAAAAGATCTCCTAACTTGAGCAAATCTGGCAGCTGCCTCAGAATATGTTACATTCACTTGGGACATAACTAGTTTGATTTGTTTCTGCCTAGACTGTTCAGGACAAGAGGAATCAGTAGCCTTATGAGGTCCAGAGCAATAAAGACAAGTAGGGGTATCCTTGTCACAAGTAAGTCCCTCATGTGGTTGTGCACAAATAAAACAACGGGCCTGAGACCTGCATTGCGACTGGATATGACCAAACCTGCAGCATTTATTGCACTGAATGGTCGGGAGCACATAAGTTTCAACCGGGAGTGACGTGAAAAAACAGTAAACATGAGGAGGCAATTTCTGTACTGAGAAAGTTAGAACTACGGCCTGTGTAGGGATCCAAACAGGTGAGTTGTCATTAAAAACTTTTCTATTTAACCTACGAGCCTTCACTATAGGGCCGTATCCTGTTGGGATCTCTACGGACTCCACCAGCTCCTCCAGAGTCCATTCTACAGGGACCTGCCGGATAATACCCATCCTGGTTACACTGTAGCTAGGGATAATTGCTTGGAAGTTTGCGGTTACAAGTGCTGGGTGTTCAAGGAATGCATTAGCATCAGAGAAGGACTTAAACTCAACAGATATTCTGTTCCTACCTACACGCTTCACACCATCCATTACTACATTTTTTATTTTATTTTGGTATAAAAAGTGTCCGAATTTAATGGGACGCAAAACTGTACCAGCACGCGTAGCATGAGCGCACGGGACTCGACTTGGGAGTAGCTCTACAACCGCTGTCTTGTCTAAGTCCCGTGTCGATTTAGCGAGCACAGTTTGACAGCGGGACTCGTTATAAAGGGTAGAGAAAGCCTTTTCTACCGCGAGAGTGAAATAATTGCTATTTTTAAATACTGATTATTATTTAAATATAGTAACACCAAACCGGTAATTTGCCGATAAAAAAAATTCATACATTCTACGCAATGGATGACTTGTTCCTGTCATGTTTGGCTATATTTTAATCTGTGATTTAACCAAACCAAGGCGATAAAGAAAAAAAATGTTGTTATTGACATGACATATTTGTTGTTGAGTGTTTTGTTTTTTGTGAATTTACAACGCAACTATAAAACTATCTTTTAAATACGAAAAAATATATATATACGTACAAGAAAAGGAATGATATTGGGCAGATTTGGATGTGTTGTTGGCGGACAATAAAGAGAATTGTGTATCTTGTTCATTCCAATACATGAACTGTAGATTCGTATCTCACTCAAGTGTTCTCTCATTATATTTTAGCATTTTATTCTGCTAGAAAGCTATTTCATCTATTCTTTTTCTTATGGAAGAGACTGCACAGCTCAGCAGTCTGCAAATATTTATGAAGCACACGTAATATTGCAACAAGCAGTCTAAGAAGAAGAAAACGTCATCTTGTCATACTTGTATGAAAACTCTGAAAATCCAAACTTAATACCTAATTAAACAATAAAATTATAAAAAGTTATGTTATTTAGTTCAAAACTACTTTACAGTAGGGTCAGTAGTATAATAAAAAACCACCACCTTTTCATATTTTCAGTTTCATAGTAGCTTAGGATTTAAATTTAATTGAGTGTAGGAACCTACATTTACTCCCCTTCTTGCACAGGAAAGTACCTAATCTATCTCATTAGGTACTATTATAATGTAGATCACTTATTATCAAACCATATTAAGATAATTGTGATGAACAAGTTGATTAGTTTTCTGCATCTATGTCGCAGGTAAATGATAAAAACAGGGATTGGATTAAATCTATAAAGGATTTGGTGTAATGGTGGAAGATAATAAAATCACAACTCCATGGGGTCATTTACCAACTAGAAATCAGTGATTTCATAAAATCTCTAAACCATTACAGCAAAATGATGAAACAAAAACTGCGAAATCAAAATTTAATTTATGTAATATTAATTTGGTGTCTGAAACAAAGTTAAAATAGTATTTGTAGATACTCTTTAGAATTGTAGTTAAGCGATGTAAAAAGTTCATTATTATAATATATTTTTTTTATCATTATAATCTACAACAATACCTATTCATAAAATGCTATTACTTAAGTATCTACTTTATTATATTGTCTAAAATCACAGGAAACAAATATAAGTACCAAATTTATTCATATAATTAAATGAAAAATATTGTTTTAGGTTAAATAAATTGTCTCAGCAGCCGGGCAGCGGTGGGAAAAAGATTTGCAAGCTCCAATTTATCTATTTAATTTCACTGTAACGGTTTAGATTTTTGATCAAATCACTGATTTCTATTAGGGGAATGAAGTTGTGATTTTAGTAGTAACTTCATCAAATTTCTTAGAGATTTGATCAAAGTCCTGTTTTTTCATAAATTTTATGGGGATACCATTGACTTATATATTACTAGCGTATACCTATCTAAGCATAAACATATCTGCAAAAATAAGATTTTGTCCAAAATTTCTAGAAGTCCAGAGTTAATCTTACGAATATTATAAATGCGAAAGTATGTCAGTTTGTTTGTTGATTTGTTACTCTATCACGCAAAAACTACTGAACGGATTTGGATAAAATTTAGCACGTAGTAGATTAAAAAAACATAGGATACCTTGTATCCCGATATTCCCACGGGAACGGGAACCACGCGGGTGATATCGTGGGCTGCGGTGCCGCTAGTTACCTACCTAATAAACTTACCGTCTGACCCAGAATTATTATTATAAGGATGGCATAGAATTTTGCCCAAAGTGTTAAGTTATGTTCACGTTTTTTGCGTGAAATTCGTATTGCTAAACAAGTTTTACAGTAAGTTTATATATGGTATTTTCCATGAAAAGGAGTGGAAGAGGTTGAGAAAGATCCTGTCTTAATAATTCTAGTGATGGAATTCGTATTTCATGAACAAAGCAAACAATTAATCAACTTGTTTTCTTTCTCGACTACTCAATGGGTAGTAGACAATATCTGGGACTCAACTGACATATTATATGTCAAGTGAAGATAATAAATGGTCGTCGTGCTCGCAGCAAAAGATTATTGTCGGCTCCTGACGTTACCTTGAGACCGCGATTGTTTCTCGAGTACGTCGTGCTCATGCCTCGCGAATCTCACTCTCAACCCGACTCAAATGACATTTGGGAGTAGATATAGCTTTTCTCGACGTCGTCATGCTACGCGTGCAGAGGAGGGATCAGTCACAGGCTTACTGACATGGACTAAGAATGGTGCAGAGTCTTGGGCCGTATATTTAATTTTGTTTCCTTCAAATTCCGGACTTATGTAAGTGGATTGGGTTGACAAAGATGGAATTGGGACATTTGACTTCTTAGGGGGTTGAGGGATAGACTCATCATTGATGGCACGTTTCCGGGAAACTTGAGTGTTCCTATCTAGGTCCATTTGGGAGAACAGAGGGGGTGAAAGCTGAGCACATGGCTCATTTCCACCACCGCCGGGATCAGGAGGTTCCGACATCGAACGTACACAAAATAAATACGAGTTTACTTACCAGTCAAGGTAAAATAAACAATCAACACGTTAAACAAACACTAACAATAAATCAACAGGGGCAAACAAAACGAAAAATCAGTGAAAACACCACTTATACAAGAGATACTATGTTTCTCGCACTCAACCTAAACGCAGAGTCCGGTTTCTTTCTTTCGTTAGACCGGCGTTTTACGTACTTCCAGCAATAGAGTATTTCCGGAAACTGTAATTGTCATCTGTCAGTTGACGGACATTGGAAGATAGATACAGGCAAAGAGATCATGGTCATACAGCCTTAACTCAACATTCTAAAATTTAGTACAGTAAAAAAAAAAGTTTCACCATACCCACTGGTCATTTCCTGGTGGTTACAAAAAATACTGATTATAGAAAATTGTCTAGTAACTCACTAAATATTCTTACCGTAAATATTCGTAGCATCCAATGTAATTTGGGCTCCTTCTTAATATTCCTTGGTGTCCGATCATTTGACAAAAAACAAATGATAAATTTTCATTTGAAAAATAATATTTGACAAAATTATATTTAATAAATGTATTATGTCAAATGATTGTTTTTAAAGTAATATGTTTGCGAAATGAAAGTTTGTCAAATGATAAGTTTTTCAAACGTTGTTTGTAAAATGATCTTTTGTCATACGTTTTTTGTTAAACAATAGTAGCAATCTGTTTTAGAGACCCGTATCGATATTATCGCCTTATCTGAATGTTATTCCTTTCCGATTTAGATAGTACCCCTATCGATATTATGGCCTTAACATAATGTTGGATTAATGAAAACACTACAATTCCTATCTTCTTCTTATCGAGTGTGGATTAGTGGCCACCTCTGGTGTCAGAGTTTATCAAGTCGCCTATAAGGCCTCTGACTTGGCTTTAATCAAATGACAACAGCCGGGACCGACGGTTTAACGTGCCCTCCGAAGCACGGAAGTGCTCAGCTATAAAACCGTAACCGTAAAGTGTACGGTCACACATCCGACACCTGACCGTGCCTAACTTTGCTTAACAAACGTGATCGAATACGATCAGTCTGTCAACAATTCCTATAATTCATAATTATTATTCTTATAGTACTAAAATAAACCATAATCAAAACGACGGGGTCGTATTATTCGTAAAAATGATATATGCAACTTTAAAGTTTACGAAGCCAAAACTACACAAGGCAGCTGTTGGGTCCTAAAAAATTACTCTAATAGCCTATAGGTCTTCAAGCTTTAAATATCCTACTGCATATCTGGACTCCATCATAAACAAGGATAATAAACTACATCACAATAGGTAAGTTGCGACAGTGTTAGAGAATTATACAATAAGAGGCGGGTGTTTTCTTTTAAGAATGGTCTTATTCTATAAATGGTTTTTAAAAATCCAAAACACTTTCCTACTGTTACTAAGACATGTTGCTCAAATTTTAAATTTTCATCTATAAGGAAACCCAGGTTACATACACACTTCTCGTTAGGGATGAGTGTATGTCCGATTTTTATTGGAGGTTTATGTTGATTAATTGTTTTTACCTGAGATTTTTTCCCTAAGGTGATCGCAACACTCTTGGTGGGATTGAGAACAAGACCATACTTAACCGACCAATCAGCAGTATTAGTAGGATAGGATAGGCAGAGTTACTTTTTTACCGACTTCAACAAAAAAGGAGGGAGGTACTCAATTCAACGCGTTTTTTTTTTTTTGTCTGATGTATGTATACCAATTACTCCGGTGTTGGGGATCCGATTTTAATAGTTGTTTTTTTGTTCGATCGGGTACACTGTCAATTTGGTCCCATATAAGTCTCATTGAGATCCGATGATAATCTTCGGAGATATGGGGCCTAATGTCATGGAAGATATGAAACAATTATATCATCCAGGTAATTGTTAGATTCTTGTTCGAGCTGAAGTTTCACGCAATAATTATAATTCTTTTTTTATCTGAAAGTAAATGGTTTATGTGTGGTCTCATATAATTTTTACGAAGATCTGGCTAGTAGTTTTTTCATAATCTTGAAAAATATTAATCACCTTTTGGCAAGTAGTCGTTTACCTAGATGACATTGTTGTGTATAGGCTGATTTTTAGTGTAAGTAACGGCACATGATGTAACTAAAAAATCTGAAATAAAAAAATTTTATTAAAAAAATTCAAACCGACTTCAAAAAGTAAAAAATAAAACTTTTGGAGTCGGTGCTAGCTAGCTAAGGCCAAAAAATATATAGTTAATAGAAGTGCAATGTAGAATGCCCTGGCTGGCACCGACTCCAAAAGTTTTATTTTTTACTTTTTGAAGTCGGTTTGAATTTTTTTTATAAAATGTTTCCCATTTGAAATATTAGTGCTTATAGATTGTCAGGGTAACTAGAACATGCGATAAGGCAACTTGTCCAGCTGACATCGTTAGATAAATAAAAGGCAAAATCTTTGGACGCCATCGCCATCAGGAATGACGAGCAAAAACAAGATCGCATCGCAGGCCCTTCAAGCTTGGATATGGAGCGATAGTACCTACGCGGTGAACTGGCTACTGACTAGCTCTACTTTCTATGCACAATGGGATATTGCTGGTGAGCAGCAAAACAAGGCAAGGTAAATTTTAATGTATCTTTATAACCGTCAAAACTCAGATATCGAATAATGTTAGCACGCAATATTAATAAATGATTTTAACTTTTAATTTTCAATGATATTTTTATACTTATGATATTTATTTATTTGTTCAAGACATGGTTACATACAATTTAATTATACATCGAAACTCATTAGCAAAACCACGAGGGTTTGTGTGCCCATGAAAGTTCGCAGGTTCAGACAATACTGTAAATTATATATATTTTTCTATTAAAAAAATATAACACGCAATATTATTTTGGTAAATTATTCCTCTACTCGTTTTTTTTTTATATTACAAGCTTTTAAAACTTATTATGGCTGTCAATCAACGTGTCTCTTTTATTTCCTTTACAGCGAGAAAGAAGAAAAACGTTTGCCTATGTTTTAAATATGAGTTTTAACGTAGTAACTACATGTGACAGACTAGGCCGACTAATGGTATTAACTTGATATGACAAGCCAGTTAGAGACCTAACCAGCTCCAAGTAGACAATATAGAACGTACAGGTTCAATAAAACAAACAGTTTATTTAGACACACGTCTTACTAGCTTGGCGCCTGAAGAGTGAGTGCGCGGTAAGCGTTCAGCTTCCCGCGCCCCCACCACCGCACGCCCCGCCAGTCCAGTATGCGTGCTTATATTTATTTGTTTACTCTGAACACTACTTATAGCAAAAGCCGTTTTAAAGCATAGCTTCGCTTTAACAGGAAGTCAGTCTCACCCAACGGCTGGCACTCATTAACAGCTGCCAAGACACCTAGCGGAGTTTCAGATTAACGTGATACGTATGATTTAGAATTAGGCCCCGGGCACGCGAGTCTAGTGCTTCTATTGATGTTATTGTCTGGACGTGGCGGTAGAATTATGTTTATTACAATACTGTAGTAGCAATAAAGTGTTTGGCGTTATCAAAAGGTGAGAACAAACGGGCGGATTGCACTGGTATTCGAGTATACTTATATATCTATTTAAGGATTAATTTAAGTATTTTTTGAAGTGAAAACTTCTTTAGCGGCGTTGAGCACTTTTTCTGTAATGGGTATAAAATCTTAAACTCGCGTCAGGACACGTGACCTGCATGCGTAGCATGAGCACCTCGACAAAGCTATCTCGACGCTTTTCTCGCGCGAGCGTATTGTCTGTCCCGCTCACACCGTACTGATATGAGCGGGACAGACATCGCGAGATAAGCGTCGAGAGCGAGTCGCGGTGCGCATGCTACGCAGGCTGATCGAAAAAGCGTAGGACGGATGGAGAATGTTGAGGCGACAGGTTGACTATGGTCTCGGTTGCTTAGCGACAGACTGTTGATAATGTCTTTTACTTGTCTCTTGTTTTATTGTCAATATATATTTTTCGATTCTCTATAATAACTAATGTTTTCTTATATCTTATTACCTAACTTAACGTTCACTTTAATATGGTTTGTCATGTTTGAGTACGATAGCGCAATAAATGAATATTGTATTCTACCACATAAATGATAGTACTTTTATACTGATAAAGCAATTGGTGCAAAATTATTCCCTAACCATTCCAAAATATCAAACATGCTCAACGTTAATAATCAAGTTTTCACTTCTGCCGGCACTCCCGGAGTGCAACCCGTCTTTTTTTTTATGATTTTCGATTTTTTGCATGAGAAGTCTCGGTAGCTCAGTGGTTAGAGCATTGGACCGGATTTCCAAAGGTCGTGGGTTCGAGTCCCATCCGAGAATTCACTTGTGGCCGAGTTGACTTTTTCCAATATTTTTCTATTCATAATTTAAGTATCTTATCCTAGTCTACCTATCTGGCCTTTTCATGAAGACGATCCAGGATCCTGATTGGCTCTATTTTCCTTGTAACATTAAAATGATTTGAGAGTGAGAGAGAGGAAAAATGTATAGTAGTATAGTATAAGTATGTATGTATAGTATGTTAAATTCTATGTTGATATAAACGACATGCAAGATATGTGGAAGAAAATAAATAGGTAAGTGCCGGCTGCCTTAGCAGATGCTTACAACCTCCCACCAATACGTGTTCAGCCCGCGTGGTAAGCCCTTCCTCCATTTATTCATCCTTTTAGAATTCCTGGGTCCATATGAGCCGTAGCGCACTGACTAGCCTCCCCCTTCTCGCGACCTTCACCAGTACCCATTTACCGAGTCTGTCAAACATGACATGCACAGGACAAATTAGCGTAAACTATCGGATACACTGCTCATGTCGGTAAAAAAGTCGCTAAATATGAAAGAGTCAGATCTACATTTTACTTAACGTTAACTCTATCATTAAGTTTTCCGAACTCGTAATACGCCTACCGATCATCAATTTGTACTCGTCGCGTCGATCGGTCTCCAAACAGTGGGGCGAAAAACTGTGGCTGGTGTTTATTCTTTTTTATTCACGACGGGGAGACTCTTAGCCTACATCACACCTGATATTAAGTATTGATAAGGCTGAAGATGGAAGCGAGCCTCTCCCGGAATCCTCAACCACTGAAGAACTGGCTATCTTATCTCTAACTTCCGGAACACAACAATGCTGAAAACATTGTTGTTATGGCGTCAGAGTCAGATAACATGGTGGTAGCTAGCCAGGCGGACTCACAAATTCTAATTCAATATCATTTATTCAGTCTAGGCTGTTACAAGCACTTATGAACGTCAAAGAAGCTACACCATCGGTTCACAAACCCTACGGCCGGCGGGAGACCTTGTAACGAGAAGAACCGGCAAGAAACTCGTCAAGGGGTGTTTTTCTCTCCCTGTTTTATTTCATATAGAGTCGTAAAATTGAAAAGTGACCTTAACATATCAGTAAGGTCAATTTCCATCACAAAAAGAAAGTACTTATTTTATTATTACTTTTTATGGTTATTGTAACCGTAAACAATTTTCAACTGGCAAAGAAAGACTTATCTATCATACATTACAACATTTCTCGCATTACAAGATTACTGTACTGCAAGTTGTGAGGTACATACAGGCCAATGTCAATTTATTATAGATAAAAATATTTAGGCTTTAAGCACAACATTAAGATAAGCAGACTGAGTTAGACCTATTTCCGCTGGCGGCACCCGTCACGAGCATGACGCATGAACCAGCCATCGCTTCGCTCAACCGTATTTTAGGGAACGTAACGACTCGCCTCAGACGACACCGCCTAAGAAACGTTTGAGTGAGCATGACGTACTTCAGGTACTTATGTTAAGCTGTATAAATATAAAAAAAATACAATAGCAACAGGAATAAAAGAAAGATAGAAGTGCATTAATGTCAGACACAACTTACCTACAATGCTACTAAAAGACGCATCCGCAGGGTCATAATCATAAAGCGTTGTTAAAGTAAGTTAACAAAAAACTTTTATATAATTGGAATACTTGAAAAACATTTTTATTTATTCTGATCAATCAGTGCCACGCATTTTAACTCAAAACATCATAAATAACATAAAATTAAAACAAAAATATATATGTCAAAATAAGTCCTACCACCAACCAAACCGAATACAATATGTACCCCCGCTGGGAATCGAACCCGGGAGCCCTGGGTCTGATACCGGTGGTTGTAACCACTAGACCGCAGAGGCGGGGATGATAAATCAAACTGTCAAAAGCTGACAGCGTCGCGCAGTCTGCGCTAGGGCTTAGACCCAGGGAAGCTAGACCAGACTAACGGCTCACATCGTTGGCAAATTGAGCTTTCACAGTTAGATTTACGTTCCGCCTTCTCGTTACTTTATTACATCAATTTAGACTTTCACGATGTTCTACATGTCGAATCAAATGACAGTTCCAGATACAGGGTGAAAAAAAAACTAAGGGCCCTGAAGGAGAACTACCTTAAATCCTTTAAATATTTATTTTATTTAATTAAATAAATATTTAATTTCAAAAATAAGGTAAACTGCATTTAAAGATTTTTAATAAGACACTTACCTGTACAGGGAATCGAACCGGTTTAAATGAGAAAAAATACACCCTGTACTTTTATGGTACCAATCGATAGTCTTAAGTATAAAGACCAATTTAGCTTAAGAAACTTAGTGATAAATCCTGAAAAGCTTGTTCAGCTTTTATTGACTCATACTTTCATCCATTGAACTCGCGTCGCGTCCCCTTTATGGTGAATATTAGTCCAAAAATGTTAATTTCCTAAATTTTTTTAACTGTGTATTGTTGCTCACATTTCAATAAACATAAAGTTAATAAACTATTTTTTTTTTTTATGCTACCTACTTACTGTAGGAACAATAAAGTGTATTGAACTATTAATCTTTTATCTTTCCAGGCTTTATCTTTAATTTAAGACACTATACTTGAACTAAATTGATCTTCATACTTAAGACTATCCATTGGTACCGTAAAGTACATGATGTATTTTTTCTTATTAAGCAGGTTCGATTCCCAGTGTAGGCAAGTGATTAATCAAAAATCTGTAAATGCAGTTTAATTGATTTTCGAAAATAAAGGTTTCCTTTCAGTAAAATTAGCTAACTAAAGGATTTAGGGTAGTTCCCCTCCAGGGCCCATAGATTTTTTCCACCTGTATAAGCTAGAGCAGAAGTCTATAAAAATAAATTGAATCGTGCCTTGGGTCGGTCGTTCGCTCGTCATCATAATAACTTTTACGTATTGACATTTCATGCACGATTTTTTTTATTTAATTTAAATGAATCCTGACCTAGTTGATTCTTATGGGCAACTAAGTGTTTTCTTCTCCCACCATGATCTTGTTTTCCTTACGCACATAGTGCATCCCCCCCAAGGTCAATCCCAGGGTTCGTCTTCTACGCAACTTTAGGCGTATAGTTCTGGAACGCTTGTGGTCAGATGTGAGGGATATTAATTGGTCTCCGGTAGTGACGTCGGATAATATCGATGATATGGTTAATTTACTTTACCTCAATGCTGATCAAAAGACACGACGTTCACGCCCCAGTAAGACCAGTCTGAGTCAAACATATGCCCGCTCCTTGATTGACACCAGCAATCCGGAAAGTTATGGCCAAGCGTGACAAGGCTATAAGTAAGCAAAAAACGGAACCTTTTCAGGATGTGTCGAGATGCTAAACGCAAATTTATACATCTCAAATAGCAAGCTTGGACCAAAAACAGGTTTGGGGCTTCTTAAGGTCTCTCAGGGTGGGCAAGGCCGTAGATTCTAGTCCAAGCACTTTAGACCTTAACCTTCTTAATAAACACTTCTCTTCTCTGTTTCCATCCTCCTCCAAAAACTGGAAAGAATTGGAGTGGAGACAATGCTCTCAGATTATTTGAGGACTATCTAGGTGGCAGGAGGCAGCGAGTGAAGGTGGGTCAATTTGTCAGTGAGAATGCAAGCTTGGCCTGCAGACTGCCTCAAGGTTCTGTGCTTGGGCCTACTTTATTTCTTACTTATATTAACGAGCTCTATAATATAAATCTCCGGAATACAAGTGTCTTTGTACTTCAGTAGTGCATTCAACTGTATTGACTTTGACCTTCTCCTTACTTCACTTCGTTTGTTTAATGTCTCTTACCCTGTTATTGATTGGTTCCAATCCTATCTGCGCGATCGTTTCCAGAGTGTAGTTTTTAATGACTCCTCTTCTGATTGTTCACATATATCAGCTGGTTGCCTCAAGGAGGCGTTCTTGCACCCTTACTCTTTTCCATCTTCATTAACAGTATTCTACACTTTTAAACTTTCGCGTTGCATTATAAATATTGAAAATTTAAACGGGTATTAAACGCGTAGAACGTGATAGGTATTTCACCTACCTAATTTTCCCGACGTTTCGGCCAAGTTACATCGGCCGTGGTCACGGGTTTAATACCCGTTTCAATTTTCAATATTAACAGTATTTCCAGTGTTATCTCTTCCTCTTTTCACCTCTATTCTGATGACTTTCAAATTTACAGACACTTTTCCCTTGCTGAGCCTGCGGACTCGATCCACTCTTTAAACCAGGATTTAGCTTCCATCAGTAACTGGGCTACTTCATTTGGTCTTATGGTTAATCCATGCAAAAGTCAAGCCATCATTGTAGGTAGTAGCCGACTAAGGAGCAAACTCGACTTTAAATCTGTTCCTGCACTCTTGTTCGATAATGTTCCTATACCATATACCGATATAGTTAAAAACCTGGGTCTGATTATCGAAGGTACTTTAACTTGGTCCCCGCAGTTAGGCGAGGTCAGTAAGCGGATGTACTATACTTCTCCTCCCTCAAGCGACTTCAATACTTCCTACCTTTCAGAACTAAAATTATGCTTGCGCAATCTCTTCTCCTTCCACTTCTCGACTACGCCGACGTCTGCTATCTGGATGTGACGGAGTATCAAAATGAAATGAAACGCAATAAATTATTCTGATTCTGTTTCAGCTAAACAAATTGGAACGCCTTCAAAATCTGGCAATTCGATTTATATTTGGCTTACGGAAGTATGATCATGTATCTTCGTATCGTAGCCAACTTGAATGGCTCCCTATCCGATTTCGCCGTGATATGCACATCCTTTCCACTCTATACAAAATTCTTAAAAATCCAAACGCTCCCGAATACCTTGTATCCCGTTTCCAGTTGCTTCCTCCCCCCGTCTCGCCCTAGGCGGCCTTGTATCACTAATATGCTTGAGCTGCCTAGATGCAACACCAATTTCCTCTTTAATTCTTTCTCTTTTCGAGCGGCACAGCTTTGGAACAGACTCCCGTTAAACATTCAGGACAGCACTAGTATTCACTACTTTAAATTACAACTCACAGCGCACTTTCTCTCACAATTATCCAATGCCTGAATCATCCAATGTATTATTCCAACTCATCTCATTTTAAGTTATTTAATAGATATATTAAAAGATATTATGTATATGTAATTTTTATTATTATTTATACAAGTTTATATTGTATTAGGTATATTTTTTGTTTATAGGTGTATTTAAAAATATTTAAGTCATATTAAGCTTTGCACTTTACATTACCTGCTATCATATTTATCTCTAGGTTGGCTGGAAGAGATCTCTTTTAGAGATAAGTCCTCCGTTTTCCACATATTGTAAAACAATTATTTTTATGTATTTTTATGTGCAATAAAGAGTATAATGAGTTTATTTTTCTGCTAACTAAATATTATATTGAAGTAATACAACTTTTGGGGATTTTAAGTGCACTATATTTACAAATATAACTAGTACCGAAACATATCTGTCTCTCTCTGGTCGGTCCTTGATAACTGAAGATCGTGCTCATGATAGCTTGCAAATCTGGAACGGACGAACTGTCTCCATCGACTCCTGTCAGTTGCGATGTTATCAACAGTGTAAAACTTCGGTGTATCTTAATTTTTAAGTTGGTCAGATCTAAATAAACCTAGTTGATACTATGCCCGAAACATATTTTGGTATTTTTGGGTTTTTTAGGGTTCTTTGGTTTCCCGACGTTTCGGCACCTTTTCAGTTGCCGTGGCCAAGGGTTGACCAGCTACTTATAAGTCTACCTTCAAAAATATTATATTAGTAGTAGTAGAGTAAAGTAGTCAATGCCCCTAGATGAAATAAGCCTTTATGGTTATGGCAACTGTGTACCTTATCATTAAAACTAAAAATACCACTTTTATGCAATGCAACCCGCATTGTTTATTATATTAATATTATATTTCACATTTTCAAATTTCGTTTAACAGCTGAGTTCACCAACTGCTGATTAAATAATCGTATTTTTTTATAGATAGTTCTTTGCCTTTTTTAAACTAATGGGTGAAATGCAAAGATATTTTAATAGTGAGTGTGGTTACGAGGTGAAACAATCTGGTTTTTTTTATTATTTTAAAAGCAAACAGTGATTACTTCTATTTGATCATAATTGGTTATTACTATATATTATGACGCCAGCTGTACAGTTTTACGTTACAGGCAGAACTTTCAAATTAAAACGACGGGCATGGTATATTGGCTTTCGAGTAATATTTCATTTAGCTTTATCTTAAACTGAACAAACATGTTGCTAATTATCATCTTGACAAGGGTTATTCTTCAGCTAGTAGCTCAAGTATGTTCAAAGATAAAAAATAATAATAATGTCGCAGCCATGGCGTATAACACGCCGTATTAGAAAATGGCGCGCCGGATTGAAAAACGTCGCTGTTATGTAATGCAGCTAGCTGGATTACAACTCGGCAGAAATAATGTGCGCCGCTTTGAATGAGCACTTAGCGTTCGTTAAAGCGGCTAGTAAGTGAAGCCCTTATACAAAACGGCGCATCGTCTATATGCCGCTTTGAAATTCATCTTTTAACTGACAAGAAGAACGGGCGCAAGATACTAACAGCTGTGGAAGCATCGGCTAAAACAACTAAACATGAAAAAAAATGCTTCATAAAACGAATAGTACCTTTAATATATTGAAATACTTCAATACATTTTTTTGTCGGTACGTAATGTTTAGATTTTGCTACCATGAATTTCTTAAAAAATGTTGTAGAAAATAACTAAATGTTTTTGCTCTGGCGTGTATTTCTGCTATTTATAAAAACGTTGCCTTGAAGGTTTTTATCATCAAAGGACTGAATACATTTTATTTAAATCACTGAAAAGTTCCATGCGGTAAAGAAATCATAATATTTTATTTTGTAACTACGATAATCGCCTTAAGTTGCAGAATATACCATCTACACACTACAACTCAGACTTTACAGTGACCTTGAGAACGTCTTTGTGTCACTCGTCATAAGGGTGGTTTTTGTATTGCAATTGCAAAGCTTACATGGTGTTGATTGTACGTTTTTCCAACGTATACCGTTTCCCCTTGCGTTTAAATTAATGTGACATGTTTGGACGTGTGTCATCTGGCAACATTATGGACGGCTCGATTACCGCTAATGAACCGCGCAGTCACTTATCTCAGCCCTGTTACCGTTAGGCTTAGGTCCTCCGCACATTCATGATTAGAAAAAACATAAGACATCATAATACATCATCGCAAGGCCCTCTGTCCTACCAGTTGTGCTACTTCACCATAGTAATTCAGACCTGACCCAGACGCTACGTAGTACGTAGACCCAATCCTGCAGGACATTTTGCAAAACGTCATATTTCCGATTCAGAGCCTCCATAGATTTTTTTTATGAACGACACGGGGAGACTCTTAGCTTCATCATACCTGATGTTAAGTATTGATATAATGCTGAAGATGGAAGCGAGCCTTTCCAGAATCCTCAACCACTGAGGAACTGGCTATCTCATCTCTAACTGCCGGATATAGTGTATCTGAATAATTGTCCCAAAACTATATACCTACAATCTGTAAAAAGAGGGCGGCCTGCAATATAGTTATACGGTCTTCTTGAAAGTGAATTTAGACGAGATACTTGCAACAACGAACCGAAAATATACGGTACGATCGGTCGTTACGATCCGTCGCAACAGACCGATCGTAACGACCAATCGTTAATGTATGTGAGGATCGTCAACGATTTACATGATCGCAGACGATTTGAAATTTGTATTACCTATGGTTGATCGTAAGTGGTCACATATTAAAGAACTCGACTGTGCCTCAACTTTTATTGACTTTATATCCTTAGCCTAATTAGGTTTTTATTAACGTTTTGTTTTCTATAATCTCCTTGGAATGTCTGAACAAAATTCAGTTAGGTATTCAGTACCTGTCTCTTCTTACTTACAAATCACTTCACGTAGTGACTTAGTTCTTATTTCAGGCACTGAACCACAGATTACTAAATAGTTATGACTGAACTTTGATTCTTTTAGATTTTTTTTCTAGTTCAATAACGTTAAGGTTTATTGTAAATATAATAGTTAATGGCCAACACTATACGAATCGTCATTAACTTGATACGAGAACGCAAAAGATTAAACTTGCAACTTTAATAAAAGAAGAATCATAATCATTTATTAAGAAACCTATAAAGTATCAAGTTTATAGGAGCCCTAAATACAACACTTTATCGCGAACGGTCTACTAACGGATCCATGTCCTGTGGGCAGAACCTTCATAAATACTAGAACCAATTTCATTTTGCAATCAAAATTATATTAACAACCTTAATACTTAACTATAGGGTTTATTTTGAATGATTACTGTTTATGTAACATCATCGCTGGGTATTGTGATTTAACTGACCTGTAATGAAATTCAACTCTTGTCACCTCTATTACAATTAACGATAATCTTAATGATGCATTATAAGATTCCTTTACTAACTTTATTGAGGTGACATTTTTATTAGGGTAAGAATACGTTCTTTTAAAGCTTTGTATTATCAAGTAAGAAAGGCTTCATAGTTGATGATAATAAATAAATAAATAAATAAAAAAAAAAACTATCACAGAAGAGCTCTAAGCACGTAAGTGAAAATCCAACATATTTTCTCGACAACTAATTATGCTATGCTTCTCGGTAGCGAGTTGTTAGAAAGCATTAGCGATTAAAACTTGATCAATTGAAAAGTTAAGCAATAAAATCTCAAGATAATTACTTAATACATTAACAGCAAGCGAAACATTTACAATTTTATTACGATCGATTACCAACTTTCATTCAACAACAACATCTTTTCACCGGCTCTTTCGTTTCGCAATTCGGTCTCGCAAATTAGCCATAAAATTTCTACAATTTAAACACTACATTCTAAACGGAAAGTAGGAAGAACAATAGGAATCCTACAAACCGCATTTCGCCTATTTTTGCTGACCTGCATCGAGTGGCCTTGATACTGCATCATTATTTAAACATCCATCAACTGCTTCATTGCCCTGCTGTGATTGATGTCTGTAAATATGATAAAAAAATGGGCGTGCGTTTGATACACAGTCTGTCCAATCATGTTCCGCGAAATCAAACTCTATTACAATGTTATAAACCTTATCATCAGAACTTCGCAAGATTGTATGAGCAGGTGCGTTTTTATGTAGCCACCGCTTGAACTTGGCCCATCCATCTTTCCGAAGCTAAGTTTGCTCCTCCAAACGCATATACGGAAGGGGTTCTCCTGAGACTGGGCATGCGTTAATAACAATATGATTCACTCAAATTAAGATGGGCACTTTCCAAAGGAAAGGTGGCGAGTGTCGAGACGTTGCCATTATACGACGGCCGGCGTACCGAGAGGCAATTATGATCTTTTTGCCGCAGCACCGTTATGTTAGCTTAGGTGCGGGGCAAAATCGCATCGGGCGCAGTGTGGACGCTGACACCGCGTTGTGCGCACGCGATCATACGCAGCAGCAGCATCATGTCGCCGCGAGCCCTAGTCGTGTTGGTCGCTATAGCCTGCGCGGGACAGGTCGCGGCCCGCCCCGTGCGCAGGACCCTCAACTTCAACATGTTTGTCCTGCGGCCCAAGCAGGACGCCCTAGACCGCGTCTTACTCACCACCGACGGAGTCTCCAGGTTCGGGCCCATCCTGGAATACTTAGTCCAGCGCGTTCAAGGGATGATGTCTGTGAAACGACCGCTCGAAGAGAGTATACACGCTGATTTGCCGGCTGTCCCTGTAGCTGATGCAGCTGAAAATGAAATTGAGGGCAGCCAGAAGTCGAAGTCACCAGGAGTCGTCGTTCGCCCTTCCAGGACTAAGCCTGGAACTTACGAGGTGGAAATAGATGTCGTGGTGGATGACGGCCAGCCCGATGATAAACACCCTAAAAATTTAAAGTGATCCCCTGACCATTGAAATGATTGGACTCCTCCAGTGATATTGTTGTAATTTGCATTTATTTTTATTTACTGTTAGTGGTAATGAGTCTATTTATGATTAATCTCTATTTATTCTTGCCATATTGTTAAGTTGAATAAAAATGTGTTTTTTTTTATTAAGCTCGTTATTGTTCTATTATAAGGTAAACAATAATAATAGTCTAAAAGCCAGTATCTTCAAAAATTTTATTTACGCTTACAATGGTGGGTACTCAGATTCTAGACTAATGGATGGCCTTCCGCGGTTAGGGAGTTGAAATTGTTCCAAATAAACCACAAGATACCCGAGAGAGATTTACTGAGTTTTGAATTATTGATACTTGTTTCTGTTATTTTTTTTTTTAATTATAGACTTTCAAAGGAGACACGGTGAAGGAGATAGACAAGGAGAAGGCCATTAAATTGTTAACTTAAAAATTAATAACTTTAAAGAAAGTTGTATTTCGTGGATAGTAATGTAAGAAAATTATAACTATTACTACTAAATGCCTAAATGCCTGCTAGCAACACAATAAAGTTAGGTTCAAAATCATACGATAATATATAATGCCGTAATAGGAAAGAAAATTTCTAATACTGTTAAAACAATGTGGTATCATATTTAATTCAGCCATTTACACGTGACGGGGTAAGTAATACTCAAACTGACCTACATTTAAAATTTTAAATAGGCGATGGATGGGCTTGCAACCTATTACTATAGTTTTCGGACAACATCTTAGACTAATGCCAAATGTGGCGTCGTTGAGTTCACTATCTGCATCAACGATGCACCTTCGATGCACTACCAATACCAACACCACCGCTAGGGATTAATGGCGTGAAGGGTATGTATGTATAATCTAGATAGAACTTATTTTTACCCGCGACGGTACGAGGACGGTATATGCGTTTGGGGTGAGAGGTTGTTTGTT
Source organism: Chrysoteuchia culmella (assembly GCA_910589605.1). Lineage (NCBI taxonomy): Eukaryota > Metazoa > Arthropoda > Insecta > Lepidoptera > Crambidae > Chrysoteuchia > Chrysoteuchia culmella. Next base: position 299,021 of record OU342645.1, on the reverse strand, counting down.
TGTTTGTTTGTGCTAACCAATGTGCCAATGTTACTATTTATTTCCAAAACTATTACTAGTCCGAGTTTGATGCGGTTTTCAGTGATGTGTTCAGATTTGATTGGTGCATGTTCTTAGATAGGTGTTACGGTGACAACTCGACAGGGGGTGCTGCAGTAAACATTTGTTTGTGCAAAATCAAAACTACTAGTCCGATTTTGATGCGATTTTCAGTAATGGGTTTTATGTAGTACAATGTACATAATACCTATGCTCTCTAAAAAAATGAAATAAAAAGCAAATTTTTATTTTAAACACTACCATAAACTTATATTGAAAAAACGACTTAATTATCCGTCGGGGGCTGCCATCCCATCACTATTTTAAATTTCAACATTAATATAAAAAAATAAATCTAATTATTCACGTTACTATAAAACTGCAAAATAAGTAAATTTAATGAATAACCCCCCACGGATAATTAGGTCGTCTTCCAATTTACGTTTTAACGTCGTGGGTTTTTCAAATTGTTTACTTTACCACAATCGCGAAGCGCTCATGGCGAAGGCGGTGCTTGACAAACTGGGGCCCAAGTCTGCTAATACTTAATCACAATCGTATTCCAGTGGTGTTTCAATGGCAGTGCTGTTTTACACAGTTCTTGTTACAACATTGTAAATAAACACTACTATTGAAACACCATGGAGAGACGATTATGACAAAAATTTAGCAGAATTGACCCCCTGATCGTACTCGATCACGTTTGCAACGTTCGGTTCGGTCAGGTGTCGTCTGAGTGACAGTTTAGTCGCATTACGAACGACTGAGCGCTTCCGTGCTTCGAAGGGCACGTTAAACCGTCCGATGTTGTCATCTTATAATAGGCGTTAAGACAAGTCGGAGCTAGAAGTTTGCATGTCTGCGAGCAGGCTAAACATCTATTATGTACTTATGCTAAGTATTTAAGATCTGTCTACACTGTGTTTATGCAAATAAAAATATTTGTATTTCTATAACTCAGACACCAGAGGTGGATATTAATCCTCCAGCGATAAGGAAGAGATAATCGCCACCTTTGGCAACGACACTTGATGGGTGGATGATGACGGTCCTTAAAATATCAGAAGATGATGCTGGCGCTCTTTTTATAAATTGTTGTTATGGTGTCAGACTTAGATAAGATTGAGGTAGCTAGCCAGGCGGACTTACAACAAGTCCTACCACCAACCGAATACAATATGTACCCGCGCTGGGAATCGAAACCGGGACCCCTAGGTCTGATACCGGTGGTTGTACTACTAGACCATAGAGGCGGGTAAAAACTTTTATTTAAGCCCATTAATATCATGAGTAGGTATGTTTAGAAGGCGTCAGTGTTAATTAGTAATAAAAGGTGTATTTTTTGAACTATTTATTTTACTATTAAATAAAAATAACTGGATTCTTCAGATCGCTCGAGCATCGCTTCTACTTATCTAAAAGTTCGTTAGATCACTTTGAACATACCAAACGTCAAGAAAATTGACTTAAACGCACCTCGTTAACTGCATCCGCTAAGTGGGTTACCGTAACAAAAACCAAATTACTTGCACGTTCAATAGGTGTTCCTACTTTGAAATTTACTTTGCAATTTACTATGTTTATCAATTTTAATAAAAAAATCGAATGCAAAATATCATACTCGTTTCAATAAAAAGTAATCTCGAAAATTGAAAATAATATTTGGAGAAGAAGGAAATCTATGAAGAAATGACCTTAGCTACTAAACATGTATACAAGCCTACTACAGAAGGAGCAAAGAACATTTACTTACTTCATTCTAAAACTAACTAAACATTTATTTTATCATGACAAACTACCACAGACGTGGAATTACATGAAGTCGCTTAAGCAAACATTGATTAACAAAAACGACAATGTTAACAAAACTCAATTATTTACCCTCCACAAAGGCACAAACTAAACCAGTTTACTTTAAAAATGAAAACGAAAGATGACCCAGTGAAAATAAGGACGATAACCCGCTGAACCATAGAAGGCCTTGGAAAGACTACGTATCAAGGTCAACTGTCCAGTCAGTAGGGCACCGCACTACCTCCCATGCATAACAAAACGACACCCATGCGACAGTGCCAAGACACTGCCAGATATCGAAACACACTCATACTGCACACATCCTGTGGAGTGACCGCATTAAGTTAGAATAATAAGAGTGCAATTTGTATCATTGAAACATGGCAAAATAGACGAAATACTTAAAGATAATACCTGCCAGTGAATTTAAAGAAACGAAACGAAATAGGTGTAAGCAAAAAAATACAAGTGTTTACAACAAACGAAATTGCAGCTATGAAGTGGTTCTCTATGTTACTGTTATGTCTGAAAGTAGTAGTGATATGTGCAGTTCCCTTGCAAATGCAATGGCAGACTCAAATGTCCATCCAACCAACGCAAGAGGAGATTTTACAAGAGCAACTGCTTGCATTACAAGAACTGCAGCTGATGAACCAGATTCCCAATTATGGCTATCCACCTACAATGCAGTAAGTACAAAATCATTTTTTCTAGAATGCAATAATTAGAAAAGCAATATCATAATTGATTTCTAAATTCTTTTCCAGAAAATCTGATCTACCCTATATTATTATTATGCCTGTAGAAAAATCAGATCCAATGTTAGATAATAATAATAATATGTTTAAGAATGCATTTATAAACGAACCCAAAGATAAAGAAATCAAAGATCGAATTACAGAAAATGAAGATTTAGATTCTATTATTGTTGAAGCAGCTGAGCCTAGGCCTGAGTTCGAACCAAAGAGGGCTATACTGCTTATCCCAAACAGAGGAAGGTTTGCTATAGGAGGATTGATTTCTGCAATTCCGTTTTTACCTATAGAAATTAATGTTCCTGATACAATTTCCTGGATATATAATGGGATCGCAAGTATTATTTCTGGATTAGGACAGAGGTTCCCGTTCAATCGACCGTCACAATCACAGATGCCTCAAGAAAATCTGAGAGTCCTCCTGAAAAGGCTACAGGCACACAATCAAAACAAGCTGACACCAATTTTGATGATGCCAGAAGTCGCTCAAATGTATCCACTTTTTGTATAATAAAAAGCTTTCGTAAATGTTTCATGCTTCCTTTTCTATAATTCTAGGAGTCATTGATAAGGGATGGATCAATTTATTTAGATAATAATAAAATTACAATTACTGAAATTAAATTATTTATTGTACAAATATATACCAAGTACTGTCATATGAAAATATAGGCAAGCAAAGATTTTGTACTAATTGCAACTTAAATGTATAAACTTAGAAATGATAATGGTTGGTAACGTTTTATTTTAGACCGGGTTCAAGAGTTTAACCAAACTGATATCAATATGACAACTGAAGGTTACACTTTCAAACACCGATCAATATCCATAAATTTTAACAATTTAAAGACCATTGGAAACTTTCAGAAACATAAACTGGATTGCAGATTCTCCAGTCCGTTTTCCGTTGCATTTTACATCAAAGAAAAATATAATTTAAAGACAATGTATTAGCATTAGCATAGATTCTATGACAAAGATAGTATGACAGCCATAACAGCTTTAATTTATGAAGTTAGAAACTTATTATTAACATTAATGATCCATAAAACAATGGAGCTTACATACAAATGAGCTTAGATTACACTATCGACTAGCCATAGGCAATCACATACAACTAACTTCCGGTACTTATTAGATTTCTAATCACTAATGGCTTAGTGAGAGAAACCATTACGGAACTTAGACTTAATATAATATGTTTATTGCATTTATTTTTATTCTGAATAACTTTTTTACAATATCTGGAAAAATAATTACGATTAAAGAATTAAACAAAGATAATCTTACATTACAAAACATACCTTCAACTAATAAAAAGGAAGTAAACAAAAAAGTAACGATGGCACTATAAAGGAATCATATTAATCATATTAGGCCTAAGTTCATTGATCCACTGGTCTTAACCGCGGGCGTTGACGGAGACAGTGTCGCTGTCGACAGGGTATCCAGGATTGACGGCGCCGGGCTGCTGGCCGCTCTTCGGCACAATTATGGACACTGGGTAGTTGAAGCTGTAGAAGAAACCACGAGGAGGACCCTGGAAAAGAAAAGTAAGTATTTATAACTAACAAGCTTTAAGGTTATAATATCGTCTACATATAATAGGTATCTGTAAAGCAATTCGCAACATCCAATTTAATTTATGATGTTCGTTTGTCGAAATTCAATTTTACAATAAACACACCTGTTTTTATGGAAAATATAATTTTCTCAAACATTGCTTGGTAATTTGAGCAATATTTTGAAAACCTTGTTCGAGATAAATCGAAATTGCTGTACTCGCCAAATACATGCGAACAGCTGCCAGCGAAAGTTGTATGAAAATCCATCTGTCGTGTTTAGCGGCCAAATAAATTACATACTAAACTCATATCTGTCGTGTAATTTAAAAATGGAATGATCTTTTAGTCCGTAACATGAGAACCAAGGACGTAACTAATCAAATTTTTTATTTTAAAATTAGAACTGGCTAGTAAATAGAAAGCTGTTTAGTGAAAAAAAAAAACAAATGAACACTTTAATGCGGGAATATACTACTTATTTAAATAAAAAGTTCTGTCTAGGTACTACTTAGTTTTAATTTCCGCGCAATATTTGAGAAAAGTACTATACAAGCCTTGGCCACAACTAGGCATTGATGGACTAACGAATGCAGTAATGTACTATTATAGCCTTCACTGCCATGAGCTTTGTTGTTAAAATCAGAGTTAGTATTTGTTATAGTTATGTGTGACATAGTAATTTGGTGAAGAATTTACTAGCCAAATAAATACCTACAACACTTTACAATATTAGTCGATGGCTCTAATAGTTCTGGGTAAGCTCTTGGCCCGTTACTATTCATAATATATATTAATGACCTACCAAATGTTATCGATCAACAATGTATACTATTCGCTGATGACATAACCTTATAATAAAATCCGATAGTTAAAATGACATTCAAGATATCGCAAATCGTAATTTAAAAGTATTAAAATGGCTCGAAATTAATAATCTAAATATCAATATAAATAAAACAAAAATGATTCAGTTTAAAACCCATAACTCTATGACATTCCTAAAAAAAACTCACAATACATGCAATAAACTCATTTTGTATGACAATACGACTGTTCAATAAATTGCCGAATAATATTAAGAAACTGCCCCTTAATAAATTCAAAGGAAAACTATTTCACGTCTTAATTGAAAAAACATATTATTATATAAATGACTATTTGAACGATACAACCATTGACATTTAAAAAGTTATAAGGAACTTTAATATCTATTTGTAGTTATGATTGACAATTGTTATATAATTTCTGGTATTTTTACTTTAGTCACATCGACATGCACAATTAATTTTTGACATAATGATAACTGTATTTATAATTATTGTATCTGGATTATTAGCATTTGTAATAACTTGTATCATTTTAACAAAATATTTGCACGTCGAACCACTCGACAGAATATGTTGGAAACCTAATTATAACAACTTTGTATTACCATATTTTATGCAAATAAATTAAAAAAAAACTCGCAGCATCGTGGATCCTTTCTTAGCCTCCAGGCTTGATTAGGATGAAGAGCAAACACATAAAAAAATATTAACTGGCTTGAATGGCAACTAGAGAACAAAAAAATAAAGTAGCTAACGGACATCTTATGTTTTGGCGCGCGCTGTTCAATAAAGTAACTAACTTAATTTTTTTGTTCTCTAAAGTTGTTTGTATTGTATCCTACCAGGGCGACATGCGACTAGTGGCGTTTTTCTAGTATATTTTCTTGTTTAATATTTATCACATAAAAATAGCATTGTAAAATGCAAAATTAAAAAGTTATAAGGTAGCTAACTACCTACTGACTCTTATCTGGAGTTTAAATAACAAGTCAAGATGTTTAAAAATTGCCGATAAATCACAGGTAGCCAGTAAGACACGTTTTTTGCTACTGTTTCTAACGACGAAGTTTCTACTACGAACCAGATAACATTATGAATGAAAAAAATACTCTTGAATTACTCTTGAATCTAATCTCAAGTCACGTTCGCACTAAAATTGCTTTAATTTATCACAATCAAAAATAACTTACAGTAGGTTCAGGCTCCTCATTTGTATCTTTGTATTTCTGTTGTTGGTAATTTTGCTGGGATTCTTGGTATTGTTGCTCGTTTTGTTGGTATTGTTGCTGGGATTGTTGGTATTGCTGCTGGGTTTGTTTGTATTGTTGCTGGGGTTGTTGGTATTGCTGCTGGGTTTGTTTGTATTGTTGCTGGGGTTGTTGGTACTGTCCCTGGTAGCTGCTCTGCGCTTGTGCGGTGTAGGCCTTGCCTTCGCGGGCTACTGGAGCTTCTGCTGCGACTGACTGCAGTTCAGAAGCTTGTGGCTGGTATTCTTGATAGTTGGAGTAATCTTGCCTGGACATGGGATTTTAAATTAGTATTTTATTTTATATCAAAATATAAATGGTTACAGCATTACAAACAGGTTCATATTAATATATATAAAAAACCTAAGCGTTTATAAATTAAGATTGCTGACATTGCGCGGTCGTTCTGCTCGTAGCTATAGTGCATCGATGCCACAAAGAAAAATACAGTAAGAGGCCTTAGAGTTAGTAAGTAAAAATCGCTAATTTGCGGCGACCTATACCGTATAGGCTATAGAGCGTCTTATCAGGCCTACCTACTACCTTAAAACATAGACATATGCTGTCGCGGACTTTTTTTGAGAACTTTTGATGTGAACAATTTCGTCACACATGATTTTTACGTAACTTTAACCGTTTTCACACCGTCCGCAACGGAAGCTCCCAAAAGTGATATTTTTTCCCCGTTTTTGCAATGCTTTACATTAATGCTCTGTTCCTATTAATCGTAGCGTGATATTAAATATCTTATAATCTTCCTAGATAAATGGACTATCCAACACAAAAAGATTTTTTCTGAAATTTTTCAAAATCAGTTCTGAAAAGGTTCGAAACCAAAGCTAAAGATGATAACGACTGCATCGCGTTCAAGTGGTTGGAAATTAATTATGATCAGGATGAAATGCACTTACTGATGGGCACCAGGGTGGAGGCTGGCATCGGCAGCCTCCTTCCACGCCTTTTCGTGGGCGAGACGAGCCTGTCTGACCTCTTCCGTCTCCTGCACGGGCTGCAGCTGCACCTTGGGCAGATTGTCCTCCTGGTGGAAACCTTCGCTGTCGGCCCAGTAGCGGACCTGGAAGCATACAATTTCATAAAATGCATACGCTCCATATACATAGAGGCCACCATAGATGACTACTTATAAAATTATCCCTAGATAAACACTGGCTCCTGACAAAAGGGAGCTATCCAGGGAGCCTATTCTTGCTCTGCGACATCTCAAAATCGATTTTTTTCTAGCCATGTCTTTATTGGAAACGTAGGCGAAATCTACTATATGCTAACAAAATGTTCGAAAATCCATATAATGTCAAAGATTGTTTTCAGTATAATTATAGTTAATCGAGATTTATGACTTCAGAAAATGTCGAATTCGAAATGTCACAAGGTTTTTAAAACAAATAGTTATATTGTAGATAGGTAAGAATTAAAGACAAGGTGCGTCGTTTACACACACCAAACGTGAATAGCCTGCGTTACGACGCAATTAACCTACACAAACATCTCTCAATTGACTATTAGGTACATGTTTCCAGCACGGAACCTGTGCGACGGTATTCTTGGATTAGTTTTGCGATGAAACCATTTGGCATCACGTGATTCTACTAGATAGTATGTTATTATGTCAAACCATCGTGATGGACGGATTATCAGCTAGACACTAGCTGTCCGTGGTGCGCTAGGAGGTACGATCTACTTTCTACGTTACTTCTGGAAGCTCCTTCCGTGCAAGTATTTGTTACTGGCCTGTTATAACTTCTTAATTTTTTTGTATTTGAATTATGTGGGAAACATAAAAAAAAGATGTTTTAACCCTCCTGAATAACTGTATCTTATTCCTGCCTTTATTAGATAAATATTTATTCTTCTTTTTATCTTATAAGAATTAGTCGCAATCTCTGGTGTCAGAGTTTATCAATCCGCCTCTAAGGCCTCTGACTTGGCCTAACGACTGTTATCTGGGACCGACTGTTTAATGTGCCCTTCGTGCATTGTGCAGCACGAAAGCGCTCAATTGTAATGCCACTTTACGCTCACCCATCCGACACCTGACCGAACCGAACGTTGCTTAACAAACCTAATCGAATACGAGAAGTCTGTAGCGATAAATATTTAATACCGAATGATGGAGTGTCAACAAACCTTGATCTGCTCGTTGTTGCCGTCCTTGTAAGTGTAAGAGCCGGTGACGTCTCCAGTTCGGGCCCGGTTCTCCACCTTAGCGGACTCGGGCGCCTTGTATCCGTATGCGTACGCGCCGAGACCATCTTGGCCGTGGAACTGGGACGCGTCGTATACCTAAAAAGAGATTATAAGAACATAAGTATTTGCCTTTTGTATTTGATTTTCCGTATATTTATGGTTCTGTGGTATGGATGAACCAATATTTTTGGTCCTGCTCACTGTTCCGAAGATAAAGCTATTCTTCTTTTTCTTTTTTTGTCGACTCTGTATTTCGATTTGTGATGGCCAAAATTCAGTCACAGATAAAGCACTGTCAGTGGCCTTGAAAAGGTTTTCGCGTGTACAGGTGTAAAAACACGCAAGAAATTGAAACTTATGAAGACCTCTTGGATTTGCATAGAATTAACTATATTGCATTAATTGCCATTAATGTATTAAATATGACTATAACTATACCTGTATTCTATAAAAGTACCAAGTATCACTAAGTAAATAAGGAAACTAAACATGAATTATAATAAGTTAATAAAGCGTTTGCTTACATCCTCTACGTAGTCTTCGGTATTTTCGATCTCACGGCCATTTTTCCAGTAGTGGCCAAGAGTGGGGCCTGCCTCAACCGCGCGAAATCTGGGATCATTCCATCTCACCTGGAATAATATATTATTATTTAGTTATATCAGTTAAATGTATCCACTGCTGGGGCACTGGCCTTTTCTTATGGATGGATGAGGAGAACGGTTCATGCCATGACCCATCATGTGAGCAAAATGCAGATAAGTGGGCTTTAGCAACTGCAAATGCGACCGGGAACAACTACTTAACGTGCCTTCCAAAGGACGGAGGAGCTCGAGATTGGTCATCCATCCAGAGACCGACCATTGCGAATGTAGGGTCGAGAGGGCGAACCACTGAGCCACCTACTGCCTGTCGTCAATTACCTTAGAGGGGCATTCTGTGTGTCTGTAAATCAATCAAGCGCGCCTGAGGCGTTCCTCAACAGCCTTAAACGTCATACATTTTATCATCTATTCTTTATCAACTCCCTAACATATGGGCCCTGCCAGAATACCAGCGTTGCCGTTACACATCTAGTGTCATGGCAACACATGCTGAGGCGGGGACCCTTTGACCTGAAGGCCATATTATTGTATTTTGTGTTATTTGTAATGTGTTTTTGTGTTGCTTTTTAATCTGTATCGTTTTCATGTTTTTGTGTGTACTTTGTATTATGGTCTTTTGTGTTAATAAAATATTTCTCTCTCTCTCTCTCTCTCTCTCTCTCTCTCCTAACAGGTAAATGAATTTTGATACTTACTAGAGGCAACGTGGCAGTGCGTCCAGACAGCTGGGGCTCTGTGAACGGCGGGCTGTTGAGGTACTTCTGCGCCTCCTCGGGGCTGATGTCGATCTCGAAGATATTGTTTGGTTGCGGCGCGCACGCAACTAGCGCCACCTGCAACAACAATGGTGAAACAGTTATTATTGGTAAGTTTCTCTAAAGCTTCTTTCTGTTTATATATACTTCTAGCGACCGCTCGCAGTTTCACCCGCGTGGCTCCCGTTCCCGTGGGAATATCGGGATAAAAGCCTATTCAATGCAAACAAACAAACAGTAAAATTTTTCCTCTTTATAATATTAGTATATACTACTATCTATCTACTATCTGTTACTTTTCTATTCAAAACTGAAGGTTACGTATCAGTCATAATGAGTTTTCATATAACATAGGTACTAGATAATTTAGTTCAGTGTCTTTTTTGGATGGTTACCTAAAAATATATTATATACGATATTTCATTTTATAACTAAAGAAACTATGTTTTTTTATTTAAATATGTTAGATGTTCCAACACTGGAGTAAAAATAGTGATTATTCGATCACACCCAAAGTTTATGTCTACGCCTCAAGTCTATCAAGTAAAATAAGCAAATGTGAAGGTTGCGGGAAGCCGCTGGATGCGGGCAGCTCAGAACCAATCATGGTGGAGATCCTTGGTGGAGGCCTATACTCAGCAGTAGGTGTCATGAGCCGAGATGATGACGATAATAAAAAAATGGTAAAACCCGGGCTACACAGTCAGCAACGCGAAAGGAAAGAATACAAATATTAACTATCAGCAGTTTTGAGTAATATAACTTTCTTTCTCAAGCAGATTAACTATAAATTATAGCTCTTTCGCTCTAAATTTAAACGCGAACACCAAATTTCTAATCATTTTTAATTAAGATATACATGATGTGCAACATGGGAAAATCGTAATTAAATGTCCATTTTCGTTTGCCTTTACTGTAACATGAACAGCCTTAGCTTAGCTGCCAGTGTAGCATCAGCTTATGAATTTTGTATAATCCACAAAAACATCAAAGCGACCTGCGCACTATATTGAGTCATCTTCGTAATTTAGAGGTCACGACCAAATCGCCTCATCTGAGCCGGACCTTACCGATTGACATAAATCTCTCGTCTCGACATAATTGAATGTACTACTCACGAGTTGCGTCATGGTTAGTAAATAATACACACGTGGTTCAATTAAATACAGCTAATCTTAACTTTTTAATTTTGCATTTTACAATGCTATTTTTATGTGATAAATATTAAACAAAAAAAAACAACTAGTCTCATGTCTCTAGCGACATGAGACTAGTTGCTTTTTTCTAGTATATTTTCTTGTTTAATATTTATTACAGCTAATATTTTAGTAATAAATAAATATTTCTTACACTCACACCAATTAACCTAGCCCCAAGGTAAGCACTGTAGGTAAGGCTTGTGTTATGGGATACTAGGGTAACGGATATAAATACATATTATTATACATAAATATATAAGTATCTATGTGTAGAAATATATATATAAACGTCCATGGCTCTGGTACCAATGCTCGTATTTATCATACAAACATTTGCCCCTATCGGGGTTCGAACCCAGGACCTCAGAGTAGGCGACACCTTGAAACCGGTGTAAGTATGTACCACTCTACCACGGAGGTCGTAATACATGGTTATTTTAACTCGAATGCAACTCTGATCGTTTGTTACAATGTCTTCTTCAGTCTCTTTTCATGTTTCAGTCTGTTTTAATTAGATATTTTAGCATAGAGTAAGAATTAGCTAACCATGGATGCCGTGGATTAGTGTGTTGGATATCTTTTTTCGAAATAATAAACTAAGCACACAAGCTTATGAACATGGGTGAAATTTGAAATGGTCCCGGCTAGGGAAATTGATCACTCGTCCGGCAATAATAATCCCTCCAATTAATAAGTTGTCTATAAGTCATATATATCTATAAGACTGTTGACACAATAAAATTTATCGATTATATCGGCATTTCAGACATTTACTGATCAGAAATCACATTTAATCATTTAAGTTGAACAAATAATAATCATAAAAATTCATAAACCAGAAACTTAAAATTTGTTCACCAATGATCCTATTTCGATATTTCCTCGCAGCATTCTAATAACTGTAATTAAATGAGAGTCGTTTGGCAGAAAGCGATTATTGGAAAAACTTTAAAATAAACTTTGATCAATTATCAAAAATGAACTTCGGACATAGTTAGTTACATAAAAAATATGCGAATAGCAATTTACCAAATTTTAGATACAAATCAAGTAAACCTACTTGCAGTAGTCGTGCCTACGTCATCGACTACTACAAACTTATTGTCACTGCAGTAGTACAAGGCTGCCCGTTATAACTTAAGCATACAGCCGTTCTTGTAATAAACCTGGTTGCAAACGTGATAATTCTCTGTACCAAGAATGAATCAAATAGCCAAAAATATAACAGTATCATACATGATATCACAAGTATACGACAAATTATGACAATTGCCTTAAATGTAAGCTGATTCATGAAAAGCTAATTAATTTAACCAATAACTACCAAATAAGGCCCAAATAGTTATTTGAACACGTACTTAAGTGGCGTTTGCATATTATACAAATAGTGTCTGTCTACTACGAGTATAGGTATGTCTCTCAGCTCCCATAAACTGTATTAACAGTCAGGAAAAATCTGTGTTTGCACTAAATCACAATTCGGATTTCCTCCTCTTATTTGGATTGTGACATCTTTTTCCTGCCACGTGAATCATAGTCAGGATTTTTCACCTATGATTTTTAGGGTTCCGAACACAGAACAGCTGTTCTGTGTTCCGAACCTCAAAAGGACAAAACGGAAAACTTATAGGATCACTTCGTTGTCCATCCGTCAGTCCGTCCGTCTGTCAAGACCGTTTTTCTCAGGAACGCGTGGAGGTATCAAACTGAAATTTATATCTACTACTTAGGTTTACTGTCCCTTGGAGCTGTAAAAAAATCAAACTTCTAAGCCAAAGCAATCAAAAGATACAGCCGTTTATGCCGCAAATTTCCGCAAATTTTCGAAACTCGCACGGGAATCAAAACCTACAGGGTACTTCCCGCGAACTTAGAATCTTGAAATTTGTACGAAGTAACGTGTTATAGTACAGATAAAGGGAAAATTGCGAAAACCGTAAATTTTTAGTTACATCATATAATACAAAATATTTTACGGAACCCTCGGTGCGCGAAGTCCGACTCGCAGTTGGCCGGTTTTTTATTTATTCAGAGACAAAATATGCGACTTCAATGGCGGTATCTTTTGTTTGAGAAACGTAGAAGGAACTAAGGGGTAATGCCCGATTTACAGGGGTTAAGTACAGTGCCGAGTACAGTGGCGAGTAGCGCTCATGGCGGCGCTTGATAGACTGATCGTATTCGATAACGTTCGTTAAGCAACGTTCGGCCCGGTCAGGTGTCGGATGGGTGACCGTAAAGTGGCATTATAAATGAGCGCTTCCGTGCTTCGCAGGGCACGGTCCCGGCTGTTGGCTTAACAACTAATAACTTAGTTGTTAAGCCAAGTCAGAGGCCTTAAAGGCGGCCTGATAAACTCTGACACTAGAGGTGGCCACTAATCCTCATACGATAAGAAAGAAAGTGGCGAGTGACGAGCGCCTGGACAGTGAAACTAACAGCGCCCGATTTTACATGAATACCTACACTTGCAAGGCAGCTTGCAATCTTAATTGACTCGTCACTGTCACTGTACTTACCAACTTCGCTAAACACTTGATCCGATTATAAATCGGGCATAAGGAAGCCTAGTATTCGATATTTAGCCTAACTAGATATCTCACGAGATCCACTCAGTTGAGACTCACAAAGTTGGACTCTCTAGCGAGTATAGTTTGCAATTATTTACCGATTTAAAAAATAAATCCAAGAAGAACACCAGTTTTTTCTAGATTTAGTGTTAAGGCATTTGCTGAACCCTAAGAACAGTAAATAATAATACCTCGTTATATATTTCAGTGACCGATTGGCGTCGCGTCGAAACCATAATGGCTTATGACTATGAATTACTATGAATAATATTTACATAATAGAAGCGTCAAAAGGAGGTAATATGTCGCTCTAACTATGCTGACAAACGGAGCTCTTACATACAACTGTTTCGCAGACAAAATATTTATAACAAAACACCATTTCAGAATAGGGTACTAATTCGTACACTTCTCTATTATTTTATTTCTATCTAGCCATTCAGACCCCGGGCCATACTAATGACATTCCAAAAAAACCATTTACCTAAAATTATACTTTTCTATAAAATTTTATAAGTTACCGTACATACCATATTTTTTCAATCTGTAAACTGTATTAGATTGATGAATATTTTAACCATGTTCAGATACTAAATTAAAAAAACTATAACATCAACAGTATATTTGTTTTATGTGGTTAGAAATAGCAAAAAACACATAAACAAAAAAAACAACCCCAAATGTCACTTCAAATCAAAGGCAAAGAGTAGATTATAATTTTTATCACAGATTGGAGTATATTTATCGGGCTTGATTCTGAAATCAAGATGTTCATACAAGACTGTAACGATGCCATTTCGTTCTAGCCTTATGGATGGATGAAACCTCTATAATGGCTAGAAACTCCGTAGTCTCACTCTATGGTAATCAAATTATATTTTTATCTGTTCTGTCTAAATTCAAATTTTCTCCGTTCCACGATTCCTGTTCGGCTCTTTTTGACGGAATCTTGCAGAAACCAGCTACCTAAACGGTACTACTTATTTTAAAGTTGTGTAAATAATTTATTTTTCTATATACATCAGGAACCCGATACACGGGGTAAGCATAACTACATATTTACTCATTATTTAGATTCAGTATTTATAACTAGGACTTTTCTATATCCTTGTATTTTATATTGTTTCAGTTCCTTATTTCCATTATTTCAAAATAAAAACAAGTCTCCTGTGAACGATATTTTTATTTCGTTTCCAATTTATTAAAACGAGTGCGGCGGTTCCGACGTTCCGGCGACTGTAGTGCTGCCGGACGAGGAGCCCCGTCACAAGACTAAACTCTAACTATTAGAAAATTATGGTTTTCGGCTGAAAGTCGGGGACAGACTAGCTAGCGGTCGCCCGCGCCGTTTCGTTCCCGTGGGAATATCGGGATAAAAAGTAGCCTATATTACTCTCCGTCCTTTCAACTAATTCAAACCGATTGGTTTCTAGTTAGAGCGTAAAGGAAGGACAAACAATCACACATCCGCATTTATAATATTAGTTCGGATCTTTGGAACTTAACTCTAATAATCAATGAAAAAAGTCACGCTATAGTCACTATAGTTAATTTTCATTCTACATTATGTCAACGTAAATATCAATGACCGAACGACGACGGTCATGACTTTAAATTGTCTGGGACAAAAATTTATACCTAAATTTATTACCTATACATACGATGTTTTTTATTAAAAATAACATTTGTACGATAAACAATTAATTCTGTTTATTTGTTTTTTCACTAACCAATTAAAATAAAACGCCTATTAAAATAGTACATATTTTACTAACTTCGTAGGTAGTATTTCAAAAATGGTGGTTATTAAAATATTTCGTCAATTAATTTTTATTATCTAAATCAACACGTGGGTATTGTTTGTAAGAAAAACTAGACAATATAAGTCAAGCAGAGTGTGGAAGGGTTCGGAGTTAATATTATATTTAGCTGAAGCTTATGTTACAGATTTCATACTCTTGTAGATGTTAGAAACATATCCTACTAAATATTATAAATGTGAAAGTATGTCAGTTTGTTTGTTTGTTCGTCTTTCATGCAAAAACTACTGGACAGATCTGGATGAAATTTGAAACAGAGATCGTAGATAGCCTGGATTAAAACATTAGGATACTCTTTATCCCGATATTCTCAGGGGGACAGGAACCACGCTGGTGGAGCCGCGGGCGGCTACTTAGCTGATAGAAGTTCATCACATGAATGTTTTTCTTGTCGGACAGATTATGTAGACAGACTAAGGAAATACCTCATATTGATTCAAAAGGGAATATTTTTCCTTTTGAGGTCGACTCAGCCATTTAACACCCACTGCTGGGTATAGGCCTCCCCCAAAAGGGGGGTTTGCCATAATCGCCACGCTTGGCAGGCGGGTTGGCGATCGCAGTATGGCCAAGTTTGTAGGAGACGCTGCTGCCCGTCTCCTGAAGTCCCTTAGTCGCCTTTTACCACACCCACGGGATGAGAGGGGATAGTGCTATTCTAAGCCGACACTACACGGCTCTCCTTTTGAGGAATTATTGTAAATTCACAATATCACGATTTTGTACTGAACGTTGTTGGTTTTATATGTTCTAACTAGAACATTCTTAATAACATTATTATCGGGTTTCATTTCAAACACTAATAATTTACTATAAAAAATATTATTCAAATCAGCATGTCTAAAAAGACACTAATCGAACTAATAGTCTTTCGCATTGAAAATAGCATTAATTTACACAAATTAGTCAACTATGTAATTTAGTGCAATAAAAATAAGCATAAAAAGGCTATTGATTTCCTTCCACGACGATTATCTACCAGTTGACATTTTGATCTATTAGGTATATGTGCAGACGAGTCTCATTGTTATAAAATATTGTTAATAAAGAATAACTCAACTTACGTTAATTGCTGCCTTACAAGGCTCTCTTACATTGTGACTGATGCAGGGTAAAAAAAAGTAATATCGTAATCTTCATAATTAGTTTTCCGGTCATTCACTATGACCACTTCCTGCTCGAACAATTTGTGAGTGTCATAGAGAAATTTTTTTTTGAAAATGTCGTTACCAAGTACAAGATTGACGTGGTTTGAGCAAGGAATCGCTAAGTGGTCATAGTGAATACTGGCCTTGAGTTGAAAGTCAATGGCGAAGCCCCTTTGTGCTCATAACGCTATTTGCTATAACTTTGATCGAATTCACTTTTCTCTAAGAACTTTATTTATATTTGGCTTCATACGGAAGACAAACAATTTTCGGGAAAATAAACCATTGAAACTTACGAGTGTATTGAGTCATTGCTTGATCCCTATTATAGGCCTCGTTGAAGCAGCAATTGGGCTTATTTTTTTGGCAATTTTAAGTAATATTTAAGTATAATAATATACTGGGTGGAAAAAATCTATGGGCCCTGGACGGAAACTAACTTAAATTCTTTAGTTAGCTTATTTTACTAAAAGGAAACATTCCTTGTTTTCTTTTGAAGAAAAACAACTGCATTGAAACATTTTAAAAAATACGCTTCTCACACCCAGCTATCGATGCAGTTAAAATCTGTAAAAGATAACATTCCCTACTTTCATACCATCAGTCGATAGGATCAATCAAAAGGATCAATTCTCTCTGACAAACAAAGTAAATTAAATAAAAGGAAACACATTGAAACTAACTTATCAACTCAATGGGTCAGATAAAGCACTTTTATTCAAGTCTCTTTTGAAAAATGTACAAAAATCTTTGAATGCAGTTTTGTTCCTTTTAAAAAAATAAAGGACTGTTTCCTTTCAGTAAAATGGGCTAACTAAAGGATTGAAGGTAGTTCCCCTCCAGGGCCCAGCCTGTTTAATAACTTTGTGTGTTATACACACAAAGTTATATATAACTTTATGTGACGAAAAAAGCATAACTTATTATGCTTTCAGATCAAAGAATGAAAGAAGTCCCAAACTTACGTAGTTCATCCCGCGCTGCGCAGCAAGCACAGTAAAGGTTGCTTGGATTTACCTTGGTTAGCTACTCTAACTGAGCCTAACGACTTACCAACAAAATCAAAACCAAAGACTGATGCCGGTGTTTACGGTTTTAGCCATTTTTAATGTCGATTTCTACTGGCCAATACTTAAGTACTTTTTGTGTGTCAGAAGCCGAGAATTTTAACTTTAGAGGTTTTTAAATGTCTTAACAAATAAGTAAATAAATAAATACATTATCCTACAAGCCCTTTTCTGAGAAAACATTAGAGTTAACATCTTTTCCAGTGTCATCGCCTTATGAATATGGATATCATTGCTGTCAATGTCACTCGTGGATGTTTGCTTGCTAATACACATATCTCGTTATACGTGTGATATCAATTTCCTTTGATGACCTCACAAGAATGGTATTCGATATTGTTTCATTCCTTACACTTTTTGTTGTTGTTGTTTTTTTAAGAAATTACTAGTTGCCATGACCAAGAATATTGGGATAAAATGTACCTATTATATGTTTTTTTTTTAATTTATCGTTTTTCAATGCTATTTTTACAAGTTAAAATAATTTTTAAATAGAAAGATATTGGAAAAAATCCACTCGGCCACAAGTGAATTCTAGGATGGGACTCGAACCCACCACCTTTCCCCATCCCACCACCATCCCGCCAACTGCTCTAGCCACTGTGCTACCGAGACATTTTTTATTTATTTACTTGCACAACCAACAAGATCATACACCTTTCATGCTAGGAGCTACAGCCAGTGGTTACAAGAATTGGTACTGTCTGTGTCTTTATTAACGGTTGCCACGGAAAGCAAACTTGTTAAAAGAACAGTTGGGAGCATAAGGCGTCCCTTAAATTACTAAAATACTTAGTACCTATCCTATGTTCAAATCCAGACCACAGATTACTAAATAGTTACTACGTAATCCAGACTACAAACCATCAACAACCGTTAAGCCGCTTTAGCGCATTTTAGTAACAACAAATACTTATCTAAACTTTTACATTTTTATTATAAGAAATGTGAATCAAATAACTTCAGCAAAATCCAAAAACATCGAGAAACCATCAAATAATTAGAAAATAATAAAATGTAAATTTTAGTTCAAAATTGAAAAAAAAACTTTATATCTTTTAATTCATTTTGATTATTCACGTTTTATTAATTTACCTAACTATCGTTTTATGGGGAGTTCGTCATCGTTTTGAAAATAAAACGTAATAGGATATTTTTTCCGCCGCTATGTTTGTCCGGTTATAGTACAAGTAATAAACAATATTGTTCAACAAAAACTGAGGGCATTAATGTTTTTATGACACCATGATTGAACATCCTCAGTATAATGGATGGTAATTATTATAAGGAATGGGAACTTTGATCGATATTGATCTTCAATTATTGATCTTTAATCGGTTTATGAACCTCCCAAATATTAGAAGATTTTGTCAAAAACTTCTTTGGATTCGCAAAAGGTACAAGAACTTCTTATCTAAGCTTTTAAAAAGGATATTTTATTTTTTTCTTGAATGATGTATGATTTATGACAAATTTTAAATATAAAAATATCACTTAGTAATATGCATCTTTCAATTGCATATATCGTGTATAGCACGATAGATATAACCATAAAATTATTATATTTCCTGTTTATAATATATTAAAAGTAGTATATTATAAGCAGATAAAGGTCATAGTTACTTGTACAACAATACTACAAATAACTAACAAATACGTAGTAAACAACAGTCTAAAAATAAACACAGTTACTTCCTTTTTGCCCGATATGGCACCACGTATGATTTTTTTTGGAGAAAATAACCAAGTTGTCCATCTATTTTAAAAAACTATGATTAAATATAATATACTCGTAACAATAATTTTTCTTCATTTTTTTTTTAACTATCCCTTTGAAAATAACATACGGAATACATAACATCTAGATTTTTTTTTATGAACGACGGGGAAACTCTTAGCCTTCATCATACCTGATGTTAAGTATTGGATAAGGCTGAAGATGGAAGCGAGCCTCTCCCGGAATCCTCGGCCACTGAGGAACTGGCTATCTTATCTCGAACTGCCGGAACACAACAATGATGAAAACATTGTTGTTATGGGGGGGTCAGACTTAGATTAGATGGTGGTAGCTAGCCAGGCGGACTTACAATAAGTCCAACTCCAACCAAACCGAATACAATATGTACCCTCCTGGGAATCGAACCCGGGTCCCCTGGGTCTGATACCGGTTGTTGTACCATTAGACCACAGAGTCGATTAACGGAAACAAAGAATTTAAATGTCGGATACCATTAATTCGAAGATATGTCACTTATTTTGTGCTACGGATATGAGAATCAACAATGGTAACACATAAATAATAATTACACCCTAACATAGATGAAATATTCACCTATGAATGATTGTTATGAGTGAGGATTGAATCCACGACCCTCAGCTAAGCAGGCAGAATGAATACAATTTGTGTCATCGGGTTCATTAAATAACATTGTCTACTATTGAATTAAACTACAATTTGACTGAGAATATCATAAAACTACTAAATAATTAATTAGAATGACTAAGTATATGCCAAAAGTGTTATATAAAAAAAACTCTTTCGTTTCGAGGTCGATGCATTAAATCCAGAATAATCTACATAATAACTATTATATTCATCAGATGTAAAATAAATTGGCAGCAGAAAATCTCGTATTTTTTATTGAAACAAGTTTCGAGACGGATCGCCGTGAACTTGAACTTGCATCTGTGTGGGGCCATTAAAACGGCGTTCAATTGTCAATGTCGTTTATTTGATGTTTATAGTGCGAATTTCGTATATGAGCTGAACACAGCTTTGTTCTTTGTAAATAAATAGCTTGATGACACTTTCAACTGTTCATTTGCAAAGTTATTAATGAGGTAGTTTTAACTTTCAGTAACCTATAAAAAGAGGTTCCCCAATAGTTCGAGTTATTAACGACGACTAGACGACTTCCGTGGTCGAGTGGTTCGCACACCGGTTTCAAGGTGTCGCCTACTCTGGGGTCTCGGGTTCGAATCCCGATAGGGGCAAATATTTGTATGATGAATACGAGCATTTGTACCTGAGTCATGGACGTTTATATATATTTCTACACACAAATACTTATATATGTATAATTATATGTATTTATATCCGTTACCCTAGTATCCCATCCCATAACACAAGCCTTACAGTGCTTACTTTGGGGCTAGGTTAATTGGTGTAAGAAATATTTATTTATTAATAAGAAATTGAAGTAAAAGTTATTAACAGCAAGCTAATGTTACTTACATGTGATTATTGAATATCATATTAAGCAACAAATATTAGACAAGAATGTTTTAAATGCGAGAGATTGTTTTTTCCGGCACTGGCGACTGAACCCACTTTAGATATTCAATAGTAATTTGGTAAGATTATTTGTTTTTAGATTTTAAAAGTTCTCAATAAAATCAAGTGTCGATCAAGTGTTGCAGCTATTAACCCTTCCACGGACAAGCACTTGAAAAAGTGTCATGGCGCCTCCGGCAAGGGGCTTAAACACTTATCTGACTCCGGTTACAATAACGTCGATTTCTCAGAAACTATGAGGGTTCTACATGTAGGTACTTAAATCGTCGAGTTTGTCATGAAACAAGCTAACTAGTTGTTGAATAATATAAACAATGGAGACAGTAATTTTTTTTTTATCTTTAGCTAAAGTGGGGAGATTACTTTTTTATTTTTTCTGTTTGTTTTAATACCCATAGTTCTTGTAAATAAAACAAACAATTAAAGAAATAATTATATATTTTAGGACTTATTATATATTATCATGAAATTTAAACAAATATGCTTACATATTTTTATTTCTTAACAAGCTGTGCAAGTGCCAATTGGGTATACTAAAGTTACGCCTAGCTCTAGAATGATTTTTTTATTTTTTTATTTTTTTATTTTACGTTAGATTTCATTTTAATTTCTGTTTTCGTTAATCGAATGCCTCATGTCCCCTCAAAACGCTCCTTTTATAGCCACAACCGATCTCATTTTAATATTCTGGAAGCATAACATCACGCAGATTTAGAATTAGCTATTTTTATGGTTCCGAACTTCTAAAGAAAAAAGGAACCCTTATAGGATCACTTTGTTGTCCGTCTGTTTTCGTCCGTTTTCGTTTATCTCAAGAACGCGTTGAAATAAAACCATATATTCAGGTCAATAGTCTGTTGAAGCTAATTAAATCATGAAAAATTTAGTCTTGAGTTTTGAAAACTGAATTTCAGGGAAATTCGGAAAAAAACATAACTGCGAGACTCAATTCCTTAATATTTATAATATTATGTACCTGGGTAGGTACCTACTAACTTGTACGGAAACGGAACCCTCGGTGGGCGAGTCCGACTCGCACTTGTCTGGTTTTTGTTTTTAGTTTGACAGGAGCGAGCCACACCTAAAATGATGATTCAGATTCAGTATGGACCCTTGGCAATCCAAGGACACGCTGTGGTTTTATTTAACGAAACCTAATAATTTTCGAACACGCGATCGCTGCGTTTCTAGAATTCTATCACGTAATCTGTTTTATGATTCTTAAATTTTGCTTTTTGCTCTCCGTTATCAAAGATTGCGATGCAATTGCATGTCATCATGATCACGGAGTGACTGATTAGAGTTCATTAGAGGATCACAATCACATTTTTATGTGTGTTATAACACTAACTGATTGTAAGAACCCTGTTTATGATGGAAAAATAAAGTTATTTTTTTTTTATTTTTTTTTTACGTCCTAACTGGTACTTACCTAAATACTTTAGTAAGTCACCAGTTTCAGCATCAAGTAATATTAATAACAATTACTTATAAATAACCGATATATTAACCACCTTATTATGATTAATATTTACGACTACATTGTAACGAATTTGATATATTGTATAGTTTGTAATAATAACGCTATTTAAAGATCCTGGTCATTGAAAACTACTAATAAGACAAAAAACTTAATTTAATGACGATGCTTCACGATGAGTTACAAAAACCCGTTTGCATATAAATAATCGTGACTAGTTTGAAATGAATAAATGATTAATTTTGTAAATAATAAATAAATTGGTATGTACTTCAAAGATTTACCTATTTATATTGTTCTGCATGTGATTTCTTATGTTTCTTACAGCTGATTCGTAAACAATTCAATGAAGACTGCATTTAGGTGGAAAGCATTACAAAATTAAGTACAGTCGCGAGCAATGACATGTTTACACTGTACAACCTTTTCGCACAAATGTCATTCAATATTTCAATCAATCATTGTGCCTAAAGGTTCGTCTCCGAATAGACGGAAATTCTATTTTGTGAATAAAAATAAATATTATTGAACTATTACATAAATTGAAATATATAAAAAAAAAAAGTAATGTGACAAGGTTCCTTAGTGCATCTTTATTATTGCACGTGACTACAATCGAAGAAGTTTCCAGTAGTATTTTTTTCGAGGAGAGGGGAAAGGAAACAATGTTTCAAAAAATAATAATCATAATAATGGAAGCAGGATAAAGTTTATATAATTCCAATAGTTATCTCAACGAACGGCATTATTCCTCAACACCTCCATAAATGTCTTCTAACTTGATCGCCAAAGGATTTTAGAGTCTGAGCCTTTCTGATACCCTCTGGAAGTGCGTCCCAAAGCCGGACCCCGTGCATGGAAAAGGAATAAGTTATAGATTTATAGAAAAAGATTATATTACAAATAATAGAAAATATATAGGTATTTCATTAGAACAATAAATTATAGATTGAATCTCATTACTTTTCGAAAAGACGAACAAAACTACTGGTCAACCGAGAACTTCCTCGATTAGTACGCTTTTTTACTTATAATGGGTTTGCTTTTGATGGTAATAAAGTCCAAGGGCGAACTAACCCAGAAGGTGCCTATTCAGCCTTTGCTTTGAAGATGGACTGGTTATAAGTTTTCGGAAATACAGACGCAGGGAGGGTATTTCACTCCTTTGTTGTGCGCAATATTTGAAAAGTTTCCTTGAAATAATTAGTAACTTGTACGAGTTACAAAATCATGATGAAGGATATTGATTTCACTTTAAAACTCTATAAATCGACACCTGCAAGCAAAGACATTGTAAGTACTTGGCTACCAATTTTTAAAATCCATTTGTGAAGGATATTTAACACTCCACAGGCAATATTTAATGGCATAAAACAGGTAGGTATAATTGAGCACCATTCTTCGTTCTCCCGGAAAGAAAGACTATTAATAATGTTATTTTATTATACTTGACAATAAAACCATCATGAGCTTTATGAAAAAGCAACAACATAAAAGTGGCTACTATAAATTAAAACAGGGCAAGTGAACATGATATTTTATGTTTATTCTATAGTAGCGGCTTCTACCGATAATTATTCACCATAAGCAATATTTCTTGTACCTCTTCTCCTGATATATTCGTATGTTCGTAAAAGTTTTTATTTTAACAAAGAAAGCTCGTAAAAATTTCGTAGTGTTACCATCAATTCTATAATATTCGAATAAGTAAGTAAGTCATTACGTAGATAGGTGGTTAAAATGTTATTTTTAAATAAAGTTTCACACAATGTAAAAACTCTTGACGTCCTTCTTCAGTTTATTGTCAACGATCTAAGTGATTCTGGGAGGTCTTCTAAATGCAGTTGGTTTTGAAACGATCAAGTTCCAGAGACAAAGCGACATGGCCATTATTCCTTTATTTCAAACCGGTAAATAGATGCCACAAAGAAACTCGTTAACTTTCCGCAGTTTATTTTTAACAACAACCCCATTATAACGCCTCGAAACATAAATAAATATAAATAAAACTGAGAGTTCCTTGTAATTGGGATCTTCAAGGTTAAACCTTTTATTTTCATTTAAAAAATTTACACGTTTTTGATGTTAACACTACATAATTTAACGATTTATTTGCACGTTCTTCTTGCAGAACATGTTGATGTGGCCAAAGATAGTGCTTTATGGACACCGTCTTTGCCGGATGCAGCAAAGATACTTATTGAAGAAGCAAATGAAGGATTTTTTAGAGTTACGGTATAAGAAACAGTTTTACATTAAATATTATCATTTTTGTTTTTTTTATTCTATACTTATTCCCTTACAAGACTGAGAAAAACTGACATAAAAGCAGCCACATACAAAGAAAGTAGGTATGATCTTTGTTAGCTTAATAGTTTCGAAAATATCCTCCTGGGGAACTCCTATAATTCCCAAAAAACGGTTTTCTTAAATTGAAATCTGGAAGAATCTGATGAAATAGACATCAAGTCCATATTAATGAGTCAGTTGCTCCAACACCTACGACTCTTAATTTTTACTTTTAATTACTATTTAACCAGATTTTATCCCATATGAAGTACAATAAAAAAAATATAAGTGTATTAATAAAGATGTCGTCAGCGCGTTGAAGTCGTTTGTACTAAACAAGGGACCTAACATTTCACAAAAAAAAGAATGCAGTTTCTACGTCATTATGCTTTGGTATGAACGAAACTTAAGCAAACAATAACCCATAGACTTTTTCTAAGATGAAACAAAAAAATGCGTTAAGAAAAACCGACAGTTACAGGCATTCTACTTTAAGGTCCTATTCTTTTATTTTGGTTGCGTTGGCTGGCACCGACTCCAAAATTAAGGCTTATTTTTTGGTTTTTAGTTTTCGTTTTTTTAACGCAGTTTTTTAATTTTTAATTTTTAGTGTCTGTAATAGGTTGTTTGGTAAGCTACAGAAAGTTTTTACTAGATTAGATTAGGTTTCATGTACATTTATAAAAGTATCGTGCAAAATTCGGAGATGATATCGTCCAAGTTAACAAATGTGAAACATATAGTGCTCATAAATGCTCATAACATAAAACTACTGGGCTAAACTGAACCAAATTTTTATGGAATCAAATGGCAACTATTCCGCATCGAACAAAAAAAGAATCACGTAAATCCTTCTTTTTGGAAGTCGGTTAAAAACAATTCAGATAGGTAACTATTACGGGGTTGATTCCATTATAACTAGCTAGTACTAATTATTACACTGTCGAAAAAATATATTCTTCTTATTTTTGCTTCTGTGGTCCAAAGAGTATGTAATCACTACGTGCTGTGGTCTAAAAGAAACTGTCAATGTCAATAATATTTTATTTCATTTTAGCAATTTAATTCACAGACTTTTACCAAATTCCAGTGAGTTTTTAAGATTTTTTGGATACATTTACAGGAAAATTTAAAGGTAAGACGACTCCTTCATTGGCTTCTTTATCTTACTTTTACGATACTACTGTGTTTTATGTTTACTCAAAACATACATTCATTTTTAACGAAACAACTGTTATTTCGCCGTTACAGGGAGGAAGCATCCAAATAAAAAGTTATTACTGTTGATGAGTTCTACCGCTAAAGTTTCTATGATATTTCATCCTTCAAATAATTTTGATGTTTTGAATAAACATAAAATAACGTTGGACAGACAGAACAAAACTAAAACTTAACCCACGACCTTTGGAAATCCGGTCCAATGCTCTAACCACTAAGCTACCGAGACTTGCGCTACCGTCGAAATTCTCCAATACTTTTATATTTTTAATACGCTGAAAGTCCCATCTGATAATTAATTTGTGGCTGAGTTGATTTTTTCCAATATTTTTCAATTTAAAATTTATCATAAGTATAAAAATTGGATTGGAAAAGCAAAAATCAAAATCATAAAAAAAAACTTATTATTTACATAAGTTGAACAGTACTTGAATAGCTAATGCATAAACGAAAACCGCTTCTTGTCATCCTAGCGTAATGGACGACCTTCGTAATACCGAACGCACGAAAATCACGGCAAATACATAATTATTATGAACGGAGCGGACACTAACAAAATTATCACATTGACTTTGAAACATAAAGTATAGTTTTCCCAACATCTTTAATAATACTCAACAAATCTTTAATTTATGAATAACTAGTTGCGTTTTGTTATTTTACTGTAAATAAATATTTAGGACCTTAAGCTTTAAATAATCCATTTAATAAACCATAAACTTATTTGTGGAAGAACACTGAAACATTATTATTACATAACTAAATATTCATGACATTGAACTGAGACATTTCAGCCTGAAATGATAAATTACTAAAAAAATAGTTTTAACGATCATCTCTGTAAACATGCATGAAAATCCCTGAAAAGCTACTCACCGTAGCGGCGAAGATAGTCACAAAACGATGCATTTCAACAGATTTATCACAGGACAACTCTCACGTAACTTAAGAACAAACGACGCGGCGCCTGCGCATCTCGTATATATGAGAGCAGCCTCCGATGACGTCACGCCCCGCACCCCGCAGCACACAAACCCGTTTGAACCATCTTCACAATTCCAAAAACATATTTCGCATACATTGCCTTTTCTGTGGGATATTGCCTTGTGCGACGAACAAAAAGTGCGCAGTGTGATGCTAAATTTAGATTTTGTTTGCTCTTCTCGTTGTCATCACCATCAGTCGTCCATTTGTCTGGCCCGCGTCTACGTTACAGAATATAGGGAACGATTACATGATTTTTCACGGTACATCACTTAGGAAAGATGGGAGATCTTAAATTCTCATCAATCAAGTGTCATTCACCCAGCTTTTTTCATGTAAACCTTCAACTTTAACGTACGCCTCTTAAGATCATAAATTTAAAAATAGCAATTTGATAAATGTTTGTTTTTATTTTGATATTGCTAAGCCGCTTTCATAATCAAACTACCAAATCATTCTAGCTTTGTAAAAATAGTATTTCATCTTTTTTTTTCTCTAAAATCTGAAAATTGTTATCTGAAGAAAAAACTTAATTTAATGATGAATTCGTTAATATTTACTTGACGAGCTTTGCTAAACTGAAGAGTGTGTCTCTTTGAAAGCGCTTATTTCAGGAACTACAAGTCAGATTGTGATGAACTATGGTAAAGTGAAAAATTAACAGTAGGGAAGAATCACAGACCTTTATCGAGGTAGACGAATAGAGCGGAGCGCTTCAAACTGTATGAGAACCTAGCGTATCGACTGTTTCATACCTACGCTGACGTCACGAGCGAGATTTAAGAAGTGATGTGTAAATGTTATTGACGAGCTCTTGCAAAAGCACTGCAAAATTAACCATTTTCGTTTCTGAGCGACGCGTGTTTTCATGGTCAGTGGTCAATGGTCTCAAACGGACTAACTTAGGTGGTAAAACTTTGACCGTGGATCAAACTTTTGGCACGCAGGGTAGGTACACTTTTACCGTCTATCTCGATATAGGTCTGTGCAAAGAATAATGGGCTTGTAGCGAAGTTAAAGATATAATTAAGCCTTTCTCCCGTCAGTGGTAGCAAAGATCATCCCTCTCTACCCGCCACGTCCTTACCATCATCCACGCTAACTCAATGGAGAAGTTTCCTGATGTTGAAAACATATTTTTTTTTATCCTTCAAGAAATGGGTGAGAAATATATAAATAAAATATAAATATAAATATTTCCATACAATCACACCAATTATCTAGCCCACGTTAAGTATCAACTTGTGTTATGGATACTAGATAACGGATATACATACTAATAACCTTTTTTTTTGTAAATGCTAAATAATATACATATTAAACACCCAGACCAAGACAAAGAGACATGTGCATGCACACAAATATTTGTCTTGTCCGGGGATCGAACCCGGGACCTCTGGCGCAGAAGGGCAGAAGATGGGGTTAGAACCCCTGCGCCAAACAGGTCGTCGAAAATAAATTATTAAACTTACATATTTTCGCGCAGAATTGACTGTGGTCTCAAATATGGCGGTGACGTCACGCAACTTCCTCACGTCGGCGCACCGCCTTCCAAATTACCAGCTGCAGCGGGCCGAAGTGGCTAGACGACACACGCTGAGCCGTTAAGCGCAACTTGAAGACCTCATAACCTCTCTATTTGTAGAGATATTTTCGTGATATTTTCACGCTTATGTTTAATTTTACTTATATTCTCAAATTTCACTAATAGAAAAAAATTGGAAACTTCTCTATTACCCTGCTATCCGCGCCAAGCTTTATTTGTCGTCCTTCCTGGTGCTAGCAGCAAAGGACCGGAATGCGTTGCCTGGCCTGCTAATGTATTCCCAGAAAGTAACAATCTATGCCTCTTTATAAATAGTGTGAATAGTTACTTATTGGACAAGCATACTCCATCTTATGGCTGGTATACACTTTGATTAGTCAAGTGCCAAGTGTTTAGTGTTAAGTGTGTAGAGTGATTAGTGTTAAGTGATTAGTGATGTCCTATACTGTTTAGTAGGCGGTGTTTAGTTCATTTAAAAAAAAATAGACGACATTTTGCCTGTTTACTTTGATTAGTAATAAATGTTTGTTTTTATATTCAGGACATTTTACATTATATAAACACGCATGTTGAACATACACAAATTTGTGGGTTACGGATTCGAACCACCTAGTAGACATTTTTTTAAATATTTTTATCAATCACAACAACAGGAGAAACGAACACGAGACTTTGTTGATTTAAACTAAACCCTTAACAGTCACGTCCAGACGTGTTTAGTTCGTGTTTAGAGCAAGTGAGGGGTGAAGGCGGGACGCGCGGGAGGTGCTACTCGCAGAAAAAATAGAACGCGCTGTAAATACTGTACTTCGCTAAGCACTATACACTTAACACTAAACAGAAACTGTCCGAACGTGTTTTTTGCTAAACACTTAACACTAAACATGCCACTCGCAATAATCACTAATCAAAGTGTATACCAGCCATTAGGCTACAGCTCGCTTTCCATGTTGGTTTGGCCTAAAGCTTGCATATATAAATTACAAAAAAAATCATCCCTCCTTAATCTTTTATGCCATATTGTCAATTTTCCCATTTTTTTTCATGAACAACGGTGAGGCTCTTGGCCTTCATCATACCTGATGTTAAGTATTGATAAGGCTAAAGATGGAAGCGAGCCTCTTCCGGAATCTTCAATCACTGAGGAACTGGCTGTCTTATCTCAAACTGCCGCAACACAACAATGTTGAAAACATTGTTGCTATGGCGTCAGACTAAGATAAGATGGTGGTAGCTAGCCAGGCTGACTAACAACAAGTCCTACCACCAACCAAACCGAATACAATATGTACCCCCGCTGGGAATCGAACCCGGACCCCTGGGTCTGATACCAGTGATTGTACCACTATACCACAGAGGCGGTTAAAAGTCAAGCCATATTGCCAATTTTCCCTATTACACCTTTCATTCCTCCTTTAACTTTTAACGTAACAACGTGGCAATTCCGTGACGTCATGGGTGGCAAACACATAGCAACTGTTAAGTGGGAGGAAAACATGCAATATTAAGTGGAAGTTAACCACTTTATTCGTCCAGGTAGAAACCGTTTAAAATAGTAGTCTCCCGATATGTCCACCTTCCGCTTCTTCTGACGATTTTTTGCTGCCAAACAGCGCGTCTCACTCTTCCTACCTGAAAATAACCTGGAATGAATTGCATTACAGTTGATGGTAGGCCCCCTGGTCACTTTCTCACTGGTCAGGCTCTCACAGCCCTTCCGTCACCGACATTAGAAGACTACAACGTCAATAGCTTGCAACGTTATAATCAGCTTCAACAAAGTGAGACAGTGGCAGCAAGAATACCTCGCAGAATTACAAAAGAGAGGTGAATGGAGAACTGACAAAACGTCTGCGAAGGTGGGAGACGTGGTTCTACTTAGAGAAGACAACCTGCCTCCGCTTTGTTGGAGACTTGGATGCATCCACAAATTATTTGCTGGCCCTGACAATATATCCCGAGTTGCGTACCATAAATTCTCAAAGGGAATAACAAGAAGACCTCTAATTCGCCTTGTACGCTAGTATCCAAGACGCTTGAACATTTGAACATAATGAGTGGTTAACTTTAAGGTGCACAACAGAATTTATACTTTCCTGAAAAACTTGATACTTACGTCCGTCCACATATTGAGACTTTGCAATAGTGGTTTTGCAAATCAGGAAGTGATGTTACTTGTTCTTAATTTTGTTAAAAATGTAAATATCAAATAATAATTATAGGTAATGTGATTGTTCAACGCTAAATGTTTTAGTTTGGTTTAAATCTATAGCAAATTGTAAAAAGTTTCCGCTACATCTGAAATCAGTATAACCTTTTTTCATAACGTCAATCTAAATAAATTTCGCTAGTCATTGAAATAAAACATGTTTACAGGACGGTAAGTAAGTACCTATATAGTTACTAATTTATTTTTAAAGATTTTGTTTTGTTGTTTTCATAACAATACAGCACCTTTGCGGAATCAGTCGTCATTATTATTTCAGTGAATGATACGCGCGTGTATCTAATAAGTGATTTCATTGCTAATGTTTATAGCAAACTTCTATCACACGTATTAAACTATGATTGATTAAGCCATAATTAAACCCTTCAAAAATCACTTCCTAAACATCAAATATATCCATGACATCATAATTGCGTATCACTATACTTCTTGACCGGTAAATCACGATGAATCATCATTTCAGACATGATCCACAAATAATAACTTACGAGCAAATAATAACAAAATGAGATGTTAATATACTAGGTTTTGACGTTTGTATTTAAAAACGCATTACCTATGTCAATACTCTGCCTTTTATCAATAAGTTTGTATGTTTATCAATATATATGAGGCTGCTGTCGTATTTATTTAAGTTTGCTTTAAATGAAATTGATTTAAATTTTCCTTGCAAAATATTAGAACTAAGCTAAAGTAAGTTTCAAACAATTAGTCACAAAAAAAATATTGTGTTTCAATTTCCTATAGGTACCGTACGAGTTAATAGTTCTACAAATTTATAAAGTTAATTATAAAGAATTTATTATAAAACAATTAAATCTATCTAATATCACTGAAGCTTTACCTCGGAAATGACTATACTTAATCTAATCTGCGACATTTTCGCTATTATCGAAGCTAACTTTATAGGTTTGTAAGTCTATCAGTGGTTAGTTACTACGGCATTGACCATCTGAAAAAAACCTTCAGCCGTGTCTTCTAAAACTAAATCCTTAATCATTTGCTCACCGGAATAATTTTACATCCGGCTCAACTAAATCCGTCGAATTGAATGCAAATTTTATGCCATGACTGGTGCGTTGCGGTCGCCAATCCGATCGTATCATCCACGTCGGATCACGAAAGGCCAAGGCTGGGATCAATAAGTTTGGGTCACCGGCGTCGTCTGATGGGCTAAAGATGTACTCGTCTCTAATAAGGAACCAACGGATTATTCTTTATTGTGAGAGCATTCCTCAAAATTGAAGGTTTGTGTAGATTCGCATTCGATATTATCATAATTTTTGGCTCTGACAGGTCAAGAAACATCTCGAACAATACAATATCACTGATGCAATAGCTACACGCTATATGTATACATTGTGGGGTTCCCTTTGTTTCGTATTATTTTGTTCGTATTTCTCGTATTTTTTAATTTAAGTACCTATTATATGAGTAACTATTATTAGGATAACTAACAACTAACCCTGATGATATGGCATACAAGTATAATGCGAATATATAATTATCGCAGCAGAAGATCGAATGCAGAGTCTGCTGAAAGAAAACCAAGTGTCCAAGTAAGCCGAAATGTTCTATACCAAACACTAGATGAAAAGGGATTTTTATCAATTTTCTTCCCATATTTTATTTCTATAAGCCTATTTTTTAATTCTAACTAGCGCCATATCGTTTGCCTTTAATAAGAAAAAATAACATAAATTCAAGTGAGGGACGGTATAATAATAATTATGTACCTATCTTGTGACATTAATGTGTTTATGTTACCGAAACATTTTACTTAAGTTAATACATTCAACTTATTTTGGTCGTTGTACCTAATCTTTTTATAATTGTGACGGAACTGTTTTATTTGTAACAGCTTTATTCGGATTTGAAACAAATGATTTTCGTAGTCAAAATAATACATACTTGTAACGTACCTAAGTATTTTGAGGAATTAATTTTGTAAATATACTTGACTTTTGGCTAGATGTGGGCACAAAATATTTTTCACCTCATGCGCTCGGAAAAGGAGGTTTTTTCATTCAGTTTCTGCGTAGAAAATCGCTTTTTGCGGCCTAGCGCGGTAAAGTACTTTTTTAATTTAATACCTAAAAATATGTCATAATGCGTTCCGAATCGCACTATTGACTTTTTTGTTACATTTTATTCTATTTTAAATAGCTTTGAATTAATTATAATACTCCGTTTTGGTTTTATTATATTATTATTGTTGATTGAATCATATAAACAATAACAATAAGATTAAACTATTTGTTATAAGAATTTTATATTAGGCTGGGTGAGATTTCACAACCTATGATTGGATTTCGGAACGCGACATAAACCTTTATTTTTAAATTGTCTTTGTCTTGTAACTCATGTCAATGTCAACATTTACCAAATCGTTTTTATTGTTATTTATAAGTACCTAACAATATATTCCTACGTTAAATAACTCTGAATTTAACTATAATACACCCTTTTTTATTATTTAAGTATTTTATACCATTAAAACAACGAGAATAAGGCATATTTAGATTAAACTTAACGTTAAAAGATTTTTTTATCGGAAACAACCATAAAATGTTCCTCGCTGTTGTGAGGTGAAAAATTGTGTGTTGCGCTCGGCAGAAAAGTTTTTAGCGTCTTGTACCTTTGAAATCCTCGCTTTGCTCAGGATTTAATCTTTGAACTACTCGCTACGCTCATGGATAAATCCTAGAATCCTTCACTTGCTCAGATTTCAGTAGAGGTAACTCGCCGCTAATAACCAACTTTCCAGCCTTGCATAATAAAGAACTATTGCATTCAATTTGAATATGGACTCTATTAAATTATTAAAATCATACTTCATTTTATTTTAATTAAATTAACTGAACCCTATTAGGAGGTCGTTCACCTTTCTGTCCCAACATTTATTAGATTATTCCCTTGGGCTATTGGATCGTGTTTAAACGTTACCTAACAATATTGTGTGATCGAAGTTCCCATGAATGACGTTACATTTAATTAACGGTTCCATGGTCACTTACGAAATCGAAAATAATCTATTTGGTTTGGTATCCGAAAGAAGATTAATTTTATTGTTTGTTCAAATGAGACTCTTTTCTGTGTATTCAAATACAATTGTGTTTTTTTTTAGCGTAGATTACTGGACGAAAAATAAACATTCAAATAAGTAGTCGAACTTATATAGACACTACTTAACCTTCTCAATTACTTATTTAGAGAAATTGAAATCGAAACGTGCAGCTTGAGAGTAAAACATAATGTATAAATATCGACCGATCGTAACGACCAGTCGTTAGAGTATTTGAGGATAGTAAACGATTTACTTCGCAGAAGATTATGAAATTCACACAATGATGGATCGTAACGACCGATCTTTTGTGTGTGGCGGCAAACTGTGAACGATCGGTAGTTACAATTGGTCTGTACGATCGGTCGTCACGACCGACGGATCGTTCCGTATATAGGGCCCTTTGAAGTCGTTTTCGGGAAATAATAAATACTTAATGACAGGTTGCCAGACCATCACCTATAATACTTTTCGAATATTTCTATTGATAGGTTTCTGCTGCTTTTCTAGCTGGAGCATTAAATGATTTTCTTTCGTTCACTCCAGTATGGGATCTCCTCCTCTATATTTAATAATAATTGGTGTATATTCGATCACCAAAAAAACCTTTACCTAACATAACCAATAAATTGGTTGATCAGCAAAAGACCCTTTTGGTCAGAAGTACTAGGTCAGCCAAAGAGAGATGCTGACCAAATAGATAATTTGCTGATCAAGATATTTATTCTTTTATTAAAACAATCCACTATCGTTCTAGAAACAGCTATGGGCAGCGGGCAGTCAGTCCGAGCCACCCACTTTCAGAACCCTGGCGCGAAAGATGATGAGGATGATGACCTGGTGGACGACCGCCATATCAGCATTTCCAACAAAATGGTACATAATTATTTTTTAATATTATTGTTATGACATTCGCTATACCTACCTGAGATTGTTTTTTATTTAAGTACCTACTTCGGAATGAAAAAGTATTGCAGTACCTACTTAAGATAATATTTGGAGAAATTAATTGAATCAATCTTTATTGAAATAAGTATTTTTTAATTATCACTTTTGCCCTGCCACCTATTAGACTCTTTTAGCTGACAAGAAAAACGGGCGCAAAAAACTGAAATGTTTTCTTTTTGACCCTATGGAAAATACTCATGCTAGGTATGTGTGGCTCTCCATAATCTGGTCCTTAAATACATTCTTTGTTTTCTCAAAGACGGCATTTTTTATACAAGTTAAGCAAATCTGAGAAAATAATAATGCCCTACCATATTTTACCCATCAAAGGTTTATCGTGACAAACCATTGGTCACGTAGCTATCACTATATCTTATAGTCTGCGGATTCTCCTAATAAGTTTAGTTGTTTTGCAACAGTTTCTTATTAAAGACTTCATGGAGATCTACACATTTTACTCTCTAAATGCACCTTCGATGCTCTGCGCCAACCCTTAAGTCCCTCATGTCCTCATGTCCCGAACTCCCGACTATGAAGCGTGGGGGTACGTAGGTATATACTACATTTTAAAAACAAGTATACGACTCTTCCTAAATTCATATAAAATAGGTTTCTATTTCCTTATTTGTTGGTTCCACCTCAAATACCCCTGTAGGTAGATACCTAGTGAGATCAATGACTCTGTTAAGATCGAACTTTGTATGTAATTTTATATCCTAAATCACATTATGTCAGTTTTCCTTCCTCTTGTTAATGTAATCCGTAATCCCCGCTACAAAATACGGCCCTATGTCATTCATAAATTTCAGCTTTTTAAAAACAAATCATGTAACATCACGAAATTTTGCGCAATTGCGACTCTAAATTATGCGAAATAAAGGTTATTTTTCTTTAGTTTTGGATAATTTGAACTGGTTGTCTGTTAAGGGTTCCAGAATGAATCATCTTTTACCGGTGCTTGGAGATCTTACTAATTCCTTACACGAATAAAACCGTTTCGTTGCATGCCACAATGTTACCGTTGTTGCATTAGATACTTACCTATTTATAAAATTAATCTAGATTTTCGTGGCAAGCATAAACAGTCTGTCTGGTATTATAAATACATAAATACTGCTAACTTCCGCCCGCGGTTTCACGCGCGTGGTTCCCGTTCCCGTGGGAATTTCGGGATAAAAGTAACTTTCAAAGTCTAATAACTATGCCAAAAATCAAGTCGATTGGTTGCTTAGCTAGGGCGTGAAGGACAAACAAACACACTTTCGCATTTATAATATTAGTTAGGATAAATATCTTTATTGGACATTTCAATGCCCATGCAGCTGCTGGGCCACTGGCCTTCCGTATGTATGAACAAGGAGAACGGGCGCCGTGGCAAATGTAGCCTGTCACATTTTTTTTTTTGCATTTATTTGAGTATCGCGAAACCTAGTTATAGTAAGAAACTAAACTAAAAAATCATGTCATAGGTACATTGTTGAGAAAATTATGCTTTCTTGATCTTCGGCACTTTTCCCGGCGAGTTGAATTTTATTTAATATCGTAATTCTAATTCACAATTTTAATAAAACTAAACGTGGAATTTTTAGAGCCCATTGTCTTGTATTTTTAGAAGGTATCGCTACATCTCGTCATAGTCATTCGTAGAAGTAGATAGCAAATGTGTCAAAAACGGCCACTTTTAGCAGTTTTGCTATCTACTTCTAGCAGTGACTACGAGGGAATGTAATGATACCGTCTAAAAATACTAGACTATGTACTCTAAAACTTCCACGTTTAGTTTTATTAAAATTGTGAATTAGAATTACGATAGTAAATAAAATTCAACGCGTCGCCACTTTCGGTGGGGGTACCGCCTTAACGTGAAATGTTAAAAAATACGGACGCTAAGTTCAAATTACCTAATTTTTTATCACGAAAAACCTGCGAAATACTTACTCTTATGTTTATGTGTCAGTGGCAGGCAGTGGATGTCGCCAACCCAACTGTTCTTTTATCCTGAGTCGATCTTGTCACTTGAATGTGCTTGAATAATAATTTTATGAAAGTGCGACCTTGGGGAAACGCAA
The DNA here is from genome assembly GCA_910589605.1 of Chrysoteuchia culmella. NCBI lineage: Eukaryota > Metazoa > Arthropoda > Insecta > Lepidoptera > Crambidae > Chrysoteuchia > Chrysoteuchia culmella. The sequence goes on along the minus strand of OU342645.1, from coordinate 262,305 downwards.
AATACAAAAAAAAAATACGTTACCATACTAAAGGTCAAATTAAATGACTAATTTAAATTACAAAGAATAATAAAACCACAAATCTGTTTCCTCCTAATTTTGTTAGTAAAGCCTAGCTACCTATTAATTTAAAGTTTTGTTCATCTTTCTTCTTGTGTTTTCCTTAATAAGTACTTAGTATGAGCTATACCAAAGGTGCACTTTTGATGAATAATAGCATAAACTCACTCTTGATTTTAGTATGTAGGTACCTAAAGTTTAGGTAGGTAAGTTTGTGATGATTCCAAGAAACAAAATGACAGTGAGTCAGATATAAGTAATAAATATTTATTTATCTTGAGTAACTCTAATTGTGTCAAAATGGGCTAAACAAATAAAACACACGTACCGTATACCTAAGCATGATGAGAAGAGTAACGTAGGTTCACGATGTTAAGTAAAACATGCGTAAACTCAAAATTACACAATCAAAATTATCTTATTAGGCGCACTTTAAAATATATGTTAAATTTAAAATATATGTCAAAAAGACATTTTTAAACAAAGGTTATTACATACACATATATACAAGGTAGATGATTATTTAAAAGACCAAAATGCATGAATGTGATACTAACATAATACATAACTATTGTAATTGTATAAAAGGAAAATAATCTAATAACTGAGTATGAGAAAATGTTCCTTTCAAGATTGTAGATTTGTGTTTGGCAACAACATTGTAAATGTTGTTTTTTCTGTTAGAGCTGATAAGTTTCTTGCGGCCGGCCGGTTTCTTCTCATTTAAAAGATGTCCTGAATCAGTGCCAGTGTGAGTTCGAATGCCACCAGCGCCAATGGCTCCAGCGGCGAGTAGCCGAACCATGTAGACCGAACCATGCTAGGGTTGATACTGAAATGAAATTTTGACTTGCGCCAAAAACATGTTGTAAGTTGGTAATTAAATATGGGTTGGTTTTTCATTATTTAATTATTATAATAATACTTGTAATATATTTATTCAAAAAGACTTAGTAATTATTAAGCTTTTGAATCGTCAAAATTTTCCTGACGCCCGTTAGGACTTTTTCAACTGACAAGAAGAGCGGGCCCAAGAAAACTCGCCAGCTGACGAAGTAACGACTATACAATTTAACTATAAATAAAGGGTTATTTATTAACAAAGTACAGACAAATGGGGTCGCGAAAATGATTGATTATTTTTATAGGTAGGTATGATGGAACAAGAAGCTTTCAATCTTTGTTTACATATTATATAAAGAATATAATAACAAAAACGTCTTATGGGCGTCTCGGTGGGGCTGATAATAGTTAATTCATTCATAAACTTCGTGGAAGCACTTGAAAATATACATAGGTACAATAAATATTATTTTCATAGTAACAGAAATAAAAATTGCCTACCAAACTAACATACTATAAGGATTTTTTCGATTTCGATTTCTTTTTGTAAGTAATTATTTTTATTATCTTTAACTAAAGAAAAAATCCTTGCTGCGTGTGGTGAGGTGACACAGACACAGCCCTGTCGATAAAGTAAGAAGATGTTGGCTCCGCGCCCCGCCACCCGCGCTCGTCCCCCGCACACGCACACATAGCCACGGGAGATTTTACGAGCACATGTGCTCAAGTGTCGCTTCTTTTCGCGTAAGTGTATATATTCTTTGCCTGAATGGCTGGTAGGGGAAAAAAAATGACTATTCGAAAGCACTTATCTATAAGTCTATTTGAATAAAAATCTTTGACTTTGACATAAACACCTGCGCCAAGTTAGGTCAACACATTTTGAGTGAGTGCTATTTTTGTATGCCTTCCCACTTCCCAGGGTTAAATGTGAACCTAGCTTAGCACAATTGGGCATTAGAGCGGTTTCTGTAGTATCTCTACATACAGGAAAAATAAAGTGATGGAAAAAAATTTTTTTGAAGTTATACTACTTGTACAATAACCATCTAATTTGTATACGATGTCAGTGTCATGGAGAATACGAATTTTGAAAATATCGTCACCAATAAATCATTAATTATTGGCTGTCGCATCTTAATCGATCGTTAAACGTCTGAAAAAATGTTTCTTTCGAATGCAAGGATATTCCTAGCGTGACAACGCTGGCCTACAGAGCGTATTAAAAATGTACAAGTATTGGAGAATTTCGGAACTCGGTAGCTCAGTGGTTATGGTTACAGCATTGGACCGGATTTCCAAAAGTCGTGGGTTCGAGTCCCATCTGAGAATTCACTTGTGGCCGAGTTGATTTTTACCAATATATTTTTTTTTATTAAAAAATTATTAAATCGAAAGCAAGAATGAGTTTGGCGTGGTTTGATCTAGGAATCGCTAAGTGATCTTTAAGGGTCGTGTTGGTTGAGTGCTTGTCCGGAAATGCAATAAGTAGGTACCTACTTAAGTTGTGTCAGGTTGTTAGCCCATCCTTTGGTAGCTTGGACGAATTAACCACTGGTAGGCTCTTACACTCTAAACACTCTGGAAAGGTAGCAGAATAAAATTAAATAATAATGTTTAACCGCCTCTTTGATCTAGCGGTAATACAACCGGTATCAGATCCAAAGGTCCCAGGTTCAATTCCGGTTTGACTCCAGTGGGGGCATATTGTATTCGATTTAGTTGGTGGTAGGACTAATGTAAGTCTTCCTGGCTACATCTTATCTAAGCCATATTAAAAAAAGTTTTCAGTGTTGTTGTGATTATTGATAAGTTAGCAGTTCCTCAGTAGTCGCGGGGTCCGGGAAAGCCGCGTTTCTACCTTTTAAAATTATCATTACTTAACATGGTATGACGAAGGCTAAGCGTCTTCTCATTGTGCATATTATTTTTTTTCTTATTACCGAGTATCTGCCAGATTATTAAGTGAACACATTTCTTTTTTTTAGGTGGAGAGATTGGTGGAAGACGCGACATTGGCAGGCGGCGCGGCGGTGGCGAGCGGGCCGCCAACGCCACCTCGCGGCGACTACAAGGACCAAATCTATATGGAGAAGCTGAAATGCATCGACGATACTCACTCGGAGAGATGCGGGTACCTACTTAATTTAAGAAATCTTTTTTACTTATTTGATAAGCAAACTTTGTCTCACGAAATAGGTGGTTTCTTTGTTATGAGCATTCCGGAAAACGCTTTGCCTTGATCATATTGATGTTACTGATAAGGCTGAGGGTGCAAACCCTATCCCAGAATTCTCATCCACTGAGGAACTGGTTGTCAGCTTATTAACTTTCAGAACACAACAATGCTAAAAACATTTTCGTAATAGCGCGATAGCTACTTATATAATGGTGGAAGCTAGCCAAGCGGACTTACAAGTCGTACCACCAAACCGAATATAATATGTACTGGGAATCGAACACGGGACATCTGAGTCCGATACCGTGTGGTGTTACCACTACACCTCAGAGGCGGGATAAAGTGAAGTACCTAAGTATACTGTCGGCACATAAGTAGGTGTACTTACCTGGGTATGTTAAAAACCTATGGAAAAATTTAAAACGTACAATCTTACCGCCTAAACAAGATAGTGATCTTCCACCTCATTTGAACGTCGCGGACAAGATAAATGATCTTTTTGTTAAGCTGGGTGTGATGATGTGTCACTGAAAATGTTGGTCCTAACATTTCCTCAAACATTGGAGTGCAAACATTAGTTTTATTATAAACTGCTCAATTATAACATCGAAATTTCCGGAACTTTGGAAGACTGCCATGATGGTTGAAACCCTGGTGGTTTTTAAGATCTCCGCCCTATGAGCATACTGCCCTATCTTTCCAAGGTTTTGGAAAGAGTTGTTTGCGACCAATTGGTTAAATATTTAGAAGTTAATAACATTCTCCCATCACTACAATCGGGTTTTCAAAAGAAACGGAGCACTACTACGGTTTTAATTGACGTACTGTCTGTTCAGGATGAGGGTTTGTGCACTGTGTTGGCATTAGGTACTTGATTATTATACGCTTAGCGGATGGTACCATTAAGGTGTCTACACCTAGATTGCTTACGTGCGGGGTACCTCAAGGATCTATACTGGGGCTCATTTCGTTTAACCTATACTGTGCCGATACAGTTCAATGTATTCAGAATTCCCAGTTCCATATTTACGACGACGATACATAGATTTACATATCTTTCAAACCATCAGATTACTTGGCTGCTGTTAAAAAAATTAATGAGGATTTGGACAGAATTTCTGTTTGGTCTGATAATAACTGTCTACGTACTTCTAAATCCTGCAAAAACAAAATACTTGCTGTTTAGTATAAAGAAACAGTTAGGCAAACTGCCAGAAGACGTTACGTCACTTTGAAAGCAGAAAAGGTTGAACAAGTGTACACAGCGCGCAACCTCCACTTGATTCTCGATGAGAGCCTGAGATTCAATGAACATGTCGCGGAATCAGTAAAGAACTGTTTTCACTGACTCAGGCTTTTATATAAAATACGACCGTTTCTGTCGGAGGAGCTGCGCGTTCAGCTTACTGAGTCGCTAGTTATTTCGAAGCTTAACTACGCAGATGCATTAGGTATATGGCCCGCGTTTGTTTGCCACGCCTGCGCATAGATCTGCATCTTTTAGGGGCGGCTTTCGCGACTACGCGGCCTCTAAAATGTGGAACTACATCCCAACGCCCATAAGATTGATCAATTCATTATACACTTTTAGGAAAAAACTACAACACTTTCTACTAAATGCGCAGTGTGACTTAAAGCCGTATAATGTTAATTTTTCATTTTTTTTATTTTTGTATTAAGTCTAAATTAGTAATAGTATTTATTAAAAAAGCTAAATGTGCAAGCCAGTTATAGGCGGACACCGCATGCAAATATACAAAAATAAAACTTTTAAATAACTAACTTAGAGTACTTAATACATAACATAATAAAAATCTTACTTCTGATTAATAAAAACACAGAATATTAAAAATCGGCCAAGTGCGAGTCGAACATATAGCACATGAAGGTATATAATATTTTCGTCTGCAAAAATAAGTTTGTTTTTCATAGTGTTTGTATAAATGACAAAGTTATATTTGCGGTTTTGGAAAATGTGCTATAGCTCTGAAACTAATAAATAAATTTCGTTCAAACCAAATTTCGTTAAAAGTTTTTATAAAGATCTACATCATACATATATATTTTTTTTTGATTTTTCACTTTCTTATTTTAAAAGTTAGAGGGGGGGACACACACATTTTTCCACTTTGGAAGTGTATAACTTTCAAACGGTTGACTTTGAGAAAAAACTGTTTTAGAACCCTCAATGTCATTTTTAAAGATCTATCCAATGATATCCCACACGTATAGGTTTGACGAAAAAAAAATTTTTCAGTAACAGTTCCATGTATGAGGAGCCCCCCTTTAATTGATTTTTTTTTTGTGTAAAACCGTAAAGCGGATTACAGAATACATCTACCGACCAAGTTTCAACTGTGTGATCCTTATAATTTTGGAATAAAGTGGCTGTGACATCTTACCACTTTGGAAGTGTATATCTTTCAAACGGTTGATTTTGAGAAAAAACTGTAATAGAAACTTCAATGTAATTTTCAAGAATCAAGAATCAAGAATATTTATTTGCGAGCATTCACAGTACAAAAGTTGACAAATAAAAAAAATGTGTGGCGCTTATGTGATGCACCAGATACTGGCATGCAAACAGTATAGATAGAATGACGCTTTAAATAATAATCAAAAAAAATGGTTAGTTTATTAGTAGAATACAATTAATCAAGAAATGTCAAGTAAACAAAGTGTGCAAAGTCATAAAAAAGCAATAAACAATGTCAGGTAAAATGTCAAAGCGAGATGTCATGTTAGCGTGTTAGTAATTACAATTTAACTATAGACTTTCATAGAAGTTATAATAATCAATAGATCAGAGTTTATATTATAATCACAATTTCATATTCGAGAATTCATTAATGGTATATATACATTTATCACTATTTTTAAAGACCTATCTATAGATACGACTCAAGTATAGGTTTGATGAAAAAAAAATTTTTTTTTCAAGTTCCTTTCGGGAAAAATGCTATATTTCTAAAACTGACAAACATATTTCGTTAAAACCAATTTTCGTTGAAAGTTTTTATTAAGATCTAAAGCATATATTTTTTTTTAATTTTTCACTCTCTTATTTCAAAAGTTAGAGGGTGGGGGACACGCATTTTACCATTTTGGAAGTGTACATCTTTCAAATGGTTGACTTTGAGAAAAAATCGTTTTAGAAACCTCAATGCAATTTTTAAAGACCTATCTATAGATACCCCACACGTATAGGTTTGATGAAAAAAAAATTTTCAGTGTCAGTTCCATGTATGGGGAGCCCCCCTTAATTCATATATTTTTTTATTTTTGTGTAAAAACCGTAAAGCGGTTTACAGAATACATCTACCTACCAAGTTTTAACTGTGTAATCCTTATAGTTTTGGCATAAAAAGGGTGTGACATACATCGGTTTGGCCGAATCTATAAGGGTTTCGTCTACGAAACCCTAAAAATACTGTATTTGTTAAGTAGTCTGCTCAAACGTGGTATAGGGGAATGCATTCCGAGGACGGTTCTTCGAAAAGGTGGTATTAGGAGTCGTACGGTAAGTATATCGTTGAATTCTACGTGGAACATTAAATTTAATTTTAGCTAGTAACTGCGGGCAATCAGTTTTGTTTCTGAGGAGTTTGTATAGAAATTGTATGTCTAACAAATCGCACCGCTTTTCCAATGACATAACAATAAAGTAAGCCAACTATTAGCTATTCCGTATGAGTGTACTAAATGCCACATAAACCTCTTCTAAACCCTCTCCAACCGCAGACAGTTTAGAATATAACCCCCTCATAATTACAATTAATATATATTAATATTTAATATATTTCATACTATAATTATACTTATTTGTTATAATTTCTGATACCTGCGCTACTCACTTTAAAAAATTTAAGCTAATTTATAATGATGTCTTGGTAAGTGCATTTAAAACTATTTATACCTATAATCTATGTACTTACTATATGTTATTATATTGCTTTTTTGTTCTTCTATGAGTTTGCCTCTAGTTTGACCACATTGACAGCTGAAAAGATTTTATGGTACCAATTAAAAACCAGCGTAAGGTCTTACAAGCCTATTTGCAGAATTGGTTGCTTTTTTTGGCGCAGCCTTGAGACGAGGGTAGGTACAATTAGAATTTAATTATGTATGCCTATTATGTTACTTTTCTTTTTATTTTTATTCTTACTATTCTAAATTGTAATTGCTGCTTTTACTTGTAGGCATATTTTATATGGTCTCGTGTCTGTGCCAGAATAAACAGATTTTCTTTCATTCTTTCTATATATACCTATATCATAACAGACATCGTGTAACTTGACCTTAAATCTATCTTAGCATAGCATAAGTATGGCTTCCAAGGAACTGTAAAAGAAGCTCAAATATATTAGTTAAATAATAGATTTTTTTTACCGGATGACAAGTGTTTAGCACCATCTAGCTAGGTGCACGACTCACGTGTGTGACAGTGGTTTCCGGTGGCATGAAATGTAGGTAGGTATTATGCTATTTTCATATGTAATGGTACAGTTAACGTTACATTAAATCTGTTTAACGCGTTGGGAATTATAGCAGATTTCAAAGTTCAAAATATAATTAGAAGTTTCTATAGGGTACAACTCCATCAAACTTAGTGCATTTTTTCGTAATTTTCCTTGGACGAATTAACCTCGTCTAAGTAATTTTCATTTACTTGATGCAAAACCTGCTTATATGCCATTAGCCTAGGTTTTGTTTGACTAATCTTGGGCAAAACATAAGTAAAGCAAAGATGTTCTACCCGTCCACAGCTATGAAAAACATAAAATAACTTATAGAAAGCTAAAGCCTAAAGAAGCTAATTTCTGTCAGTTAATCGTGTATAGCAATCAGTTATTAGGATAAATGCAATGAAAGCCGCGGGGTGCGGATTTTGAAAATAAGTAACCGCACTCCTGTCATGCGCCTAATTGTTTTGGTCGTATAGTATAAAAAATACTTTTCGAGGTTAACTTATTTCCGTACGTCGACTGAAATTAGTTAAATCGTCATTCTATCTAATCTTACTTTACTCTGTCACTGAAGAAATTATTTTTATTTTATTGTCTCACCAGTATAACAGTGAACGACATAAAGGCGACAGCGGCGCGCATAGAGATGCGCACAGCCAACATGGTCAGTCCCGAACCCGTATGCGTGGAGTGCAAGGAGCAAGTGATCAACTGCTACGTCAGCGCCGAGACGCCGTCCGACGTCGTCAAGTGCTGGGACACTATAGGTGGGCTAGTCTAGTCACTATCACTATAGCGAGCCCGTGTGTGTGAGTGCAATGAGCAGGTGATCGACTGCTACGTCAGCGCCGAGACGCCGTCCGACGTCGTCAAGTGCTGGGACACTATAGGTGGGCTAGTCTAGTCACTATTACTATAGTGAGCCCGTGTGTGTGAGTGCAATGAGCAGGTGATCGACTGCTACGTCAGCGCCGAGACGCCGTCCGACGTCGTCAAGTGCTGGGACACTTAGGTGGGCTAGTCTAGTCACTATCACTATAGTGAGCCCGTGTGTGTGAGTGCAATGAGCAGGTGATCGACTGCTACGTCAGCGCCGAGACGCCGTCCGACGTCGTCAAGTGCTGGGACACTATAGGTGGGCTAGTCTAGTCACTATCACTATAGTGAGCCGTGTGTGTGAGTGCAATGAGCAGGTGATCGACTGCTACGTCAGCGCCGAGACGCCGTCCGACGTCGTCAAGTGCTGGGACACTATAGGTGGGCTAGTCTAGTCACTATCACTATAGAGAGCCCGTGTGTGCGAGTGCAATGAGCAGGTGATCGACTGCTACGTCAGCGCCGAGACGCCGTCCGACGTCGTCAATTGCTGGGACACTATAGGTGGGCTAGTCTAGTCACTATCACTCTAGAGAGCCCGTGTGTGTGAGTGCAATGAGCAGGTGATCGACTGCTACGTCAGCGCCGAGACGCCGTCCGACGTCGTCAAGTGCTGGGACACTATAGGTGGGCTAGTCTAGTCACTATCACTATAGAGAGCCCGTGTGTGTGAGTGCAATGAGCAGGTGATCGACTGCTACGTCAGCGCCGAGACGCCGTCCGACGTCGTCAATTGCTGGGACACTATAGGTGGGCTAGTCTAGTCACTATCACTATAGTGAGCCCGTGTGTGTGAGTGCAATGAGCAGGTGATCGACTGCTACGTCAGCGCCGAGACGCCGTCCGACGTCGTCAAGTGCTGGGACACTATAGGTGGGCTAGTCTAGTCACTATCACTATAGTGAGCCGTGTGTGTGAGTGCAATGAGCAGGTGATCGACTGCTACGTCAGCGCCGAGACGCCGTCCGACGTCGTCAAGTGCTGGGACACTATAGGTGGGCTAGTCTAGTCACTATCACTATAGAGAGCCCGTGTGTGCGAGTGCAATGAGCAGGTGATCGACTGCTACGTCAGCGCCGAGACGCCGTCCGACGTCGTCAATTGCTGGGACACTATAGGTGGGCTAGTCTAGTCACTATCACTCTAGAGAGCCCGTGTGTGTGAGTGCAATGAGCAGGTGATCGACTGCTATGTCAGCGCCGAGACGCCGTCCGACGTCGTCAAGTGCTGGGACACTATAGGTGGGCTAGTCTAGTCACTATCACTATAGAGAGCCCGTGTGTGTGAGTGCAATGAGCAGTTGATCGACTGCTACGTCAGCGCCGAGACGCCGTCCGACGTCGTCAAGTGCTGGGACACTATAGGTGGGCTAGTCTAGTCACTATCACTATAGAGAGCCCGTGTGTGTGAGTGCAATGAGCAGTTGATCGACTGCTACGTCAGCGCCGAGACGCCGTCCGACGTCGTCAAGTGCTGGGACACTAGGTGGGCTAGTCTAGTCACTATCACTATAGTGAGCCCGTGTGTGTGAGTGCAATGAGCAAGTGATCGACTGCTACGTCAGCGCCGAGACGCCGTCCGACGTCGTGAAGTGCTGGGACACTATCCGCTGGCCACGGGACATTCGCCATGGCGAACATTCGCGCGGTGCGAATGTTTAATGGCGAACAGTCTAGCGACTAAAACAAAATCTATAGCAATGTATGAAAGAACTTCCTTCAAATTCTATAGAAATGTATGAAAGAACTTCCTTCAAATTCTATAGAAATGTATGAAAGAACTTCCTTCAAATTCTATAGAAATGTATGAAGGAACTTCCTTCAAACATTTCTATACATTTGTTTTAGTCGCTAAACGCTTCGCCATTCGCACCGCATGAATATTCGCCATGGCTTACGTGGCCACGCGGTTTAGGTGGGCTAATCTATTGGATATCTGATTGTATAAAGGTAATTTATTTGTCATCATCAACCTATTTTAATGCCCTCACTGTCGTCACTGATTTCCTCACTCATCCAAAGAAGTTCCAGTGCCACGACAAGGTGGGTTATGGATGGAATGTGCTCTGGCAACGGCTGTTCCCGGCTGGGAAAAGTAGCTTAGAGAAACTTCATACTTGATTCCACATAACAAACATGGCCAGCGCAGCCGGCAGGAAGCAGCAGAGTGGTTTTTTATGACACTTGACGCCGCAAGAGCATCTTTAGTCGATGTTATTGATATATAATTACCTACACTTCTTGCTTAATATTATTTACAGTCGATGCGATATTGTAATTAAACTTTACGTTCAGGTTTACCTTAGCGTAGCCTTAAACTAAAACGCTGTAGATATGTGTAATGTTACAGGTGCATTCACAAAGTGCGTGCAAGACGAAGCAACCATAAGACTGCGCGCGCGAACTCAAAAAGAAGCTCGCGACAATGCTCGCCGCTCGCGGCACGTCGCGCACGCTCGCGAGCATGCTCTGAAAGACTTGAATACTCCAATAACAAGAGAAAGCAACTTGTCTTGAATTATCAATGATCATAATAATTATAATTCACGCTAAATATCATGAACACAAGCGCGGTAAATCAAAAGATGCGCAGTGAGTATGAAGGCCGTTGATTGCAACGCAAAGTGTTGGTTTGTATAGGTCGGTTACCGGAGAGCTGGCGCGTTATCAGTACTCTCACTAATGCAATTTAAAAAAACGAACAGACAAATACAAAAAAAACATAAGTTTGACCGCGCGCAAGAGACAGACAAACGACCATGCAGTGCAACGTCACGCCGCGCGCTTATTCACAGACACTACGTGTAAATGTGTTGAATGTGTCAGCTTTAGTTAACCGAGCTGTATATAATATGTAATAGAGTCTAATTTTATAACATTAACTGCCTTAAACGTGACAGATGCATTTTGTATTCCTGATTTTTATTCTAGTGGTGTAAGGCACACTTTTCTACGCACAAGTGAAGTGTCAAAACGGCCATCATAGCGTGCTGAGCGTGCTGCTATTTGTAACTACTGCGCGTCTTTAGTCTTCTGGCCGCACTTATGTCAAGATTTTTGGCGCGATCTATACTTCTTGAAGCTATCTGATAGTTAAGTAAATCTCAAGCTCAAATAATGCTAAATAAAAAACAAGATTAATCAATTCGTAACTAACGTGAATTAAATGGCAATGAAACATACAACTGTTAGTAGGTATTTGAAACGTTCTTGTAAATAATGTATAAAAAACGTGCAATAAATTAATTAAAATCTTGACTAGTCTTTTTCCTGCTTTATTCATGATTTATACAAAAAGATCACAGCTTATTATTTACATAATTATTACAACTCAGTACGGTCTTACTATCCACGTTTTAACAATTTCATAATGTCTATCTATCAACCATCAACCGATAAGAAGGCATTATTTTTCACCAAAAGTCCTATATTTACTCGTCTTTAAAAATATATCTACTCCAAGCTCGCCATTATTATAATTCTTACAATTTATCGACAGTTATATTAATTAAAAGACACTTTCTTCTTCACATCATCAGGAGTAATCTTCTTAATTTGAGTAGAGGTGTTGGGCACGCTAATAGCGACCTTATCGTCATTGCTGTCGTCCTTCTCCGGGGATATGGTCGTCGTTCGCGCGGCGGCGGCGGCTGCAAGGGCGAGTTTCCGCCGCAGCTCGCGCACCTGCGCCGCGCCCGCCAGCTGGGCGGCGCCGCGCGACACTACTTCGCTGCGAAGTTGCTCGCATTCCGATCTGCATGGAGGATTTACTATTTTATGATATTTTTATTGTTGCTATTTTCAATGCTATTTTTATACTTATGATAAATTTTAAATAGAAAAATATTGGAAAAAATCAACTCGGCCCCAAATGAATTATCAGATGGGACTTGTACTCGGAGGTTAGACCATTGGACCGGATTTCCAAAGGTCGTGGGGAAGATTCCCATCTGAGAATTCACTTGTGGCCGAGTTGATTTTATCCAATATTTTTCTATTTAAAAAGAGAAAGGAAGTCCATAATTCAGCCAAAAATCTAAATACAATCGATCAGCTAGGCAATTGCGTAAAGTCAATCGTATTCATTTGACAGATCATATTGTATCATATTAAATGTCATTCCATACAAATTGCAGCCGATTGAATACTGTCAAATGAATACGATTACCTTACGTAATCGCACCCCAGGTCAAGCTGGGTGCCCAAGGATTCACTAGAACTACCTTACTAAATGCAACATCCTAATCCATGGGGTATCGGAGCTATGGGCTGTCAAAGTATCCGAAAAATGAAATTTTGACTTGAGTTTTCTCACAGCTAAGTACCATCGATCAGGTCAAGCTATGGGCCCAGGGATTCACTAGAACTACCTAACTAAATATGCCCAAATTGCAACGTCCAAATCCATGGGATATCGGAGCTATGGGCTGTCAATGTATCCGAAAAAAACAATTTTTGACTTGAGTTTTCTCACAGCTAAGTGCAATCGATCAGTGGGCCTACCGCGTAAGAGCCGTCGCCATCGCTGTCAACTTTATTTTGACAGCCAACGTCGTTTTCGTACAACGCAACATCAACCTTATCATACTAATAATAAGATTCCTTTACCATAGTCAGTTAATACTCGATTCTGTGTGCGACCGAAACAGCGCTATAGCACCAGCGCTCGCGTGTGAAGAGTTGCGCCTATATTCGACAAGTCGACGACATTTACGCGGTAGGGCCACAGGTCAAGCTACTAGCGGCCATATATATAGCGGCATATATACTAGCTAGTAATTACATACATATATACTAGCTAGTATATATAGTAGTCTCTCCCGTGGGAGGGCAACCCTGGAGAAGGATGCAGCCTTGCCCGGGCATGCGGGGCTCTGCTCGGGTGGGCCCGTGTACTTCCCTAGCTACTCGTGGGACCAACATGGAACCTTTAGATAAAATCGTAACAAAAACACCCAGACGCCTGAAAGTGAGGAGTCACTCCCCACAGCTTTCGACGCGTCTCTTAGGCTCAGCAATGAGGAAAGAATTGACGAGGAAGTCTTGGTGGAATCGCCAACCCCGGCCCCTAAAAAGGACGAGGTTAATTGTTCTAGTAAGCTGGAGTCACAACCCACATCCTATAAAAAGGACGAGGGAAATGGTTCCGAAATCAAAGACGGTAGGGAATGGAACGTGGCCATGACGAAGAGCAAGTGGAAAAGGAAGAAGCGGAAGCTCTTCAAGAAATTGCAGGAGGCCCAAAAGGCTCCTGGATTCCAGGTCCCGACATCAAACCCGTCGGGCTCTGGGACCGAGGAACCTAAACAACAGAAGAGGCCACCTAAAATTAAAAGACAGGGGACAGATCCTGAGGAGGGACCGTCGCAGCAGCGTCCGCCCGAGCGACAAAACCGACGCAGCGAGGTGGCACCGTGAGGCTCCGCTAAGGAGCAGAGCGACCTCGCCGTCATGTGCCAACGGGACTTAGGCTGGACGACTGCGGCGAATGAGGGACCATTCACTGCCTTTGCTGCGTCGGGTTTGGTGTCGGAAGGATTCTTCCTTGTGACACCATTCACGACTGAGGCTAGAGAGTGGATTCTCTCTCGTAACCTGGGCGAGTACAAGGGCACCACGCTCGAAGTCAAGCCCCTGAACCGAAGCCGAGTATCAGTGTGGTCGCAAAGGAGGATCACACCGATGCCCTCAGGTACCTCCAACTCAATAACAGGATCCAGGATTTGAGGGTAATCGAGTGGACCCTCATCTATAAGGAGGAGCTGGCAACGGGCATTCGGCTGGTTCTGAGCGTGCCGAACGGAGTTTTTTGGTGAAGAGAGGGACCATGCCTGGCTTCATTACCAGCTAACTAGGGTACAGGCGAGACTTATAAAAGCAGCCAGGAAAAACACTCCACAGACGGGGTGCTCTGTCTCAAACACAGATACACGGACGGAGCATCCAAGCACAAGCGCCAGTACACACACAATAGCACAAACATGTGTGTGGGCCACTAGAAAGCCGGGGGGGAACTCGTGGGGACAACTGTGCAGTGCCAAAACGCACTGCACAGCCCCTGCGGACACACTACCGAGCCGAAGGTGGAACAGACCATCGCAGAATCACTTATAGCTTGCATTATCAACTTGAATAAGCTATAGAAACAACAGGAGAAACAACTGGGAAATATTCGAAAAACACATGAAAGAATGGAAACCCGGTAATGCTAGGATAATAAATAACATAACGGATATGGAGAGAGAAGACAAGACTAGAAAAGGCCCTCATGGAATCCTATCTATCGGCCTGTCCGTTGAAAAAGTCAAATCAAGGAAGGGACAACCCTGGTGGAACAAAGAACTCAATAAACTAAGAAAGAGAACCAGAAAGGCACTCAGAACTACCCAAGAAAAGGACGATGACGAGAGCTGGAACAGGTACAGAGAAGAACGAAATAATTTCAAGTACAAAAGCCGAAGAGAAAGAAGAATCGGATGGGGAGCCTTTTGCGAAAACTCTCTGGACAACCTGAGTCGGCCAGGCTAATGAGAATGTTAGCAAAAGACAACACCTGCGGACTAGGCAGTCTCAAAAAAGACGATACCATAATAGTGGATCCCAAAGAAATATTGACCAAGATGATGGCCACTCACTTCCCGGACTGCATAGAGCACAAAGAGGAGGAGATGAGTACTCTATCCACAGAACACCTATCAGTCGGTGAGGCAGAGGCCGAACTAGTCATCACAGAAGAAAAATGCTACAAACTGCGTTTAGGTTTATAATGGAGGATCTTCTAGCTTTATACCGAAGCAGTCTAGCAACAAATTACATTCCAAGCGGCTGGAGAAAAGTCAGGGCTGTCTGAATACCGAAACCAGGGAAGGCTACATATCAGGAGGCGAAGTCCTTCAGGTGCATTAGCCTTTCTTCATTCCTACTAAAGACACTGGAAAAGACAATAGACAGACATATAAGTGAAACCAAAAGTGAAAGCCTTAAACAGAGAAGGCGTATAAGAGCAAATATCAGGTTGGATCACCAATATGCTACAACACACATCCATACAAGCAGAACTAGCAGGCAATAAATACACCATCAAAGCTAAAAGAGGCTTTCCCCAAGGGGGATGTCTATCTCCACTGTTATGGTGCATTCTAATACACGAGTTTGTAAGAAAGATCACTGCTATGAACATATATATCCAAGCGTACTCGGATGATGGCGTTTTACTTGTGAGAGGGAAAGTACTAAGCGTGGTCAGAGACATAATGAGAAGAGGAATCATGACAACATTGAGATGGTGTAGTGTAGGAACAAGAGATTGAACCTAAACCCTACGAAAACCAAACTGATGCTGTTTACAAATAAGAGAAAGGTTGATAGAATGATCCCAATAATCATTGAGGACGAGGAGCTTGAAACGGTCAAGCAATTCAAATACCTAGGGGTGATACTGGACAGCACCCTCAGTTTTAGAAACCACATTAAAGAAACAATCAAAAAGGCGATGACAGCCCTCATGCAATGCGGAAGAGCCATTGGGAGAAACTGGGGCATGAAACCCGAAGTAATCCAATGGATCTATAGGTCAATCATTCTACCAAGAATTTTGCACGGTGCCCTGGTATGGTGGCACAAGGCGCAAATAGAATACAACAGGAAAGAACTCACGGAGGTACAAAGACTAGCCAGCATCATGATATCAGGAGCTATGAGAACAACTTCCATGGCCGCCTTAGAAACGAAGCTAGGCCTTAGTCCAATAGAATTGGAAATAAAAAAGAGAGCAACAGAACAATGGTTTAAACTGAAATGCACAAATCTATTGGAAAGGCAGAAACAACACGCTGAGATAGGCAAAAAGTACGAAGAAAACCTTTCCATGATATTGGCTAACAACGATCTTTGACAAAAAATACAGGGTAAGCATCAGATCCAGAGAAGACTGGAAAACAGAACAAGACGATCTGGATTGCACTGCAATATGTTACACAGATGGGTCTAGAAAGTGTCAACTAAGCTATCGGGAGCTGGAGTGTACATAGCTAAACCCGATACAAGAAAGGTCACTTTCAATCTGGGAAAATACACAAGTTTATTTCAAGTGGAAGTATTCGCGATAATACAATGCGCGCACATGATTAAAAGTGAGATAAGCGACCATAACGTAGGAAGAATAATAATATACAGTGACAGTCAGGCTGCCATCAAAACCCTTGACAAAACGGAGACTACCTCAGCCTTGGTTAAGGAGTGTAAACAAACCATTCAGGAACTTGCAAATCTGGTTAAGGTAGAAATTGCCTGGGAACCCGGACACGAAGGGAACATTGGCAATGAGGAAGCCGATGCATTGGTCAGGAAGGGGGCTGATGAACCGTTCAACGGGCCGGAACCAAGACTGTCAATCTCACACAGAATCACCAAAAACATTATCGAGATCAGGACAATCAAAGAAACTAATTAATAATGGATGAACAGAAAGGACTGCAGACAGTCTAAGATCTTCATCAAATCAGTGGACGAGAAAAAAACCAGAGAGCTACTAAAACTGGGTAGGAGAGACATAAGAAACACCTGTCAGTGATTATTTGATGTGATGATCTGACCCTATCTGTCCGCAATGTAGAGAAATCGAAGAAACAAGCTATCACTTCATGGCAGAATGCCCGATGTATCGCTGCGCTGGGAGCTCTTTGAGGTAGACAAGCTGAAAGAAGATCTAAAGCAGCTTACGATAAGCCAACTTAACAGGTATTGTAAGCGCACAGGAAGGTTCGAGGCCCCGACGCCGGTGGGGTAAGTGACTACCCGCCTTCCCCCTGTCTTCAGGGGGCTTTGGGGAACTGGGCGAAATGGTTCCGATTATGGTAACTGATCGCCCGTCCCCTCCTTCTAAATAATAATAATAATAATGTATTATATATTAGGGAGACACCTACTTCAAATGTTCCAAGACTCCGGGCAGCCACCCGTGGGCCGCTGGTTCACTGAGCTTGCCAAACCAACGAGCCAGCTCCCTCCTCTGTTTCTCACACAGCCCTTCCAGCTGGCTTACGCGGTCTTCATAGTTTTCTGGAATATATATTTAACATTTTTAAACACTTGTTTGACTATTAAATTAAAATTTCAAATCATCTGTAATGCTAAAAAATGAATTATGTATAATATCTGTTTTCAATCAAAAAGTAAGTTCTGAATAGCTTCTTCTCCTTCTTCATACAATAGGGGCTTCCCATAACTCGACGACTTTTTTGCGCCTATTTTTCGTTCTGAGGGTATTAGGCCAGATCACTCTAGCCAACCCAGCTCAGCCAGGAATGCTCCCAGCGCCTTTACATCTAAGACAGCCAGGGTTGATACGATTTAAATCACTTGATTTAAATCAGTGATTTAAATCGAAAAATAAAGTGATTTTTTATGAAAATCAATGATTTAAATCAATAAATTTTTACTGCGAATAAATCAGTTAAAATGTCTCAAGCGACTTCCCCCGACATAAACTACGGCGCGCATCGTTATCGCCTTAGCGTTAATTTTACAGCAGCAAAATAAGAAATAGATTTGGCACCGAAAGGCAGCCAAATTCTTCCTCTTCTTTTTGTGTAGTGGCGGTGCCCTTTTGGATTTCGCCAATGTCCAGTTTTTGGCTCAGTGGGTTGTTTCCACAGACTGGCAGCCAAATTAGTCTTCCTTTTGAAACAACTAAACTAACATTATTTTCCGGATTCATTAAAATGACAGTGTGTATTTTAAAAACTGATTGGATTTTAGAAGAACTTTTTGATTTTGATAATTATTTAATATTTTTTGTTACTTTTGTAAGTAGGTATTAATTCGCTAGGTACTTAAATGTGGCACTGTTTTGTTTAAAAAAAATATGTTTTTGTTAATTTTATTAATACTTTTCATTAAAAAAAAATTAATATGTTGGTTTTTTTTTAATTAATAACGGACTTCTAAAATAAATGGACAGAATATAAAAAAACAACAAATAAGTCAGATTTAAATCAAAATAATAAATAAAAAATTAAAAAAAAACTTTTTTTTTAAATAAAAATAATGATTTTTTTGAACATACTTGCTCATAAAGTGGCTATAATTTCACTGCAATTAGGCACATAATGACACCTATAATCAAACTGTGACTTTTTCATTACTATTATTCACAAGTGAGTTATAGTTTTTATTTTTATTTTATTGGTTGAGTTCACAGACAAGTTGCTTTGTTCTTAAAAAAGTTTCGATACCAAAAAGATTGTGTTCAATAGTACAAATAAATTAATATACCTATTGCTTGCGCATTTCATGCACTTCATATTTAAATAGATAATTTCAACTTGTAAATTACTTGTTTAATAAACAAAACTTTCACTCAAATATCTGTAAAAACTTTCAACTCCCCATTTTGTATGTGTATATTCCCCTATCCGCGACAAACCAAAAAAAAGAAACCTCATTATTTTGGTTTATGGCCGTTGATGCGAGCACATAGGAAAACTAACTAATTTTTCCCGCCATTGCGAAAAAAAATTCACTACTTACTCGTTTTTACTGTTGAAATTATAGTTATTTATTAATTAAAATGTCTACAAGTACTAGTTATGAAAAAAATATTTATGTTGTACACCACCCGATATAAGATGTGAAGCCCTTAACATTATGGAAAGTTTACTACCGGAAAATTCCAAGGAAAAATATCTATTTCTTCACAAGTGTGCTGAAAAACGTCGTATGATACATGTGTGTATTGATTATTACTGTCCTCGGCTCTCTTAATCTCTCTTAATCAATGGGGCCTCAGCAGTAATCACCAACATTACACACTTGTACCATAATGTACTATTATCAACCCTGAAGACAGCTTCACGGAGACTACCTGGTGAGCCGAGCCAGTCCTTCACAATCCAGCAGGATGTGGGCTTCTGAATAGCTTACTTGGCAGATGATTTGACAATTATTATTATTTCTCTATCACAACTTATACTATTCAGAACTTACTTTTTGATTATGATGTGATATAGCTCCTAAGAGTAATTTTACTTTATTTTGTACCATTTTATTTACATGATTTCATGGAAAAGGATCAAAATTAACCTATTAACTCCCTGTCGTAGTGCGCAGTGGCTCCAGCCTGCTGCTCCCAGATGGTTTGTTTCTCATGAAGCAGAGCATCTAGCTCTGCTTGCTTGTTTGCTAACTCTCTCCGGAGCTGAAACAAACAAAGTAAGATTTTCAATCAGTTCCTCTTGTTATTGTTATGATACCAAACTTTACCTGTATGTACATCACAACTTGCAGTAGAGTAACCTTGTAATGCGAGAAATTTTATAATGTAAGTCCTTGCTTGCGAGTTGAAAATTGTTTACAGTTAGGATAACCATAAAATGTAATAAGTATTATAATTGGTTTTTTTTTTGTGATGGAAATTGACCTTACTGATATGTATTATTATTATTATTATTTTTGGAGAGGGGACGCCAGCAAGGCCGGACGGGTGATCAGTCTCCCTAGTTGGAACCATTTCACCCAATTCCTGATTACTGATATGTAAGCTCACTTTTCAATTTGACGACTATGTATGAAATAAAACAGGGAGAAAAAAATAGCCCTTGACGAGTTTCTTACCGGTTCTTCTCATTACAAGGTCTCCCCCCGGCCGTAGGGTTTGTAAACTGATGGAGTAGCTTCTTTGACGTTCATAAGTGCTTGTAACAGCCTAGACTGAATAAATGATATTGAATATTTAATAGTTCCAACCCTGAATTTGAGCATTCTGAAAATATATATAAAGTCAAAATACAAATATTTATATTTACCCGAGAATTGGTTTGCTTCATTTGAATTAGATTTTTGGCCATTTCTTGTCTTTTGTCTTCTACTTCAGCAAACAAAGAGTTGCCTTTTGTAGCTGTAAATATATTTTTATTAAATAAATAAGCCTTTATTTCTATAAATCTCTTAGTTTGGTGTGCCTTTCGGCAAAGGCCTCCTCCAACCTCTTCCATTCCGTTCTATCTGCCGCCATTCGCGTCCAGAGTGGCCCCAGGGTCAACTTAATCTCTACATATTTTTATTACATTAATTAAATATAAAACTGTATTTCCATTGTTAAGCACATAGGAACATAGTTAAGTGTTTTAAGGTATTGGTAATTTGCATTTGTGACTTACAGTGATTGCAAGCATATTTCACTTCAGAAATGTATCCTACTTCCGAATAATATTATAAATGCGAAAGTATGCCAGTTTGATTGTTTGTTTTTACTCTTTCACGCTAAATGTACTTAACAGATTTGGATTAATTAATTTTGGCACAGAGATAGTAGATAGCCTGCATTACTTTTTATCCTGATATTCTCACAGGAACAGTAACCACTAATTATATGAAAACAAATGGGATGACAGAATTATTTTAAGATTTTAAAATGTACCATGTGGTTCCAGATCTTGCGTACTAGTATATTGGTGCAGCATTGCCCTGGCTTCAGCCAAGTCGGCCAGAGCTACTGCTTCCCTCTCTCCTGCTGCTTTTAGTTCCTCTCTGCGGAGCTCCGCAGTCACTCTCATTTCCCCCATCTCAGACACCAATTCCTCAGCCTTCATTCGCCATGACATCACTTCTGCTCGAGCCTCTTCCAAGGCCGCCTTAGCTGACGCAGCATCAGACATTGCCGAAGTAACAGCCGCTCGAGCCTCCTCCAACTCCGAAGTATCACGCTCCGGACTTACACGCTGAATACAAGCATTCTCTTCCTTCAAACTTCGTATCTCTGTCTCATACTTCTTCAACTCATTTGCAAGCTTGTCTGTCAATTCCGTTCGCTCTTCACGCAGCGTTGAAATTTCGTCTTGCAACGATGCAACCTTCGACGCTGCATCGTTCTTTCGTCTTTCCTCGTCAGCTTGGTAACTCTCTAACTCGGCATTTAAGTGACTTTGAACGTCCAAAGCTGTCTGATAGCTGCGTCTAGTATCGTGTAATTCTTGCTTCATGACATCATAACTAGTGGATAAGTTTTCATATTGTTTTTTTAACAAATAATATCGCTCACTTAGTTCACCATTTGTAACATCTTCCATTTCAGTAAAATTAGTTTTATTGCTTATAGTTGAGTAATCCATAACGGTAGATTAACGATTTATATTATATTTGGTTGAAGAATGAAGTTTATTACCACTATATTTGAATAATAATGTTAATCTAAAACATAGAAATTTATTAATTTGAATTTGCTCGCTGTTCAAAATCAAAAATAAACGTTGGATTTTGACACTAAAATGACATGACTGTTTTTTTTTTTTTTTTTCTTTCCTAAGAACAGGCTAGGGTCATAGACCATACTGCCTCGTCATTAGTAGGTATCTTTTCTTGAGTTGACATGACTGACATTCACATGTAGTAGTAGTAGTTTAGTTGTATTCGTCCTTTTCGGGACAGGCGAAGGTCTAAGCCATACTGCCAGTTCTTGAGTTTTGGTTTCTTAATCTAGTTTTTTTTTAAAGGCAAAGCCAAATCTTATGTAGGTATATTGTAAGTATTTTGCAGGCAAGAAGCCAAATCTTGAATAGTTTTTCAGTAATAATCTTGATAGTAAAGTCTTTTCTGGGTTGAAAGTCATAGCCGAGTAATGGTCAAATCCGAGTTGTGGTCGAGTCCGAGTTCGTCAATCAAATGTCCCCAAGAGTCATCATCAGCCTGTGGACGTCCACTGCTGGACATAGGCCTCTCCTAGCTCACGCCTATTGTGGCGTTTATAGGAGGTTATTAGCCTACTGCTACCACGCTGGCCAGACGGGTTGGTAGAGGGTTTGTTTCAAGTTTTCCTTCTCCGCACAGGTGTTCAATACGTCGGGCCTCTTAGTCGACTCTTACGACATCCCAGGCATGTAAGGGAGTGGTGACACTTGTATTCTTAGGCCGTCACCACGCGGCACAAGAGTGGAGATAACAAATTCATAAATGGGGATGAAATTTTCTGGGCGAGCTAGCATGTCTTGTAGCGATGGCGGGATGGTTTTATGTGTTTCCATAAGCTGATCTATTATTAATAGACGCTGTATGTTGAACGCCGGGCAAGTGAAAAAGTTATGTTCCAGAGTTTGGTCTTCCTGTGAAGTGCATTCAGTGCATGTTGGGGATGATAATATGCGCATGCGACTTAAATGAGCTTTGAATCTGCAATGACCAAATCTTAGCCTGTTTATCTGAGTATAAAACTTTATTTGCAGATGTGTAAACGCACAAACGTCACATCACTAACTGAGCGGCGAGCGGGGAACTCCGCCGCCCGCTCCGCACTTCGCGATCGACCGGCCACGCTAACGTCGCGTCCATTGTACCGTTTTGCTAACAATTATTTTAGAACTTTATTATTATACATTAATAGGTCGACATTATCGTTCCCTACAGCCCTACATGAAAAAACCGTGGTTCTGGAAATTCCGGGACCTACCTAGGCAGATTGTCTCTATCGTTTGTCGTCTTCGACTTGGTCATGTTACAACTCCTCTATCTATCCTCACCAAAATCCACATTTTGAATAACTCTACGTGAGCTTGGAAGAGGGGTCCAACCTGACCACATAATTTTTAATTGTTTAAACACACGTCCATCGTTATACGACCAGTTACCAGCTAAAATACGTCGTCCCATAAATGTTAATAACATAAGTTCGCTTACGAACATACCATACCAGCGCTTTTATTGCTTTGTAATTATTTAAAATTGCATAATATTAAATTGTAAATTTTATTGTTATTTATTATATATCTTTATGTGCTTTTGTGCCGTATTGTAATTTTTCGTGTTTGTCCGTATGCTTTATACTGTAAGAAAACTCAAGTACAGTACTAGTGGCCGGTATGGTTGGTAATAGTACTAGTGGCTATTACCGACCATATTTTATTAAAAAACCGTGTATCTCTCGTTACGGGACATTGGCGAAATTCCTGTGAAAACGAAAGAAAGCCCGATAAAAAAAGAAAAAAAAAACCACAACACCACAATTTTAGTCACAGCGTTGGAATCACCCTTAAAATATGTCAGGCCATAGTCAATAGTCGACCAAATGAACTCAAATCGGCCATGATTTGGGAAGCCATGTTGATTTGATTTATTATTTTTTTAATGGAGATGACAGATAGTCTATTATCCTCTTAGGGTTTGAATTTTTATTTTCTTGTTTTTCCACGTTAGAGTTCGTGTTTATTTAAGTTTTAAGTGCTTTTGTGATAAACCTATCTATAAATATGATTTATATTTAGTCATTAACGCCTAAACAAGATATTCAAACTGTTAGATAGTGTAATATTGTGTTCTGTCGTGTGAGTGTGAAATATGAATCGGTTTGTTGTCATATTGTTGTTGTACGATTAACTAGGTACTTAACTCTTCAAAAATGTGAATTCTAGTGTGTCTTTGGTACGTAAAAAAATATTTAATGACTATTAAATCTATGTACGAGAACCTGCTTAGTTATAAATACCTTTTGAAATTATTTTAATAACCTCAACATCAAAGAGTATGTAATCACTACGTTTTACTCAACATGTCTTCATTGTTATAGATAATTTGCAAGAAAGAGTCGACTCAGTCTATCGTTCCTAGTTGTAAAACAAACAAATTGAAAGGGAATGCAGTCGCCGTGGTGGACGAAATCTTTCTGGAAATCACAGTTATCATCGTAAACGTAAAAAATATCTATAATAAATTTCAAGATAAATAAAGTTATGTTTATTAACAAATTGATTTATTTGACAAAGAATTTAAAAAAGGCACCTGCAAATCCATATCTCTTTGTAAATCTTGTCTTTACTAAGCAACCTCATAACTCTTACCCAAACTACTTTATTTCCAAAAAACTTGTTACCTAAATCATCACCATTATGTTAAATTGTGATACTAACAAAATCAAATGTTTAGGTAACTCGTCTCTACAGGATTCACTGCATGAAGATGACCAACTCGGAAGAATTAATAAACACATAAGACATTTCAACACCCTCAACTCTTATAAATGTTGCAAAGATGTCAAAATCAGCCTGTTGTTATAGTACATTTATACTCAGGGGTACACCTAACCAGCCACACCATTATTTTCATACAAACATGCTCACTTTGCCAATATATTTCTACAAAGATCGGTATGCTAATGTTTAGGTTAAGCGTTCGACTGACTCATTAGAATCTCTTCCCATTTCCAAACCTTCATTTCATATTGTATGGAATGTGATGAAGCATGCATTGTTCTGCCTCTATGGACAAATGCAATGGTTTCCTATCTCATTTAGAATGCTAATTGGTCAGTCAAATGCTTAACTGAAACTAGCATACAGATTGTTGCAAAAATTTATTGAATTTTTTTTTTTATTACAATGTTCGCTCTTTTATGTATGGAGTCGCAAAGTGAGCATTTGTGTATGAAAAAAACGGTGGCCAGTTAGATGGGCACATCTAAGTCCCTAGTGTATATTTTATATTGCAAACTCTTTTAAAAACAGTATACTTTTATAGAACTTGAATTAATAATTGTATTAAAAGTAAACAAATATCTAAAAAGAAAATTAAACTATAAAAAGTTAAAAATCTTTAATTAAGTGGTAAAGTTAAAGATATTTTTTGAATTTGTAATTAAGCATAAGTAGTGTAAGACGACCTCAAATAAAACTCCAACAATAACACTCTCAGCACACTTTTATTGTTCGTAACTCGACACTACAAATATAGCTGAAACTTAGAAGCACTACAAAAACACTTTTTCAGACTACCACTCGCTACTTTGATCGTACCAACACTGACTCAATTTGCCGCTCCTCGCCATAAGAAAAACAAGGCGCCATCTTTTTTTCTTTTCCGGAAGTTACCATTTTGTAATAACATTTCTACTCTCGTAGTCAATTGATGGTATTATAAATTGTAATGAATAACATTAAATATATAAAATATGTTTTGATTATGCTTATGAATTGTAAAAATTAGAAAATAATACGAGTACCTTACAGTAGTAATGTTTAGTAATTTTTGTATGTTGATTAAAAATCATTTCCTCCAGTTTATTTCTTTGTTTTATTTAAATTAATGAATGAGTCCAAATTTATTCTCATTCCGTCCAGTATTAGGGAAGGAAAAAGGGTAGTACCAAATATCGATAATTCGTAATGTCGATAACTCTTGGTTAGAGTCGATAGTTTGCACAACATTAAATGTCATTATCAACTATCATAGTGGTGCCCTGTCACTTCATTGAATAAGGGTCGTTTTATGGCTTGATTCCTAATTCCTATGATCATAGCTGTACTATCTATATAATTTGTGGTCCCGGGTGGAGCCATAAAAAAAAAAAAAATTGTGGTCTTTTACTTGACGTTGGCGAATGTACAAACTGTACGAGCCAGAAAAAAAAAATTGTGGTCACAACACAAGATAACCTACACTATATAATTTGTGAACCTAACCTAAAAGGTGCACTGCATTTATTTATAGTATTTTCTTATTCCTTTCCTTTCTCCTATTAAGTGAATGGATTCGTCTTCAAATGATAGCTTTGCATGGTCTCGTGTGTCAAACAGCAGTGACGATAGCGATTCGTGAGTCCAACAACAAATTTTATACTTTATAAAATATTAACCCTACCCAGCTTTTAGATATATGCAAATTTGTTAGAAAATTGAAAACAATTTTATACACAACGGGAAGATATACGTTACGACATAAAAATAAATTAATATTACCAAATTCCCGATTAAAACTAACATCTTCAAGTAAGTACCTTCAGTTCCTCTATAAAAATATAGAATTAATTACCCAATATAATAAAAAATGAAAAGAGTGATGCTATATTTACACGAAAATTAAAAGAGCTACTAACTAGTAAATGTTACTATAGTATTAATTCATATTTTATTGATCATACATATATTGTTTCTGCAAAATGATAATTTTAATTAAAATTATCATCATATACCTAATTTCTCAGATGAAATACGGCTCCTCTCTCTACTAGCCCTAATTGCGTGTCCAACCTGGTCCATAACACTGGTCTAACATTATTTTATAACATCTACATTATGGTTTTGCCATAAACTATTGAGTATTGAGTGATTCAATGTCTCTTCAATCAACCAAGTTGATAAGTTGTTCCTTGTATTTAGTTATTATCTATCTAAATTCCATTATTGTCAAAATTCTTGTATGAATATATCAATTTCTGTGATATTTTGAAGTTGTATACTTCAATGATTCTTTTTACAACAAAAGAATATATGAAATATAAAAAATTATGTAGGTTTGAGATTGGAAACTCCTTGTTAACACTGACCTATATTGTGCTGTTTAGAACATGAGATTTAGTTTCAAATTAAATACCTCTTGTTACCTAATAAATAATGCTGATGGAATTTACACCAGACATTAACAATTGAAATACCTCTCAGCCCCTGAGTTATGAGACAATATTTGGTATTTCATTGTTATCTGGACACTGGTGTCTTTCTAGCAAGTGATGAATTAAAAACTTTTTCTTATCTTCCAGAGATCCAATGAGTAGTCACCGTGAAACACCATTGGTTAATTCTGATGGAGATGTATCATCTTCAAGCAAGAAAATAAAGAAAAAAAAGTTAAAATTTGAACCACCTGATAGCGAAAGTTCAATTGATAGTCCAAAAAAAAAGAAAATCAAAGTAGAAAAATCTGAAGAGTATGTTAGCAAGAAAAAAAAGAAGAAGAAAGAAAAACATGATTATAATGAGACTATTGATAATTCAGAAGAAAATGTTTTAGGAGATTTTGACTATTTAAATATGATAGTAAAACAAGAGCAAGATGATTATGAGACAGCTACTGTTTTAAAAGCAAAAAAGAATAAAAAGAGTTACAGTGAAACGGACGAAAATAATTCCTTAAATGAAAATAATACTAGTTTAGATGATGGGGAAAAGAAAATAAAGAAGGTTAAAAATAAGCCTAGTAATTTAGAATTTGAATCTGACAATGAAAAACCAGCTTCTAGCCCAAAAAAACATAAGAGTAAAAAAAACCACAATACAACAGCTGATCAGAGTGATAACCTTATAATTGAAGACAAATTTAGTGCAGAAGAAACAGAAGTTCAAAAAATACCTGCTCATTCTATTTCTTATGATGATGAAATGACTGACGATAGAATCACTGGTAGCAAAGATGAAGCTACAGAATGCATAGATAAATTTGAGAACAGTCTAGTATTGAAAGAAAAAAAGGATAAGAAAAAGTCTGTTTCTGGTAATAATTTAAGTAGTACAAATTCGGTTCATAAGCAATTGAATGTTACCCCAAGACTTTTAGATAGGATTAGATTTGAAGATGAAACCGATTCAGACACTGATAAGACTAAAAAAACTGAAAACAATACAATCAAAGAATCACGACATCTAAAACAATTCTTAAAAGGAAAATCATCATTACAACCAGTTTTGGAAAAATTGGAAATATGTCAAGCAATAACTGATAATGATGAATTATGGATATTGAAATGTCCACAAGAATTAGATGTACTTGATTTCAACAATAAAGATTTAGGTTTAGACAGTAAAAGCAAAGTCAAAGTCAATGGTGAAACTTTCATTGGTAGCTTAGATGAAGATTTAGGCCGAATAACTGTAATGACAGCTGCTAATGAAGAGTTCATAATTAAAAATGTAATAGTCAATGGTGTGGTCACACTTCGGAAAAGACTTCCAAAGCCTCACTTAGTAGAAGACAATGTGATGGTCAATAATCAAACTGATTTCATACCTTTACCTGAAACAAAATGCCGTCACCCACTTTTTGGTTCTAATTATAAAACATCATTGAAAGTGTCCAGTTCTATTATGCAAAGGTTAAATGACGGAAACATGTCTACATCTGTAACTAATGATAAGAAGAAGAAAAAGAAACAAGTAAAAGAAATTAATGGGGATTTAGATGCCAACATCGATGTAAAACCTAAAATGGAAGTAAATGGTCCAACAAAAAAAGCCAAAAAACGTAAACATAATGACGATAGTGAAAGGTCGATAAAAAAAGCAAAAAGAATAAAACAAGAACCTGATATGTCTGATGTGTGGGAGTCTGAAAAAGCAATAGAAGAAAATCTCTTCAACTTTTAATTAATTTTTATTTGCTAAGGAAAGAGCAAATTAATATTTTTATAATAAATAAGTACTTATATAAAATTTAGATGTAATTATAAAAGTTTTTTATTTACTTCTTTAATAATAACAATATAAACAGCATAATCTCAATTAATCTACAGTCAACAGCAGAGCAGCAGTGTTACGAAACTGACAAGTTTCTCCAATCGACTTTGTACTTTAAGGTAAGGCGTAAGCCATTTAATTCAGAATGAGCTTTCCGCATGGTTTTAACTAAGTATGTAGAACTATTGAACTGATAAATCTATTACTTATAGTGAAAAAAATATCTCGATCCGACAAAAAATGACGATGCTACAGCGAGTTTTGTAACGTAGATTTTAAAAACGCATCGAATCGAAATAGCGCGCCATTCGCGTGACATTTGTCACAATGATCGCGTTCGTTCTTTCAATATTAGTACATTAGTGCAAAGGCCGTGAAATAGGCAATTGCAGGTCGAGTATGAGTTTGAAGGCAGAGCCGTAGGCGATGACTTCACTAATACGAGACAGGCAATTGCCATTTCCGCCGAGGCATATATAGTGCTTTTTTCAAAAGAATGCAGGGAAATAAAACATACTTTTTATATTATACATTTAATAATTACTAAAAGAAAATCAAATTAATTGCAGGAGCGTCTTTTTTAATTTGGGTCATTACAGCGCTCCAGCAATGTTGTATAAAACGGCGTGCTGGAGTTGTTAAATACTCTTTGTAATGTTCCAAATTAAAAAAACGCTCCTGCAATGCATTTGACTTACTTTGTCCGTAAATTCGATACTTCGCGTGTTCATTTTTTTGAGAAAAATATTTTGTTTGATCGTGACGTGAATAAGTTCGTCATTTGTCGAAGGGTTTTCATAATTCTTTTTTTGTTTGAAAGAGTTTTCTTGTGAGATTGTCTTGATGTTTTTTGTTATCAAAATCGTTACAGTAGTTTCGGTTCTAATCAAAATAATTAACATAATGCCACAAATGTGTGGAGGGTTGGCGCCTTTTCGAAAATCCCTGCACACCATTCAAACCTTGTTCAATCAATAGAGTATTTATGTACGAACAATAGTTATTGAGACAGCACATTTCTGAACCGCATCCATTCTGGAATGGATACGTTCAGTTAGCTCAGTTTAAATATTTTTTATCAGATAATTTTTAATCAAGTAAATATACAAGAAAAAAGCAACTTGTCTCATGTCGCCCTGACGGGACTCGAACCCGCATCCTTGGGAATCCGGCCCAATGCACTGACCAATTATGCTACAGAGACCCACGAGAACACGTTTTTTCTTGTATATTTACTTGATTAAAATTATCACATAAAAATAGCATTGTAAAATGCAAAATTAAATAGTTTTTATCAGTTTAAATGTGCACCTATTTAAACTGAAAATAACTTTTTTTTTGAGAATTTATCATCTTTTAGGTACCTACTTACTAATAAAATAATATTATATATACAATGTATTAAGTAAATAGTAAAAATACTATTTTAAATAATATTAACAATGTCTTTGATATTCACCTACTATGAAGGTAGCAAAATGCCGCCGTCTCCCAAAGTCAAAGTCAATATCATTTATTCAGTCCACAAATTATATAGTAATGTACAGTCAGTCTAGGCTGTTACAAGCACTTATAATCGTCAAAGAAGCTACGCCATCGGTTCACAAACACTACGGCCGGCGGGAGACCTTGTAACGAGAAGAACCGGCAAGAAACTCGTCAAGTGCTGTTTTTTTCTCCGTATTTTATTTCATACAGAGTCGTCAAATTGAAAAGTGATCAGTAAGGTCAATTACCATCACAAAAAGAAAATACTAATTAAAATATTACATTTTTATGGTTATTGTAACCGTAAACAATTTTTAACTGGCAAAGAAAGTCTTGACTATCATATATTACAATATTTCTCGCATTACAAGATTACTGTACTGCAAGTAAGTGAGGTACATACAGGTCAGTATCAATTTATTTTAGCTAAAAATATTTAGGCTTTAAGCACAGCATTAAGATAAGCAGACTGAGGTACCTAGACCCATTTCCGCTGGCGGCACCCGTTCACGAGCATGACGCATGAACCAGCCATCGATCGCTTCGCTCAACCATATTTTAGGGAACGTAACGACCCGCCTCACACGACACCGCCGAAGAAACGTTTGAGTGAGCATGACGTACTTCAGGTACTTGTGTTAAGCTAAAAAAATACAATGGCAACAGCAAAAAAAAAATAAAGATAAAAGTGCATTAATGTAAGACACAACTTACAATCTTACTAGAAGACGCATTAGCTGGGTCATAATCTCAAAGCGTAATTAAAGTAAGTTAAAAAAAAAGCTTTTATATAGGTAATTGGAATAATTGAAAACATTATTTATTCTGATCAAGCAGTGCACGCATCTCAACTCAAAACATCATAAATTTAACACAACCAAACATGAGCAGACCCATCCCGCTGGCAGCCCCAGAAAAGTAAAATATGATAATTAAATTAAGTATAATTATTTTATTTTATTTTTATACATTACTAGCTGTGCCCCGGAGCTTCGCTCCCGTGGAATTTCGGGATAAAAAATAGATAGTAGCCGATTCTCAGACCTACTCAATACGCTCACAAAATTTCATGAGAATCGGTCAAGCCGTTTCGGAGGAGTATGGGAACGAAAACTGTGACACGAGAATTTTATATATTAGATTATCAATAAAATACACAAAAAAAAATTATCGGCCATTCTTACGTTAGATAAAATTGCAAAAATTGAGTAAATAATAATTTATTTACTCTTTGGCTTTAAAATCTATCATCCATCATCCCAACACTCATACCTTCATATTCATAAACATGTTTAATATACTGATATTGATTTGACTGTGACTGAAGGTCATTGTGAGGTTAGAACTGTCAAAATAAGTAATCATTTTCAAAACAAAAGTTGAAAGTTGGACAAACCAAAAATACCTCTAAATACTTGTACATTACTATATAATTTGCCTAAGTATTTGAATTGGACAGTGGAGAATTAAGAAATTATTTTAATGAGCGACAAACGAGATAACATACAGATAAGCGAACTTAAATACTTTTCGTAATAAATAGGTTAATTAAAAAGCCACTCTAATAACTGTAATTAAAGTGTTTTGGATTTTGTGGATTATGCTGGTGAAATTCAAATAAGTGGATTTTTAGTCAAAGGTAAGATCTAAAAATCTTGGTAGACTATGTACTTTAATATAGCTTGTTTCATTGCCGGTGATAAAGTTATTTCCAAAATAATCTACTTTTTGGTTAATTAAGCTAAGCGAGCCTGCCTACCTACCCACATTTTTGAAATTTCCCATAAAAAAATTCCAAAATGAATTAAAATAGCATTATGGCTGTGTGGATTTTTTCTGCCACCTTGATTAGTGTAGTTCTAACATATCAATATAATAAATCACTATTAGACCCTTATTTGTTTGGGTTTTTTAATGCCCCACCCTCAATCCAAAAAGTTCCAAAGGACATCATATGTGGGATTGATATCAATGTGAGTGCCTGCCAAAATAAATAAAAGGTAGGGTCGGAGACTCACAGGTGATTCTAATAAATCTTGTGCTCCTTAACATTTATTATTATGGCACCAAAGCCATAGCAGCCAAAAAAAACTGTTTCTCGTTTGTTAAGTTTCACTTAAGAAATGTTTATAAATGTCACTTTTCAAACCCTATTAAAACCTAATCAGTCACGCTATAGCTTTGGTGCCATACTAATAAATGTTAAGGGGCACAAGATCTATCAGAATCAAGCCGGAACAATTTCGTTGTCATCGTGGTAATGCCTTTTTGCAAGGAATGACTTAGGGCAATAATATGGTTTATTGAAAACGAAAATGGCTCTCTGAATTATAACTTTTTAAATTTTGCATTTTACAATGCTATTTTTATGTGAAAAATATTAAACAAGAAAATATACTAGACTAGGATATTTCTTCATTGATGAAGCGACGGTGGCCAACACCATAGAATGGTGAATATACTAGAAAAATTCGACGTGTTCTCATAGGTCTCTGTAGCATAATTGTTTAGTGCATTGGGCCGGACTCCCAAGGATGCGGGTTCGAATCCCGTCAGGGCGACATGAGGCTCTCTGAAGTTTTCAATTTATATTTTATTTTTAAATGTAAGCCAATGAATGATGATTAATCATACATTCTCATCATAATGATTAACAACATCAGAAATAGGTAGATTGTATGTGGCTTCTGCATTGCCGCTGATCAAAAAGCTCGCAGACCTCTATTGCTTGATACAGGGAAAAATACCGAAGAACTGGGAAACAGTGTGTGGTAGTAATTCTACTGTACAAGAAGGGGTCTAAAGCTGACCTGAATAACTACAGACCTATTAGTCTGCTCTTGCAAACTTACAAACTTTTCTCAAAGGTCATGACTAATCGTCTGACTAGAAAACAGTACTTTTACCTAGAAAGCAGGCTGGATTTAGACAGAGATACAGTACAGTCGACCACATTTTAATGAAAGTGTTGAAACTTGGGCGGTCTTGGAAGCACTACAGAATCCTACAATAAACCATTGCCACACCAATATTATAAAACGCAAATCTGAAGGTATTCTTGAACACACTAAGCCTGTTCAGATCGAAAGAGGCGTCAGGCAGGTGGACTCGTAGGGGGACTATCTCTCCCAAGCTGTTTTCCCTGGTACTAGAAGACATCTTCAAGAAACTTAACTGGGAAAAGAAAGGCCTTAAAATAGCAGGTGCATGCTTATCTAGCCTCCAGTTTGCCGATGATATAATGCTATTTGCTAGTGACCCTGACGAACTACAAACTATGGTACATGAACTACAAGAGGCATCTTATAATGTACGACTGGAAATAAACCTCACTAAAACTAAAGCTATGACCACCGTCGCTCGCGGCAAGCACAGCGAAAATAACAGTGAAAGGCAAGCCCATGGAAACAGCACCCCGACCGCCTAATGGTATAGCGTGTGCTATTGCTATAGCTATCGATTTTCAAACCCCCTACAAGGGCTCTCGCACACGCTATCACTTTCATACTAAAAATGCAATAGTGAATACAATAGATGAAAAGAAATATGTAGGAATTAGACAAATATACAAAATCTTATGAGAGTTTGAAGTTTGATAGCTATAGCGATACCACAAGCTATACCGTTAGGCGGTCGGGGTGCAGGTCAACATATATGTCTATCTCACTAAGTTGGATTTGCCTTTTGAAAAGTTTAAAATTCATGTAAAAGATTGACTACTAAAAAAAAGATATTGTTCTATAAAGAACTATTTGAATGACAAAACAAATTGGTCATAAATGTTTTGTTTTATTTTTTCTAATAAAACAAAACATGCTGTGTCATTTAAGTGTTTAGTATAGTATTAGATTCAACTTTTAATGCAAGTAGCTTGAGTATGTCATGCTCTCTTTAAACATTTCTACGGTGGTGTCTTGTGAAGCGGGTCGCTAAGTTCCCTAAAATATTGTTGAGCGAAGCGATGGCTGGTTCATGCGTCATGCATGCTCGTGAACGGGTGCTGCCAGTGGGATGGGTCTGCTCATGTCTGATTGTTTTAAAATGTGTTGAAATATTTATATTTTTGTTTAAATTTTATGTTATTTATGATGTTTTGAGTTGAAAGCGTGGCACTGCTTGATCAGAATAAATAAAAATAAGTAATTAATGTTCTCCAATTAGGTACCCATTCTAAATTATTATTAATTTAATTTACTTCAAGTACGCATATAAACACTTGTTTCAATCATAGATTCATCATGAGGTCTCCACGTTGCCGTTGCTACAAACAATGGATAAAAAAATGTTACCACAAATTTTGACGTTTTACTTCAACCAGCAGACTCGGTTGCTATGGAGACTCATAGTAGATTGTGGCATTTTTGGCAGAGTAAAATGGTCACAAGCTAAATGTATGATAATAACCTATAATCTGTCATTGTTATTGATAGTTTTTCTTTTTACACTTATCTTCAAGTACAATCAACAGTAGACGCGCAGAGGTCATTGGCTGACTAATGTGATATGAATGAGTTTCAACTGATATAAAATATTAATTACTGATTAATAAAATAAACTATCACTATTACTGAACTTAATAATTCTAATTATCTCTTCTCTCTCTAATATCCATTTTATGTTTTGCGGGGTTGGCATAGCAAGCTAAGCATGCCAGAAAATAATTTTAGACATCACTCTTATAACCACATCTTAAAAACACAACAAATAGGTTTAATTCGTCATTTACTAGCACGACAACCGGTGTCTGGAGTAAGTCAAATGGAATATCTATTCTTTTTTTTGTAATAACTGGGCAGGCATTTGACCACCATCGTGCTTAATAAACAGTATGTGGTCTAAGGGGTTGCATGCTTGCCCAGGAAATGCCTATTCACTCACGCCAAGGTTGTAGGAATCGGGGAACACATAAGCAGGCAGCGCATTCCATTCTTTAGCGGTTCGCATAAGTATGTCTCATAACCAGGGGCCTGAGAGATAAACAGGTATTTTTGTCGGCATAAACGGCTGTAATTCAGGACATATTCGCAAACTATCATAGTCAATGGGCTGGCTACCTGTCACTTTTGTGGTTCCTGAAAACGTCTTTGAGCCAACCAACGCCAAATGTAGCGTAGCCTCTTTGAGTTGTGGCTATGAGAGTGATCTTTATACATTTCTCTCAAGCTGCACCTTCGAGGCGTTGACAATCCCGCTAGGGATTATTGTGTGAGGGAATGTATGTAATTATATCGAATGCGTGCGTCGTCAGAGTGCAGTTTCTCTACTCTGTCTAATGTACTTACCAGTTGATGTCGCTGATAAGACAAGTAATGGAACTTCTTTGTTAGACTGACTTTTAATAGGATTTTTTGTCGACCATAACAGAGGAATGTGTTATGTACGTAATTTCAATTGCGCCAATTATACCCAGCTGTTCGAAAAGTTCGTTCTCAGAATTAGTGAAACTGCACATAATTATTTTCGGTGATTGATAGCAGTCGTGGAAAAAGTGCAAGTTGCCGCTTCGCGACAACGCGACCTTTAATGGTCCTGCGAGTGCGAGTAATATAGAATACAACACAACATGGGTGGAGCATTTGCTGCGCTAGCTTTGCTGGTTCGGCTAGCGGGTGACAGTTTAAAAAAATCGGCCGAGTCAATGTCTTTTTCAAGACCTATCTATAGACACCCTGCACGTATAGGTTTGATAAAAAAAAACAATTTCAGTTCCAAATTGGGGAACCCGCCCGCACTTAATATTTTTTTTGTGAAAAATCTTAAAGCGGTTTTCAGAATACATCTACCTACCAAATTGCAACTGTGTAATTCTTATAGTTTCGGAATAAAGTGGTTGTTAGTGACATACGGACGGACAGACTGACATGACGGATCTATAATCCGTTTTTATATACCATTATGCTACGGAATCCTAAAAAGCAGAACAGACTACTTATCTATTCTTAGAC
Source organism: Chrysoteuchia culmella (assembly GCA_910589605.1). Classification (NCBI taxonomy): domain Eukaryota; kingdom Metazoa; phylum Arthropoda; class Insecta; order Lepidoptera; family Crambidae; genus Chrysoteuchia; species Chrysoteuchia culmella. The sequence continues at coordinate 226,242 of OU342645.1, read as the reverse complement.
ATACCTACTAGCTGCATGGAATGGGATATGATTTTTAATTTTAATGTAACGAAACCGAAAAATTTGACACGCTAGGTTCTCATGCAGTTGAAGCGCTCTTTTCGTCTATCTCGATATAGGTCTGTGCCCATAACCATATCCTTAAGGGCCCGCTATAGGCTAACGAAAATCAGATTGCTTTACATGATCGTCTGTAATATCAATATTAATGAAAAACTGAATTTCAAAGATGCAGCAAACTACAGGACTAACACTAGTGACTATGTTACTCAAAAACACGACTGCATAAAATTTTCTCGATAGAAAAAAATTGCGAAATTGCCTCCAAATCACTATAAATAACACGATAAACTGCTAGTATTCAAGTAATACATTAAAATAAAGCTTGGAACTTTTTAGTATAATTACACTATAGATAAGGCAGGGCTTATGTTATATATTTTTTGTAAATAACCTTTAAATATCCTTTAAAAAAAGAATTTCCTTCATTTCTTCATTCCGGACCGGCCGAATATTCGTATTTCTTATACTTAAGCTGGGCTGCTGGGTTCTACATCAGGTGTCAGACCTTCGTTTTTTATACGTCAAAGCAATTTATCCCAAGGTGGTAGGTATATTCGTATTTTTTATAGTTTAGATGGGCTGCTACATCAGGTGTACCAGACCTTCGATATTTGTACGTCAGTAGAAAATGCTCATTATGCTCAACAACTTTTCCTAAGTTGCTATTTTCATATCTCTCATAGTTTGGTTGGACTGCTATCGTTCTCCGCATCAGGTATTTCTTTCTTCAATTTTATCTTTCATAAGAACCTTCTCCTGTCAATAATAGACACAACAAATAAAGAATTACTGAAATTGTTCCATCCGTTCACGCGTAATGGGATGACCAAGGGAAATTATAGCGTCTCATTTTTACCCGACTGCAAAGGAAGGGTTAAGTTTTTCGCGCGTATCTTGTATGTATGTTTGTTTGTTTATTATATTATATAGATTAAATCAAAACTAAGTATTTCCCATTGATGGCGCCTTACTGCATACCGCTTTCCAAGTCGGCGCAATAGTGTTTGCTGTGAAGCATTGTCATTTTCTATTTGTGTTAACCGCTGAAACTGAAAGAAGAATTTTTAAGATTTCCTACTTCATTTCTGTCCAAGACAGTCACTTATATGTATCGTTTAATTAATGTTATAATAAGGCTAGATGCACCTTTTTGATGTACGCCACTGCATATTAATCTACATTTTTTTCTCGACTTAGAGCTTATTACTGCCAGGATGTTTTGCTGCTTGGCGAGAATATTTTCAAGGCATGATGAGGTATTTTTAACTAAAATATAATTATCAATCTTCGTAGACTAATTAGTGGGACTTGCAATCTATATACTTAATTCAGGTTCGCAAAATTTGTGACGACACGATAGGGACTTTGGCGCGTAGTACGCGGCCGAGTACGGTATCAAATTAAAGGTACTCGAGTCTATTTGTTCCGAAAACTATAAAATATACAAAATGTTAAACGTGATGATCACAAACTGCAATTAAAGATTTTCGCATAATTTGGAATTTTTCGTCGATCGACGAACCCGAGTATCGGGTTGTAACCGCCCTAGTTTATGAATAATATGATATTCTTTTTGCTGTCATAATGCATTTATATATAAGACTAGCTACCCATGGGAATATCGTGATAAAATATATCGTATGTTTTAATCCAGGCTATAAACTATAATTATGTGCCAAATTTAATCCCAATGCATTCGGCGTTCTTTGCATGATTGTGTAACAAACATCCAAATCGTTGTTTTTTTAGAAGTTATTGAAATAATGGCACCCACTGATTGATGAGTTGTATGTGGCTACTCCTGTCACGGCGGCCGGTCGGACAGGCCGCCCGACGGGTGCCCGCGACAAAAGGATGTAACCGAATACACCTGAATGTCGGTATTAATGACAGCCTGTTTAGTTACAGGCTTAGGTACAGGGATGCTACTCGCTTCGCATACCGTCTATTTTTTATAATTATTGCTGTAAATAATCGTATTACGGTAAACATAACAGACACATTTGTTCTATCTCTAAAAAAAGAGGTAAATTTTCTTTCACGATATTTTAGGAAAACAACACCATATTAATCTAAATATTCTTGCCAATAAATCTTTGATTGATATCCGACGTTTCGGCACCTTTACAGCTGCCGTGGTCAGGGGATGGTGACCACGGCAGCTGTCGCGTCGGGAAAATAAAAAAAACCCCTAAAAACCCTAAAAATACGGGCAATTACAACTTAATTCGTGAAAATATAGCGCTTTTGATATCCGTAAAAGTTGTTTTATTTCAATGAACAGTGCGCGCCAAAATATAAGATTTACGTAATAAAATAATAGTTAATAATAAGCTCTGTAACCATACAACGTATGTACAACTTAGCAAAGCCACCATGTCACTCGGAGGGCCACCCCTGGCCCGGCTGCGACGGCGGTTCCGGTGGGCGCGCGCGACGTTTATTTAAGTAGGTGCGATCGCGGGCCGGCGCTCATACCCGACGTGCTGTTCTATGGGTACTCGCAAACCACAAACGGTGACTATTGGACATGCCCAACATGGTGACTCGCGAGAAGAGCGACTACGGGCGCAAGGTGCAAGAGAAGGCCGTCATGGAAAAGGTCATTTGACTCATTCGAGTTTATCCGGTTTCATGAGATGGACGTAGCCGCGAGAGCGATCGGCTCGTTGTTTGAATTGGTGATGGTTTTCTTGGCGCGGTTGATGGTACATATTCATATATCTAAGCGTTTTCGTCAAATGTTCAATGAGTTATTGAAAGCGAGATGACCACAGCAAGAAATAATATAACTTCTTAGATACTTTTTGTGATGAGTCTCTCGTAGTAATAGTAGTCCATGTGTCTTTTAGAATGAGATAGGAAGCTCGTGCTTGTATTTAATGCGGATGTCAAGTGGAAGTTGTGTAAAGGGTCTGGTGTGTGGCTGTGTGCAGAGGCAGATGGCGATCGAGCGCGTAGAGACGGAGGCGCGGCCGGCCGCCTCGCCCGCGCCGCCCGCGCCCCCTGCGCCGCCCGCGCCGCGCCAGGCTCGCGTGCTCACGCTCGAGCACGCCGAGCACCATGACTCGACGATCTACAGGTACCACTCATTGTTTCTTCTTTTTCAACACGGGAGGACGTCAGGACGGATCATTTCCGGCATCATAGTTTCAGGAAAGCTCCAATATAGCGTTTTTAGATTGGAGACAGCTTCACGGAGTCGAGATATTTTGCCCGGATGTACGGCACAGTGCACAGCATATTTCTTGTTTATCTAATACACCTCATAAATATTTAATGGAACAACAACAAAAGAAACAATAACACCACAGTCCAAGACTGATCTAATAAATTCAGCAGTGCGATTGATTGTGGCGGGTGTGAAACTGTGAACTGTGGAAACTCTTTGTGGACACAATTAGATGTAATACTATTTCATAGCCCCCCGCCATTAAATTTGATCGCATTGTACAAGTTGCTAAATACATAAAATTATCGTTTTTCTCAGGCTAGAAAAAGGCTGCTATTTACAATTTTGTCCGGGCCCCACTCTACTCGGCCGGAAAGTATTCCTGTACACCAATTATGTAGTCACCGATGGAGGTAACTATCTTCACAAAATTATTCCCTTTGATTTGTAACTATAAGTGGCAGGCCGAAAACGAAAGAGGTTTCGTACCTCATCAGTATTCGGCCTACCACTGTAGTTCTCTTGTTAATCCTGGTTGGGCGTGTTAGACGAGCAAAAGGGCAGCGAGGCGGAGTTCGTCCGCAACCAGTACTACGGGCTGGAGTGGCGGCGCGAAGGCGAGGGGGCGGAAGGGGCGGGGGAGGCGCTGGGCGCCGGCGTGCTCGTCACCGACACTGACGTCTACTGCGAGCTGCGCCTGCAGCGCGCCGGCTCCTTCCACTACTACTTCGTCTATGACATCCCGTACGTACACTGACGAGTTATGCCACTGCTGTGGCACAGGCCGTCGCTATGATATGAATGATAAGGGAAATGGTCTCTGACCCATCACGCGGGCCCAAATGCAGGTCGAGTGGTGCTCAGGATTACAGACGTAGCTGGGACCATCGGTTTAACTTGTCTTTCTTATCGAGAGGACCTTGAAATGATACATTTTTGTTCATCTGTTTGGTGATCGAATATCGCGGAAGATGCTTTACTAAAAAGAAAATACTGAAGATACAAAAAGTGTCCATTTACAAAATGTGTTGAAAACTATCGAATACGCTGCTTATGTTGTTGTTTGAGACGTGTAAAAAGATCCTTACTTTTCTTTCAATAAACTTGATAACTTATCTGAGTTTGAAGCTGGATCATGGGATAACATTGTGTCGGTGCGCGCAGGGAGTCGAGCATCGGCCCGCAGGGGTCGGGGTGGTTCCAGGTGTCGCCGACGTTGCGCGTGGGCGGTGGAGAAGTCATCCCCCACGACGGCATCACGTGCCAGACCGTGCTGGCCAAGTGCCTGGGCCCGCTGCCGCGCTGGGAGCCCGTGCTGCGCGCCGCGCACGACGCCGGCTACAACATGATCCACTTCACGCCCGTGCAGGTATACACGTCAACCCGCACGACCATCGCGTGCCAGACCGTGCTGGCCAAGTGCCTGGGCCCGCTGCCGCGCTGGGAGCCCGTGCTGCGCGCCGCGCACGACGCCGGCTACAACATGATCCACTTCACGCCCGTGCAGGTATACACGTCAACCCGCACGACCATCGCGTGCCAGACCGTGCTGGCCAAGTGCCTGGGCCCGCTGCCGCGCTGGGAGCCCGTGCTGCGCGCCGCGCACGACGCCGGCTACAACATGATCCACTTCACGCCCGTGCAGATATACACGTCAACCCGCACGACCATCGCGTGCCAGACCGTGCTGGCCAAGTGCCTGGGCCCGCTGCCGCGCTGGGAGCCCGTGCTGCGCGCCGCGCACGACGCCGGCTACAACATGATCCACTTCACGCCCGTGCAGGTATACACGTCAACCCGCACGACCATCGCGTGCCAGACCGTGCTGGCCAAGTGCCTGGGCCCGCTGCCGCGCTGGGAGCCCGTGCTGCGCGCCGCGCACGACGCCGGCTACAACATGATCCACTTCACGCCCGTGCAGGTATACACGTCAACCCGCACGACCATCGCGTGCCAGACCGTGCTGGCCAAGTGCCTGGGCCCGCTGCCGCGCTGGGAGCCCGTGCTGCGCGCCGCGCACGACGCCGGCTACAACATGATCCACTTCACGCCCGTGCAGGTATACACGTCAACCCGCACGACCATCGCGTGCCAGACCGTGCTGGCCAAGTGCCTGGGCCCGCTGCCGCGCTGGGAGCCCGTGCTGCGCGCCGCGCACGACGCCGGCTACAACATGATCCACTTCACGCCCGTGCAGGTATACACGTCAACCCGCACGACCATCGCGTGCCAGACCGTGCTGGCCAAGTGCCTGGGCCCGCTGCCGCGCTGGGAGCCCGTGCTGCGCGCCGCGCACGACGCCGGCTACAACATGATCCACTTCACGCCCGTGCAGGTATACACGTCAACCCGCACGACCATCGCGTGCCAGACCGTGCTGGCCAAGTGCCTGGGCCCGCTGCCGCGCTGGGAGCCCGTGCTGCGCGCCGCGCACGACGCCGGCTACAACATGATCCACTTCACGCCCGTGCAGGTATACACGTCAACCCGCACGACCATCGCGTGCCAGACCGTGCTGGCCAAGTGCCTGGGCCCGCTGCCGCGCTGGGAGCCCGTGCTGCGCGCCGCGCACGACGCCGGCTACAACATGATCCACTTCACGCCCGTGCAGGTATACACGTCAACCCGCACGACCATCGCGTGCCAGACCGTGCTGGCCAAGTGCCTGGGCCCGCTGCCGCGCTGGGAGCCCGTGCTGCGCGCCGCGCACGACGCCGGCTACAACATGATCCACTTCACGCCCGTGCAGGTATACACGTCAACCCGCACGACCATCGCGTGCCAGACCGTGCTGGCCAAGTGCCTGGGCCCGCTGCCGCGCTGGGAGCCCGTGCTGCGCGCCGCGCACGACGCCGGCTACAACATGATCCACTTCACGCCCGTGCAGGTATACACGTCAACCCGCACGACCATCGCGTGCCAGACCGTGCTGGCCAAGTGCCTGGGCCCGCTGCCGCGCTGGGAGCCCGTGCTGCGCGCCGCGCACGACGCCGGCTACAACATGATCCACTTCACGCCCGTGCAGGTATACACGTCAACCCGCACGACCATCGCGTGCCAGACCGTGCTGGCCAAGTGCCTGGGCCCGCTGCCGCGCTGGGAGCCCGTGCTGCGCGCCGCGCACGACGCCGGCTACAACATGATCCACTTCACGCCCGTGCAGGTATACACGTCAACCCGCACGACCATCGCGTGCCAGACCGTGCTGGCCAAGTGCCTGGGCCCGCTGCCGCGCTGGGAGCCCGTGCTGCGCGCCGCGCACGACGCCGGCTACAACATGATCCACTTCACGCCCGTGCAGGTATACACGTCAACCCGCACGACCATCGCGTGCCAGACCGTGCTGGCCAAGTGCCTGGGCCCGCTGCCGCGCTGGGAGCCCGTGCTGCGCGCCGCGCACGACGCCGGCTACAACATGATCCACTTCACGCCCGTGCAGGTATACACGTCAACCCGCACGACCATCGCGTGCCAGACCGTGCTGGCCAAGTGCCTGGGCCCGCTGCCGCGCTGGGAGCCCGTGCTGCGCGCCGCGCACGACGCCGGCTACAACATGATCCACTTCACGCCCGTGCAGGTATACACGTCAACCCGCACGACCATCGCGTGCCAGACCGTGCTGGCCAAGTGCCTGGGCCCGCTGCCGCGCTGGGAGCCCGTGCTGCGCGCCGCGCACGACGCCGGCTACAACATGATCCACTTCACGCCCGTGCAGGTATACACGTCAACCCGCACGACCATCGCGTGCCAGACCGTGCTGGCCAAGTGCCTGGGCCCGCTGCCGCGCTGGGAGCCCGTGCTGCGCGCCGCGCACGACGCCGGCTACAACATGATCCACTTCACGCCCGTGCAGGTATACACGTCAACCCGCACGACCATCGCGTGCCAGACCGTGCTGGCCAAGTGCCTGGGCCCGCTGCCGCGCTGGGAGCCCGTGCTGCGCGCCGCGCACGACGCCGGCTACAACATGATCCACTTCACGCCCGTGCAGGTATACACGTCAACCCGCACGACCATCGCGTGCCAGACCGTGCTGGCCAAGTGCCTGGGCCCGCTGCCGCGCTGGGAGCCCGTGCTGCGCGCCGCGCACGACGCCGGCTACAACATGATCCACTTCACGCCCGTGCAGGTATACACGTCAACCCGCACGACCATCGCGTGCCAGACCGTGCTGGCCAAGTGCCTGGGCCCGCTGCCGCGCTGGGAGCCCGTGCTGCGCGCCGCGCACGACGCCGGCTACAACATGATCCACTTCACGCCCGTGCAGGTATACACGTCAACCCGCACGACCATCGCGTGCCAGACCGTGCTGGCCAAGTGCCTGGGCCCGCTGCCGCGCTGGGAGCCCGTGCTGCGCGCCGCGCACGACGCCGGCTACAACATGATCCACTTCACGCCCGTGCAGGTATACACGTCAACCCGCACGACCATCGCGTGCCAGACCGTGCTGGCCAAGTGCCTGGGCCCGCTGCCGCGCTGGGAGCCCGTGCTGCGCGCCGCGCACGACGCCGGCTACAACATGATCCACTTCACGCCCGTGCAGGTATACACGTCAACCCGCACGACCATCGCGTGCCAGACCGTGCTGGCCAAGTGCCTGGGCCCGCTGCCGCGCTGGGAGCCCGTGCTGCGCGCCGCGCACGACGCCGGCTACAACATGATCCACTTCACGCCCGTGCAGGTATACACGTCAACCCGCACGACCATCGCGTGCCAGACCGTGCTGGCCAAGTGCCTGGGCCCGCTGCCGCGCTGGGAGCCCGTGCTGCGCGCCGCGCACGACGCCGGCTACAACATGATCCACTTCACGCCCGTGCAGGTATACACGTCAACCCGCACGACCATCGCGTGCCAGACCGTGCTGGCCAAGTGCCTGGGCCCGCTGCCGCGCTGGGAGCCCGTGCTGCGCGCCGCGCACGACGCCGGCTACAACATGATCCACTTCACGCCCGTGCAGGTATACACGTCAACCCGCACGACCATCGCGTGCCAGACCGTGCTGGCCAAGTGCCTGGGCCCGCTGCCGCGCTGGGAGCCCGTGCTGCGCGCCGCGCACGACGCCGGCTACAACATGATCCACTTCACGCCCGTGCAGGTATACACGTCAACCCGCACGACCATCGCGTGCCAGACCGTGCTGGCCAAGTGCCTGCGCCCGTGCTGCGCGCCGCGCACGATGCATGACGACACGTACGGCATGGAAACCGCATGACGAGCGTGCAGTCTACGCCAAACCTATTGCTGGGAGAAGCAACGTCGCTTTTAACTTTGAAAATTAATTCTTTGCTTTGTAATGGTTCCTCTTTATCTCGAATGTTTCTTCTTTTTCTGGTTGCCAACATGTACGGTCTTAACACCGCACATCTTTTGCTGACACGCGACATACTGAGCGCGCATCATAATTTGTTTACTTTATTAATTATATTTTAAATCGTGTTCGAGTACGCAATAGCGCTTGCACTAGACGGTCGAGCAAGGAGTTACCTACAACTTATAATTTATTGTATTTCTATATTTACAATAAACAACAATTTTAACTTCCATGACTTCTTTATCTGCGTGCTACAACTAACTATCCATTATCCTAAAGTGTATGGGACAAACTGGCCCGTACAAGCGGTGATTCCCGTACAAACATCAATGTTTATTAATGATGTAGGAGCTGGGCGCTTCGAACTCCTCGTACAGCATCTCCAACCAGCTGCGGCTAAACCCCATATTTGGCGCGGACGCTGGCCGTGACGTCACCTTTGCTGACGTCGAGAACCTCGTCGCCAAGATGCGCTCCGAATGGAAGGTGAGTGATACTATTTTTTATTGTTTCGTGTTACGTTTGTCTATTTGTTCATGGCTTAGCTTAGGCCTTTATTTCAAGAAAGCTGTAATTTAGTTATAATTCGTATTTCAATTATGTCAAAAAAACTGGTAGAATCAAATCTCAAATTTTTATTTGGTATCTATTTTAAATCGGTGGTTTGTGCTTAGATGCTGTCGATCTGCGATATCGTGCTGAACCACACGGCCAACGAGACTGTGTGGTTGACGGAGCACCCCGAGGCGACGTACAACTGCCGCGACTGCCCGTACCTGCGGCCCGCGGCCCTGCTGGACGCCGCGCTGGCCCGCCTGCGGCCCCCCAGCCTGCCCACGCCCCTCCACAACCACCACCTGCCCGTGAGTGTGGCCCATAGTCGCCGCCTGGCCCACCGTATATATTAGCGTACAACTGCAGACTGCCCGTACCCGCGGCCCTGCTGACGCCGCGCTGGCCCGCCTGTAAAACTATCATAATTTAGTTTTTTTTTATCAAAAGTAATCTCTTTTCAAAGTAGTTCGATAGCGCATTGGGTAAACGTTGCGGCCTGCGAATCTTGCGGTTAAGCAACGTTCGCAAAGGCCGGTCAGAGGATGGGTTACCAAATACTTTGTATCTCGAGCTACTTTGTGCTTCGGAAGAAACGATAAGCCTGGTCCTGGCTGCATTTGCAGTGGACAATATCCTCTAATCCGCATTGGGCCCGCGTGGAGGATCATGGCCCAGTCTCCTTGACTATTCTTAAGGAAGACCTATGCCCCAGCAGTGGGAACATTAAATGGTTGACGACGAATTACTTATTTCGTCATTCAAGAAAAGATTTTGACAATAATTTTAAAGGGAACGATCGATATTGACGGTAATGAACCGCACCTTAAAATTTAGCCTAATAACTGCCCGATAGCTTAGTGGTTTAGACGGCTGGTCGCCCAAATAGCGGAACGACCTAGCTAGGTTCGATTTCGTCGTACAAGTTCGTCAATTACCTACATCTGCGTTGCCTTGATAACTTAGTAGTACATTATAACCCAATTCCAATTTCCGAAATTCGATGCTCAGATGAAACATTTGAATTTAAATAACAGTTTAGTGTTATAAATACAACATAACAAAAACTTATAAAAACTTTTTTTTTAATGATTTTGTATTTTTTGCATTTTTCAATGCTATTTTTATACTTATGGTAAATTTTAAATAGAAAAATATTGGAAAAAATCACTTGTGGCCGAGTTAATTTTATTCCAATATTTTTCTATTTATAAAAACTGTTTTATGATTGCCGTAAGTAGTTAGTAAGTACTTACCTAGTCTTCTTCAACAACTGGTCTTTCGATGCTGACCAGCTGGCTGCGGTTCAAACTGCCGCCCACCAACGTGGAGACAGTAGCGTGCCCGTTTCACGGTGTGTTCATGCACACGCTATAGGATGCCTTCCCGAACCGACCGTTGCTTAACGTTGCTGAACCCGATGGATTTTATAGGGCCTTTGCCTGTCCCTTTTCAATACTCTGTGCACTGTACTACATGCCGAGCGCGATGACCAGGCCTTCTACGCCAGTACCTTCGCTGCTGTTCTCACGCCTAAACGAGGGTTTTCACGCATGACATCAAGAATAGCCTGTTCGGTGGCAGGTCTTATTTGGACGCCACCACCCTCCGAGACGGGAACAATCGGCTGGTGGTCCAGCAAACGCTGTACAGCTCTGGTAAAAACACGAGGATCGCGGGGCTGAACTGCGCTGGGGTGTTCAACTCCGTACAGTCGCAACGCCTCAGAGGCATTTCCGCGGGCCATACCATAGCACATAAGCATGTTCACATACTCCCGAGCACTATACGCATGTCAAGGCATCTTGAAAGATTGCTTTGTTTTATCACTCACTCGATAACACTGAGCAAAAAATTACTCTCTCACACACACACAAAACACACCAACACGAGAACAGTAAGTACTTATTTTACTCGAATTCGAAATTTCGGGGCTAAAAAACTGCATGTACGCATTCGATAACGTAACAAACCGAACTGATAGAACATAGCAATGGCGGTTTCTGGGCGGGCGGCGGCGAGCGAGGCAGTAGTTACTTTGACAAATCTCTTTGATTTCGCCGCGCCGCGAGTCGGGTCGCACGCGCCGAGGAGCCACTGCTCGCCCCTCCGCCCCGCGCCCGACCGACAGACGCCGAGCGCACATGACCGCACGCCCGCGCCCGCGCTTCCTCGGCCGATGCAAAATGCGGCGAGACGGGCGACAAGTGTGTGCGTTACCCTCGCAAAATGTTGTGCTTTAGAGAGCACAGGTTTAAAAATAATACTAATCAGAGACCTTAATTTGTTTAAATTTGTTTAAACATTAGTTTTTGAAATGGTTGACGCAAACCAATGTAATTAAATGGTTTTGAAAATCAGAAAAAACGTACTTGCAAGTAAACTAGTAGACTTTTAACCAAATAAATAGCTGCAAAAATACCCGTGGCAAACACTTATTACGTCAAGAGTTTTAGATGTTGTAGTTTTACACGATATAAAACTAAAAACAAATTTGATAAATTTTAGACTGGTCGTACTTTAGCAATCGAATACGCAGTTCTCATAACATTAAGAAACATGACTATCATTAAACAAATTAAAGTGATTCACGAACACTCGTTCCTGTTAATTTCAGCTTTCAATTACGGCTATCATGAAAGTTTAAACTAAAACATTCTACAAAAATTCTCTGAAAAGCCGACCAAATTGTAGAGGTCACAAAAAAGCGACCGCACCATACGTACGGGCTATGTACGCAAATCAGCTGTTTATTATCCGATGTTTTGTACAGTTATGGAGAAAAGCGTTATTCATACTAATAAATTTAATAATAATAGATTTTACTATAGTAGGATTTTTTCCTAGTACGTTATGCAAAACAAGTATTACGACAATGAAGGTTTAGGTGGAGCTAACACTCGGAATACCTACTTGAAGCAAAATTTTATGTAGCGTTATCTCGCTCTCTAGGGAAATCTCTCTCTTTCTTATTCATTTTGTTTTATTATTTTAACACTATTAAGTAAAAGGATAAGTTAGTATCTTGGATTCTAAATACTTCCACCACCACGTAGGTAGATAGAAATTATAAATGCACTATTTGTATTGATTTTTAAAACATAAATTTCAACATAAATATGGGATTTTGTTTGTGTTTTTAAGAATTTTGGGTTGTTGTGAAATCAATAAATTCACTATCAAATTTTCTAGAGAGTGAGATAACACTACAGTGCGACACAAATGAGTAGAAAATAGAGATGTACCGACTAGTCGCCGACTAGTCGGTAAAGCCGGGCATTTTTGTAGTCGGCGACTAGTCGGTGACTAGTCGGCTAAAACCACCGACTAGTCGGCCCGCTTCTCACTCATGTTAATATGCTTAAAAAAATAGAGAGGGTGATAGAAATGAAATTGTATCTTTACTGTTGTTATTTTTTATTATAAGAATCAGTCTCACAGTTTCAATTTACTAATAATAGGTTAGAAAATTTAAATAGGAACTCTTCCTTTGATATCACCTTATATTATTCAATCTCGAAATAAAATAATACAATACTTGTAATAAAAACAACTGAGTATAGTAAAGTAAGTATACTTGGTTCAACAAACTCTGTTTTTTAGCAAAAAATTAGAAATACGTAGGTATCTTTACTTCACACTACAACTTAGAAATAGAAACTTGTTCTATATAGAACAAGTTCCTATATCTAATAATGAGTTGTACTGAGATCTAGCTTTTACGTAAACAAATAATGAATGATGCAGAATGAATGACGCGATGTAAACAAAAACATGTCCGAACAAGTCCGCGTGGGCACCGCGCCGATGCTACGAGCCGAAAGCATTTCCGACGTCACCCGTATTCTACCGAAAGTAATAATCGGCCTAGCCGACTAGTCGGCCGACTAGTCGGCCATTTTGCTGCCGACTAGTCGGTTAGTCGGCTAGTCGGCCCATCTCTAGTAGAAAATAATGGGGGACCACTAGTCAATAATTAGCAACCATTTAGCAAATATTTCACTATTTCCACTTCTTAATATGAAAAAAACTATTTATTATGAAGACGCTAAAGGTTTGACAGCAGAATTACTATCTTAACAATCGTCATTTTGCCTTACATTGAAGTTGGTAATAAGTTTCTCAAAAGTCCGTTTTCTTCTCTTTTGTGTCGTACTGTACATAAAATTTAGCATCAAGTAGGTATTTGGTTGCTTCACCGATACCTAGGTATAACTTCATGGTTACGTTACGACTGTCAAGACGTTAGTTCTGCTGTCTAACCATTAGTGTCTTGTCTTCTAAAATTTAGTTCAGTGCGACAAGGCTTATAATGAACGTGATTCAAACGTCATTGTGCAGCGCCTCTGCCCGCGTTAATTATAAGCCTTGTCACACTTGCAATAAGGTATTTAATTAACATGCCAAAAAAACTCACCGTCTAAACCTTTCATGGATCATGACAAACATTTTAAAAACAAATCAGCTAAATCGACCCAATAGTTCTCGAGTTATAGCAAGACTAGATTTTTATCAAAAACTTTTGTACTCAACTGTACTAACAAAACATTCGTATTATCCCGTCCATTTAAGGTGGTAACGCTTATGTATGGTGCGGTCGCTTTTTTATGACCTCTACAATTTGGTCGGCTTTTCAGAGAATTGTTGTACTATTCTTGTTTTAATTAAAAACTGAAATAAACAGGAATGAATGTTCTTCAATCACTTTAATTTGTTTAATGTTAGCCATGTTTCTTAATGTAATGGGAACTGCGTATTCGATTGCTAAAGTACGACCAGTCTAAAATTTATCAAATTTGTTTTTAGCTTCATATCGTGTAAAGCTACAATAACTAAAACTCTTGACGTAATAAGTGTTTACCACGGGTATTTTTTGCAGCTATTAATTTGGTTGTACTATTTTACTAGCAAATACGTTTTTCTGATTTTCGAAACCATTTAATTACATTGGATTGCGTCAACCAATTCAAAACTAATGTTTAAACAAATTTAAACAAATTAAGGTCTCTGATTGGTATTTTTTTCAAACCTGTGCTCTGTAAAGCACAACATTTTGCTTGGGTAACGCACTCGCGACAAGTACCTAAGCTAGAAGTCCGTGTCAGATACAATTGCTTTGTATTGATCTTGTTAAAAATTATTTCGAAGTAACTAGCGATAACAGCATTAAAAAGATTAAACTCTTGTTTTATAGTAACGTAAACGTAACTGAAAAATGATATTTTTTTATCCATGATTGAATAAATAATGTTGTATTATTTCATGACTATTCACTAGACATTGTGGGTTTTCGCGTGTACGTTTCATTGAAATGAAACACTTACGAATCTAACTGCACGTTTATTAGAGTTATCAGATCACAAAAGAGATTATTGTGTTTTGTTTTAGGTTTTGTTTTTCGACGGTTTTTCTTATCTTATCGCATTTAAGTTTTACATGTTCGATTTTAATCTAAAAATAACTTAGATAGTTACCTACTTAATCGTAAAATGGAAAATACCTACCTAAACTATCCTGGTAAAATTAAAGAAAATGTGTAATTTATCGTCGGCCATTAAATGTCTTCACTGCTTTGGCATAGGTCTTTCTTATGGATAGTTAAGGAGACTAGACCATGACACTCCACGCGGGCCCGATGCGTATTGAAGGGACTGCCGTTGCAGCTGGGATCAACGGCTTAACGTGCCTACCGTTCCGAAGCACAAACGAAAGAGCTCGAGATAGAAAGTATTTGGTCACCCATCCTGTGACCAACCATTGCGAACGTTGCTTAGTCACAACATTCACAGGCCGCGGCTCTTGCCCACTTAGTCATCGAGCTTCTACCAGTAATTTAAAACGTCTGGGGTGTAAAATTCGATTAGATCTAAAGGACAAGCCGTGCTTTGCGCGTCGCCGCGGCCGTGCCTTGGTGGTCTAGTTGATGGGAGCGTCCGATCCCAACTCTTGAGAGCGCGGGTTGGGCTCCTGCCCGTGGCGGGTTTATTCTTCTCACAACTTTTGTTGTTTATTCGTATCGCATTTGTTTAGTGCCGAAAAACATGTTGGACACGGATGAAAATTTAAGTGTAAAAAGTAAGAATCTAGATAAAAATGGAGATTTTGAATAATTGTGAAAAGTAGAAGTTACGTTATTTTATTATTATTGAATTATCTACAAAATTGTCGGTGTGTATTTAAACGGGCCTATACCTAGCAGTGGGTGTCATGTGGCTGAGACAACGACAACGATTTAAACGGGCGGGCGTCGGGTGACCGACCGCGAGCAGTGGTTGACCGGAACAGCTAATCATGCGAATGTGTGTGTGCGCTCGCTGCGTAGCCGCCGCGCGACACGTATTTTTGCGAGCATTTGGAGTTCATTGCGGCTCGTCAAGTTCAGATGCATTTTTCGTTAGGAATTTCAAGAAAAATCATGAAGTTTATTAATAGGTATGTTTTATAATGTAATTTACTAACTGATTTTTATCAAAAAGTCTCAAAAAGATTTGTCACTTTGTTGGTCAATAATACCGTAACTATTGATTTCCCAGGTATGGTTCCATACAAAAAAATCTTCGTAATAATAGACAGAATACGAGACTTTCGTTTTCGTTAAGGGTCAATTTACACCCAGTATATTTATATTATATTGTGTGTGTTTGTGTGTGTGTGTGTGTGTATATATGTGTGTGCATGTGTGTGTGTATATATATGTGTGTGTGTGTGTGTGTGTGTATGTTATTTGGTTTTGACATACTTATTATTTGACAGGTTGCAAAAGATTTTCTACTTCACTGTAGGTTAAACTTTTTAGCCATTTACTTATAGTAGTTTTAACATTATGAGAAGTTTTAGAATATATATTATGTTTAAGATTTTATTTATTTTATTATACAATTTAATTGATAAATCATAAAACTGGCGACCTGCAAAAGCTGTTTTGGTATTTTCATTGTATGTTTTTTACGTTCTTTAATCTTTTGCCTTCTTTCATATGGTCAAATTTTAAAATTTTATGTCTTTTTAGAATCAGGTGCATTATAAAGAATCACTGAAAGAACTCCACGTATATCATATAGATCTACAGTCGGAAATCTTCTCGATTTAAAATGCATAACCTTTAACAGAGATCTTTGCGCTCTTTCTATTTCAAAAAATTTAGACTTTGTCGCTCCACCCCATATTAGAAGGCAATATATCAAAACAGATTGGACCAGAGCAACATAAAAACCAGACAAAATATTGTTTTTGTTTCCAGTAGAGTGTGCATTATTTTCTATAGGTACAACATGTCAAAGCTTTTTAAAAATCCAAGTTAATTTTCTTACTCTATTTGAAATTTGCTCGACTAGCATGTGCCAGGATAATCGTTGATCCACAATTACACCTAAGTAACTTTCAGCCTTACTTATAAAAATCAACTAATCAACATTTAAGTAACTAATTAACTAATCACTCATTAACGTCTTAATTAGTAATTAACAATTTCTTACTTAAAAACACTGTTTAAACGTCACTTAACTAATCAACTGTTAATTAGTGTTTTTTTTTTTTTACTCTGTATGATCCTCTCATAACTTCTAGCAATATTCGAAATCGTTGTTTTAATACACCAAAACATCTTTCTATTACATTCCTTGTTCGAATGTGGCTATAATTGTAGCGTTGTTCTGATTCAGTTGTTGGTCTCAAAACTGGGGTAAGTAAATAAGGAGTACAAGGGTAACCGCTGTCACCTATAAGTTTCCCTATAAATTCATTATTCTCGAATCTTGTTTTGATTGAACTCTCACGCCAAATACTTGCGTCATGAGTGCTGCCTCTCCAGTGGCAAACAATATCACAAATCTTCAAATCTGCATTGCACACAACCTGTAAATTAGTTCAATGTTACTTTTATCAAAATCAGCCATGTTATAAAGTCCAACAAAAACAAAATTAATAGGTTTCTACTAGTTCCTACCTTGAAGGTACTTCATTTCTATTGTTATAAAATTAAATAGATCACAACCAATACACAAAACATATTACTATTTACTTACTTGAGTGTTTATTGAATAGTGTCCTTTCCGGTTTACATAATACTGGCCAGCATCTCCTCCAACTTTTCGAATTTTTATATGGGTGTAATCTATTGCTCCGGTAACATGTGGGAACCCACAAATTGCATTAAATTTTGTAATAGTTTCTCTTTCCTCTCTTAAGTTTGATGGCATTTTAATATAAATCGAACTTTTTGAGGCCAATGCAACAGCGACTTTTTTAGAAATCCTTGATAGTGACTGCTGGCTCATACCATGGATTTCAGCACAGTCTTCTTGAATCTGAAAAATAACATGTTTTTTTATATAATAGGTACCTATTTCATAATAGCAAAACAGTTTTAAAGAAATAATTTTGGTCAGTGATAACTGCTAACCTCGTGCCGGCCCCAATATCTGATAACTGCCATAACTTGTAACTCCACAGGTATACTTCCGCCCCGGGTATCCATGGACAAATCATTTCTTAAAATATTAATAATTTTTTGCATATTTGATTTGCTAAATCTATATCGTACTTTAAATTCATTTTCATTCAATTCCTCCATTGGGTTGGCTCTTGAATGGTACACTTTTGGTCTTCTACTTCTCTCCAAACCGATATTTCTGAAATTCCTTATTTCTTCAATGTCGTCTCGGTATGTGCGTAACACATTATCGTCTTCAAATAAATCCATTTTTAATAAAATTCTTCACTTTACAATCAAACCTACAAACGAACGGAACACAGCGCGTGGCGTGGGTGCGAAGATGGGAAGGGAAAGCTATCAGCTGTTATCTTTTTGGTCCGCCATTTTGGTAATTAGCGCTCTAAACAAGGGTCCGACGCTGTTTAACTTGACAGCTATTTAAACAGTCACTAAGACGTTGGTTAATACTAATTATCATTTATAAGTTAAGATATTATTTAATAGACTGTTAAACTGTGTCTTAATTTTAATAAACGTTTTTAAGTAAGGCTGTTTATCTATTGTAGGACATGTACACGAGTAATTAGTTTTATCTTTGTCTATTCCATCAATACAATTGTGAATTTTGATTTTGAAATCCTTTTTAGGTTGTGTTCGATTTGTAAGGCTGAAACAAATATAATTGTTTTTTTTTTGTATTGAGTGTAAGCAAATTACTATCAAGCCAACATGCTATCTTTTGCATGCCTGTCTCTGTCTTGTTATGTATTTCCTCCCAAGAAGATCCTTTAAATACCACTGCAGTGTCGTCAGCGTAGGAGAAGATGTGAGCGTCATTTATAGTCATATTGCAAAGGTCATTGATATAAATAAGAAATAATGTAGGTCCCAATACGCTGCCTTGCGGGACACCATAACTTATATCCCTACAAGCACTCAAATATTATCCAACTCGTGGCTTGCTGTTTTCTTTCAGAAACGACTACCTGTCTTTTTAAAGTGCTAAAGAAACATCTCTAATACCATACCTTTCAAGTTTGGACACAAGAATAGGAAGGGAAACCGTGTCAAATGCCTTTTTGAGGTCGATAAATACTGCTAGACCATTTCCTCGTTCATCAAGATTGTCAGCAACAAGCGAGCTTAGGGCTAAGACAGCATCTTCAGTCGGTTTTCCCTTTCTGAATCCATATTGTGATGAGGATAGCAAATTGAATTTTTCAAAATATTTTAATAGTCTATTATTAATCATTTTTTCTAATATTTTAGAGATCGAAGGAAGAACAGAGATTGGTCGGTAATTATTAATGTCGTCTTTATTGCCGCCTTTGTGGACAGGAGTAACAACTTATTGTTTAAGAAGACTCGGAAAAATTCCTGCTTTGAAACACGAGTTAGCTAGATGTGTAATGATTGGTATAACTTCCTCTTTAGCTAGCTTAAGATAGTTTGTCGATATTTTATCCCATCCAGCCGCACTGTTTGACTTTAAGCCCATAAGAATAGAGTTAACTTCGTCATAATCTGTATTGAACATTACAAAGGATGTTAATTGAGAGAAAGAGGTGTTTGCGAGATTTTGTTGAGAATGGCTGAATCTATTTCTTATGTCATCGGCAAGTTTTTGACCAATATCGCTAAAGTAATTATTTAAGTAATTAAGGCTGTCCAAAGGAGTAGATTTTAATCGTAAAAGTTCATGATTTTCATTTTTATTTTTTTGTAGATAAGTTATATTCTTAACACTGTCCCACAAAGTTTTCGTATTTTTTGTAGCCATATTTAACTGTTCCCTTTCATATTTATACTTTAATTTCTTTAAAAATTTTGTGAAAAAGTTGCGATATCTTTTGTACGTTATTCTTAAGATTTCGTTGGTAGGATCATTTTGAAGTTGCTTTTGTAGTTTATTTCGATTATGGATACACCTAAGGATTCCAGACGTTATCCAAGGTTTTATGTTACGCCTTGATTTAGGTATCTTATCTACTGATGTGTTTTCATCTAGGGATTCTTTTAGTTTATCTATTAATAACTGAACTATTACATCAGGTTGGTCACAAAATAATATTTCAGACAGCTTTTTCTTTTTTAATGAAGTAAGTGCATTTTCAAAATTGATTATGTTTTTGTGCATTTCATTTTATTTTTCACTTTTGATATTGTTAACAATGTGGTAAGATGGTCAGTAATAGAAGTATTGAACACTGCAACTTTGGCTGAGACTTTGTTTTTATCTAACTTGAGTATAATATGATCTAACCAGTTCTTTTTACGTGTCGGTAAATTGTGACCAGGGAGTAAGCCGTGCGATGTTAGCATATTTAAATAATTAAGTCTATTATTAGTTTCATAGCTACTTTCCTTATCCCTTATAATCGTATTTATATTAATATCTCCAGCGATGATTATGCTTTTAATTAATTTTAAAGAATCGAGATGGTCACTTAAGCTTTCAATAAAAATATCTGCATTTTTGTTGGATGGTGAGCGATACATAAAAAGCTTTTGTGTAATAGTTGAAGCTGTAGACAGGATGCATGTTGTAGTATTATTGATAGACAATTGATAGACAAGGTGCTCCGTAGCATATTACACGCGCCCAGCGTCGGTCACGTGACCCATTGGGCGTTTCTTTCATTATTGTAGCGCTGACTCACTGCCCCGGCCCGTGATGGCATGTCGGCAGCGCTGCTGTCGTGCCGGCATCGTTATGCATGTGTTGTGTACGCACGCAAGCTTCCATGTGGGCGTGTGAGTGGCGTGATCCTATGAAAAAAACTTATCCGGGTCATCAGTTAGTTGTCGGTGTCGGGCCTGGCCGCCCGACGAAGAAACGCCCATTGAAAAGCCCCTCTCACCGACCAATTGAAGACTGTCACATTGAACTAAAGGATGTATATGTCGTCAGATGGTGCGCGAGCAGCTGCAGGCGGCGGCGGCGGCGCTGCGGCTGCACGAGATGTTCACGTGCGACGCCGCGCAGCTCGTGCAGGACTTCTACTACATGGCGCGCAACAAGTTAATTCAATTAATTATTGCATACGATCACACACATTAAGTTTCGTGAATGACAAGTATCTAGTCCACGTTAAGTTTCGTGAAGAACTCGAACCCGAAACCTCTGTTGCGGAAGGCGGGTTTATAGTCACCTGCGCCAAACGGGTCGTCGACTAGTGAGAATAGACAATCGTTTTGTTTTGTACTTCTGTCGAAGATTATTCCTCATTATAATAATTTTCTAGTTTTATTTATTCTTATAAAATGCTGTAAGTTGTCAAACGAGATTTAAAATACAAAAAAATCGGCCAAGTGCGAGTCGAACTCGCACATGAAGGGTTTCGTCTCTCATCCAAGGTTGCCGGGAAGAGACTGCTACGTAGCTATAAGGCCGCCTATTGTGTGTTCCTCTTTTTTGTCATTTTTTCTGTATGTTTGTTTTTGTATCGTGTGCAATAAAGTTTCTATTATTATTATTGCAAAAATGCCATTAAAATTTTTCGTCTGCAAAAATTAGTTTGTTTTGCTATAGCTCTGAAACTACTAAATAAATTTCGTTCAAACCAATTTTCGTTTAAATTTTTTATAAAGATCTACATCATATTTTTTTTTTTGATTTTTCACTTTCTTATTTTAAAAGTTAGAGGGGCACATTTTTCCACTTTGGAAGTGTATAACTTTCAAACGGTTGACTTTGAGAAAAAACGTTTTAGAAGCCTCAATGTAACTTTTAAAGATCTATCTAGTGATATCCCACACGTATAGGTTTGATGAAAAAAATAATTTCAGTAACAGTTCCATGTATGGGGAGCCCCCCTTTAATTATTTTTTTTAAATTTTTGTGTAATAACCGTAAAGCGGTTTACAGAATACATCTACCTACCAAGTTTCAACTGTGTAATCCTCATAGTTTTGGAATAAAAAGGGTGTGACATACATCGGTTTGGCCGAGTCTATAAGGGTTTCGTTTTTTGCCTTTAAGGCCACGAAACCCTAAAAAGGAAAGTGCTCCGAATGTGTAATTTCGAAAGATCGTTTGACTTTTACGCGTATATTTTTGTTGTCGGTTAAAAAAATTCAAACATTTTTACGATTCTCATGTGCTGTCCGTTGAATTTGAATAAAATATTGATTTGTTCGTCGTTGTCCGTCAGGGTGCCGGCGGCCCGCGCGGAGGGCGCGGGGGCGAAGGCCGAGGGGGCGCGGGAGGGGGAGGGGGAGGGGGAGGGGGAGGGGGAGGCGCTGCGCCTGACGCCCGACCCGCAGCGCCGCCGCCTGCGCGCCGCCGTCGACCTCGACCGCGCGCTGCATCTCTACAACGTGTACCGGTCAGTCATACACACAGCACACACATAGTACACACACAGCGCCTGACGCCCGACCCGCAGCGCCGCCGCCTGCGCGCCGCCGTCGACCTCGACCGCGCGCTGCATCTCTACAACGTGTACCGGTCAGTCATACACACAGCACACACATAGTACACACACAGCGCCTGACGCCCGACCCGCAGCGCCGCCGCCTGCGCGCCGCCGTCGACCTCGACCGCGCGCTGCATCTCTACAACGTGTACCGGTCAGTCATACACACAGCACACACATAGTACACACACAGCGCCTGACGCCCGACCCGCAGCGCCGCCGCCTGCGCGCCGCCGTCGACCTCGACCGCGCGCTGCATCTCTACAACGTGTACCGGTCAGTCATACACACAGCACACACATAGTACACACACAGCGCCTGACGCCCGACCCGCAGCGCCGCCGCCTGCGCGCCGCCGTCGACCTCGACCGCGCGCTGCATCTCTACAACGTGTACCGGTCAGTCATACACACAGCACACACATAGTACACACACAGCGCCTGACGCCCGACCCGCAGCGCCGCCGCCTGCGCGCCGCCGTCGACCTCGACCGCGCGCTGCATCTCTACAACGTGTACCGGTCAGTCATACACACAGCACACACATAGTACACACACAGCGCCTGACGCCCGACCCGCAGCGCCGCCGCCTGCGCGCCGCCGTCGACCTCGACCGCGCGCTGCATCTCTACAACGTGTACCGGTCAGTCATACACACAGCACACACATAGTACACACACAGCGCCTGACGCCCGACCCGCAGCGCCGCCGCCTGCGCGCCGCCGTCGACCTCGACCGCGCGCTGCATCTCTACAACGTGTACCGGTCAGTCATACACACAGCACACACATAGTACACACACAGCGCCTGACGCCCGACCCGCAGCGCCGCCGCCTGCGCGCCGCCGTCGACCTCGACCGCGCGCTGCATCTCTACAACGTGTACCGGTCAGTCATACACACAGCACACACATAGTACACACACAGCGCCTGACGCCCGACCCGCAGCGCCGCCGCCTGCGCGCCGCCGTCGACCTCGACCGCGCGCTGCATCTCTACAACGTGTACCGGTCAGTCATACACACAGCACACACATAGTACACACACAGCGCCTGACGCCCGACCCGCAGCGCCGCCGCCTGCGCGCCGCCGTCGACCTCGACCGCGCGCTGCATCTCTACAACGTGTACCGGTCAGTCATACACACAGCACACACATAGTACACACACAGTAGACATATAGTACACACACAGTGCACACACGGAACCCGACCGCAGCGGCGCTGCCTGCGCGTCAATTAGACCTTGATCTCGCGCTGCATCTCTGCAATGTGTCACTTAGTATACATATAGTCCACACATAGTACATTACACACCCATACACAATATACACATAAACTCATTAGTACACTTCACAAACACACACACACCCACTTATGGTACAGTTTACAGATCAGTGCTACACACTGTCCAACGATTTTTAGACTCTTATCGCGCGACCTTTAGTGACTGACGCAGAGCTGACTAGAGTCTTAAAGTGATATATTTATATATAATAAATAAATAATAATAATAAATAAATATTTGCATACAATCACACCAATTATCTAGCCCACGTTAAGTTTCATGAAGAACTTGTGTTATGGATACTAGATAACGGATAAACATACTTATATACTTTTTTTTTGTAAATACATACTTAATATGCATATTAAACACCCAGACCAAGACAAATAGACATGTTCATGCACACTAATATTTGTCTTGTCCGGGTATCGAACCCGGGTCCTCTGGCGCAGAAGGCGGGGTTAGTACCCCTGCGCCAAACAGGTCGTCAAAGTCAAATATCATCAGTACATAGTAATTCATTAGATGTTTATTGTTGTGCAGGTCTGACTGCTACGACGAGGAGACCCGCCTGAAGCGCTGCTGCGAGGAGCTGAAGCAGCGCCTGGATCAGCTCAACGACGACGCCGCCGCCACTGTGGCCGACCACCTTCGCGCCGCAGTGGACAACTGCATCGCCGGCATACAGTGAGTGTGTGTGACACGGTGTAGCCGGACTGCCACTGTGGCCGACCACCTGCGCGCCGCAGTGGACAACTGCATCGCCGGCATACAGGGGGTGTGTGTGACACGGTGTAGCCGGACTGCCACTGTGGCCGACCACCTGCGCGCCGCAGTGGACAACTGCATCGCCGGCATACAGTGAGTGTGTGTGACACGGTGTAGCCGGACTGCCACTGTGGCCGACCACCTGCGCGCCGCAGTGGACAACTGCATCGCCGGCATACAGTGGGTGTGTGTGACACGGTGTAGCCGGACTGCCACTGTGGCCGACCACCTGCGCGCCGCAGTGGACAACTGCATCGCCGGCATACAGTGAGTGTGTGTGACACGGTGTAGCCGGACTGCCACTGTGGCCGACCACCTGCGCGCCGCAGTGGACAACTGCATCGCCGGCATACAGTGAGTGTGTGTGACACGGTGTAGCCGGACTGCCACTGTGGCCGACCACCTGCGCGCCGCAGTGGACAACTGCATCGCCGGCATACAGTGAGTGTGTGTGACACGGTGTAGCCGGACTGCCACTGTGGCCGACCACCTGCGCGCCGCAGTGGACAACTGCATCGCCGGCATACAGTGGGTGTGTGTGACACGGTGTAGCCGGACTGCCACTGTGGCCGACCACCTGCGCGCCGCAGTGGACAACTGCATCGCCGGCATACAGTGGGTGTGTGTGACACGGTGTAGCCGGACTGCCACTGTGGCCGACCACCTGCGCGCCGCAGTGGACAACTGCATCGCCGGCATACAGTGGGTGTGTGTGACACGGTGTAGCCGGACTGCCACTGTGGCCGACCACCTGCGCGCCGCAGTGGACAACTGCATCGCCGTCATACAGTGGGTGTGTGTGACACGGTGTAGCCGGACTGCCACTGTGGCCGACCACCTGCGCGCCGCAGTGGACAACTGCATCGCCGGCATACAGTGGGTGTGTGTGACACGGTGTAGCCGGACTGCCACTGTGGCCGACCACCTGCGCGCCGCAGTGGACAACTGCATCGCCGGCATACAGTGAGTGTGTGTGGTGTGACACGGTGTACCCGGACTGCCACTGTGGCCGACCACCTGCGCGCCGCAGTGGACAACTGCATCGCCGGCATACAGTGGGTGTGTGTGACACGGTGTAGCCGGACTGCCACTGTGGCCGACCACCTGCGCGCCGCAGTGGACAACTGCATCGCCGGCATACAGTGGGTGTGTGTGACACGGTGTAGCCGGACTGCCACTGTGGCCGACCACCTGCGCGCCGCAGTGGACAACTGCATCGCCGGCATACAGTGAGTGTGTGTGACACGGTGTAGCCGGACTGCCACTGTGGCCGACCACCTGCGCGCCGCAGTGGACAACTGCATCGCCGGCATACAGTGGGTGTGTGTGACACGGTGTAGCCGGACTGCCACTGTGGCCGACCACCTGCGCGCCGCAGTGGACAACTGCATCGCCGGCATACAGTGGGTGTGTGTGACACGGTGTAGCCGGACTGCCACTGTGGCCGACCACCTGCGCGCCGCAGTGGACAACTGCATCGCCGGCATACAGTGGGTGTGTGTGACACGGTGTAGCCGGACTGCCACTGTGGCCGACCACCTGCGCGCCGCAGTGGACAACTGCATCGCCGTCATACAGTGGGTGTGTGTGACACGGTGTAGCCGGACTGCCACTGTGGCCGACCACCTGCGCGCCGCAGTGGACAACTGCATCGCCGGCATACAGTGGGTGTGTGTGACACGGTGTAGCCGGACTGCCACTGTGGCCGACCACCTGCGCGCCGCAGTGGACAACTGCATCGCCGGCATACAGTGAGTGTGTGTGGTGTGACACGGTGTACCCGGACTGCCACTGTGGCCGACCACCTGCGCGCCGCAGTGGACAACTGCATCGCCGGCATACAGTGGGTGTGTGTGACACGGTGTAGCCGGACTGCCACTGTGGCCGACCACCTGCGCGCCGCAGTGGACAACTGCATCGCCGGCATACAGTGGGTGTGTGTGGTGTGACACGGTGTAGCCGGACTGCCACTGTGGCCGACCACCTGCGCGCCGCAGTGGACAACTGCATCGCCGGCATACAGTGGGTGTGTGTGACACGGTGTAGCCGGACTGCCACTGTGGCCGACCACCTGCGCGCCGCAGTGGACAACTGCATCGCCGGCATACAGTGGGTGTGTGTGGTGTGACACGGTGTAGCCGGACTGCCACTGTGGCCGACCACCTGCGCGCCGCAGTGGACAACTGCATCGCCGGCATACAGTGGGTGTGTGTGACACGGTGTAGCCGGACTGCCACTGTGGCCGACCACCTGCGCGCCGCAGTGGACAACTGCATCGCCGGCATACAGTGGGTGTGTGTGGTGTGACACGGTGTAGCCGGACTGCCACTGTGGCCGACCACCTGCGCGCCGCAGTGGACAACTGCATCGCCGGCATACAGTGGGTGTGTGTGACACGGTGTAGCCGGACTGCCACTGTGGCCGACCACCTGCGCGCCGCAGTGGACAACTGCATCGCCGGCATACAGTGGGTGTGTGTGACACGGTGTAGCCGGACTGCCACTGTGGCCGACCACCTGCGCGCCGCAGTGGACAACTGCATCGCCGGCATACAGTGGGTGTGTGTGACACGGTGTAGCCGGACTGCCACTGTGGCCGACCACCTGCGCGCCGCAGTGGACAACTGCATCGCCGGCATACAGTGGGTGTGTGTGACACGGTGTAGCCGGACTGCCACTGTAGCCGACCACCTGCGCGCCGCAGTGGACAACTGCATCGCCGGCATACAGTGGGTGTGTGTGACACGGTGTAGCCGGACTGCCACTGTGGCCGACCACCTGCGCGCCGCAGTGGACAACTGCATCGCCGTCATACAGTGGGTGTGTGTGACACGGTGTAGCCGGACTGCCACTGTGGCCGACCACCTGCGCGCCGCAGTGGACAACTGCATCGCCGGCATACAGTGGGTGTGTGTGACACGGTGTAGCCGGACTGCCACTGTAGCCGACCACCTGCGCGCCGCAGTGGACAACTGCATCGCCGGCATACAGTGGGTGTGTGTGACACGGTGTAGCCGGACTGCCACTGTGGCCGACCACCTGCGCGCCGCAGTGGACAACTGCATCGCCGGCATACAGTGGGTGTGTGTGACACGGTGTAGCCGGACTGCCACTGTGGCCGACCACCTGCGCGCCGCAGTGGACAACTGCATCGCCGGCATACAGTGGGTGTGTGTGACACGGTGTAGCCGGACTGCCACTGTGGCCGACCACCTGCGCGCCGCAGTGGACAACTGCATCGCCGGCATACAGTGGGTGTGTGTGACACGGTGTAGCCGGACTGCCACTGTGGCCGACCACCTGCGCGCCGCAGTGGACAACTGCATCGCCGGCATACAGTGGGTGTGTGTGACACGGTGTAGCCGGACTGCCACTGTGGCCGACCACCTGCGCGCCGCAGTGGACAACTGCATCGCCGGCATACAGTGGGTGTGTGTGACACGGTGTAGCCGGACTGCCACTGTGGCCGACCACCTGCGCGCCGCAGTGGACAACTGCATCGCCGGCATACAGTGGGTGTGTGTGACACGGTGTAGCCGGACTGCCACTGTGGCCGACCACCTGCGCGCCGCAGTGGACAACTGCATCGCCGGCATACAGTGGGTGTGTGTGACACGGTGTAGCCGGACTGCCACTGTGGCCGACCACCTGCGCGCCGCAGTGGACAACTGCATCGCCGGCATACAGTGGGCAGTACGCAAGGCTTTTCACTTTGACCTTAAGAGCGCCCTCACGGCGCTCGTAATAGCGACGGTTTCCGTACTGTAAATGTACGTTTATATCACAAATAATAGAAGAATTATAGGTACCACAGAACACAAGAAAATACTTTTTGTGATATTAACTTTATTACCTTTCGAAAAAACTTTCCTTAAACAAAAATCACTGGTCGACCGGGAAGTTCCCTAGTTGTACCTTTATTCGCCATGTCGTTAGGGGAGGCCTATACCCAGCAGTAGGTGTCATGTGGCTGAGACGACGACCTTTATTTGAACATATGTCAAATAGATAGACAGATTAAAAAAAACTGTTTATTTCAAATAATAGCATGAAAATTACAGACATAGTCAGTCAGAATTTTAAAATTAAAGATTATGACGCCTTAAATTGCCCTTATATTATTTTAATTTGTGACTTTGGATGTGGAACCATTGATGATTATCTTTTAAGTATTTTTTTTTATTACTTTTAATGTGCATGGTGTTTTTAACCGACTTCAAAAATGGAGGAGGTTCTCAATTCGGTTGGTATATTTTTTATTTTTTTATTTTTTTTTATGTATGTACACCGATTACGCCGAGATTTCTCAACCGATTTCCATGATTCTTTTTTTGTTCGACGCAGAATAGTTGCCAATTGGTCCCATAAAAATTTGGTTTTGTTTGACCCAGTACTTTTTATGTTATGAGCATTTTTATATATTTCATTTCATTGTTGACTTGGACGATGTAGTATTTACGATAATTTTGTTTATAATGTACATGAAACCTTATCTAATCTAGAAAAACCCTGCTGTAGCTTACAAAACAGCCTATTACAGACACTAAAAAGTAAAAAAAAAAACTGCGTTAAAAAAACCAAGGCAGCCAAGACATTCTACTTTAAGCTCCTATACTTTTATTTTTCTTGCCTTGGCTGGCACCGACTCCAAAGGCTTATTTTTTGCTTTTTAGTTTTTGAAGTCGGTTTTTTTTAACGCAGTTTTTATCTTTAAATTTTATTAACCAGAGTTTTAGGCAATTCGTTTAATATCTTGGGGAGGTTACACATCATAGGTAAATAATTTATTTGCATCAGCATGTACACATGACAATACACAAGCGAAATTGAAATTGACACAAACGAATTTTAAACTGAAATAAATAAAAAAAAATATTATTACAGACTTTTTACACAAAAAATTCGAACAATTGTGTGCCGCAGCGATGCAAATGGCTGAAAACTCAGCGATACTTTCACTCCGAAAGTAAAGCGCTGATTTCCAGTTCCCATCCTGAAACATAAGAGCGCGCAAAATAATAATGTCTTTAAAGCTCTATATTAAATTAATTATTGAATTGACTTGAAATATTATGAATAATTAGTGATCACTGAATTGCAATAAATATCTGTTAATAATTTAAATGTCAAGCAATAATATAAAATAGAACTTGTTTCTATCTAGATATGAGCGACTCCAGGAGGACGGCCCGAAGTACCAAGAAGTGAACGACAAACACCCGCTCGTGCCAAGGTCAGTGCAAACACAATCAATATTTCCAATTTATGATCAATTTTAAATAGAAAAATATTGGAAAAATCAACTCGGCCACAAGTGGAAATCCATTGGACCGGATTTCAAAAGGTCGTGGGTTCGAGTCCCATATGAGAATTGACTTGTGGCCGAGTTGAGTTTTCCAATATTTTTCTATATAAAATTTATCATAAGTATGAAAACAGCATTGAAAAAATTGCAAAAATTAAAAAATCATAAAATATTTCCTATGTTTTACCTTGATTGTTTGTTATGTTTTGAACATTAAAATTCGTTTTGATTTTTTTTTTCTGAAAAATGACATGATTATGTACTTCACGCTTTTTTCTACACTAGCTCAAAGAAAATTTTCATCAGTACGTTTGACCCGTGGTCATAGTCCGCGAGCCAGCAACAGATTTCCATGAGCTAGTTCCTCTCGGGTAATAACTTGTGTAATGCTTCAGAGAGATGTATCTAAAGCTCCGTGAACGTCGGCTGCGGTTCGGTGGGTGGGTTAAGCAGCGGTAGTTTCCTAAGGTGGCCTCTTTTTCTGCTATTTCGGTTCAGAATATTGTAAATTGAAAATCTTTATAAGATATGTTAATGCTTAAACTCAGTCCGAACCGAGCTATTATAGTTAGAAGTCATAATTTCATTTCTTTTTTCGGTACATTGTAAAAGATGATGATAGCATCTGACACAATTTTGCACAATTATTTATTTTTTGTATTAAGTTGTTTCCAAGGTTATATTTAAGAATGATTGTATACGACTGTGTGTTACCTTAATTAATAATTTTTCTTTAATATATTGGTTTAACTATAATTTGATAAATTGTCAATATGGAGGATTTTATTATTATATTTTTTATTTTTTATGTGCGTGGGAGGCCTTCTTAATCCACCCACCGAACCGCAGCTGAAATTTACGGAGCTTAATATACATCTCCCTGAAGCATAGACATACGTTATCTATCGGGCAGTCCTATCGCATGTATATTTTTCTTTTTCTAGAGCCCAAGTTGATACCATTTATACAGACTACACAACGGCATTCGATCGAATTGATCACGTGATCTTACCAACTAAGCTACAGGCCGCTGGTATTCACGGGGATCTGCTTAGATGATTCAGCTCCTATGTTGCTGATAGGTGTCAGAGAGGTGTTAGACTGTGGTGCTAAATGGTTTCTCATCGCAAACACGTTTCTCTATTATTCCATCTGGCGTCCCACAGGGCTCAAATACTGCCCGCTAGATTCGAGGCAGAGGCCTAATTTGATGCGAATTTTTCCTTTTCTTATCAATGTTTTGATATGGGTATAATATTAATTTGTTATTCATGTTTTATGACTAAAATATGGCATTTAGAACACCAATCATTTATTGTCTTAATTTCAATAATTTTCATATGTATTTGTATTTTGGATCAACATCTATAAGTGAAAACTGTCAAGGCATGTTTTGTACTATAGTCCTATTATTACCGTTGTATTTTTAAATGCAGTTAGTTTTCCATGTAAAATAAGATAAAAGTAAATAAAAATATATGTTGCAGTCTCTGGTTAAGTCAGCGATTTCATTGGTAGCCTATTGGTTCATTAAACGTCCGCATACAATTGAACTAGCATCACTCAACATCGTTCAGCATCTTTCAACTAGTTGGCTGATTGTAAGCTAGTCCTTTGAAGATGGCTGACGTAAAATTAGGTAGGTGATTTAAATTTAGTATTTTTTTGCCGCTGTGGCGCTGGTAGTCACCAAAACAAATATGACGTTAGATAGTTCGCTCAGGGCAATGTTGTAAAAATGTGAATGTAATTTTTTACGAAAAGTTTGAGTCTAGAATGACAATCCCATTTAACGTTACTGTTAAGGTGGTACGACTTCCATACTAACAAACATCGCACATTAATTGGTTCATCATACATTAATAATTCATAAATACATGTGCAACTAACTCGTTTCAGTTATTTGTTTGTGCGAAATTATTAAAAAAATGTACTTTCGTTAAAGGGTTAGCTTTTGATCGAATGGCTGATTTAACCAGATGGCTGCAACATAATAATATACGTACCGTGCAGCTGTAGGTAATTATTTAAAGGACGGGGTCGAGTCACAATATTGTAGATGAGTATATGTTACACATATGGCTTACTATCATATTTTATTTTATACCTACATTATCTCTTTTTTTTTTAAATAACTTTTTTTGTGCATGTAAACTTTATTGCGAAATTCGAATCTTAAGTTTTATTCAATATTTTTGATGCTATATGTGAAAACTGTTAAAGGCATGTTTGGACTACATCAATTATATTCTACTCGTTTGTAATGTATGCTGTTTGTTTTCCATGAAAATAAAATAAAAATAATGTGGTTGTGGCGGCAGGTACTTCGTGTGGGTGGGCGGGGAGGAGCCGCAGCAGGGCCCCGACCTTCGCGCGGTGGAGGCGGCGCTGTGGGGGCCCGACGGGGCGCGCTGCCTCGCGCACAACGGCTGGGTCATGGACGCCGACCCGCTGCAGGACTTCGCCGCGCGCCCGCACGGGGCCCGCGTCTACCTGCGCCGCGAGCTCATCGCCTGGGGCGACAGCGTCAAGCTGCGGTACGTGACGGCACACTGCACATGGGCCGGCTCATGGGCCGTGACCCGCGGCTACCTGCGCCGCGAGCTCATCGCCTGGGGCGACAGCGTCAAGCCGCGGTACGTGACGGCACACTGCACATGGGCCGGCTCATGGGCCGTGACCCGCGGCTACCTGCGCCGCGAGCTCATCGCCTGGGGCGACAGCGTCAAGCCGCGGTACGTGACGGCACACTGCACATGGGCCGGCTCATGGGCCGTGACCCGCGGCTACCTGCGCCGCGAGCTCATCGCCTGGGGCGACAGCGTCAAGCCGCGGTACGTGACGGCACACTGCACATGGGCCGGCTCATGGGCCGTGACCCGCGGCTACCTGCGCCGCGAGCTCATCGCCTAGGGCGACAGCGTCAAGCTGCGGTACGTGACGGCACACTGCACATGGGCCGGCTCATGGGCCGTGACCCGCGGCTACCTGCGCCGCGAGCTCATCGCCTGGGGCGACAGCGTCAAGCTGCGGTACGTGACGGCACACTGCACATGGGCCGGCTCATGGGCCGTGACCCGCGGCTACCTGCGCCGCGAGCTCATCGCCTGGGGCGACAGCGTCAAGCTGCGGTACGTGACGGCACACTGCACATGGGCCGGCTCATGGGCCGTGACCCGCGGCTACCTGCGCCGCGAGCTCATCGCCTGGGGCGACAGCGTCAAGCTGCGGTACGTGACGGCACACTGCACATGGGCCGGCTCATGGGCCGTGACCCGCGGCTACCTGCGCCGCGAGCTCATCGCCTGGGGCGACAGCGTCAAGCTGCGGTACGTGACGGCACACTGCACATGGGCCGTGACCCGCGGCTACCTGCGCCGCGAGCTCATCGCCTGGGGCGACAGCGTCAAGCTGCTGCTCATGGGCTTATCGGCTGTACAATAACCGATTACGCATTTGCTCCTTCCTCTCTCGCTCTATCTTCAAAAACCACACACATTTACATCACTCTCTTTTCTACAGTAACCGCACACACATCGTCTCTCTCTCATTATTACAGCAAAACCAGATGTTCCTTAAAACAAAAGTTGTCAATTGTTGATGAAGCGACTATCGTTATATCACGTTTTCAAACTAATAAAATAGTGTCCCTCGCAGATACGGCGACAAGCCCGAGGACAGTCCGTTCCTGTGGGCGCACATGCGCGAGTACGTGGAGCTCACGGCCGAGGTGTTCGACGGAGTGCGCCTCGACAACTGCCACTCCACGCCGCTGCACGTAAGCTCATATAGACATACCCACCTAATCTTATACATAAGTCGGAATTTTAATTCAATAGAGTCATTTGACAGGTTGTCAAAGCTTACATACAGACACAAATACACGCACATGTACGCGCGAGTACGTGGAACTCACGGCCGAGATATTAGACGAAGTGCGAGTGCGATTCGACACTGCCACTCCACATTTTAACTTACAGTGCGACAGAAAAGAGTAGAAAAAAATTAAGGGCACCACTAGTCTTGTACTAGACTACAACTAGCAACACTGTTAATACTACGAAAACAAGTTTGATACTTGACATATTTTTATTAATTATTTGATCTATTTTTGTAAAACCAACAAATCATTAGAGCCTATATAGTAACCTACCCATTTACCACTGAGCGGTAGGTAACCGGTTACCACGCTAGACCTTTCGCGCTTAACTCTATTTTATGCAGCTTAGCCTTAGAGTCGATTTAAGGAAGCTAAGAAAAAGACAAAGCAATATTTGATAGAAGACTAATAAGGCCAAATTGTAACCTCTTAAATACAGAAAATAGTAGGTGTAAAATCCTACACAGACATTTAAAATTTTAATCAAATATCTACTTGAAATAAAACAACTTTTACGGATATCAAACGCGCTATATTTCCACGAACTAAGTTGTAATTGTAAAAATACGGACAATTACAACTTAGTTCGTGGAAATATAGCGCGTTTGATATCCGTAAAAGTTGTTTTATTTCAATGAACAGTGCGCGCCAAAACATAAGATGTACGTAAATATCTACTTGTCTGCAACTAAGCCATTCTAGTCAATTAAGATTTTTAACGTAATAGATAGTAAATGTTAAAAGAAAAAAATAATTATCTCGTTTGCTAGCAGATCTAACTATCACAAATAGATTTAATAAATCATTTTGGTATAACGGTATAAAATCCACATACTTAGGTTGGTACCTCACACCTTCCATGTATTCTTGCGACTGTTGTTGAGATGTTCTAGTACCTTAGTTGACGTGTTTTTGTTTACTTTTATATAACGTCCAAGGTAAGTTTTTTTTTATAAAAAATATACTTATGAGGGGAAATTCTTAATGAACTTACTTCCATGATCTATTTAATACTGGTGAATACGTGTCGTGCAACTTACTTACTTGTAAAATCATCCGATGTTCGTTTGCAAACATCGTTGAGATTGCTAAGCAACTTTCCGACTAAATTTCTGCCAAACATCGCAATAACTCTCAATAAATTACTCACGGGCACCGCCACGGCTTAATTTTGTTAATTGCATTAGAATTTTAATTACTTCCATTACTTAAATACGAAAATAACTACATATTATGAAGTCGCTGAAGGTTCGACAGTAGAACTACCAACTTGATCGCCGGAAGTTATGCTGCCATATAGTGTAGTTGGTTAGTTCCTCTAAAATTTGCGCTTTCTACTCTTTTATGTTGCACTATAAGTTTAATATTTTTACCTTGTTGTAGCTAGAACGCTATTATCGCTGGTCTGTGTTGAAAATGTTGTTCAATCTAGTCTGTGTGTGTAAAAAAATGTCGCAATACAGATGTCAAACGAAAAGCACGCTTTGTTTTAATTTTGTAGCGAGCCCCAATAAAATATTGATATAAATCCTCAACATAGTGGTCCTTCGAGCCGGATTACGTGTGAATAAAAGTGCATAATTGGACTAGGCGACCTTTACCGTGGCTCGCTCAATCGGAGATTTAACAGTGCGTTGCATTGGATTGACAAAGCAATTGTAAAAGTGAACTCATTACGTAAATAACTCAGTTTTGTGTGTCGTTTATTGTGAATAAGTGAACATATTTTATAGAAAATGTCTGTCTCTCAAGTGATTGATCAACAAGACAATATAGTAGAACTTTTAACCAAAGCTCAAACTAACCTCAAAAAATCGCCGAAAAGTCGTTTAACACCCGGTTATGTGGAAACGAGAACAAAATCCATAGAAGAATATTGGAGCAATTTCCGAATCGGTCATACGAATCTATTCAAATTAACTACAAAGGAGCAAAGGGCGGAATTACCTTATTTTACCAAAGATTTACATAGTCATTGTGAAGAATTGTTTTCATAATTGAAAGCTGATTTAGTGGACTTGCTACATACACTTACCGCCCCCAGTACGAGCAATAACGATACTAATGCTTCTTTTTCTTCGATTCGGTCAGACAAAGTAGCTGCAGCAGAGGTTAAGTTACCAAGAATTGAGTTACCGAAATACTCGGGAGCATACGACGAATGGCAATCATTTGAAGACACATTCACATCACTTATAATTAGTAATAAAAGCCTTAGCAACGTACAGAAATTGCACTATTTAAAGTCATGTGTGCTTGGCGAAGCGAAGAATTGCATCAAACATTTTCAAGTAACGGATAAGAATTTTCAAGCGGCATGGGATACATTGAAAAATCGATACAGTCACAAGAGACTTATTGTTAATGCTATTCTCAAGAGATTGTTTTCCATTAAAAAGATAACTCAGCAATCATCATCACAATTAAAATCTTTAATAGATAACACAAAAGAGTGTATAAACAGCCTTAATAATATGGACATTAATACCGATTCTTGGGACCCAATTATTATATTTCTGACTGTTCAGAAATTGGATCAAGAATCACATAAAGGATGGGAATGTTTTGTGAGTAGTGAATGTAATGAAACACCTGCATTTCATAATTTAACATCTTACCTGGAAAACACAATATGCACAATGGAACTCACAATTTCTACAAGCTTACAAACTAAAGTAAAGGAGCGTACTTACCACACTACCGCCGATATCACCGCCGCTGCCACCACTACTGCTACATCTTCACCACCGAACTGCATTATCTGTAATGAAGAACACCTACTTTGTCACTGTAAAGAATTTGGAAAATGGAGTCCTGAAAAAAGATCTGAATATGTTATTGAACAACGTTTGTGTTTTAACTGCCTTGGAAGAGGACATTCAGTTTATTACTGTAGACAGAAAACCACTTGCAGAATTTGTCACAAACGGCATCATTCACTGCTTCATTCCTTTAACAACAAGCAAAATGAAAAATCAAGTGACAAAGAAGATATCAAGAAAAACATATCAACACTTCATATTGGGTCAGAAGAACTTGAAACAGAAGAAAATGTGTCAGTTGCCTCGCATTATTGTTCTAAGAGCCAAAGGGCGTTACTAGCCACCGCATTAATAATTGTCAAATGTAGTTCAGGACAAGGTATAGTACTTAGGGCATTAATAGATATGGGTTCACAGGCATCATTTATTAGTGAGAGAGCGACTCAAACTTTGAATATTACCAAGAAACCAATACATGGTACCGTAACAGGAGTTGGTTCTACATCCACAACAGTCAGGCATGTGGTACAGCTGGAAGTTTTATCCCGTTATGAAGAAAATT
This sequence comes from Chrysoteuchia culmella, assembly GCA_910589605.1. Lineage (NCBI taxonomy): Eukaryota > Metazoa > Arthropoda > Insecta > Lepidoptera > Crambidae > Chrysoteuchia > Chrysoteuchia culmella. Next base: position 189,732 of record OU342645.1, on the reverse strand, counting down.
TCAGACTACCAGTTAAAGCTTATGTTATTTCAACACATCTGACATCTCACTTACCATGTAAAGAATTGAATTCGAGTGATTGGCCACACATAGATGGATTAGTGTTAGCCGACCCAAATTATTTCACACCAGGAAAAATTTATATTTTGCTGGGAATAGATGTCTACACTGAGATAATTAAGAACAACCTGATCAAGGGTCCACCAGGCACTCCATGTGCACAAGAAACCAACCTGGGCTGGATACTTTTTGGGAACATATGTGATTCACACTCAGATGAAAACTCTATTGTTTTACACCATCACCTAGATATAGATATGGATAATATGTTGCGAAATATGTGGGAAATAGATCAATCAATTCAAAGGATTCATACTGCTGAAGAGAAACTTTGTGAGGAAATATATGCAACTACACACTCTAGGACACCTGATGGACGTTATATGGTAAAGCTGCCGTTCAAACATGAAGACCCAATCTCATTGATTGGTGATACGAAAAATATTGCACTTAAAAGATTTTATCAGCTTGAAAGGAAGTTAGAAGCAAATAGAAAGCTAAAGGAAGAATATACACAAGTGATGGAAGAATATTTGCAGCTAAAACACATGGAAGAAGTTCCAGAAGAAGAGAAGAATAAACCAGCAATATATCTTCCACACCATGCTGTTATCAGAGATGATAAAGAAACTTCTAAATTGAGAATTGTCTTCGACGCGTCGTGTAAAGGGGTAAACAATAAATCCTTAAACGACGAACTGCTTGTTGGCCCGCAGCTGCAAAAAGACTTAAGGAATCTTATCATGAAATGGCGTTTAAAACCAATCTGTTTTCTGACAGATATACAGAAGATGTACCGTCAGATTCATGTAACGAAAAGTGATGCAGACTGTCAAAGAATACTGTGGAGGAAGGACAAAACTGAACAAGTCAAGGAATACCGTCTTTTAAGAGTCACTTTTGGAACTGCAAGCGCTCCCTATTTGGCAGTTAGAACACTGGTTCAGCTTGCAGAAGACGAAGGCGTACAGAAAATAAAGACTAGAGCAGCACAAATCATTTCAGAAGACTTCTTCGTAGATGATTGTATGAGTGGTTGTGAAACAGTCGAGGAAGCTATTGGAGTAAGCAAAGAACTGACAGACGTGATGCATAATGGTGGATTCGAACTTCAAAAATGGGCATCAAATAGCTCAGAGTTTATAGATGAGATACACCCGTCAATGAAAAGTGCTTGTGCAAATAAAGACATACCAGGCGAACGATTAATCAAAACTCTTGGACTTACATGGAATATATCTTCAGATGCTTTTCAGTACAACTTCAATCTTCCTGAAATTCCAAAAATTATAACAAAAAGAAATATTCTTGCAGATATTCAACGTCTCTTTGATCCCTTGGGCTGGCTTGGAGCAGCAATCATTCCTGCGAAAATATTAATACAAAAGTTATGGATCGAACAATTTGGTTGGGATGAGAAGGTCAGCGATGCATTAAAAGAAGAATGGTTAATACTAAGAAAGAGTTTTGAACATCTTAACAAAATAGTAATTAAACGATGGCTGCACACAAGTACCTCTAATACCAACTCTGTAAGTCTCCATGGCTTCTGCGATGCTTCGAACAGGGGATATTGTGCTGTTGTATACTGCAGATCTGAAAATAAAGACGGAGAGATAAAAACTGCTATCGTAGCATCCAAAACACGCGTAGCACCAGTAAAGCCTGTTTCTATACCACGTTTGGAGTTGTTAGGAGCAGTACTTTTAGCAAAGCTTCTTACACAAGTCAGAGACGCTATGAAGATATCAATAAATCAAGTGTTTGCGTGGACAGATTCGTCAGTTGTTCTATCGTGGCTCTTGGGTGATCCAAACCGATGGAAACCTTTTGTCAGCAACCGAGTTATAGAAATATTAGATAACACCTGTAACACACAATGGTTCCTTGTAGCATCTAAGGAAAATCCTGCTGATATTGGTTCGCGTGGAATAAATCTGGAACAATTAATAGAAACCAAGTTATGGTGGGAAGGGCCAGAATGGCTTAAGGAAGAAGATATAAAATTTTCCAAACCAAACGTTATTTCTACTGATATAGAAAGAAAGAAAATGATATTAGTGAACACAGTGATTGATGTTAAAAATAAAGTTAATGAAGGAATAAATTTCGAAGGTTTTGACACACTTCAAGAATTAAAAAGAGTAATAGTATTTTGCAAAAGATTCATAAACTCTAAAAGGAAACCTGAAAAATTAGATTCAACAATTACAACTGAAGAATTAGAAGACGCTCTAATAACATGTATAAGAAGAGTTCAAGAAAAAGAGTACAAAGAAGAAATAAATAGATTGAAAGAAAATAGGAATGTTTGGAAGTCTAGTCATCTGAAATCACTTAATCCTTACCTTGACGATCGAAATATTCTCAGGGTGGGCGGCCGTTTGCGAAATTCCGACTTGCAAGATGAGAAGAAACACCCGATTATTTTGGGAACTAAAAATGATTTAACACCATTAATTATAGCAGACGCCCATCAGAAGACTTTACATGGCGGTATCCAACTAATGCTATCTTTTTTGAGAACGAAGTATTGGATAATTCGAGCAAAAAATGCTGTGAAGGCTTATGTCCACAAATGCGTCATATGTGCAAGACACCGAGCTGTAGCTAGAACTCAAGTCATGGGCGACTTACCAAAGGTCCGCACAACGCCAGCACGACCGTTCCTTCATAGCGGTGTAGATTTTGCGGGACCCCTGCAAGTTCTTATATCTAGGGGCAGAGGATCCAAGACAAAAAAGGCTTACATAGCCATTTTCATCTGTATGGCCACCAAGGCCGTCCACTTGGAATTAGTAGGAGACCTTACCTCTGAATCCTTTGTAGGGGCGTTCAGGCGTTTCACAGCAAGGAGAGGAAAATGTGCACACCTGTGGAGCGATCAAGGAAGAAATTTTGTGGGAGCTAACAAGGAGTTAGCTGCAGCATGGGCTGAAGCTAAACTTGAGCTACCAGGCCACCTTGTAGAAGAATTAGCGGCAGATTCAACACAATGGCATTTTATACCACCCTATAGCCCTAATTTTGGTGGATTATGGGAGGCGGGCGTTAAATCAATAAAATTTCATCTAAAAAGGATACTTACCTCTAACCTTACCTTCGAAGAGTTGACTACAACGCTCTGCCAAATTGAGTCGTGTTTAAACTCGAGGCCACTAACACCTTTGGAATCTTCAGACCCTGATGCGATAGAACCCCTTACACCTGGTCATTTTTTGATAGGGGAATCACCTTTTACTACTCCATGTCCTGACCTACGGCTTGTTAAAATAAGTAATCTGTCTCGTTGGCAACTGACACAAAGGCTCGTGAGAGACTTCTGGCACAGATGGCAACAAGAATATCTCTCGCGACTTCAGGAACGTCCAAAGTGGCTAAAACGTCAGCCAGAGTTTAATGAAGGAGATGTAGTAATTATAAAAGAAGATCAGCTCCCACCAGGGAAGTGGTCTTTAGGTCGCGTTGTGGAAAAACATCCCGGGCCTGATGGTATCACGCGAGTGTACAGTGTTAAATGTCGTAATGATACTACTAAACGATCAGTGTCCAAGTTGTGTGCCTTACCTATAAATGAAAATTAATTCTGTATACTCACTTATGTACTATCCTCTGCACTTACTACGCACTGAACATTGTATACCTACTTGATAGTTGAGTGCATGCCTTTATGTTTAAATTTAGTTGTTTAATTATAATTTGTCTAAATCTTACATAACTTTGATTGTAATAAGTACCAATTTGTGTCTTATGTAAAAAAAAAACGAAATTAATTGTATTCTGTTTTGGATAATATGTGATTTGTTTGGAAAGGACTGCCGTCCTTTGGTGGGCGGTATGTTGTAGCTAGAACGCTATTATCGCTGGTCTGTGTTGAAAATGTTGTTCAATCTAGTCTGTGTGTGTAAAAAAAATGTCGCAATACAGATGTCAAACGAAAAGCACGCTTTGTTTTAATTTTGTAGCGAGCCCCAATAAAATATTGATATAAATCCTCAACATACCTTAAGAAATGAGAATTCTTGTGAATAGGTGATTTTAGAAATTGCGTTTAGTTTAAATCAAAAGTAATAATTTTACATTAGGTATTTTTGTAAATGTTAATTGTTTGATACAAAGAGCTATCGACGTATACAGTCCACTCACGTTGAATCCGTTGAATCATTGTCAGGTGGCGGAGTACCTGCTGGACTGCGCGCGCAACGTGAAGCCGGAGCTGTACGTGGTGGCGGAGCTGTTCACCAACTCCGACCACGTCGACAACATCTTCGTCAACCGCCTCGGCATCACCGCGCTCATCCGCGGTCAGTGTTTTGTTACACACCGTACGAGGATACACATAATGCGGAAAATTCATTCTCCTATTGAACTCGATAAAAAATAACAATGGAAATGCGAGTGATCTCTCGGGCTAGGCTTTTCATTCTTTTGGTCAGGTTTTAGAAAGGTAAAGTTTTTGTCAAGTAGGTACCACTGTTAATTTTTACTCGATAAGAAACATTTTCCTTACTAGTAGAGTCGCAATTACATTTTGCAATTTAGAATGAATTAACTGTATATTGCATACGTTTTTAGAAATGCGTTTTACAACTAGTGTTCGTATTGTGGTAATCTGGTTACGCAGTGTTGCTCCGACGCTCACTCGTTCCCTGCGTTCACTTGGACCCACTACCAAGATCCACTTGTAGTCTTTACGTGGAGGTTAATGAATCGTTCGTGTGCAGAGGCGCAGAGCGCGTGGGACGCGCACGAGCAGGGGCGGCAGCTGCACCGCTTCGGGGGGCGGCCCGTGGGGGCCTTCCTGCGGCCCCCGCGCCGCCCCGCGCGGCCCAACGTGGCCCCCGCGCTGCTGCTGGACCTCACGCACGACAACCCCGCGCCCTACACCGTCAGGTGCGTGTGACCATGTAGTACGGCACGGGGGGCCCTCCTGCGGCCCCCGCGCCGCCCCGCGCGGCCCAACGTGGCCCCCGCGCTGCTGCTGGACCTCACGCACGACAACCCCGCGCCCTACACCGTCAGGTAATGTTTCTGTTCTTGAAGTGTGTTTGTGTTAACAACTGAGAATACTGACGAAGTAACTTCTCCACTCAGTTTAGTTAGTTGCAATGATGGTCCAGTGTTGCGGCGCGTTCTGACCTTTACGCGTTTGCAGGAGCGTGTTCGACTACCTGCCCACGGCGGCCATGGCGGCCATGGCGTGCTGCGCCAGCGGCTCCACGCGCGGCTACGACGACCTCGTGCCGCACCACGTGAGTATTAGCCACCGTTAAAAAGCTATCCATCCAACCTTGTAAGCTGAGTAGCTTTTTTGAAATTTTTGTGGTTTGCCCTAGCCTACACTGTTTAAATGATTTTAAGTTCACTTATTATAATAAATGTTTCTGTGATTGTTCACGCATCACACACAAAATGAAACGTCCAGTTATTATAGTTTCCTGAGAATGTAGGAATGTCTATTGGAGGTAGCTTCGTTCTAATACCATTATTAGATGATGTATTTACTGCGTCTTGTTGAGTAACGGTCGATTCTTGAAAAGCGAGCTCATCTAGTTTTTCTTTCATCATGGTCTTAAATTCAAGATATGTATCTTCACCTGTGTAGTAACTTTCTTCCTTAAAATAGTTCAGGTTCCTTTTTTCATCAGCGGTAGCCACTTTCATAATCTCAAGATGGTTGCCTTTAAAAATCTTAAAATTCGCCTCCAATAATTCCAATCTTGTTTCAATGTATGACTTACTAATTCTTGCTTTTGACTTCTTAAAATTTGAAAAAGATCTGGTGATTTGCGAAAAGATTTCATCTTGAGAATTAATTATTTCTATTGCACTCATTTCTAAATCTTGTTTTTTTTGACAGTAAAAGATACTCTATGTATGTGACAGATATATGTGCTCTTTTTTCTGAATGTTACTTTTTTACGCTGTATAAATTCAAAGACTACAATAATGTCAGACTGCTCTCTTATTTTATTTGTCAAATGAACAACTGACAATCTATTTTATAAAATTTTCAAACCAATATTTACGTAAAAATCTTGTATCTTTTTTTGAACTTATATTGTTATCACTATTTTTGTACTTTATATACTTATAATTATTGGCGTTGCTTACTATCCGGCTCGTTTTGGACCAAATGTTCACGCATCACACACAAAATGAAACGTCCAGTTTGAATACGTTGACGGAACAACCTTTATTGACATTCTTATTTGAAAACTAGTTTGAAAGGAGAGGCTGAGTTGTTATTGAGACAATTTCCTCTGTCGGAAGCGAACTATGACAAGGCACTCGAAGTTTTAAAAGCAAGATATGATAACAAAAGACTCATAGTACACGCACACGTCACACGCCTAATCGGTCAAAAGAAACTGAATTTGGAATCGTCCAAGGGGTTACGCACATTGTTGGACACAACATGTGAATCATTGAATGCATTGAATAATGTTGGCGTTTCCACCACTAACTGGGATCCTCTTGTTACGCATATAATTGTAGCGAAATTTGACATTGAGAGTAAACGCTTATGGGAGCAGAAGCTAGGAGGCACCACAGAAGTTCCAACTACAAAGCAGTTATTAGATTTTATGGAAATGAGATTTAGATCATTAGAGGCACTAGCAGTTACTCAACAAAGTCAAGTACGAGAAGCTTTCCATCGACAACAACCAATAAAGACGTTTAAGACTAACCTTCAAGTTGTTTGTCTGCTTTGCAATAAAGATCATTACATTTATAACTGCAAGGAGTTTGTTGCCTTGAGCCTAGAAGACCGCAGAAATGTCGTTAAAGAAAAACAACTGTGTTTCAACTGTCTTGTACCAGGACACAGTGTACTCTTCTGCAAGCAAACTACATCATGCAAAATATGTAAGCGACGTCACCACTCGTTACTACATCTGCCATCCTATGAGACACAACAAGCTCATGCTACACAAGTCAAAGAAAGTGAAACGGAGGATAAGAAAGATGAAGACACATCTCAGTTAGCTGTTTACAGCACTGATATCACTAGCGCACATGTATTGCTAGCTACGGCTTTGGTCAGAGTCTTAGGCAAAGATGGCAAAAAGCACACACTGAGAGCGCTGATCGACCAAGGATCGCAAGCATCGTTTATAACCACATCAGCAGCTCAACGTCTTGGTTTACGCAAGAAACAACATTTTAGCAAAGTGACTGGAATAGATCCTAAACTATCAACAGTGTCAAAAGAAACAGTTGACTTTAACATATTTTCATTAAACAATGACACGCCAATAGTTCATGTCACCGCTCATGTCTTAAAGTCACTTGCTTCAATATTGCCTCGTCAAGATCTAAGTTTTAAGTTGCCAACAGAGATAAGAACATTGCCTTTAGCAGATCCTACATTTTCAAAGCCTGGCGGTATAGATCTGTTATTAGGAGCAGACATACATGCACAAATTATGATAGAAGGACTTAAGAAATACGATTTACTGATTGCGCAGAATACGCATCTTGGTTGGCTTATTTCAGGAAAGATCGATAGTAAGCACACTGAAATAAAGGAAGTTTTGTTATTACACAGCCAGCTCGAGATTGATGAACTGTTACAGCGATTCTGGGAGTCAGAAGAATTGGATAACACAAGAAAACGTATATTGACTGCAAGTGAAACAGAATGTGAGGAAATATTTGAAGGAACACATTTTCGCACTGACTCGGGGCGTTATGTAGTAGCGTTACCATTTTCTAAGTGTAATGGCACACCGCTCGGAGAAACGAGGTCTCTTGCCGTCAAACGTTTAATGCAAATGGAAAAAAGATTCCAAAAGAATAAGGTGTTTCAAGAACGTTATGAAAATTTTATGGATGAGTACGAAAAGTTGCACCACATGGAGAAAGTACCAATCAACGAAATAAACAAGCCTGATGTTTGTTATCTTCCACATCACGGAGTTATAAGAGAAGAAAGTACAACCACAAAGCTTCGTGTTGTTTTTGATGGATCAACAGAATCAAGTACAGGCACATCATTGAATAAGAAGTTGTTAATTGGTCCAGCACTTCAAGGTGACATAAGAGATGTTTTTTTAAGATGGCGTACACACCGAATCTGTTTTGTAGCAGATATTCAACGTATGTACAGGCAGATCTTGGTAAGAAACGAAGATCAAGATTATCAGCGTATTGTGTGGAGAAGAAACCCAGCTGATAGTATCACGGAATACAGACTATGTACGGTAACATATGGCACATCCTGTGCACCATACCTTGCTATAAAGGTATTGAAACAATTAGCAAGTGATGAACGAGGTATGTATCCTAATGCTGCGCGTGTCTTAGAGACTAGCTGTTACGTTGATGACGTGCTTTCCGGTTGTGATACAGAATTAGATGCTATTTCGTTATGTAGAGATTTGACTGCATTGCTGCAGCGGGGTGGAATGGTTCTACATAAGTGGGGATCAAATTCTAAGAATGTTTTAAAATGTGTCAATGGTGATGACAGCCAACCACAAGAGTCATATGATATTATTATGGATAAATCTATAAAGACACTTGGTATTAAATGGAATCCAAAAGAGGATATTTTTGAGTTAAGTTTCAAGTATTCCGAAGCGTCTCATACAAAAATTACGAAACGGGTAGTCCTTGCTGATATTGCACGAATATACGACCCTTTAGGTTGGATGTCACCAGTAGTAATTGTTGCAAAAGTGTTTATTCAAAAGTTATGGCTACTTGGTCTTGGCTGGGATGATGAACTTCCTGATAGTCATAAAAGGGAATGGCTAACTTACAAAGAGCAAATAAACAGTATGCCAACCATCTATCTTCCACGATGGATAGGGTTTGGTGAAGATAGCCTACGCATTGAAATTCATGGTTTTAGTGACGCGTCGAGTTCGGCTTACGGCGGTGTCGTTTATGCTAAGATTATCGGCAATTCTCAAGTTATAGTTAAGATGCTCGCAGCCAAAACCAAGGTAGCGCCAATCAAGCAGTTATCAGTTCCACGTCTGGAGTTGTGTGCTGCCGTATTAACCGCAAAACTAATTAATAACGTTAGAATAAGTCTTAGCGTGCCTGAAGAAAACGTTTATGGATGGACCGATTCCACCATAGTTTTAGCATGGCTTCAAAAACCACCAAACTCCTGGAAAACCTTTGTGGGTAATCGTGTAGCCGAAATTGTTAACATCATGCGTGCTAGTAGGTGGTATCATGTGTCTACCAATGATAACCCAGCGGATTCCGCCTCGAGGGGTATCACTCCAGCGCAACTGCCAGTTTATAATTTGTGGTGGAACGGGCCACCATGGTTGCATGATATTGATAGCATAACACCCGATCATGATTATCATGAAACTGATTTAGAGTTAAAAAACAACAAATTACAATGTTTATATTGAGGTGAAGGTGACACAGAAAATTCTGAATTTATAATTTCTAAATATTCAAGTTTTACAAAATTAAAGAGAATTGTTGCGTACTGTTTACGTTTTATCAATGTGTGTAGACAGCGCGTAATAAAAAAAGGTAATTTAAGTATCGAAATGTCAAAGTGTTTAACTACTATCGAACTATTACAGTCCATTAATTGTCTCATTAAAATTTCTCAAGCTGCTTATTTTAAAGATGAAATTTCTCAGCTATCGAAAGGGGAAACTATTTCAAAGAAAAGTTTATTATATTTTCCGGCTTCGCCTCATTTCGGAGGATTATGGGAGGCTGGTGTCCGATCTTCTAAACACCATTTAAAGCGCGTCTTAGGTGATACAAAACTAACTTTCGAGGAATACTCTACCATACTAGCTCAGATAGAGTGTTGCCTTAATTCTCGTCCTATTTCTGCTCTAAGTGACTCGGTAGACGATTATGATGCTCTGACACCAGGTCATTTTCTGGTCTTCGGTCCACCTTGCATAGTACCTCATGAGAATGTGATTGACGTGCCAACGAACAAGCTTAACCGTTGGCAACATATCGAGCACGTGTTGCAATGCTTTTGGAAAAGGTGGAAGCAAGAATACTTAGTCACCTTACAACATAGATATAAGTGGCATTCTCTTAATAATCCTGTTAACATTAATGACTTAGTCATCATAAAAAATGAATGTCTTCCACCTGCTAAATGGTTACTAGGTAGAATTATAAACACTCATCCAGGCAACGACGGGATTGTCCGTGTTGTAACTGTGAAATGTGCTAATGGTACATACAAGAGGCCTATTACGAAACTGTGTGTATTACCAGTCGAGTCTGCTTCTAAGGACTAGTTAGTCCTTGGCTGGCGGTAATGTTCAATGCTTGTAATAGACTAATTTAAAAATAAGAATGTCAATAAAGGTTGTTCCGTCAACGTATTCAAACTGGACGTTTTATTTTGTGTGTGATGCGTGAACAGTGATTATTGATTGTTTCTGAGAGAAGTGGCTCCCAAAAAAGGTGAGTACTAGGGATAGATAAATGAAAAGTGTTAGGGTTATGCACGAACGATTAAACACCACGGCAGCATACGGCTCGGGCGCGAGGCGGGCACACGTCGCGCGTGACCGGTGGGGCGAGGGCCGAGGGGCGAGGGGCGATCATGGAGACTGCATCCGGCCGCAAGAGAAGGCCTTACTTTGGACGTGAATGGTTTTCTTACTATATGTTTCAATTATAATTTGAACGATTGTAAGGCCCGGTTTGATTACGGACAAAATAAGACCGGATTCACCACTGACAGAACTTTTTTGGATATTTTATGTGGTTGGCGGAATTTGATAACCTATCGAGAACTTTAATCGTCGGTGGTGAAATCGCCACTTGGTTTTGTTTAAAAAAAATTAAAATGTCGACAATTTAAACCTCGTATGTTTTGAATTTATGCAACGTGTTTGTGAAACCAGATCCACGTGGTGGACGAGACGCGGTTGTACCCGGCGCCGGGCGAGGGGACCAGCCCGCTTGGGGCGGCGCGGCGGGCGCTCAACGAGCTGCACCAGGGGCTGGCCGCGCGCGGCTACCGCCAGCTGTACGTGGACCAGCTGGACGCCGACGCCGTGGCCATCACGCGCCACCACCCCGCCACCAGGGAGGTGCGTCATACACACAATCATACCGCTGGCTGGCCGCGCGCGGCTACCGCCAGCTGTACGTGGACCAGCTGGACGCCGACGCCGTGGCCATCACGCGCCACCACCCCGCCACCAGGGAGGTGCGTCATACACACAATCATACCGCTGGCTGGCCGCGCGCGGCTACCGCCAGCTGTACGTGGACCAGCTGGACGCCGACGCCGTGGCCATCACGCGCCACCACCCCGCCACCAGGGAGGTGCGTCATACACACAATCATACCGCTGGCTGGCCGCGCGCGGCTACCGCCAGCTGTACGTGGACCAGCTGGACGCCGACGCCGTGGCCATCACGCGCCACCACCCCGCCACCAGGGAGGTGCGTCATACACACAATCATACCGCTGGCTGGCCGCGCGCGGCTACCGCCAGCTGTACGTGGACCAGCTGGACGCCGACGCCGTGGCCATCACGCGCCACCACCCCGCCACCAGGGAGGTGCGTCATACACACAATTCAATGCACCTGTGATACCCGACATAGGTTTCAGTATCAGGTTTGTTCCTGCTAGCGTGCATGCGCAGCGAGACCCGCCGTCGGCTTATCGCGCAATGTCTGTCCCGCTCGTATCACTCGCACAAGATAAGTGTCAGTTTGCTAAATGTCCAAACGTTATTATCGCGTTTGCTTAACAATTGACCTTTCAAGCCCAGGATTATGTCCATTGTTGTCCGCTTCGGGGTTGATGAATTAATCTCGATCTTATTCCCGTTCAATTAAAATCTATTTGTAAAAATTTATCTTACGCGATAGTAACGTAAAGACATTTGCAAACTCACACAAGAACCGCTGTGCTTAACCAATAAAACAAAATCATTTTTTACTAATTGAATAGTAAGAATTTTAACATAATCTTGTTATTGTTGTTCGTCTAGTCGGTGATCCTGGTGGCGTTCACGTGCTTCCGGCACGACGAGTCGCTGAAGGCACGCAGTCTGCCGCCGCTGCGTGTGGAGGGGCAGCTGCAGGAGATCCTGTTCGAGATGGATCTGCGCCACCAGGACCACAAGTATGTGTACATGTAGCACTGCTGCCGTGGAGGGGCAGCTGCAGGAGATCCTGTTCGAGATGGATCTGCGCCACCAGGACCACAAGTATGTGTACATGTAGCACTGCTGCCGTGGAGGGGCAGCTGCAGGAGATCCTGTTCGAGATGGATCTGCGCCACCAGGACCACAAGTATGTGTACATGTAGCACTGCTGCCGTGGAGGGGCAGCTGCAGGAGATCCTGTTCGAGATGGATCTGCGCCACCAGGACCACAAGTATGTGTACATGTAGCACTGCTGCCGTGGAGGGGCAGCTGCAGGAGATCCTGTTCGAGATGGATCTGCGCCACCAGGACCACAAGTATGTGTACATGTAGCACTGCTGCCGTGGAGGGGCAGCTGCAGGAGATCCTGTTCGAGATGGATCTGCGCCACCAGGACCACAAGTATGTGTACATGTAGCACTGCTGCCGTGGAGGGGCAGCTGCAGGAGATCCTGTTCGAGATGGATCTGCGCCACCAGGACCACAAGTATGTGTACATGTAGCACTGCTGCCGTGGAGGGGCAGCTGCAGGAGATCCTGTTCAAGATGGACCTGCGCCACCAGGACCACATGTATGTGTACATATAGCACTGCTGCCGTGGAGGGGCAGCTGCAGGAGATCCTGTTCGAGATGGACCTGCGCCACCAGGACCACAAGTATGTGTACATGTAGCACTGCTGCCGTGGAGGGGCAGCTGCAGGAGATCCTGTTCGAGATGGATCTGCGCCACCAGGACCACAAGTATGTGTACATGTAGCACTGCTGCCGTGGAGGGGCAGCTGCAGGAGATCCTGTTCGAGATGGATCTGCGCCACCAGGACCACAAGTATGTGTACATGTAGCACTGCTGCCGTGGAGGGGCAGCTGCAGGAGATCCTGTTCAAGATGGACCTGCGCCACCAGGACCACATGTATGTGTACATATAGCACTGCTGCCGTGGAGGGGCAGCTGCAGGAGATCCTGTTCGAGATGGACCTGCGCCACCAAGACCTTTCACCCCGATATTACCACGGGAATGAAAACCATGCGGGTGAAATCGCGGTAGGCCGCTAATTACTAAATAATTAGAAAGATTACGCTAGCTAGTGACGCTGAAAATACCTGAACCTCGTATTTGTTCCTCTTTCGGTTATAAATAATCAAAGTACGTGGACGTGTTCTCCAATGAGCCATTTAAAAGAGGTGGACCAGTCCACCACTTTCAGCGATTTTCTTTTCGTATCTAAGTGTTATTTTGGTCGAATTTTCTACGACGACACACTCGAATCGTCTGTTTGACACCACTAATGCCACCTTTGATCGTCACCAGGAACGGCGGCAACCCCCTGCAGAAGAGCACGTCGTTCAGCAAGGACCCTCGGCTGATCAACGGTCTGGCGGAGTACGAGGCGTCGGTGCGGCGGTCTGTACCGCTGGCGCAGTCCGGCGTGTTCGCCGCCGAGCGCCGCCACGCCGACGCCGCCCTCACCGAGCTCACCTTCCGCGACATCCTGCCCGGCACTGTCGTGAGTATGCTTACAGTACCTACATGTCCGAGCGCCGCCACGCCGACGCCGCCCTCACCGAGCTCACCTTCCGCGACATCCTGCCCGGCACTGTCGTGAGTATGCTTACAGTACCTACATGTCCGAGCGCCGCCACGCCGACGCCGCCCTCACCGAGCTCACCTTCCGCGACATCCTGCCCGGCACTGTCGTGAGTATGCTTACAGTACCTACATGTCCGAGCGCCGCCACGCCGACGCCGCCCTCACCGAGCTCACCTTCCGCGACATCCTGCCCGGCACTGTCGTGAGTATGCTTACAGTACCTACATGTCCGAGCGCCGCCACGCCGACGCCGCCCTCACCGAGCTCACCTTCCGCGACATCCTGCCCGGCACTGTCGTGAGTATGCTTACAGTACCTACATGTCCGAGCGCCGCCACGCCGACGCCGCCCTCACCGAGCTCACCTTCCGCGACATCCTGCCCGGCACTGTCGTGAGTATGCTTACAGTACCTACATGTCCGAGCGCCGCCACGCCGACGCCGCCCTCACCGAGCTCACCTTCCGCGACATCCTGCCCGGCACTGTCGTGAGTATGCTTACAGTACCTACATGTCCGAGCGCCGCCACGCCGACGCCGCCCTCACCGAGCTCACCTTCCGCGACATCCTGCCCGGCACTGTCGTGAGTATGCTTACAGTACCTACATGTCCGAGCGCCGCCACGCCGACGCCGCCCTCACCGAGCTCACCTTCCGCGACATCCTGCCCGGCACTGTCGTGAGTATGCTTACAGTACCTACATGTCCGAGCGCCGCCACGCCGACGCCGCCCTCACCGAGCTCACCTTCCGCGACATCCTGCCCGGCACTGTCGTGAGTATGCTTACAGTACCTACATGTCTGAGCGCCGCCACGCCGACGCCGCCCTCACCGAGCTCACCTTCCGCGACATCCTGCCCGGCACTGTCGTGAGTATGCTTACAGTACCTACATGTCCGAGCGCCGCCACGCCGACGCCGCCCTCACCGAGCTCACCTTCCGCGACATCCTGCCCGGCACTGTCGTGAGTATGCTTACAGTACCTACATGTCCGAGCGTCGCGACGCCGAAATCGGCTTTATTTGACAGATGGATGTGACACATTTCTACTTCTTTTTGATACAAATGAAACGTTACCAAAGACTAAGAGAGCAATATGTCACTTCCATCTGTCAAATGAAGTCGATTTTGATACCGGCGACACTTGCGCGGTAGGGGATTTGGTATAGAGAAAAGTACCACCAACCAACTCAACGTAGTATTTGTATATATGTGATATTTTAGAAGTGAATATATTTTTATTTTAACTTTGGTCCGTGATTTCTTTGCACTCCCGCTACTTCAACTTACTATCTATCTACATGTCAAACGTGTAGTGGTGACACCGTACACTGTAGTTTATTAATATTAGCCTAAATTGATAATGGATTAAAGAGCAGTTTAGTTTCGCATACACGCATACGGTTACACGAGGAGATCGGTTAAACGGTCTATACGTTGTATAGGTGGCGATCAGGGTGGCGCCGTGGGCGGCGCAGCAGGCGGCGATAGCGTCGCTGGGCGCGCTGGTGTCGCGCGCGGACGCCGGCGCGCCCGACGCGCTGGGGCTGGCCGCCGCGCTGGCCGACCTCGACCTCGCCGACCTCGCCGCGCTGCTGTACTGCAGCGAGCCCGAGGAGCGCGAGCTGACGGGCGGCGGCGTGTACGACGTGCCGGGCCACGGCCCGCTGGCCTACGCCGGGCTGCAGGGCGCGGCGGCGCTGCTGGCGCGCGTGCGGCCCGCCGACGACCTGGGCCACGCGCTGTGCGCCAACCTGCGCGCCGGCGACTGGCTGCTGGAGCACCAGTGGCGGCGGCTGGACCGCCTGCCGCGCCTCGCCGCCGTCGCCGAGCGCTACCGGGCCTTGCTGCGCCCGCTCAGGTACGAGTACCTGTCGAGGGGCGGTCGCTATCGTGATACACTGTCGCATCGCTTTTGCAATTATAGGTGATAACCCCGATGGTTTTGTTACAAATTATGTAAGTATAATTGAAAAAATAATAATGTTTCTAACTAGCCCCAATATTATAAAAATTAAGCTTAAAATTTTACGTCAATTACATTACAAATATTATGTAATTTTTTCTTAATATTTGAATCTATGATATTATATGATATAATAATTTAGTTAAATACCCTGTCTTTTCGCCAGCGAGCTGCCGCGCTACCTGGTGCCGACGTACGCGGACGCGCTGCTGCGGCTGATGTTCGCAACCGTGTCACAAGCAGCGCTCGCGCGAATGTCGAGCGCGGCTCGCGGTTGCTCGTTCGCCCGCGCGCTGGCGCTCACCTCGGTGCAGCTGACGACGGAGCTGCCGTCGGCGCCGCTGCCGGCCCCGTCGCCGGCGCTAGGTAACTATATCCCTACCGCCCGACATACACGACCTGTTGTTGTCGCGAATGTCGAGCGCGGCTCGCGGTTGCTCGTTCGCCCGCGCGCTGGCGCTCACCTCGGTGCAGCTGACGACGGAGCTGCCGTCGGCGCCGCTGCCGGCCCCGTCGCCGGCGCTAGGTAACTATATCCCTACCGCCCGACATACACGACCTGTTGTTGTCGCGAATGTCGAGCGCGGCTCGCGGTTGCTCGTTCGCCCGCGCGCTGGCGCTCACCTCGGTGCAGCTGACGACGGAGCTGCCGTCGGCGCCGCTGCCGGCCCCGTCGCCGGCGCTAGGTAACTATATCCCTACCGCCCGACATACACGACCTGTTGTTGTCGCGAATGTCGAGCGCGGCTCGCGGTTGCTCGTTCGCCCGCGCGCTGGCGCTCACCTCGGTGCAGCTGACGACGGAGCTGCCGTCGGCGCCGCTGCCGGCCCCGTCGCCGGCGCTAGGTAACTATATCCCTACCGCCCGACATACACGACCTGTTGTTGTCGCGAATGTCGAGCGCGGCTCGCGGTTGCTCGTTCGCCCGCGCGCTGGCGCTCACCTCGGTGCAGCTGACGACGGAGCTGCCGTCGGCGCCGCTGCCGGCCCCGTCGCCGGCGCTAGGTAACTATATCCCTACCGCCCGACATACACGACCTGTTGTTGTCGCGAATGTCGAGCGCGGCTCGCGGTTGCTCGTTCGCCCGCGCGCTGGCGCTCACCTCGGTGCAGCTGACGACGGAGCTGCCGTCGGCGCCGCTGCCGGCCCCGTCGCCGGCGCTAGGTAACTATGTCCCTACCGCCCGACATACACGACCTATACGAACGTGAATCGCGACCGTGCAAGCGCGGTGTTGTCGCGAATGTCAGGCGCAGCTTGAGATTGGTCATTTATTAGGTCATAACATCAGTGCAACTGACGGCCCTGCCGGACCCTCGCCGGTTTAGGTGCGTTTTAACCAAGTTAGGTTAGCAAACTAGAACCTCGATATACTATCCTGGCTTGCTGTCCTGACCTGGCCGCCCGTATTAGAAATTAAGACGACGAATCGGTAATATTGGCGGCAGGGATCTCGATTTTTCACAGCAATTACAAATCATATGAAAGTGATATTTGATAAACTAATTCTTCATTTTATTGACGTCATTTTGTCAGTTGCAGAAACACGATTCGTTAACTTTTATAACAGAGAAAAAAATGTCAAAGAAACCTCGTTAAAAACAGAGATTTGCATTTTGCAGGTAAACTAGACCGAT
Source organism: Chrysoteuchia culmella (assembly GCA_910589605.1). Taxonomy (NCBI): domain Eukaryota; kingdom Metazoa; phylum Arthropoda; class Insecta; order Lepidoptera; family Crambidae; genus Chrysoteuchia; species Chrysoteuchia culmella. Next base: position 172,358 of record OU342645.1, on the reverse strand, counting down.
TTAAGTCTCTAAAATTTCTTAGTAGATTAGTCTACACACTCACTTCAAAATGCCAGTTGGATTTTTTAAAATGGTTTGTAGTTTTTAAATGAAACGAAAAAAACCGTTTTGTCGTATACGACCTTATGGTATGAGCTAGTGCGCCCGCGTATTTGTATGCAGTCAGTCTACCCTCAGTCCGCTGCCGACCATTGTCAGCGACGGGTCTGTGCCAGTGGAGCTACCGCGCGCCATAGATCACTGCGCTAAATTTATAACAATAACGTGCGATTATTCATAATTAAAAATGGGAAAAAAATGTCAACGATTTTCTAAAAGGAAAAGGAAACTTTGTTTAATTGAGCAATGTAAGAATATGACTAAGAAAAGGTGAGTAATCGTCATATTTATACAATTCTAATAGAATAAAATTAAATGTTTTCCAGTTTTATATACTTAGGAGATACCTACTTTTTGGTAGGTATTGGTTTCTGTACCTACTGTTTGACTTTTCGGCTGCGATGATGCAGCAGTGGTTACAACGGTCCTCAGTGATTGAGAATTCTAAGTGGTACCCGGTTGTGAATATAAATAATATAAAAACTGTCGTCACTTCAAACAGTACTACCTAAATATTATCATGTACCTACTTCACAATGATTATCGCGTTTCGCCCCGTTATCACGAAAGTTCTGTAAAACTATTTACAATTATTCACTTAGCAGTATTACAAATAATAAAAATATTTCAGGAAATTAGAACAAAGTTCGGGGAGTAAAGCCATGGAGTCGTCTTTAGATTTAGGTGAAAATAAAATAATTTCAGTCGGATTTCACAGAAGGGTATGTATACCTACATACTAATTTAAAGATGTATTTCCTTCAAATATCAGATCTTTATTTAAATTGTACCCAATATTATAATTTATATTTTCGTATTTTATAGAAAACAAGACAATAGTTTGCCGATGTATGCAGAGTTACAAAATGTGTTGCCTACGTAAGATTTTATTACTATTGGTATATATGTGGTATAATAATTTTAACGATTGAAATTTCACTAATAACAATATTTATTGTAGAACTGCAGGTAAGAATAATAAGGACCTTACATGTAACGTGGAAAGCATGTCAAAATGTATAGTAGGTATTTTGATTATTGTTAATTTTCACATGATTCCAACTCAGTTTATATTTAAATGTACAAAAATAAGTATGTATTCAATTTATGTTTCAGACAGAAAAAACATCTAAAGAAACTAGCGCATCTCCAGACATAACATTAGATTACACTTCTAATGCACCAGTAAGCACTCTTTATTTTTAGGTTTTTTTTGAGGGCAAGGTTATTAAAAGAAACTTATCTCTTATCTAAAGGAGTAAAGAAATAATTTACTGAAAAAAAACTTTTTTTCATAAAAAAACTCATTTTTAAAACGGCCTAAAAAGTATAAAATACTTTCTCAGCATAGATTAATAATACCATATTGCAGAAATTTTGAACCTAAAAACGTGTGGCGCATTTTGTAAAATTTATCATCAAGTCTTTTGCATGCGCCCCACGGTTTTACCCGACTACGGCGAAGCAAAACGGAATGTATATGATTTTGACATTGAGGTACTGTGTCAATTTTGTCATTGTGGGGGAATAACAGTTGAATGCTAGCTAGAATATAAAATTATATATGTTTTATATAAAACAAATTGTAATATGTAATAAAAAGTAAATACCTATGTTAACTTGTAAATAATATCATGTAACCTTTCAATAAGTAAAATATAAATTTTGTAAATTTGTAATAAGTAAAACAAAAATACTAGGTATGTAAAAATGTAATTATAAAAAAAAATCGAATGTAAATTATTACATTTATAATCTCGTTAGTGTAAATTATATCCGACTTATATCCTACTTTCTACTATAATATTATAAATGTGAAAGTTCAGATGTTTGGATGTTTGTATGTTTGTTACTCAATCACGCCAAAACGGCTGAACGGTTTGTCTGAAATTTGGGACACAGCTATTTTGTAGCCTGGAGAGGGATATAGGCTACTTTTTACCCCGAAAAAATATCACATTCCCGCGGGATACGGTCGTGTAGTCCACGTTGCGAAGCCGCGGGCGGAAAGCTAGTTGCGTAACAAATTATATTTTCTTATCACAATGGCTGATGCTCAGCAGCTATTTTAATCACCTAAGTAGGATAAAAGTTATATTATGTTAATTGTTTGTAAATTATTATTATCTGTGTCAATTATTTTTTGTCTATTTTTGCCATTATTTTGAATTAATTAAACTTTTTTTATTTTCAAACACTAAGGTTTTTTATTTCTGTAACTATATGCACTTAGTTGATTTGCAATAAAAATATTAAAAAATACCTAACACAATAATCAAACAGTGGAGCCGCAAAACAAGTTCGTAATAAAAAAGGTAAAGTACTTTATGATTGATCACGTACCTGTACGATACAAGGGGTTATTCATCAACTCGACCCAAGAGACCGGACAAACGTGTGTCCAGTATCAAAATTGTTATCATTTATTATTTCGTAATCTAGACACGTCAAGATTTTGACGCGTGTCCACATTTCAAATAACAAAATGTAAAAAAATTAAAAACAAAAAGTTTTATGGGCAACTCTAAGACGCCTCTGTTCTAGCGCGCGGTCACGCGCGGTTGACTGCTACTCGCAAGCCGCGTAAAAGTGTCGAGGTGTGTGCGGGTTGCGGGCGCAAACGCTCCGTTTTAGATTTTATTGTTTAGCGATGCGTCACCTTAAGCTAGCAGGGGCGAAGGGTCCATACGTACCGATTTCCATCGGCTTCCTTTTTAGAAATCCCACCCCAGTGATCCACCGTGGAGATCATAATAATGATGTCATTAATTATTGCCACCAATAAGATAAATAGACGTGGATGCCAGACAGTTGCAAAATAAACAATATGTTTATATTCCATGCTTAATATTCACTTATTTTTTTTAATCCGGCTTACTAATCCTCTGACGAACGAAACATGTACAAGAAAATAAACTCATTTGCAAAAAAAAACGGGCACCTAAGCAATGAACCATTTCAAATGTTAATATTGCTTTGTTTGATAATTATAGGTAGTTTTATCCTCACAATTTGGTAAATTAATAAGAAAATAATCGTTTTCATCAGTATTTCATAAAATTTAGATACAATTTATGGGAAATAATGCTAAACCTCGCTAGTAGTGTATGTTCGCTAGTAGTGCATATACTCACGAAGTAAAAATAAAAAGTTTTTTTGTTTGTTTTTCTTTAATAAAGTAAAAGCAGATAAATGTTTAGTATCGAGTGTGACCCCCTCTAGCTAAAATCACAGCTTAAATTCGTCTGGGCATTCTAGCGAGTATATCCCGGATACTTGCTTGCGGAATACGGTCCCACTCCGCAGTAATCACATTCTTCAGCTCTCTGATGGTCTGCGGAGCCGGGTGTATTGATCTCACACGCCGTTTCAGAACGTCCCAGACATGCTATATGGGATTGAGGTCGGGACTTCGAGCTGGCCAATCCAAACGACGAATGCCGACCTCTTGCACATACGCATTAACATCGCGGGATCGGTGGGCGCGAGCATTGTCTTCACCTAGAGCGGCCAATGCGGGTTGTGCATGAGGAATTAGAACTTCCGTTATGTATCGATGCCCAGTCAGTGAGCCGTTTTCAATGAAGACTAACTCTGTACGATCCATTGAATGTATTCCTGCCCAAAACATAACAGAGCCCCCACCATAAGGTGTGATTTCTTCGAAACATGCCTCTGCAAAGCGTTCTCCTTGTCTTCTTAGCACTCGCCGACGTCGATCTTCACCGAACAGAGATATCCTGGCTTCATCAGAGAACAAAACCCTATTCCAATCTTCTTGAGTCCATGATTCACAATTTCTAGCGAACCTAAGCCTGTGAACTCTGTGCTCACGGAGTAATTTGGGGCCGCGGGCCGGGCGGTGTATATTGGCAGCGAGAAGCCTCCTCCTGACCGTCCATAGACTAATATGCACATTTCTTACTTCTTGGAGGTTGTTCTTAAGATCCACATACGAAGATTTGCGATTTCTCAATGCGCGACTCACAAGAAAACGATCATCCCGTGGTTGGGTACATGGTTTTCTTCCAGAACCAGGCCTTCTCTCGACGGAACCAGTCTCCTGATATCGCTGCCAGGTCCTTTGGACTGTCGAGCGACTAACATTTAGGAGGCTAACGAAACATTGGCTGCAACCCTCTTCAAGCAGCGCGATAATTTTGGTAGCTTTTACCACTTTATCTACCATTTTTGATACAGCCAAACAGCAATAAATAAAGCTTTGACAGTCAAGGATATGAAATTAATCGATAAAAATTGAATAAAAGTTATGAAAGTCGATGTTAAGTTCTGGAACTTCGCTCCAAAAATGTAGGATAAAAAGGGGTTTTCTGTAAAAATGAGCATCAAATGAAAATTTGAATTTAGAACGTACTTTTTTAAATACCACAGCATTTTTAAAACCGGCCAGTAACGTGTACAAACGATTGAAACCTTTTTGGTATTGTATCTTTTTAAAGATGAATGAAAATCAAAACCGCCCGTTTTTTTTTGCAAATGAGTGTATATTGTAAAATATAATGCGGCCGCTGAGAGCATGAACAATGGCACTCGATAGGAGCTGTACGGTTTACACCGAACATACCGCGTCGTCACGAGTATATCACGAGCTCAACGCGCTCACTCATAAACATTACTTACGTCATCCAAAGTCGTAATTATTTGTTTTTACTTATATTAATTTAGTGTCTAAGCAACTGTACAACTGTAAACATTGAAATCTCATAACGTGGGTTTTCTTCAAGACACTCGAACAATTCACTACAACAACTTAACTTCTATTTATGGTGTATCGAGTACGTGGTCAACTAAGCGGCTCACACAGGAGCTGTCAAATAATGTATTCTCTCAGTGGCCGTATTATACATTTACAACATATTTTCTTGTAAATGTTTCGCCATTGGAAACGAGTGGGTAACACTAGCTTATTATCCTGGCTTAAAAAACTAGTCTCGTACGTTTACGTTGATTAAATATTGCATAAATAAAAACTCACGAGTTATTTATTGCCAGTCGCTTACGTTGTAGAACATAGTAGCAGTAAACATTCTAATTTTAATTAATATAAAAAAAACATTTTAACGCCGTAATATAACTCGTTTTGTCATCTTAAAATTCTTGTTTGCTTCTGTAAACAAAACGATGTAATTTGTTGATCTAAACGATCCATCACTGAAAATATATGGTGACGTCTTGGCATAACATTTTACATTAAAACTTTTTATAAAATAAAATAAAACCGATTTCAAAAAGTAAAAAAATAAAACTTTTGGAGTCGTCGTCAGCCAAACCATTCTACCTATATATACCACAGCCTTATAACGAGATAGACGAAACGAGCGCTTCAAACTGTATGAGAACCTAGCGTGTCGAATTTTTCGTACCTACGATGACGTCACGAGCGAGATTTAATGATATGGAAATGTTATTGACGAGGTCTTGCAAGCAAGCACTGCACAATTAACCATTTTCGTTTCTGAGTGACGCGTGTTTTCATGGCAATGTCGGCAAAGCGGACCGACTTAGGTCGGAAAACTTTGATATAGGTCGGTATATTTATTTATTTATTTATTTCAGGTAACAAACAGTTATATACAAACAATATTATAAAAATAGTTTACAAACAAACCTATAGTACCATAACTTAAAGTATTAACTTAAGTAATATAGTGCATACAAGCGACGGATTTGTACTAGATAAAAATATTTTTTATTTAGCAACCACAAAAAAAAAGCTGACATATAAGATTTTTCAACTTAATAAAAAAATAAAAAATAACTATAGTAGAATGGTGTTTATGTATTATGCATTACAAGAATAACAATTCACTTACTTTCCTTCTAAAAACATTAAGTGAGTTTGAGAAAATATCCACTTCATTAAGTGACTTGTTATAAAGACCACATGCTCGCCTTAAAAAGGTATTCTTTGCGTAATTGGTATGGCAAAATGAGATATAAAATGTGTCGTTAGAACGTGAGGATATACGAGGGACTTTCAACGCAATCTTTTGCAATAGTTCACTGGAGTCTATGTGATTATTAATTAACTTAAATAAAAATAAAATATCCAATAATTGGCGTCTGTGTTCTAATAATTGAATTTTATGTCTTTTTGCACTCATTTCGTAGTCACTACAATAAGACCCCATTCTATAGTCAAGAGATTTTATAAACTTTTTTTGTATTCGTTCTATCCGTTCTTTATGAACAAAATATTGGGGGCTCCAGACAACACTTCCGAACTCCAAAATGCTACGAACGTAGGCATTGTATAGTATCTTAAGTGTACTACCCTTTTTGAAAGGCTTTCCGAGGCGAAGGATCAAACCCAACTGTTTATATGCCCTAGCCACAATATTATCAATATGTGTATTGAAGTTTAGTTTTGTATCCAAGGTCACTCCTAGATCGCGAAGTGAATTTACACGGCAAATTCTCCGATCAGATATTTTATAGTCATACCTAATGGGACAGTTTTTTCGAGTGAAGGTGATGACGTTACACTTGTCAAAGTTTATAAATAATTGGTTTTCTTGACAAAAACGCTCGAAGCAATTAATATCTTGCTGTAATTTAATGCAGTCATCCACAGTTTCAATTACTTTATAAATTTTTGTATCGTCTGCGTACAAGAGATGGAGTGAATTGGGAAAACAAAGACCAATGTCATTGACGTATAGGGAAAACAAAAAGGCCCCAAATGGGAGCCCTGGGGTACTCCTGATGGGATATTTAGGAATCTTGATCGGTAACCTTTAAGTGCCACGGCCTGGCTGCGATTTTTTATGTATGATTCTATCCATCTTAGCAGATCACCATGAATACCGATCCTCGAAAGCTTATTTATTAATACAGAATGATTTATTTTATCGAATGCTTTCGAAAAATCAGTATACACGGCGTCTACTTGACATCCAGCATCCATTGCATTTAGCAAAAAATCCGTGTAAGTCACTAAGTTGGTGTTGTTCTGGTCGCCACGACCCCGGAAAAAACCGTGTTGTTCTGGTGCTAATGCGTTATTCAATTGACTTGTCAAGAAGGAAGTGATTATTTTGGGAAATACGGACAACTTCGAAATAGGCCTGTACTGTTTCACGTCATTTTTATTACCGCCTTTTGGAATTGGTGTTATTAGCGCTTTTTTCCAAATTGTAGGAAAACAACCTTCGGCAAGAGACTTCCTAAAGATAATTGTAAGAGGTAAAGACAATTCCTTAAAAAGTTTTTGAACTATAATAGGATGGACATTATCAAAACCAGCACCCTTGTTGCAATCTACTTGTTCGAGTAGCTTTTCAACCGTTTTCTGAGAGATTTCAACAGTAGATAAGTCTACTAATGGGGGTGTATTTGGCAAGGGATTACCTCCGTTGGTGTTACATTGCGAGACAAAGACCGAGTTAAAGTACTCGTTAAACATGTTTGATATGGTATCAACATCTGACGAAGACTCATTGTTATAATTCATAAAGGAAGGAATATTATGATCTGCGAACTTGGACTTTATAAATGACCAAAAGTATCTTGGGGAATTTGTGATTTTTTCCTCAGAGAATTTAATGTAATTAATGTAACATTCTCTTTCGAGTTGTTTCTCTTTCACACGCAAGCGAGAAAACTCTTGATAGTCAAGGTCACAATTGTACTTCTTCCATTTAGCATGTACTTTCATTTTTTGGCGAATCAATTTAATTAGAGCCCGAGAGTACCAAGGGGGATGGTTAGACTGGGACGCAACTATCTTTTTAGGAATATGTTTATCAATTAGCTCATTCAATACCTTGTACAAAAAATATGTGCACTGTTCGGTATTTAGATTATGTAACTCATTTAGCCAATCAACCTCCAATAATCCTGCGCTCATAGCTTGAATATTAGCTGCGTGATATAGTAGTTTTAAGCGTTGACACTCCTTTATATAAGCTACAGATGGTAAACTAAAGCAAATTTCGAGGGATTTATGGTGGACGTCTTCTGGAGTAAGAGGAGAGGATGAATTGATCACATTGCAGGTACCATTGCTAAGAACTAAATCGAGAATGCGTCCATTATGATTTTCACAACCATTAAATTGGAGCAAATTGCACAAATACATAAATTCCATCAAACTTGATGCCTTGTTATCGTTATTAGTGTCTAATCGGATAGAGGATTCACCTTCATTATGCCAAACGGCATTAGTTATGTTAAAATCTCCCAATATGAGAAAGATGTCATTAGGATTATGTAAAATGAGTTCGGATGTATTATCATAAAACGACTGCAGTGCACTAGAATGATTACTATTATGCGGGAAGTAACAACAGGCCAGATGAAGCTGTGCATTCGAATGCGAAGTGCCGGCGTCGGCAGTCGATCGCAAGTCGCCAGCGCGAGCGCACGGAATGCTAAGCGTAACCCATATTTCGTCTATGTCGTTAGCCGAGCGCCACTCGGGCTCCTCACGACGACGCGCACACAGCTCTCGGCGTACCGCAATAAGTACACCGCCACCACGCGATCCGCGCCCGTCCATTACGTCCCGATCTCGCCGATAAACAATATAATTATTGTAAAAATACTCTTCGCTATTAAAGTCCTTCGTTAGCCAAGTTTCGCTTAAAAATATTAAATCGTAGTTGTTCAGTAAAACGTTGGCTAGAAAGGAGTCCGACTTCGTCCGTAATCCTCTCACGTTCTGATAATAAATGTTGAGTGATTTAAAAGAAGACACCTTTAAAACGTTTTAATTTCATTAAAACAAAGATATTGAATGTTGAAAACTGGTTGAAAATAAGTAATATAGTATAGTATATAGTATATATAGTATAGTATAATATAGTATAGATCAGTGATATATACAGTCGACTTGAGATCTCCTTGTTTTGAAGTCGGTTAGGGCCTGCACAGACGACGGACATTGGAGGACTTTTTGTCCGCGACACGACCTTATTACTAAGAACATAAAGTTGAATTTATAACGAAGACTATCGCGTACTTTTCATGGATATACGCGATCTAAGTTCAATCTTATTTGGTTAACAATAAAGACGAGTCGTGTCCGGCAGGCCCCCCGCGGCCGCGCGCCGCGTCGCTGTCGGCGGGGCTGCCGCACTTCGCGGTGGGCTACATGCGCTGCTGGGGGCGCGACACCTTCATCTCGCTGCGCGGGCTCTATCTGCTGACGGGCCGCTACCAGGTACCACCACTTTCTTACGATACATTTTAAATATACTTACCTTTCTTTAAATGACCCTATATTTTTTTACAGAAATATTCACATTGTGTTGTTATACCTACCGGTAGATATAAAAATGTCCCGGTAAATGATAATAGTGTGAAAATTATTAATAATAACCGCTAATTATTAATACTGACTACGTGATTTGGTTAACGTGATTAAAACTATACAATTTATCACTTTACGAAAGGTACCTCTAGGTTAGGTTTGGTAAAAATTGTGACCAAAAGAAGCGCGTGCTGAGCGAGCGAAGCGAGCGTGCCTCAGAAGCGGCCGGCGAAGCGCCAGAGACGACTTTCTTTCTTTAAAAAGTATTAAAATGCGGGGTTTGCGGGGCTAGAGAGGGTGCTAGCGAACCCTAGTTTCTTTTACTCGCTCGGGTCACGCCTGAACATGATTGTGGCAATGACAGATGTTCCTGTCAAAAGCGGCATTGCTCGAGCTTTCAAAGGTTGTCCCACTCTGTTCTTACGCTGTGCTTTTATAGTCTATCAAATCTAAGAAGTACCGTTTGACGTTTATTATGTTTCAAGGTGAAACAAATTTGTATTTAAAAAACACAATTTAAAAAAACATTTTCCGTAAAACCATGCAAATTATAGATATTTTTTTGATTTGTCAAACAATTTACAATACTGATTCATTAAATTTGAATTCAAATATAATCGAACAAATCTAAATAATCAATCTAAACAATAAAAGTGTATTTTTTTCTCTACCTACTAATACGTCCATGGAGACTACAGGCCCCGAACTGTCAAACTCGCGACACGTCCATGGGGACCACAGACCCCGAAACAATTTCAATACGGCGGAGTTCAGATTAATTCTAATAGCAAAGCACAGAGAGCTCGTAGTTCTATTAAAAATGTAGATTGCTCTGTGTGAACTGCTTTATCTATCAGTGTATAATTCATCAGGGTCATGGCAACAAAATCTCAGTAGAAAAAAAAGTTTGATGTGAGTGTGACGTCATGTTGTGTTTACGTTGTTTTTATTGTATTTTCTTGATAAAAGTGGTGAGTATTGTAGTATTAGATCGTGTTTCTTAACTATGCGTATATGAAAATGATCGTAAGATATCCAAAATGGTATGATGTTTATAGTTTGAACAATGTGATTGAAACAATTTCTGTCTTGAAAGATACGGTGTCAAATTACAAGCTCTAGTGTTACGTCACGATTTAATTTACAAACATTTAATGCATTTCTTTCGAAAACTATTACTTAAAACTATTATATTTAATTGTTAACATTTTTAAATACTTTTTAATGGATATGAGTTAAAATCTGCCAAAATAAAACGTAAAATACCACGACGGCGGCCATTTTTTTGCCTTTTTTTTTGTATAGAGTTGACTTTCTTGATTTATTTTTTTCTTTCCACTTATTTTGATAAAAAATAAATTATGACTGATATATCATTTTAAAGGGGAGAGTATTTACTTTTTTTTAATTATAATAATAATTAGTCATTATCGCAATATTTTTTTGGTAAAAGTCAAAATATAATACTTTAACCTTTTATTTTTCGAATTTATATTTGATTTTCGTAATAGATTGTTATTATTTTTCAAATACATAATAAACATGATAACTGATGTAGGTACTAATACGATTAAGGCCCGTTTAAAGTGTTCCCCTAGCATTTGTCGCTGGATTATATTCTAAGATACATTTCATATCCAATAAATTTGTCAGATTGAAACAGTACTTACCTTTCAATTGGTTTTTCCTGTACAGTTTTTAACAAAAATGGTCAAAAATTAAATTAATTATTGGGTAATGTAGAACTGTCTGATAGCAAATTACAATTTATAAATATAATGAAACGGTACAAAAACGTCACCTGACGTTGGATGTGAACACACGACCTCCGTATAACTATGCTTTTGCTCTTACCAACTGAGCAATTCAGATACTACTTCTTATCATTTCCGTTTTTGTATTATTTCATTGTATTTGTAAATTGTAATTTGCTACCAGATAATTCTGCAAAAAGTCAAAAATGTAGTCCAATTATATATTTACATTTAAGATTATGCACCTCATATCTATAATAAAATACCTGCATCAATAAGACACACTGATAATAACTTTACGTTTAAACAAAAATTAAAGACATTATTGTTGGAGAAATGCTACTACACACTTAATGAATTTTTGATAGATAAAGATTTGTAATTATATTTGATGATTTTAATTTTCAAAATTATTTTAATTATATTATCTTATCATGCATGATCAATTTGTAATATCATTACTATTTCAATAATTTTAGTATTAATAGTTAATTCAACCCTTCATTGAATGCTATTATGGCAGGACATAGCTGAACAATTATATTGTATTATGACATCTGTATGTACCTATGTTTCACAATAAATGATTATGATTATTATTATGTCTCCACCTTCACTTTTTTATATTTATCTACAAAAAGAGCTACGGTTAGCTCTTTTTGTAGATAAATATAAAAAAGTCAAACGTAGGGAAAATCTAAAATCCCCTGAAAAACCTAAAAATACGGATAATTACAACTTAGTTCGTGGAAATATAGCGCGTTTGATATCCGTAAAAGTTGTTTTATTTCAATGAACAGTGCGCGCCAAAATATAAGATGTACAGTTTATAGAGGTTTTTTGTTACTCATTCAACTGCAATTCATACAAAATGCAAGTTAAAACCTGCGCGCGGCGCGTCATAGGTAGTTTTCGCGGCTTTGTATCATACCGGTGTGATGGATGAATGAAACACTGTCTTTTCACTCACTACAAGTTTAATGGTAAGGCCACAAACATGAATAAATCATAAATCGTGTTATAAACTATCGCAAACAGAAACTATTTCACGGGAACACAGGTTTTCTTGTTTCAGAAACAAAGTTTTAAGTATGTGTTTTCGTTGAGTGTATTCAAAATTTTATTGCCATGTATATAGCAAGTAGTTCCCGGTCGAATGTGCTGTACCTTTTCTGTGTCTCGCTCAGTGTTTTAGAGAAGAAGGATAGCGGCTCCCACTTTCCATTCACGTGCTGCGGTAGTACTGCTCCGGCAGATGTGGCCGAACAATCTGTCATAAGGCCGCGACGAGCGGAAGTGGATGGGTGAGATAGTGCAACAGCGCTTTTTATGCTTTCTTTGCACGTCTCGAACGCATCTATTGACGTTTGTGTCCACTTTATCTCGCTTTTGTCCTTCCTCTTGGAGTTACTTGGTGAGTTCAGCTTGTATATTAGCAGCGTGAGGTATACACTGGCGGTAGAAGTTGACCATGCCGAGAAAACGTCGCAGCTGCTGGACCGTAGTAGGCAAAGGAAAGTTGGTAATTGCCTTAGTCCTTTCATCCAGCGGTCGTATGCAATCCTTGCATATGTGGTAGCCCAGGAAATCCAGTTCTTCTCTGCCGAATTCACATTTATCCACGTTTAATTGATGCCGTATTGGTCCATCCTCTCCAGTACATTTCGAAGTAGGGTCTCGTTTTCTTCTTTCGTCCTTGTTGGTATGAGGATATCGTTGATAAAGACAAATACGCCGAACCCTTTAAAAACCATTAATTATCTACGAAGCGTTGGAATGTTTGACTGCGCTACGTAATCCAAACGTCATCCTCGTAAACTCGAAAAGGCCGAATGGCGTTATGGCCGTTTTCGGTGTGTGGTCTTCGAAAATAGGTAGATGATGAAATTTTCTGATGTCCAGCTTGGAGAAGATGGTCTTATCCCGCAGCAAGTATGTATCCCGCAGAGTCTTGAAGCCTTGGTATAGGATAGCGATCAGGAAGAGTTACGGCATTTAATCATCTGTAATCGCCGCATGGCCTTAGTTCACCATTTTGCTTTAGTAACGATGTGCAGCGGCGCGGGCGTTGCCCAAGGACTTATAGAGGGGCGGCAAATGCCTAACTCCATCATCCTTTGAAATTCCTGTTTCGCGTCTTTATACTTTGCTTGGTTGAATGGACGAACTTTTGCATAGATCAGCGGCCCCGTCGTATGTAATGTTTCAGTGTCGGCCCTGTTACGTCAGGGTATTCTCGTAGTAACTCGCCGTACAGTCCGGTTACATCTATCGTGTGGACCGATGAGTCATTCGAGTGCAACTGATGTGTGCGCGCGGCAACCGATAATTTCGTTATTTTGTCGATCAATCTCTTTTCGCTCAAGTCAATATTAATTTTAGTTTTAGCGAGAAAATCTGCTCTGAGAATTGATCTGCGCACGTCAGCTATGACGAATGTCCACGCGAATGGTCTTTGTCGTCCCAGTTCTATGCAAACGGTCTTAAGTCCGTAGGTCTTGATTTTCGTTCCATTCGCGGCATAAATTGTGTAATCGGCATAAATTATGTATTCGGCATTTGTGGGCTTTTCTTTTGTGCGGGCGCGTACAGATATGTCTGCTCCGGTGTCTACTAAAAATTGTGTCCCACTTATTCGGTCGGTGACACATAGACGGTAACTTGACCCGTCAACACCAACTCCCGCCGCGGTTAGTGTCGCAGTTAGTTTTGTTTGCGTATTTCGCTGCGCTTTGTATGAACAGCGAGCCTTATCAGTACACCGCGTCGATCGACTTCTGAACTTTCGGTGGTACCAGCATATCCAGTCGTTGTTTGGCCGTAGCCTGGACTGCGATCGGGATGTTGATCTGCGTCTCTGTCTGTATCGTGCCCCCTTGACACGTTGTGACGATGATGAGCGCGCATTTCGCATAAATCCTGCGTCAGCTGATCCACTTTCTGAAAAAGATATTCAATCGTGGATTGTTCCATAGCGCTGTCTTCTGTATCGTTTTATTCGAAATCTATGTGCGACTTCTCAATTGACTGGTGAGACCCGCTTGTGGGAGGCCAGTAACCGATCCACTAAATAACGAACGATGAAACAGTTACGTCAAACTGCGTGAATGCGCTTTCCTCAGTTGTTGGATTTTTTCTGGTGGCTGTGATCTTCAGATTGTCTCCCTGGGCGACGTTCGACTTTCGTGAATGAAGAGGTCTTGATGAGTTCGGGCAGAATCACGTCGGACAGTATCACGTCGGGGTCACCAATTTGGCTCCTAGCGTGAGAGATGAATCAAACAGCCAGTGTGGTGTGCTAGTGCTGAGAGCTAATAGCTAAGAGCAATTTGTTGATTATTTTCTCATCTTATATACTAAATTATAACTTATTACTGTATGTGCGTTAGCTGGAATTAATTGCCTCTGTGTGAGTGCATTTCGGCCTAGATAAGATAAGATAAGATAATTATTTATTGAGTACTAAACACATACATCAAATAAAATTTGACACCGTGACCCGTGGTAGTAAAAACTGTGCTACAGGCCACGGTACTCCCAGGTAGATTAACAAATTAATTTAAGTGTTTTTAAAAGTGTGATCTTAATTAAAGTTATAATAGTAATATTGAATTAAAATGCTAACAAACAAATACTTGCTACTGTAACCTTACAAAGAGATTTTCTGTCATTTCATAATCCAGTTCCTTAAGATTACTTAAAATTATATTTTTAAACATGTTATTGCTTAACTTAGAAATGTCCTTAACATTACGGTTAAGCTTATTATAAAGCATAGGTGCATAGTAATCATGGCTTTTCATTGCGAATACGGTTCTACATTTAGGTAATGGTACTTTGCATACACGTCTATTAGGCAGAGTCAAAAAGGGAACAGTGTAACGGTGATATCTTCGCAGAGACTGGTAAATAAATAATTTTCTAACTGAAAGCACGTCACAGATCTTAAACAGATCTTCAGTGGGGTAGCGGAAGGGTAGACCCATCAAAACCTTCAGAACTGCACGTTGAGCACGCTCAATTTCAATAAGAGAAGTCTTAGATGCCGTGCCCCAAGCACAGATACAATACAATAGTATACTTTCAGCAAGCGACTTGTAGGTTAAACAGAGTATATCAGGTGGAGCCACACCTCGCAAATTTTTAAAAACGTATATTAATTTTCTGGTTCTCTTAGCAACTGCGGTTATCTGGGGGCCCCAGCTAAGATTCTCATCGACTATGACACCTAAATATTTCATATTATGAACCCGCGTTAGAAAACCACAGGAGCAAAGAGCTGTAATGCAAGGATTTCTATTACAGGGATATGTGTGCAACTGAAGCTTGAAGTTCTTAGGAGAAGTACGATCCGAAATACTGAAACAAATGTAATTTGTTTTTGTGGTGTTAAGGTTCAGAAGACTGTCCTCTAGCCAGGCTACAACCCTACTCATTCCGGCTTCAGCAAGTAAACTGGTTTGATTCCAATCTGGTCCATGGAAGAGAAGGACAGTGTCATCCGCAAACATGATGATATCAGCACTTGCTATGTTAAGATTACAGATTTGATTAACATAAATCAAAAATAATGTCGGCCCTAAAGATGATTCTGATCCTCTGAGACCTGCCCTCAAGATAAGAATGAAACCAGGATAAAGGGACTCCTCTTACGCCCAGATGTTCAATACGTTTTAAAAGGATGGGAATTGACACGGTGTCAAATGCCTTTTGTAAATCCAAAAAGACACCTAAGCACCGCTCATCATTATCTAGATATGTACGCACCTTAGCAGTTAGCTCAAGTACAGCATCCTCCGTGGATTTACCTAGCCTAAAATCAAACTGTCGTGGACTCAATAGGCTGTTCTTCTCCAGATAATCCATCAACCGTTTGTTTACAATTTTTTCCAAAATTTTTGAAAACGTCGTTAACAGAGAAATAGGTCTATAGTTAGTCGGAAGCATTTTTAAACCAGTTTTATAAATAGGTGTAACAATGGCTTGTTTAAACAAAACTTTTGATCTTCCACCCACACCAAAAAGAGTCCCTTAATTTCAGCTTCCAATATAAGGATCACAAAATTGAAATTGTCAATGAGTTTAACCTTCTCGGACTAACGTTGGATAAACATATTAAATGGAAGCAGCACGTTAGTAAAATAAGATCGAAGATAGCTAGTTTCATATACGCTTTCCGCGAAGTAAAGAAAACAACTAACATTCAGACTGCTTTGGTCATGTACTATGCTTATGCTTACTCATGGTTAAAGTACGGAGTGATACTCTGGGGAAATAGCACAGACTCACCTTCAATTTTTATTTTACAAAAAAAACTTTTAAGAATACTGGACAATCTAAAAAATACTGAAAGTTGCAAGCCCATTTTTAAAAAATACAATATCCTCACCCTACCCTCCATCTACATAATGGAGATATGCAAGCTAGTCCGCCAACATCCAGAACTATACACCAAACGCCAGGATGCTCCAATAAAATACTCAACGCGTAATAAAAATAAATTAATGTTGCCCGTTTCTCGCTTAAACCAACACTCATGTAGTACTCATATAATGTCAATAAAAATTTATAATAACTTACCAACGCAAATTCAAAATGAAAATAATTTCGTGAAATTTAAAACACTCTTAAAAAACCTATTGCTAAATAAGACCTATTACACAATAAAAGAATATTTAAATGACAAAGAGTTAAAGAAATATAAAATATAATGATAATTTTGTTAATATATATGTGAAGTTAAATATGAAGTTATATATGAAGGTTATTAATAAGACCACAAAATGCGTCATCCTCTCTTCTAAATTTGCTATGCCCAACAGGGTCCAAAATTGTGTCTTTTACTTATATACCATCTTTGTAACATTTTGGAACGCAAATAAATTGAAATTGAAATTGAAATTAAAGGCTTCGGGAAAAATTCCCGTGTCAAGACTAAGATTTATTAAATGTGTTAACGGTTGCAGAATATACGGGCAAGCCTTTTTTAACAATATTAATTGTAATGTTATCCCACCCAGACGCACAATTTGATCTTAAACCTAAAATGATTTCATGAACCTCGAAACAGTCTACAGAAGAACAAGAAAAAGATCCAGGAGGTGAGTCACTTGGCTTAGTATTTCGTGCTAAGGTGTTTTCATCTAATCCTAGTTTCGTCAATGTGATGTTAGCCAGTTCAAGTCGAATTGAGGTAAAATACTCATTGACCAGGTCCAAAGATTCCGTTACAGTTGATTTAGCATGCAAAAGCTCATCAGCACCAGTACGTTTACTGTATAAGTTACAAACATCCTTAATTGTATCCCAAGTCTTTTTGGAATTGCCTGAATTTTGAACAAACTTATTACGATAGTATTGTGCCTTAAGAGTTTTGTGCCTTAATACAATGTACGAGCTGACGCCACACTGACTTAGCCATTCAGCCCATAAACCAATTCTGAAATTGAGTTATTGGTTCTGTAGTTCTTTAAAATATAAAATTGAACGTAATCTTTAGGTAACGCATTTTTAAATCAATAATATTCGGTCTTTACCTCTGAAATTGCCGATTTGTATGAAGATTTTCAAAGAAAGTCCGTTTTCCATACTAAACATTTTTGCTAAAGTTACTACCGCAAATGCTAATGCCACATTTTTTTTTATGTACAAGCAGTGTATGAAGACTGAGCAAACTAATGCTATATATGTCGCAGGATAATTAGATAAATCAATTTTTTACGAAAATCCTAGGGATATTGCGAAGACACGGATAATTAGACAATGGTGTAATTGTCATTTCTCAATCCTACTGAAAAAAAATAGGGTTTTTGCGAAAAAACGGGCTGGCTTAGTAAGACTGCGAAAGAATCGCTAGCTATTATGAAATAAAAAACACTGATTGGCTGATCGGACCATCCAAAACAACAACTTCTCTGATTGGTTGACGACTTGACGTTTCAAATGTCATCGATTCTCTCACGTATAGTAAACTATAAGATAGCCGTAGTTAGGGTGTCAATAACAAGACATGTTGACTCAAAGAAGGTGGTTTATTGAGTGAATTCACACGGTACAGAAAAGTTGTAATTTACACCAAACATCATTTCTTATAACTAGATGTCAGCATAACGTGAGCGGAGTGCATTGTAATATCATATTTATTTAATAAATCAAAAGGTGCATATACAATCCACATACTTCAAAACATTCTATGAACCAAACCGAAGAAAAGTTACCAAGATAGTAAAAATTAAGCAAATCAGAGTTAAGAATATCAAATATTACTAAAGCAACCCGTATTTTTGCAAAAACCCTATCTTTTTCAGTAAGATTGAGAAATGTCAACACCATTGCTAATTCAAATCAAATCAAATCAATATCATTTATTCAGTCTAGGCTGTTACAAACACTTATGAACGTCAAAGAAGCTACGCCATCGGTTCACAAACCCTACGGCGGGAGACCTTGTAACGAGAAGAACCGGCAAGAAACTCGTCAAGGACTATTTTTTTCTTCCTGTTTTATTTCATACAGAGTCGTCAAATTGAAAAGTGACCTTAACATATCAGTAAGGTCAATTTCCATCACAAAAGAAAATACTAATTATAATATTACATTTTATGGTTATCCTAACCGTAAACAATTTTCAACTCGTAAGGAAGGACTTACATTTAACATTTCTCGCATTACAAGGTTACTGTACTGCAAGTTGTGACGTACATACAGGTCGATAGCAATTTATTTTAGATACAAATATTTAATCTCTAAGCACAACGTTAAGACAAGCAAACTGAAGTAGACCCATTTCCACTGGCAGCACCCGTTCACGAGCATGACGCATGAACCAGCCATCGCTTCGCTCAACCATTATTTAGTTAATTATCTGTTTTTGCAATATCCCTAGGATTTTTGCGAAAATTCTTTTTATCAAATCATCCTACGACATATATAAGTGCAAGAAGAAAAAAGACCCCATCCTTCTTCTTCAAACTGTGGCAACTATCAAACGGTACTAATTAGATTTGATAGACTATACTACATAACTAGACTATCTACACTGGAAAGTTAGCAGCTGGCAAATCCTATGGTTTTGTTTCAGTCCCAATTCCACATGGGAGAATGTTTATAAAATTGTTTACACATAATAGGAAGCGCGCGCACACATCCTGGGGTTCGCGGCGTGCGTGCGACACGGACTGGTGCCTAACCTGCTGGACGGCGGCCGCAACGCGCGCTACAACTGCCGCGACGCCGTCTGGTGGTGGCTCTACTCCATCCAGCAGGTGAGTGCGACACGGACTGGTGCCTAACCTGCTGGACGGCGGCCGCAACGCGCGCTACAACTGCCGCGACGCCGTCTGGTGGTGGCTCTACTCCATCCAGCAGGTGAGTGCGACACGGACTGGTGCCTAACCTGCTGGACGGCGGCCGCAACGCGCGCTACAACTGCCGCGACGCCGTCTGGTGGTGGCTCTACTCCATCCAGCAGGTGAGTGCGACACGGACTGGTGCCTAACCTGCTGGACGGCGGCCGCAACGCGCGCTACAACTGCCGCGACGCCGTCTGGTGGTGGCTCTACTCCATCCAGCAGGTGAGTGCGACACGGACTGGTGCCTAACCTGCTGGACGGCGGCCGCAACGCGCGCTACAACTGCCGCGACGCCGTCTGGTGGTGGCTCTACTCCATCCAGCAGGTGAGTGCGACACGGACTGGTGCCTAACCTGCTGGACGGCGGCCGCAACGCGCGCTACAACTGCCGCGACGCCGTCTGGTGGTGGCTCTACTCCATCCAGCAGGTGAGTGCGACACGGACTGGTGCCTAACCTGCTGGACGGCGGCCGCAACGCGCGCTACAACTGCCGCGACGCCGTCTGGTGGTGGCTCTACTCCATCCAGCAGGTGAGTGCGACACGGACTGGTGCCCAACCGTCCAGCAGGTGAGTGTGTCCCTGTACATTGTATTGTGTCGACATTGCGAGGTTGCCTCGCATGTCAATCGGAATAGGCGTCAGCTCGCTGTCAGGCGGCGGCGCTGGTAGGGCGCTCTGGGACACAAGTATATTGTTTCGCGTGTGAGCGACATGGAGGACAAAGAAGAACTTCGTAGTTTAGAGAGGGTTGCCTCGTATTGTCGATATACGCTCTTACATAATTCGAGTGCTGCATATCGATTTTAAATAATTTTTAACACATGGAACAGTCAGAAATTCAAATTATTAGAACGGCTTCCATGAATGTTTTTTTGACATCGTCTTTTGTATTATATCGATTCAGCAACCAATGTGTAAACAGTCGTCACGATGTATCCTGTGTAGCATATTTGTACTAAAGAACACTCACTCTCCTACAGTATTGCAACGAGGTGCCGAACGGTTACGCACTGCTGTCGGAGCCGGTATCGCGATTGTTCCCGAAGGACGACTCCGCGCCCGCGCCGCCCGGCGCCGCCGACCAGCCGCTGCACGACGTCATGCAGGAGACGCTCGATGTGCATTTCCAGGTCAGTGTTTTCTCTCTCTCCTCACCCGGTCGCCTCCCGCGGTTCCGGTACTCATCGCTCCGTTCGGTCCTTCGCAGGGGCTCGTGTTCCGCGAGCGCAACGCCGGGCGGCAGATCGACGCGCACATGTCCGACAAGGGGTTCAACGTGCAGATCGGCATCGACCCCGAGACCGGCTTCCCGTTCGGCGGCAACGACGCCAACTGCGGCACCTGGATGGACAAGATGGGCTCGTCCGAGGCGGCGGGCACTCGCGGCGTGCCGGCGACCCCGCGCGACGGCAGCGCCGTGGAGCTGGTGGCGCTGGCGTACGCCGCCGCCGCCTGGCTGCGGGACGCGCACGCCGCCCGCCGCTACCCCCACCCCGGGCTGGTGCGGCGCCACCGCGACGGCGCGCTCACGTCGTGGGCGTGGGCGGCGTGGGCCGACCGCCTGCGCGCGCACTTCGAGCGCGCCTTCTGGGTGCCGCCCGCGCCCGCCGCCGCCGACGCGCGCCCCGACCTCGTGCACCGCCGCGCCATCTACAAGGACTCGCACGGCGCCGCGCGCGCCTGGGCCGACTACCAGCTGCGCTGCAACTTCCCCGTCGCGATGGCCGTCGCGCCGCAGCTCTTCGACCCGAAGCGCGCGTGGCTCGCGCTCGACAACGTCGAGAGGCTGCTGCTCGGCCCGCTCGGGGTGAAGACCCTCGACCCGGCCGACTGGGCGTACCGCGGCGACTACGACAACTCGAACAACGGCGCCGACGCGGCCGTCGCGCACGGCTACAACTACCACCAGGGGCCCGAGTGGCTGTGGCCGCTCGGCTTCTACCTGCGCGCGCGGCTCGCGTTCGCGCACGAGAACGGCTGCTTCGCGAAAACGGTCGCCGCCGCGTACGCGACGCTCGGGCCGCTGCTCGCCGAGATCCGCACGTCGCCGTGGCGCGGGCTGCCCGAGCTGACCAACGCCGGCGGCGCCGCGTGCGCCGACTCGTGCCGCACGCAGGCGTGGAGCTCCGCGACCGTCCTAGAGGCGCTGCACGACCTCGCCGCGGCGCGGCGTGCGCGGCCGCTGGGCGGCGACTGACGCGGCGGCCGCCCGCGCCGCCCGCGTCACCTGCGCCGCGCGCCCTCCCCGCGCCGCCGCTACGCCGAGCCCTACGAGCCGGCCCGCTCCCGCTCCCGTCCGCGCCGCGCCCTGCGCCACCTGCTGCGCCGCCCGCCGCCGTCGTGCGTCGCCGCCGTGTACAACCTGCTGCCGGCGCGCGCCGGCGCGCTCGCCACCGTCGTGTACAGCGACCGCTTCTTCCGCTACGGCTTGCCGCTGCGCGCGCGCCCGTCGCCGGCGCGCCGCCTCGTGGCCGACGACGCCGGCGCGCCGCGACTCGCCGCCCGCCCCCGGCCGGCGCCCGCCCACCACATGCCGCTGCGCACGCCGCGCGAGCGCCCGCTCCCCTCCGCCGCCGCGCCGCGTCCGCCGCTCGAGCTCGCCGTCGCCTCGGCGGCGCTCGCGATCGACTCCGACCTGCGGTTCGAGGACGCGACCGACGGCTCGGCGGCGCCCCCGCGGCGGCTCGCGCTCGGCTACCGGCAGGCGGGCGGGGGCGGGGCGGGGCGGCCCCCCCTGCGGCCGCGCCGCGCGCCCGCCCCCGCCCCCGCCGAGACGCCGCGGGAGCCGGCGCCGGACGACGAGCCCCGGCCGCAGTTCGCGCTGGCCTCGAGCTGTCCCCCGGCGCCCGGCGCGAGCGAGACGGCGGCGGTGCGACGGCGCGGGTCCGGGCGCGCGCTGCAGCGCAAGGTCCTCAACACGGAGCGCTACAACAACGGCGCGCGGCGGGGCGTCGGCGGGAGGGGGCGGGGCGGGGGCGGCGGCGGCGGCCAGCGCGCGGCGGTCCGGGCGCTGCTGGCGGGCAGCGGGCTGCTGTACGCGGCGGCGCTGCTCGCTTTCTATTTCCTGAGCATCGCGTGAATAGCATTCGGCGTTCGTCCCCGGAGTGCTTCTTTGCTCTATTCTAGTTGTGTAGATGAAAATGGCGACCGACGAGGAGCCGGCTCGATCTCGACCGGTGCCTCCGAAATTAAACGAAATTAATAAAATTACCTTAAGTTTACTAGGCTGCCGAATTCCGTTCTTCGGTCGGTTTTAAAAATGTCGACGCGTTCGATCGGACCGACCCGCGTCTCGAAACGCCGTAGGTTAAAATTTCGTTGCCATATTTTGAAGTAATATTTTTATATTAATAGCGAGTCTTTGTTAAGATTTAAACGAATTTAATTTATAATATGAATGATGTCCTCTAGTGCAGGTTTTATTTTTAATTTATTTAGTGATAACGTGGTACTCGGCTATCTATTGTTAAATAACGTTATAATTATGTTACGTTTTATAGTCGTCGTTAGTTTTGTAAGTCGTTAAAACCATATTTTACGAGTGACTATCTGTATGTTAAATCTATTAATCCCAAAATAATATGTTATATTTTTAATTAAAAACGATATACTTAAAACGAATTGTTGTATCTTCTATGAATTAAATCGTTTTACGATATGTGTGCCTGTAATTTCAATACCCGAACTTACATCGTAGCGACAGACCGCGCAAAGGGCGGATCAACAAGACTTGAGCGCTGAGTCTGAGCAGAGCTGTAATTTTCTTTTCTCAAAATATGTCAAATATCCACTTGATTACGTATACAATGTAGATCAAACAACGATAGCTGAAGGAATAGAACCCGTAATCTTGATGTAAGCAAATTTTATTCAAAGGAATCATTGCTATTATTTTCGAAAATTGAATGCAGTATTCATAGCTTTTGGTAAGTTGACTATGATGTAAACAATATCCCGAACAATAACCGTGTATACCTTAAACCTTTGTTCAGGACAATATCACTTTTAGTGCTGAAGACGTGTATAAAGAGTTACAAAACTTGGAAAATACTAAGGGTTCCGGAGTAGATAATATATCACCTTTTTTTCTTAAAATCGGCCAAGATACTGTCACTGTCACCCAATACAATTCCTCTTTAACAAGTGTATAAAAGAAGGCGTAGTCACAACCATATGGGAAGCGGCGCGCATAGTCCCGGTTTTCAAAGGGAAAGGGCTCGTAGGCGGGGCAGGCGCGCCACAAATTTGAGCGAATGCTCAAAGGTCTACCGAAACCTGCGTACACGTCGCTTAGTCACTCGCGAACCCCGACTGAGTGTGTGTTCTAAAGCGCTGCTTCCAAAATATTGAAAAATGCCGTCTTGCGCTATTATTACTTGCAGAGCGAGAAACCAAAAGTGTAATGTAGCCAAAGGAGGGATTTCTTTTCATCAGTAATAATAGAACCTCTCTTATTAACGATATTTTATTCAATATTCAAACATGATCAAAACGATAAACAACATATAAATATTCTGAAAAATATACATTGCCGGCCAAGCACACTCGCGATTTTTACTACAGCGTTTGTAGCGCGTAATGTAGTACACTGCAAACGATATAGCGAGTAACAGCGACGAAGCTTATTCGTGGTATATCTCCGAGCACTCATCGCATGACCCAAGTGCTGTGGTATGCATTATTTTTATCGATAAAGGAGATTTTCATTTTTATATGGAGAGAATGGTCAAGTGTTTATAGGCAAATTAGTAACGTATTTTTTTATTGCTTAAATTTTTTTAATTTGTTTTCAAGAGAGACAAGTTAAGTGTGTTTAATGAAACTCGTTTAATATTTATTACATACAATATTAATATGCTTTCAATTAATTTTAGTTTTTCTAAAAACCCGGATTAAGGAAAAGTGGATCGATGCTACAGGACGAAAAGACTGGTTACCCACTAAAAGTAGCACCATATATAATCCACAGACATAGATCTAAATAGACGACGCAAGTACCGCGATTTGTATGAAAACCGAGCGTGCCACTTTTTATGTACTTATAATGACGTCTACGCTAATAGTTAATAGTGATGAGAAATCTCTTTCCGTGCTAATGTTAAGTCGATCGACTAAAATATTCTTTAGTCGATCTGCGTTGCAACATTCATGTATTTTAGATGCAAGTCATTTTAGTTAATAATGAATCGGTAAAAACTTTCCAAATCACACAATTTTAACAAGGTTATAATTCAAATTATTTTTATTTTTACTTTTTTTGCATTCACAATGAAATTTGTATTACCGAAAAAAATTAAAATGAAGTTTTAGAAAAAGTCGACCCGTCTCACAACTAGCTCCGATAGGACTCGAACCCACGACCTTTAAGTGTCCGGGCAATTGCTCTTTAAATACTTCATTTTAATTTTTTTTCAGTAAGGTTATAATTTGTATATTATTGAAGGTGATTATTTTTATAAGATAGCAGCACAAAATATATACACCACTAAATTTTAATTAGTTCACAAAATTTATTAATTTTAATATAGAATAGAATAGAAAATCTTTTATTGGCCTAACACACACACACACATGACATATTGAAAACAGAAGTTAAAAATTAAGCAAAAAAAAAAAAAAAAAACGAAAAATTTAACCGAACTACATAGTACAACAAATATGTACTTAATTACATACTTAACCTAAAAACAAATAAAATTTGTGGTGTGACAGGCCAATCAGGACCCTGCCTCAGCATTATGCCATTGCGGCGCAATAATCGTCACACCGCAACGGCGCTGGTATTCTGGCATGGCCTGTACGAGTACACTCTACCATATTAACAAAAGTATACAAGTTGACATATGACAAGCTGTCACTGTCAGTTGTCAGAAAAAAGGATATTAATAACCACAAATTATATTATTATTAACAACAAACAAAAACAACAAACTTACATAAATTATCAGACGGACCTAAGTTTTAATTTCATTATTGTAATGTTATTTATTGAAACTGTTCAAATGCTAACATTTGAACAGTTTGAATAACAACCCAAAATAATATTGCACATCACCACTGCCATTAGCCAAGGAAATTACAAGTTGTGAATTTACCACTATAGTAGACATTGCATCAGCCTTTCATACAACGACCCCCAATCTCCAATGCCATCACTCGCGAACGTGAAAGACAGGAATGTAAGTTAATGCTTTTTACATAGTTGGTGTAAGTTGCGATAAAAGTAAATACTTTTTGACAGATTTTTTAAACGTATTAATTGTTTTAAGATCACGTAACGGCGGAGGGAGATCGTTCCAGCAACGTGTAGCTGCGAATATAAATTAAGCTTAAATTTATTATAAAATTACTTACCGGTGGAAGGAAACGTCTCCGTTTATTCGGTTACTCACAGATGTGGTATTTTTACAGTTTTTAATCGCACAATTAGGCGTTTTTTAAATTTTAGATAGCGTTCCAGCTGTCCGTCACTGAGATAGCGGTCGGACGCGGACTGAGCCGTCATAAGTGTTTTTGGCTTATGCTGGGCACGCGAAGTAGATACAGTTGCTCGTCTATTTAGATCTATGTCTGTGATATAATCCATATCAAGTGTGACAGTTTTTTTTCTTCAGCTATGACATTATTGTTATCAAATTTAAGACCTTGATGAGTACATTCCATTACTACGAGGGGTACCTACACTGTAAATTTCGGGAATCGAAGAAGTGATAGAGAATAATTTGTTAATAATATTTTTATTGTTTTTTCAAAGTACTTGCCACAATATTTAATGCTCTTTTCCATTCGATGGAACCAGTTTTTGTAACATTCATTCCACTCAGAAGTTGAGGTAGTCAAAATGGCAGTTTTAAAAGCGTCGACGGCTTCTTTCGGAGTAGAAAAGCGTTGACCACGCAATTTATTTTTGATTCTGGGGAAGGTAAAAAAATCATTAGGGCTTAGGTCAGGGCTGTACGGCGGGTGGTCGAACAATTCGATGTTTTCTTGCTCTAAAAGCTCTTTTGTTATGCGGGCGGTGTGATTGCATTGTCGTGATGTAGGATGATGCAACGGTTGCAGTTCTCTTTTCGGAGGTCAGCGATGACTTCAGGCAAAAAAATAGTAGAATACCATTGAGCGTTGACTGTTCGTTGTCCCTCAAGAGGAATGGTTGCAACGTGACCGGATTTGGAGATGAACGTGGCGACCATTTTCTTTGCAACGCTTTGGTTGGTTTCATCTCACTTTGAAATACCCAAACTCGAGACTGGTTTATTGTTTCCGGCTCGTACGCATATATCCAGGACTCATCACCTGATACTATATTATACACAGCATTTGAAGATCCTCCGTTGAACTTTTCAAGAGTTTTTAGGCACCAAGCTACGCGAGCAGGTTTCTGCTCCTCTGAAAGCAAATGGGGAATCCAGCGGGAAAGAAGCTTTTTGGCACTTAATTCACCATGCAAAATAATTTGTATCTGACTCATGCCAATGCCTAAAGACGTCTGAATTTCACGATAGGTCACATGTCTATCTTCTTTAATCAGCTCACGTACAGCATCGACGTTTTCTTGGGTAACTGCAGTTTTCGGGCGACCTTTACGCGGATCGTCACCGAGGTTTACACGACCACGTTGAAATTCCGAAAACCAACGATAAATTGTTGTTTTTGATGGGGCTTCATCACCGAATGCAGAAACCATACGATCGACACATTCTTTTCGTGTTAATCCACTTCAGAAATCGTAATAAATCATTGCTCTTGAATTTTTGCGCGTCAGTTCCATTTTCTTGTCGACTTGTCATATTAGAAAAATAATTCTGGCGTAACCACATGCCTTTTGTTTTTTTTAAATGGCGTTGGATTGATAAATACTCCTTGGTTACATGACAAAAAAAAGTATGGCACAAAGATGAGTACGTGTATTTGATTCCCGAAATTTGCAGTGCACCCCTCTATATAATTTAAATATAGGTATTGGTATCTGATACCTGACCGGGGTCTCACGTTGCTTCGGATACGATCAGTATGTCAAGCGCGGTCATGAGCGCTTCAAATATTGTTACCTAAAAAGCAAGGGCGTGCATTGGTTTTCCAGCGCGGTAGGCACTCCAGATCTAACTTTTCTTATTCTGCTACCTCATATCATAAGTGCGAAAGTTTGTGATGATGTTTGGATGGATGAATGTTTGTTACACTTTCACGCAAACACTACTGAACTGATTAAAATGAAACTTTACAGCAATGTAGCTTAAACATCAGAATAACACATAGGCTACAAATTATCCTCCTTCTTTGCTTTTTTGCCAAGAACCTACATCTCTATGAGACGGACGATGAAAGATGCAAAAGGGAAATAACTAGAAGGAAGGACTTTATAGCAAAAATATCACCCAAACTCAACTTGGCCAAACATTGCTCATATTGTGATAATTTTTAATCAAGTAAATAGTATATTTACTTGATTAAAAATTATCACATAAAAATAGCATTGTAAAATGCCAAATTAAAAAGTTATAAATTGCTCATATTTTCAGAGCACTAAGTTGTTTAATAGACTTCCCCTGGAGTTGAAGGTTCTGATTTATAGCTCATCATTTAAAGTCAAACTTAAGTCCTTTTTATTGGAGAGATGCTTGTACTCAATCGAAGAGCTGTAATCTGTTTGGGACTTATGAATACCAACCTGCTTACTTTTATGCATCAATTGTCTGTGATTGTTTTGTGATTTGTTTGTGTGGATCTTTTATAATAATAAATATTGTTTTTGACAATTAATTCTGTTTTTGCGATTTTTGCTTAATTTTATTTAGTTATATGTATATTTGACTCAACTATATTTTAATTATTTTAATTTAATACCAATTTAATATTTATGATGTTGATCCTTGTTAAATAATAATTCATTTTATGTACTTACCTATAATTTCAAACACAATGTATATTATGGTAAATTTTAAATAGAAAAATATTGGAAAAAATTAACTCGGCCACAAGTGGATTCTCAGACTGGAATCGAACCAGCGACCTTTGGAAATCCGGTCCAATGCTCTAACCGCTGAGGTACCGAGACTTGCGAACCACCGTCGAAATTCTCCAATACTTTTATATTTTTAATACGCTGTAGGCCAGCGTATTTAATACGCATACGCTGTGGCCGAGTTAATTTTTTCCAATATTTTTCTATTTAAAATTTACCATAAGTATAAAAATAGCATTGAAAAATGCAAAAATTACAAAATCACAATGTATATTGTTTATGAATAAATAATCTAATCTAATATCCCGATATTCCCACGGTAATGGAAACTACGTGGCGGGTGAAACCGTGAGCGGCCGCTAGTCATTAATTATAAAATATTGTTTGAGCACGCTAATCTCAGGAACTACTAGTTCGAATAAAAAAAAATCTTTTGTGTTGGAAAGTCCATTTATCTAGAAAGGTTATAAGATATTTAATACCACGCTACGATTAGGTAATAGGAGCAGAGCATTGATGACAAACGTTGCAAAAACGGGGAAAAAATATATTTTTGGGATATTCCGTTGCGAACGCTGTATAAGCGGTTAAAGTTACGTAAAAGTCATGTATGGCGCAATTGTTCTCTATCAAAAGCTCTAAAAAAAGTCTGCGACAGACAGCATATTTTTCAACTAATATATATAATCATTATATATATAATAATATATAATCATTTTTAAAAATATTATATTTTTTTCTAAACTAATGCATTAACTAATGCATTATATATGACGCCGTTTTCATAACCATGATATCAATCCTTTTCTAAATAAATACGTTAATCATCACAAGTATTTAATTTTGTAATTTTACAAATCACAAGTATTCATGGCTTGCTTATTTTATACTGATATTATTCCGGATGTTTAAGCTAGAACTTACAAACACAAATAGCGCCCTTCAATCATCATCAATCATTTTATTGCTTTCCATAAGTAGGTACAGGTGTTATAAAATGTTTTAGGATCTTATGGGCCCTGAGGGGCATAACAATTTTTGGTAAGAGGGAGACTTATATAATAATACAATTCACTTTCTTAATTCAATTTCAATTTTTCAATTAACTTTTCTTTTATGAAGATTGTCACTTAAATATTCATTAACTGTGTAGTATGCTTTCTTAAATAGTACTTGTTTAAGTTTATTGTTGAATTGTATATCTGTATTAATACTACTTAGTTGTTCTGGTAGTTTATTATATATTTTTATGGCCATGGCGTAAGTGCTTGTTGAGTGTAATTTTATTCGAGATGTAGGTATAACTAACTTGTTTTTATCACGTAAAGTGTAGTTGGGGTTATAATCTATGTGCTTTTTAAATATTTCAGGATGTTTTCTTACAAATTTGCAGATTTCAAGTATGTAGATGCACGGTAAGGTAAGTATTTGGTGTTCTATAAAATATGGTTTGCATGATTCTGTACTTTTGATATTTACTAAAATTCTTATTAATTTTTTCTGCAGTATGAACAGGCTGTGAACATCGGTGCTGTTGCCCCACATTATGATGCCATAGCTGAACCACGCGTATGCATACGCATAATATGTTACTAGGGTTGTTTGTATGTCGGTAGTCTTTTTTATTACTCGAAATGCATAGATAAATTTAGATAATTTGGTTTTTACCTTTTGAATATTTTGCTTCCAATTTATATTAGTATCTATCTCTACACCCAATAATGGAAATACTTGTACTTTTTCTAATTTAATGCCATTAAGGTGGAAGTTTATTAATTGAGGTTCTTTCTGAATAGGCTGAAAGGTCATTACTTTGGTTTTTAATAGGTTAATTTCAAGGTTATGGTCAGTTATCCAGTCTTTTGTTTTGCTTATCACAGAGTTAAACTTTTCAGTTAGATCGCTATTGTTTGGACATGAAATGAGTATGGAGATATCGTCGGCAAATAGTACGCAATGTTCTGTAATGGTCTTTGGCAGGTCATTGATGTAGATAAGAAATAATAAACACCCTATAACACTGCCTTGCGGAATAGATGCGTTTACATTTTTTTGATCGGAGCGAGTTATTTTTATTCTTGTGTGATTATAATGTTGAATTTCTACAAATTGTTGTCTGTTAAGCAAAAATGATTTGAACCATTTATGAGCCACCCCACGAATACCTATTCCATATAGTTTTCTTAATAATATGTCAAATTGAACCTTATCATATGCTTTTGACATATCCAATAGTATGCCAACCGGATATTTGAGCTATACTTTTTCTAATTATGTTGTATTCTTGTGTATAGCGCTGCTTGCTTCGAGTAGTATTTAGCGTAAGGGAAAATTGTGGGTGAGTGTTGAATAGAAGTTTTGTTATAGAATAACAGAAACAAATTAAACTAAATTAATTTCAACACTAGTTGTATATTTATTTAGGTTTTGAATTAGGTAGGCACTGCCTAATAGCCTATATGGAATGCTCGCCCCTGCTAATAAGTAAATATCTATAAAAAAATGGGTATTATTTTATTATGTTCTAGCTGTAATAAAATTTTCAACTTTCGTGTTCCACTAAAATTATAAATCAAGAGCAACGGGACTCGACGAAACGTCAAGCTGTTAGTACACATGTAGGTACTATAATAATAAATGTCGCGTAGAGTCCCTTTGCTTTTGATTTATTACTAGCAGCACAGATTATATAATACTAACATTTACTCGACTTCCTATAGAATAGATATTTTGTATGATATATTGACATAACAACATAAAAGATATACCAATATAGAAAAAAAACGTAAAAAAAAAATCCTCTACCAACATTAGTACTTGTTTTTGTAGGAAGCCGGGCGGGGCGCAAGTTGACTCTCTAGCAGACATTCATAATTTTGCCGCTTAAATTATTAGTAAGTTATGTACCGATTAAAGGATATCAGGCAATCTGGTCCAAAAAAAAAAGTGAGCGGCCAGACCCGAGATTAATTTCAATAGATAGTTCCTATTAAGGCCGAAAAAAAATTATATGGACTTAACCCTGTCACCGCATGAACTGAGTAGCTATTTCGAGTTAAAAATTCTGGACAAATAAAAGTGAGCGGCCAGACCCAAGATTATTTCCAATAGGTAGTTAATACTAAGACCTAAAAAAATATATATGGACCCAACCCTGTCACCATTTGAACTGAGTAGCTATTTCAAGTTAAAAAATCTGGACAAAAATAAAAAGTGATCGGCCAGACTCAAGATTATTTACAATAAGTAGTTAATACCAAGGCCTAAAAATATGTATATGGACCTAACCCTGTTACCGCATAAACTAAGTAGCTATTTCAAGTTAAAAAATCTAGACAAAAAAAGTGAGCGGCCAGACACCAGATTATTTCCAATAGGTAGTAAATACTAAGGCCTAAAAAGAATTATATGGACCTAACCCTGTCACCACATGAACTGAGTAGCTATTTCAAGTTAAAAAATCTAGACAAAAAAGAAGTGAGCGGCTAGACTCGAGATTATTTTCAATAGGTAGTTTCTATTAAGGCCTAAAAAAATAAATGGACTTAACCCTGTCACCGCATGAACTGAGTAGCTATTTCAAGTTAAAAAATCTAGACAAAAAAAAAGTGAGCGGCCAGACCCCAGATTATTTTCAATAGGTAGTAAATACTAAGGCCATAAAAAAATTATATGGACATAACTCTGTCACCACATGAAGTGATTAGCTATTTCAAGTTAAAAAATCTGGACAAAAATAAAAAGTGAGCGGCCAGACCCCAGATTATTTCCAATAGGTAGTTAATACTAAGGCCTAAAAAAAATTATATGGACCTAACCCTGTCACCACATGAACTGAGTAGCTATTTCAAGTTAAAAAATCTGG
Source organism: Chrysoteuchia culmella (assembly GCA_910589605.1). Taxonomy (NCBI): domain Eukaryota; kingdom Metazoa; phylum Arthropoda; class Insecta; order Lepidoptera; family Crambidae; genus Chrysoteuchia; species Chrysoteuchia culmella. The sequence continues at coordinate 140,048 of OU342645.1, read as the reverse complement.
ACGCAAAAAAAAGTGAGCGGCCAGACCCAAGATTATTTACAATAGGTAGTTTATACTAAGGCCTTAAAAATATATATGGACCTAACCCTGTTACCACATAAACTAAGTAGCTATTTCAAGTTAAAAAATCTAGACAAAAAAAAGTGAGCGGCCAGACACCAGATTATTTCCAATAGGTAGTAAATACTAAGGCCTAAAAAAATTTATATGGACCTAACCCTGTCACCACATGAACTGAGTACTTAGCTATTTCAAGTTAAAAAATCTAGACAAAAAAAAGTGAGCGGCCAGACTCGAGATAATTTTCAATAGGTAGTTTCTATTAAGGCCTAAAAAAATTATATGGACTTAACCCTGTCACCGCATGAACTGAGTAGCTATTTCAAGTTAAAAAATCTGGACAAAAAAAAAGTGAGCGGCCAGACCCAAGATCATTACCAATAGGTAGTTAATACTAAGGCCTAAAAAAAATATATGGACCTAACCCTGTCACCACATGAACTGAGTAGCTATTTCAAGTTAAAAAATCTGGACAAAAATAAAAAGTGAGCGGCCAGACTCAAGATTATTTCTAATAGGTAGTTAATACTAAGGCCTAAAAAATTATATGGACCTAACCCTGTCACCACATGAACTGAGTAGCTATTTTAACGAAGGCATTCAGATAAAAAAAACTCGCGGCCAGAGCCAGGATTATTTACAATAGCTATGTCTTATAGTCCGTTGCGCCAAAGCGCACGGTCGAACGCGCGTCGACGGCACGTTTAAAAAACGCAGTGGACCTTTAAATTCTTCTATGGATTTGACCCTGTAACTGCGTTTTCTTTCTGCTTCTGCCTGTTCTCTTATTTGTATCTCTGCTAATTCAACAGTATTAAGTATTCTATGATCTCCACAGAGATTGTATTTGTTTCCGCTTTGCAAGCAGGCCATTACGCCTCCGTTGCTGGCTGGTTTGTTTTGTAAATAGTTTGAATTTGAATTGACAATTCTATATTGATGCTATTCATAGACAGTCATCTTGACATTTTAAAATGGTGGTAACTGAAAATTACGTTCTTTTAATTATGCGGTTACTCTGTTCAGCGTCGCAGACATTATATTTGGCGTACTCGAGAGCAGCAACATAATGAAACAGCACAGTTGCTTCTGCGAGAGCTACAAGACCGACAGGTAAGATCTATGAGGTGGGTAGTTGTTAATGCAACAATGCCTAGAATCCTAGAGTAAAACCCGCTTATATCATAGTTAACAATAAGCTTTTTTAATTATGTATTTAACAATGCAATTTTTATTTGATAAATATTTAACAAGAAAATATACTAGAAAAATACCACTTGTCTCATGTCGCTCTGATGGGATTCGAACCCGCATCATTGGGAATCCGGCCTAATGCACTTACTAATTATGCTATAGAGGACCTATGAGGACACGTCAATTTATTTGGTATATTCACCATTTTACGGTGTTGGCCATCGTCGTTTTATCAATGAGAGACAATATCCTCGCATTAAGGTTAAGTACGTATATTTTTTTTTAGGCCTTAGTATGAACTAACTATTAGAAATAATCTTGGATCTGGAGTTAAGCAATCGCGTGACGCCCAAAACGCATCGAATGCTGACTCGCATCCGATGCACTTTGTACGTCAATAGGCAATATGCTTAATTAGCAATAAGTAACATAATATATTGTATTAGAATTAAGTTTAGTCTTTGTAGAACCTAGTTGCAGTAAACATTGTAATTTTAATTAAATAAATCTTTTTTTATTGAAACCTTTGACCGCCGTAACATAACTGGCGCAGTCGGTAGGATCGCGACACTCTGATTTCGTCGAATTAGAGTGAACGGTTTCAATCGTCTTAATCGCGAATCTCTCTCTTAAATCGAACCTACGTACGCGGCGGTCACCTTTCGGGAAATCCCGGCGAATTGGGAATCCTGCTGTTCTACAAGACCCGGCTGGAGATGCAAAGAATTCTGGGGTGAGTACTTTTCGATTTCCCAGTTTCCTGTGCTTTATTTCCCGTCGATATTCAGAATATTTATATGTTGTGTGTTTTGTCTGTGTGCTAAAATCGCCATAGATTAGGACGCAATAATAGTTTCCGTTTTAGCTTAGAATCGCGCGGAAAGCCTATTATAATTAACTAGTTAATTACATAGTTTCAAGTTACAGTCGTATAGTATTGTTGGCATAAACGATAGGTATTAATTGTCGAGGCTAAAATCGCATTGATAATTTACATATCTTTTATTATAAAACGCGTTTATTTCAAAGTATCATTTTACCGGTAATATTTTAGTTCGTGATTAAATTCTTATAAAGTTATTGACTTATCATAATGGCGATGTCGGGAACCGATGTGTCTGCATTTAAATTCATTAATGATTTAGTACCACGATATGATGGTAATCCCAAGTGTTTAAATTATTTTATTAGAGAGGTAGAAAATGTCCTGTTACTATTGGACCCACCAGCTAGGGCCCATCCGGCGCTAACTTGTTTGATTAAGAGTAAGTTAAGCGGTGCTGCAATAGATGCGATAGCCTACGAAGATTCGTTAGATAGTTGGCAGGCGATTAAAACGGTACTAACCCGTAGACTAGGAGAACCGCGTAACGAAATACAGGTTATGCAGGAGTTAGGGCGCTTACGACGTTATAGAAATGAGGATGCCGAAAGCTTCGGTAAACGACTCAGAGAAGTGTTAGACACCCTCAACTCAGTCGGAAAGCATAGCGATAGATCATACTATGAAAACATGGTAATAGATCAATTCATTAATAATCTAGACTTCCAAGTTTCGATAGGCGTTCGTATCGCTAAGCCTTTAACGTTTGAGGCAGCCATAGTAGCGGCAAGACAAGAAGAGGCGCGCTTGACCCATAATAAGTTTAACAATAGTATACAAATAAGTAATAACACTAGTATACAAGCTAGACCAAAAGAAATGCCGAAGCCTAGTTGGCCAATGCCTCAGCCGGCGGGCCACCCGTTTAGATTAAGACCACAGTTCCCACAGCAGAATCCAGTTAACGCCGGTTACGTTTCACCACGTAATAACTGGAATGCAGAACCCAGGCAGCCGTTTGTGCAGCCCATGCCCATAGCACCTTGGAAAAGCAAACCAGCATATGGTAATGCAAGACCTGGTGGCTCAGGTACCTTTAGGAACTCCGGGAACTTCAGGCAGCAACCAAACGTTCCAGCCCAGCAAGTAAACCCACCTCAACTAGTCTCTGACGTCACTATGAGGTCAGTAGATAAACCGGCCAAACCACAGTTCGCCGAACAGCTGTTCTACACGACAGATCAGGCCTACGACCAACAGCAGTATGAGACCTACTACGATCAAGGTGAGTTTTACGATAATGATTCATTTAGTCCTCAAGACTACGAATTTCCCCAGGAGATGCCTGAGGAGGTCGCTTATCAGGGTTTTCACCAGGAAGACGACCAAACGAACAACAGCTGATAGTCGCTCTCAACCATCAAGGTAAAGATCATCTACCGTATATAGAATTACCAGAATATCAAGGTAAGTTTTTACTCGATACAGGAGCTTCACGGTGTATGATATCCCCTGACGTAATAGCAGGAACTATCTTTCAACAATGTGTCGAATACGAACCGTTTCAAGTTAAGACCGCGCACGCGACTACTAAACATGAGTATGTAGCGAATTTACCTTTGCCCCCACAGTTTAACACTGACAAATCCCATAGGTTTTTAATGTTTGACTTTGACCGTAAATACAAAGGACTTATTGGTATGGACTTATTGAAAGAACTTGACTGTAGTATCGACTTAAAAAACAAAGTTTTGAGAACCTCTAGCTCGGAAATACCTATACATTGTGACTATCCCGTAATTAAAATCAGAATAGACCCACGATGCGAAAAGGTCATTACGGTGAAAACAAACTATACAGACGGACAGTATATTTGTGATGAGTTTTACTGGACTAAGGGCGTTACGTCACCCTCTGCAGTCGTAATAGTAAAAAACGGTCAGTTTAAGACCTCAGTAGTTAATAGTAATTATGAGAAAAAGATAGTTAGTAATACATATCCATTGCTACTAGAACCACTAGAGCAAGGGATGACAGATAGTAATAGTAGTTGCAAATTAAATAATATCAATATTAGGAATATTGACTTAGATAAAGAATATAGAAATAATTTAAATAAAATACGTACCAGTCATATGAATGAGGAAGAGCAACGCGAAATAATGAAAATATGCTTCCAATATAGAGATTTGTTTCACTCAGAAAATATTCCCCTTTCCTTTACGCATACGGTTAAACACGAACTAAGACTAACTGACGACACTCCGATTTTTGTTAGAAGTTATAGACAAGCCCCACAACAAAGAAAAGAAATCCAGAATCAAGTCGATAACTTATTAAAACAAGGGATAATTAGGGAAAGTATTTCACCATGGTCATGCCCTGTCCACATAGTTCCTAAGAAGGCTGACGCCTCAGGAAAGGTTAAATGGAGACTTGTTATCGATTATAGACGACTAAATGATAGGATAGTTGAGGATAAATATCCTTTGCCCAATATCCATGACATACTTGACAGACTAGGACGAGCACAATACTTTACTACCCTTGATTTAGCCAGTGGCTATCATCAATTAGAAATGCACCCTAACGACATAGAGAAAACCGCCTTTACTACAGAAAGAGGACATTATGAGTTCCTTAGGATGCCTTTTGGCCTAAAAAATGCGCCAAGTACTTTTCAGCGTTTAATGGACCATATTTTAAGAGGCTTAGATAACGTATTTACGTATCTTGATGACGTAATTATTGTCTCTACGTCACTACAGGAGCACATAGAACGACTTAGACAGGTTTTTGACAGATTTAAGCAACATAACCTTAAAATACAACTTGATAAGTCCGAATTCTTACAGAAACAGGTGACTTTCCTAGGACATGAACTGACTGACCAAGGTCTAAGACCAAACAAAGACAAAATAAAAGCAGTCCTTAACTTTCCTGTACCAAAAAATCCGAAAGAAATTAAATCCTTTTTGGGATTAGTAGGATATTACAGGAAGTTTATCAAAGACTTTGCTAAACTAACTAAACCTCTAACATCCTGTCTTAAAAAGAACGCTAGGGTTGTACATACGACAGATTTCCTAGACGCAGTTAGGAAGTGCAAAGAAATTCTCACTAATGCCCCTATATTACAATACCCTGACTTTGACGAGCCATTCATTTTGACTACAGACGCATCTGACATAGCTCTCGGCGCTGTCCTTTCCCAAGGAAACGTTGGTTCCGACAAACCAGTAGCTTTTGCATCCAGAACCCTTTCAGACACTGAGACGCGTTACTCGACTATAGAGAAGGAGCTTTTGGCAATAGTGTGGGCCGTTAAATATTTTAGACCTTACCTATATGGCCGCAAATTCACAATCTTTACTGACCACAGACCTTTAATGTGGCTCATGTCCCTTAAGGACCCTAATTCCAAACTAACCCGATGGAAACTAAAACTAGCCGAGTACGATTATAGAGTAGTTTACAAAAAGGGCAAACAGAATACCAATGCAGATGCTTTATCGCGTGCAAAAATTTATCATAAAAGCATAGATTCTTTAGTCGTTAACTTGGATGACAATGAGGATGACGAAATCATTAACAGAATTTTTGATGACGCACGTAGGCAGGCACAAGACAATGACGTAACCGAACAGGTTCGTGACGAACCAATGGACGTAATCGTTAGTGACGCCATAGGTAACGATGACGTTATTCGAATAGATAATGACGAAGACTCTGACGTTGACATGATAAGTGACACTCAACAACAAACAGATACAACGAGCGTAGTTACAGGTGAACCAGACTTAGTTTCAACAAATCACACTCAGCCCGATAACGAGAATGCAGGCATACCCATTTTATCTGATGCAATAGATAAGCAACTTAAGCAATTTTATATACGTTCCACCCCAGGTTCCACTTATAGGGTAGAAGATAGATCCACAAACTCCAGAACGGTTATCAAAGATGTATTTATACCCATAAATAACACTGAGGCAGAAATTATTAAATTCCTTAAGGAGCATACCATAGCAAATCGCGTCTTTCATTGCTATTTTTATGACGAAAACTTATACCAAGCTTTTTCTAGAGTCTATACGACTATATTCAATGATAGAGGCCCCAAATTAATAAGATGCACTTCGCGTATAACATTAGTTGAGAATAAAACTGAACAACTTGAACTCATTAAGAAATATCACGAAGGAAAAACAATGCACCGTGGCATACAAGAGACATACAAACAATTACAAAGAAATTATCATTGGCCCAGTATGTTATTAACCGTACAGAGATACATAAATCAATGTGACATTTGCCTTAAGACTAAATACGAGAGAAATCCCTTAAAACCACCTTTGGCTCTAACAGAGAGCCCTACTAAACCAATGGAGCATTTGTTTATGGATCTATATTCAACAGGAGGAGCGACTTTCTTAACCGTATTGGACAACTTTTCAAAATTAGCTCAAGCTATCCCACTAGCCGCGTCAAGTAGCGTCCATATAGCAGAAGCACTAATACAAGTATTCTCTATATTAGGGTTGCCTTTAAAAATAACCACTGACTCTGACAGTAAGTTCGACAATGACGTGATAAAGGAGATATGTACATTACACGACATAAACATACATTTTACAACCCCTTATAATCCCAATTCTAACTCTCCCGTAGAACGTTTTCATTCCACTATTGGCGAAATCATTAGAATACAAAGAATGACAAACAAAGACGACCCCATACAGCTTCTAATGAAATATGCAATTATTGCATATAATAACTCCATACACTCCGCCACGGGATACACGCCACGCGAACTTTTGTTTGGACATACAGCATCTAGGAACCCCTTAGATATGTATTACCCTAAGGAATTCTACCAGGACTACGTTATCAAACATCGTCTGAACGCAGAAGCCGTGCAAGAGTGTGTAGCAGCACACATGTCCAAGAATAAAGAACAGGTAATAGCCAAACGTAACCAAGCAGCTGAGGAGATTCTGTTTAAAGTAGGCGAAACAGTCTACAAACAGGTGGCAAAAACTGCAAGGAACGATAAAACTAAGCCGGTTTTCAAGGGACCTTACAAAATAATTCATCTGCATCCCAATAACGTAGCTGAAATTATAGGTGAACATCCTAATGCAAAATCAATAAGGGTACATTATAAACTCTTACGAAGACCACACCTTGTTCCAGGACATTCGTCGCAGGAGCCTTTGTGCTCTACGCATCCGCCAACTTGATACTGACTCCCGTCGATAATGTTAACGGGATTCTGTTGCTAAAGGAAGGTCAAGTTCTGAGGCAGGTAGATACTTTTAGCCTGGCTTGTGTATATAACGTCACATATATCCATGAGGTAACGTTAAAACTTATTGCACTCTACGCTAGTACTAAAGGCACCGAAAATAATGCTAGTTTACACAGAACTTATAAAGACCAGATAGAATATAGTTTAGATTTAATAGGTAAGAAAATTATCTTCGTAGCACCGCACCATAGGGTAAGACGTGGTATTATTAACGGTTTAGGTAGTATTATTAAAAGTATCACGGGTAATTTAGATAATGAAGATGCACTAAAAATTGAGAAAGAAATAAATAATCTAAGATCTTCATTAAATAATGTCAAAAATTCACAAAAACAGACTTTATTTTTGGCAGAAAGTACAATTAAAGAATTTAGTAATCAAATCCAAGTCTTACATAAAAACCAAAATAAACTACTTGAAATGCTGTCAAATGCCACTTATAGTAATAATTTAGAATTAAGAGAAATGCACTTCTTAGATTTATATATTCAGATTAATCTTAGCTTACAGATAATTTTAGGAAAGTTAGCGATTTTAGAAGACGCAATGACATTTGCTCAGTTAGGAGTTATGCATCCGAGTATAATCCCTCCTCATAGTCTAATAAAAGAATTAGTAAAAATGCAGACCTCGTACTCGTTATCACCAGTAGATACTATTAGTATGAGCAATATTTATAAAATTGAACAATCTATAGCTGTTAAAGCCTATAGCACAGAACACACGCTTACATTTATTCTTGAAATCCCATCCATTGACAATAACCTTTATGACCTTATCCATATTTACTCCATACCAGATAAACATAACCTTACCATTATCCCAAAATCCAAATACCTAGTACTGGGAAGCGATGAGTACGCATACCTGGATGAAGGCTGCAAGAGGATCACCCAAGATACCCAGCTCTGCAAAACGTTGAACACACAATCCGTAGACAAAACTGAAGACTGCATAGTATCGCTTATCAAACACGAAGAAGCCAACTGCACGAGAGCAAGGATGAACCTAAAAGAAGATAAAGTTGAGAAGCTAGAAGACAACAAGTGGCTGCTGATACTACGCGGCGAAGCCATCATCAGAACACACTGTGGACCCAAGTCAGAATACAAGAGGATAACCGGAATCCACATTGCCAGCATCACCAGCGAATGCCAGATCGAACTACTCAACAAAACCCTAAGAAGCCACAGCGACAGCATATCAATCGACGAGATAATCCCACTACCCCTGCAGACATCCATGCCCACGGACAACGTGCGATTTAACTTAAAGCTCGAAGATATTCCATTGGACAGCATCCATGAACTTGTTGATCGCGTTGAAGATATCCAGCAAAACAACAACTCGGATTGGCAGCTGATTATGGCCACACCAAGCTGGTCTTCAATAGGCCTATACATCATCATAGCGACATTCGGCATCTGGAAGCTATACCAGTGGAACCAAGGCAGACGGATCCAGAGAGAAGATTGCAACGAGGACGCTGCGGGAAGCTGCGGGCCGCGCTTCCAACTTAGGGAGGGAGGAGTTAAGCAATCGCGTGACGCCCAAAACGCATCGAATGCTGACTCGCATCCGATGCACTTTGTACGTCAATAGGCAATATGCTTAATTAGCAATAAGTAACATAATATATTGTATTAGAATTAAGTTTAGTCTTTGTAGAACCTAGTTGCAGTAAACATTGTAATTTTAATTAAATAAATCTTTTTTTATTGAAACCTTTGACCGCCGTAACATAACTCTGGCCGCTCACTTTTATTTTGTCCAGATTTTTCAAATCGAGATAGCGACTCAGTTCATGCGGTGACAGGGTTAAGTCCGTATAATTTTTCTTAGGCCTTATGTGGACTACCTATTGTAAATAATCTTGGGTCTGGCCGCTCACTTTTTTTGTCCAGATTTTTTTGACTTGAAATAGCAACTCTCTTCATGCAGTGACAGGGTTAAGTCCATATATTTTTTTAAGGCCTTAGTATGAACTACCTATTAGAAATAATCTTGGGTCTGGCCGCTCACTTTTATTTTGTACAGATTTTTAAAATCGAAATAGCGACTCAGTTCATGCGGTGACAGGGTTAAGTCCGTATAATTTTTCTTAGGCCTTATTTGAACTACCTATTGTAAATAATCTTGGGTCTGGCCGCTCACTTTTTTTTGTCCAGATTTTTTAGACTTGAAATAGCAACTCTCTTCATGCGGTGACAGGGTTAAGTCCTTTTAAGTTTTTTAGGCCGTACTATGAACTACCTATTGCAAATAATCTTGGGTCTGGCCGCTCCCTTTTTTTTGTCCAGATTTTTTTGACTTGAAATAGCAACTCTCTTCATGCGGTGACAGGGTTAAGTCCATATATTTTTTTTAGGCCTTAGTATGAACTACCTATTAGAAATAATCTTGGGTCTGGCCGCTCACTTTTATTTTGTCCAGATTTTTTAAATCGAAATAGCTACTCAGTTCATGCTGTGACAGGGTTAAGTCCGTATAATTTTTCTTAGGCCTTTATTTGAACTACCTATTGAAAATAATCTTGGGTCTGGCCGCTCACTTTTTTTTATTTAGATTTTTTAGACTTGAAATAGCAACTCTCCTCATGCGGTGACAGGGTTAAGTTCATATATTTTTTTTTAGGCCTTAGTATGAACTACCTATTAGAAATAATCTTGGGTCTGGCCGCTCACTTTTTTTTTGTCCTGATTTTTGAACTCGAAATAGCAACTCAGTTCATGCGGTGACGGGGTTAAGTCCTTTTAAGTTTTTTAGGCCGTACTATGAACTACCTATTGCAAATAATCCTGGGTCTGAACGCTCACTTTTTTTTGTCCAGATTTTTTAATTCGAAAAAGCTACTCAGTTCATGCGGTGACGGGGTTAAGTACATATAATTTTTTTAGGCCTTAGTATGAACTACCTATTGCAAATAATCTTGGGTCTGGCCGCTCACTTTTATTTTGTCTAGATTTTATTGACTCGAAATAGCAACTCTCTTCATGCAGTGACAGGGTTAAGTCGGTATAATTTTTTTTAGGCCTTAGTATGAACTACCTATTAGAAATAATCTTGGGTCTGGCCGCTTACTTTTTTTTGTCCAGTTTTTTTTTTAAATAGTAATAGTACTTGAAATAGTAACTCTCTTCATGCGGTGATAGTGTTAAGTTCATATAATTTTTTTTAGGCCTTAGTATTAACTACCTTTTGGAAATAATCTTGGGTCTGGCCGCTCACTTATTTTTTTGTCCAGATTTTTTAACTCGAAATAGCTACTCAGTTCATGCGGTGACGGGGTTAGTCCTTTTAAGTTTTTTAGGCCTTACTATGAACTACCTATTGCAAATAATCTTGGGTCTGGCCGCTCACTTTTTTTTTTGTCCAGATTTTTTAAATAGAAATAGCTACTCAGTTCATGCGGTGACAGGGTTAAGTACGTATATTTTTTTTAGGCCTTAGTATGAACTACCTATTAGAAATAATCTTGGGTCTGGCCGCTCACTTTTATTTTGTACAGATTTTTTAAATCGAAATAGCGACTCAGTTCATGCGGTGACAGGGTTAAGTCCGTATAATTTTTCTTAGGCCTTATTTGAACTACCTATTGTAAATAATCTTGGGTCTGGCCGCTCACTTTTTTTTGTTCAGATTTTTTTGACTTGAAATAGCAACTCTCTTCATGCGGTGACAGGGTTAAGTACGTATATTTTTTTTAGGCCTTAGTATGAACTACCTATTAGAAATAATCTTGGGTCTGGCCGCTCACTTTTATTTTGTACAGATTTTTTAAATCGAAATAGCGACTCAGTTCATGCGGTGACAGGGTTAAGTCCGTATAATTTTTCTTAGGCCTTTATTTGAACTACCTATTGAAAATAATCTTGGGTCTGGCCGCTCACTTTTTTTTATTTAGATTTTTTAGACTTGAAATAGCAACTCTCCTCATGCGGTGACAGGGTTAAGTTCATATAATTTTTTTAGGCCTTAGTATGAACTACCTATTAGAAATAATCTTGGGTCTGGCCGCTCACTTTTTTTTTGTCCTGATTTTTGAACTCGAAATAGCAACTCAGTTCATGCGGTGACAGGGTTAAGTCCATATATTTTTTTTTAGGTCTTTATAGGAACTACCTATTAAAAATAATCCCGGGTCTGTCCGCCTAATGTTACTTGTGTTTTTGCCCAGAATGCATTATCTTAAATAGCTTCTCAGTTCACGCGGTTACAGGGTTAAGTTCATATATTTTTTTTTAGGTCCTAATATGAACTACCTATTAGAAATAATCTTGGGTCTGGCCGCTCACTTTTTTTTTTTGGACCAACTTTGTATGGAGATTGCCTGATGTCCTTTCTATTACTTTCTGAATAAACACAACCGGCTGTACCTGTGTATTGTGAAAAAATGTTAGTATAATAAAATATAATAATATAGCACGTTAATTACTAATTCCTGTGGTTTTCTTTTCACATCCGCAACTTTGACTATTACTTCTTGTAGCATGTAAAACCATTTCAATGAAGGTTTATATATTTCTGTGGCTCTAGCGCCAGACTTTTGAGATTTCTCGATTTTCAACTTTTCTAAATTGTAAGTAGATCGAAGACTTCGTATTTTATTTTTTATTTTATTTTTTCCGAAACCGTCAATGCCCATCTCTTTCTCGATTGCTTCTAAAGCGTTCTCTCTTGATTGTTTATTTTTGTAGTTTGACGATTCCATATTCCACAGACAATCGTAGGATTTGTACAAAAGTACGAAACGAAAAGTCGTTTCGTCGTTCCACTTATCTAATTGACTAATTATTGGTCACATTAAAACAAAAACTAAACAATTATAGAAGAAACAATTCACGTAATAGAAAAACAATTAAATTAAACCGCTTCCTATCGGTCTGTAGCGTCGCGCTTGCGCACGTCTGAACCTGCTTAAGTGACATGCGCGAGTGACCCGCGCGCGTAGCAGAGCACGCGGATTAGTTGCGCGGGTGGCTCGCTTTGGTACATGCTCGAGTCACTAGACCCGCACATGTTTTTTACGATGTATGTTTACGATGCATATAACCCGCGCAAGTGCCTCAACATGCGCAAGCTACTTGCACCGTGTACAAGCACCCTTAGCAGCTACACATACATTTCTAAACGTTTGAGAATACTTCCTGACATATTCAATAAAATTTGGGTCACAGGAAGTATGCTTTGACGCATAATGGTCAAATAGTTTCCTTCTACTTGTATACATTCTCGGTGTGGCCCAATCACTAAACTTTACTTTATCCGAATTACCATTGATAACTTTTTGCTTAAACGTTTTACTAAATTCGCCTTCAACCACATGAAATAAATCATTATAAAGGTAATTAGATTCCATAATGGGAACTGGTAAAGACTCAATTTTATTAATCACATTGTTTCTAAATACATCTATGCCCTTTTTAGTTATTGGCCTACATACAATTTTCCGCTTAGGACTGACATGATGGTTCTCTATAGAGGCTAGTTGTCCACTATAGTCAGATTTAATAACATTTATTATAGATTTTTCAGTGACTACAGTTTGAAATTTTTTTGTCTAAGCAGGTGGCAGATGTGGGTGTTATTCGTGTAGGCTCATTAAAGGTATGTATAAGTTATACGATTTAAATAAATTTAAAAATCTGCTTGAGAGCTTTGACAATATGGGGCTTGGGATAGATGATAGTTGGGATATATTTATTCACCAACATGTATACAGTTCCAGTCACAGAGAAATTAACAATATTAGTCTAGTCGTTGTATGTGCCTACGAGCAAGCAAGTAAAGCAATGGCGGCGAATCTCGCCAGTGTTGCCATAGTAAGATACTTGTGGGTGCGTTCGGAAATCGAACGCCGCGGACTTTGGGTCTAAAATGTCAACATTAAAATCCCCACATATGACAACCTTTTTATTCTTAAAACTTCCTCCATAATGGACTCTCTAGGTAATTACTCTGAGGTAATTACTCTGAGGGGGTCTATAAACACATATTACAATTATTTGGTCTAGTTCCACACAAGACAATTCAATTATTCGTTCAATTGAGAGGGATATTATATCTTTGCGCTCTTTGCATTGAAAATTATTATGTAAAATTATAAGAGACCTTCCTCTAATAACAGATTGCCTACTAAATGAACTTACAATACTTTAATTATCGATATTTAAAATTAATTTTAACCAATGCACAGTGATACACAACACATCAACATTTTCACAGTTTATAAATAAACTAACTTCTAGATCTTTATCAGAAAAGCCTTGTATATTTTGGTGTACAACTCTTAAACAGTTAGGCTTTCCTGTTGTCAACACTGGGCTAGAGGGCGCCTCTGTTGTCTCTAATGGTAATTTAAATTAACCAAGTCAGTATTGGGATTCAATAGAATCAAATTACTTGGAAAAGATTCCAAGGTTGTATTACATTCGGCCAATCCGAGGTATGACACAGCCACTTTATTCCAAAACTATGAGGATTACACAGTTGAAACTTGGTAGGTGTATTCTGTAAACCGTTTTACGGTTTTTACACAAAAATAAAAAAATATATGAATAAAAAAAATAGGGGGGGCTCCCCATACATGGAACTGACACTGAAATTTTTTTTTCATCAAACCTTCAACCGTTTGAAAGATGTACACTTCCAAAGTGGTAAAATGTGTCCCCCCCCCCCCCTCTAACTTTTAAAATAAGAAAGTGAAAAATAAAAAAATTATGTAGATCTTTATAAAAACTTTCAACGAAAATTGGTTTGAACGAAATATATTTAGTAGTTTCAGAGCTATAGCACATTTGCCAAAACCACAAATATAACAGACGAATAATTATAGTGGCATTTTGGCAATAATAATAATAGAAACTTTATTGCACACGATATAAAAACAAACGCATACAGAGAAAATGACAAAAAAGAGGAACACACAATAGGCGGCCTTAGCAATCTCTTCCAGGCAACCTTGGGTGGGAGACGAAATCCTTCATGTGCGAGTTCGACTTGCACTTGGCCGATTTTTTTTATATTTGATATATTATAGGCACCTTGCACAGTTGATACTAAAAATAGCATAAGCATCATTATTAAAGATATAAAATTAACTTGCATGCCATTTCTTGTTATTTTATGCTTTGTTCGTTTAATTTCGAAGGGCGCCGGAGATTGATTGTTTTCTGATACAATAATTTTAGGCTGATCTTGGACGGATGACGTCAGGTGATTTTCTTCGGGTGGCAGTGTTTTCTGAGCGTCATGATTTGATTGTTTATTTTGATTATTAATCGGTAGTACTGATAACTTGAGGATTGGTCGTTTTATAACGCCGTTTTTAGGGTTTCGTAGCCTAAAGGCAAAAAACGAAACCCTTATAGATTCGGCCAAATGGATGTATGTACTTTTACAGAAAAATAAAAAAAATATATGAATTAAGGCAGGGCTGTATACATGGAACTGTTACTGAAAATTATTTTTTTCATCAAACCTATACGTGTGGGGTATCTATAGATAGGTCTTTAAAAATTACATGAGGTTCCTAAAACAGTTTTTCTTAAAGCCAACCGTTTGAATGATATACACTTTCAAAGTGAAAAAATGTGTGTCCCCTCCCCTCTAACTTTTAAAATAAGAAAGTGAAAAATCAAAAAAAAATATATGCTGTAGACCTTTATAAAAACTTTCAACGAAAATTAGTTTGAACGAAATATATTATGCAGTTTCAGAGCTATAGCACATTTGCCAAAACCGCAAATATAACTTTGTCATTCATACAGACACTATGAAAAACAAAATAATTTTTGCGGGCTAAAAACTATAGTGGCATTTTGGGTAGGTAGGTGTATATAATAATAGAAACTTTATTGCACACGATACAAAAACAAACACATACAGAAAAAACACAATAGGCGGTCTTATTGCTACATAGCAATCTCTTCCAGGCAACCTTGGGTGAGAGACGAAACCCTTCATATGCGAGTTCGACTTGCACTTGGCCGATTTTTGTTTTAACACTCACGACCCGTACGTGACCGTCGGCACCGGGGTGTATTTCAACGACTCTGCCTAGAGACCACTTCCCCGGAGGCAGGTTCGCGTAGTGTATGATAACAATATCATTAAGTTCAATATTTGGCTGTGATCACTGCCACTTACTACGCGATGTTAGCTGTGTCAGGTACTCCGTGCGCCATCTTCGCCAAATATCGTTAGTTAATTTTTGGGTGAGTTTTTGGTTGAGTTGTTCTCTCGTCCGTCTCAGTTTCGATGATAGTTAAATTCGGACCCGATGCTAGATAATGAGATGGAGTAAGGAAGTCGATGTCATCTGTCATCATCATAAACTAAATAAATAAAATAAATAAATCTAGGTCTTCTGTTAGCGCACATAGTGGTCTGGTCTAGTTGAGGCAGGCTTCAAGTTGTGATAGCAGTGTTCCTCCTCAAAGTCCTCAAAGTTGAGATTTGTTCTCCGAGTACTCTCCGCAAATGATGTTTTAAACTCTTCACTGCCGCCTCCCACAACCCACCAGCACTAGGCCATGATGGTGCATTAAAATGCCATGTTATTTGCATTTTGCTAACTTCCGAGAGAAACGCATTTGTGACTATTTATTTTAATTCACTGTATAGTATTTTTGCTGCTTTTGTGAAGTTGGTCCCGTTATCGCTATAAACAAATACAAAAATACAAAATACAAATACAAAAGTCTTTATTTTGTGCCGCACGCCCCGCTCGGATTTGGCAGTGGACTGTATCGTTGCGGAGGGCGAGACGTACGGTATCGTGAACTGGGTGCTGGGTTGCGAAGTAAAACGCAGAAGAGCTTGTTGTACCAGGAACTAGGAGAGCTTGTTTGCTGTCTCTTTCAGAGTCTTGAGGCGAGAGTGGGACAAGTGATGATCCGTAGCCATTTTTTTTTTTTTTTTGTGCCTTTCCCGAGTTAAAGGCAACCCTCCGGATGCGGGGGAGGGAGGTGGTGAATCCTGCATTGGATACCCCACAGCCGGCTGTGTCGAAGGTTATGTCAGACTCTTACTGACTAAACACCACCTTATGGCTGGATTCCCCGGAAAGGGACGGCAGCCTACGTCTGAAGCGACCGTAACCCTGGGGAGGGATACGGCGCGAGCGTCACTCACCTAAGTGAAGTGCGCTATGGAGAAGTACAAATACGTCCGACACCCAGACGGGGCACCGGCCGGAATCTAAATGAAAAGTGACGGCTCCCAGAGGGGGACCGTCTGAAATCGAATAGCTACACGACTGACACCCTGAGGGGGATCTTCCCAGAATGGGACTTCAGCCGTATGAGAGAGGACGGGGGGGTGACCTGAGGGGTCAAGACTGGCGGGCGGTTGTGGCTTCGGCCTCCTGAGCCTCCAATAGGCGGTTCAGGGTGGCCGAGAGCTGGTCGGGAGGGTCCGTGAGGACCGACCGGGGTCTACGGGAGTAGAGGTGTAAGGAATCGGGAGGGGTTTACGCCACTGCGTCGCGGATAAGGGGCTTCTGATGGCTCTCTGCTGATTCGATGAATCGCTCGGAGGCCTTGTGGAGGAATTGTTGGATGGTAGGAAGATCTACGTCCCTGTGTAAATCCGCATTGCGAACATACCAGGGGGCATTGGTCGCTCGGCGACAGAAGATATTTTGGATTACTTGCAATTTGTGCAAGATGGAGGGCTGGGCATGGGCAAATACGGGAGATGCGTAAGTCATGACCGGTCGTATGCAGACCTTATAGAGGGTTCGCTTGTTTCGGAGGGACATCCTACTTTGTCGGCCTAACATGGGAGTGAGGCGGCCCATATAGAAACGGGCGTTGCGTGTCACCATTTTGACGTGCGGCTTAAACGTAAGCTGCTGGTCTAGGGTGACACCGAGGTATTTGGCGGAGGTTTGCCAGGGGATGGGTTTACCCAGTAGGGTAGGGGGCCTATAGCGTATGGGAGTGCCGCGTCTGCGTGACGCATCGAAGCGAACTGCGGAGGATTTCTCCGGGTTCACTTCGATACGCCACTTGCGGAACCACTCGCCTAGCTGGTTGATGGACTTCTGTAATCTCGGGAGGATAGCAGCAAGGGAAGCGCCTTTCCGATATAGGGCCGTATCGTCGGCAAAAAGGGATAGTTCTACGCCACTGACGGGCTGGGGGATGTCGTTAGTGTAAGCTATATACAGCAGGGGAGCTAAGACTGAGCCTTGGGGCACACCTGCTGTTATAGCACGAGGAGAGGAGAGAGTGCCTTCGTGTCTAAAATGAAAGGTACGGTTGCGGAGATATGAAGCTACGAGTCGGACTAGTCGGGCTGGCAGGTCAAGTCTGCGCAGTTTGACGACTAGGCCGGCATGCAAACCTTATCGAAAGCTTTGGCTACATCGAAAAAGACTGCTACAGTCTTGTATTTCCTGGGGAAGAAACCGCTCGAGATAAACTCGACTATGCGGTGTACCTGTTGGGGACATGAGTGTTTGGGCCGGAAGCCGAATTGGTGGGGAATGATTAAGTCCTTGTCAAAGAGGTGCTTTCTCATACGAGTGAGTATGCACTTTTCGAAAAGTTTGCCCATGGCCTTGAGGAGGCTGATTGGGCGGTAGCTGGTGGGGAGATCCGGGGGCTTACCCGGTTTTGGAATGCCTATTACCACCGCTTCCTTCCAGGCATCTGGAAAATAGCAGTGGTCGCATTGAAAATGAGGGAGAGAAAGATCAGTACTTGGTTGGGAAAGTATTTGAGGGCCTTATTGGAGACGCCATCGGCGCCGGGTGCCTTTTTGATCTTTAGATCTTTAATGTGGGACTTGATCTCGTCAGTAGAGATAGAAATGGGGTCTGAGTCGGTAGGCAGAGGGAGAGAGTTCAGAGAGCTGAGCTCCTCCTCTACTTTCCTTATGTGGGTGGGGTCACAGGGTTGGGTGCTAACTGAGCATTGAGAGGCAATGCTATCGGCAAAACATTCCGCCTTTTCCTCGTCGTCAAACTCTGTAGTGCCGTTCGGACGGAGGATAGGAGGAGTGAAAGTGGTTGCGTCGCTACGAAGGGCTCTCGCCACTTGGTAGTACGCTTGATGAGAGGGAGAGATTTCGGCCATGAGGTCGCCAAACTGGTCGTTCCTCAGGTCGTTGAGTTGGGATCTGACTTTCCGCTGGAGGCGGTTCGATATGAGCCTATATTCGGGGGTCGGGTACTTTGCTGATCGCCTAAGTGCGGCGTTTTTGGCACGCATCAGATTGCGGAGAGCCGGGGGATAGTTCTTGCGAGCTCTCACAGAAAGTTCCCTCATGTTCTCAGCAATGGCTGAGCGGACCAGTTGGGTCAGGGAGCTCACCGCATTGTCTATTTTCTCCGTACTGTCAAAGTAATCAGAAGAAATAGCGAACGGTGAGTTTTCAGCGTCCATAGCTGACGCAAGAGTGGATTGGAAACCATCCCAGTTGGTGATGGTGCGGTGAGGGGGAGCTACTTGGTGAGGATTACCCATGACAAGTGAGACTGGTCGGTGGTCTGACCCAAGATCGTTAAGAGATTCGATCGATCTGAGGTTGAGCGACACCCCTTTTACTAGTGCAAAGTCTAGTATGTCGGGGTCTCCCTCAACGCTGTCAGGGTTAATGGGTGGGGGAAAATGGGGAAATTACACTAATGTCTAATTCCTCGGTGATTTGCAGAAGTTTGCGACCACCGGGATTAGTTTTGAAACAAGTCCATTCAGTGTGCTTGGAGTTGAAATCTCCAAAGAGAATGACGGAATCGCCTAAGGAGAGAAGTGCTTCGAAATCGCTTTTAACAGGTAGGGAGCCGGCCTGTATGTATATTGATGCTATGATAAGGGTTCTATGACCCGTCATAGCCAGTCTACATACAGTAGCTTCCATGTTAGTGAGCGGGGGAGAGGGAATAGGGCAGCAGTGGAGTGCTTTCCTATAATAGATGGCAGTGCCGCCAGAGGCGCGGTGTCTACGTTGCCCTGGTAGGGGCGGGGGGATGGGCCTGTCATTACGAATTAGGGAGTAAGAAGGAATTGAGAGACCCTTTCGGGTTGAAGGTCTGAGCCACGTCTCCTGGACGAGCAAGAAATCGATATCCCTGTTGCTTACGAAATCCCTTAGTTCGGGGATATGTAAGCGGAGGGAACGAGCATTATAAGAAACAAGCGAAACACCCGAGGGCTTAGTACGACCGGGACCGCTAGGGATGGCCGTGATGGCAGACGGTAGAGGGACTTGGGAGTATGGGTGTGCGTTCATATTGAGCGCAAGAGGGATTCGTGCTCGCAGAGTGCAAGCAGGAGTTCGTTTGCGTTACGCGCTCGGCGTAGTTTCCCGGCCAGTACGGAGACCTCGTTTAGGTCGATGGCACGAATCGTGTCTAGGACAAGATGCATGTCATCGGCTAAAGAGGGCGCACCGGGCGCCAGGCGTTGGAGAGGAGCAGGAGCCGCTGGGGGCTGCTTTGCCTTTGGAGGCAATGGGGTGGGCGCCGGTGCCGGGGGCGCTGTGCTAGCCATAGGGGCTGGGGCGGGCAGTTTGGGTCTAAGGGGAGGCCAGGGGTCGGTCAACACCTTAGGAGGGTTGGTCGGCGCCTTAGGGAGAGAGGGCGCGTGGGATCCCTTTTTAACGGGAGGAGCAGGACATGGGGCGTTGGGACAGCCTTTGTAATTGGCTGTGTGGCCAGTCTGGCCGCACAGTACGCAGGCAGGGGGTGTGGGGCAGTCGCGAGTGCGGGAGCACTCCTTTGTAAGGTGGGGGACCAGGCACTTGACGCACCTGGGGGAGGCATTGCAGTTCTTAGCTGCATGCCCGTATAGTTGGCAGCGATGGCATTGGCCAGGAGTGCCTTTCCTATGGGGACGTTCCACTCTGATCCCGGACAAACCGCAAACCTTGAGGTTTTTGGCTCGGAAGATCTCGAGCGATTTGGGGGAGTTCGTCAAGATGACGAGGGCGAGGGGGTAGGTTTTCCCAGTGCGGGTGTGCATTTTGTGCACAGCCTCCGCAGGGAATTCTTGGGATACGAGATCGCTGAGGATCTCGTCGTTGGAAAGTTCCTGTGGTACCCCGCGGAGTACAGCACGAACTAAAACGTCCTGGAGAAGGCTCGCTTGCCGAGATGGAAAGTTCAGAAGGTGAAGAGGGGACTGTAAAGTCTTTTGCGGGCGTTAACAAAGTTGGGCATACTAACTCTGGAGGAAGGGGAAAGCCCCAGGGACCCGGAAAGTTTGTCGCCCACGGTGCCCTTCAAAGGCGTAATGCTCAAGAAGGCCGCGAACAGTACGAAATTGAGGAGATGGAGAGGATGCATTCCAAAGAGATTGCTAGAGAGAAAGAGAAAACAGCACAGGAAAAGGAAAAAGAGGAAAATAAAAATAAAAAAGGGAAAGGAAAGGGGAAAAATAAAGGGTCGGTCCCAGAGAATCGTCCCCCGACCCCAGGGTTTTTCCGCGATAGGGAGTCTTCGCCGGCTGATTCTGAGCGGTCGGTTAGCTCGATGGGTAGCAAAAAGTCCTCCGTCTACATACGCAAAGAGATTGATCGTCACACGCAGAAGTTGCTAGACGTCGTCGCCCAGTCGGGGAACTTGAAACGCGAGTATAAGCGCGATGTGACGGAGGCCAGTAAAGGCATTAAGATTGTAGTAGAGGAACTGATGTCTCTATCCGCCACTGAGGAAACCCGCCGTCTCAAGGCGGACAACAAAAGGCTCGAGGAGCAAGTTAAGCTCCTTAAAACAGAGATGCAAGCCCTTAAACGGGCTTTTGAGGAAAGATGCTGCGAGGATGTTCAGCGTGAAAGGTCGAACACTGCGAGTCGTATGGGTCAGGAAGACAGTTCTTCCACCCAGATGTTACCGCCCTATAGCCCAGACGTTCCCGAATGGGTAGCGATGCTGGAGAAATCCCTGACGATCACCTTCGGGAATATGCTCAATGCCAGGATTGAGGGCATAGAGCAAAGATTGCCCCCAGCACCAGTTATGCGACCCCCGCTGCAAGCGGATAAGAAGAAGCAAGGCATCCAGCCTGCGAAGACGTCTGAGCCACAACCATCAACCTCACAGGGGGCGAGGAGGCATGAGGCGGAGTCTAGCCGTTCGTATGCTGCAGCTGCAGCTACACAGGAGACTCCTTGGACGACAGTGGGCAAGAATGGTCGTCCCATAAACCCCAGAACTGCTGCTGGCCCATCGGCACCAAAGACGTCATCAAAGGCGCAACCCCCTGCGCCCCCAGCTAAGAGGAGCCTTAAGCTAACAACCCCTAAATCGACGGCTGTGATCGTGGCGATCACTCCAGAACAGGCAGAGAAGGGATCCAGCTACATCGATGTCATCGCCAAGGCCAAAAAGGCGATAAAGATAAAGGATTTGGGCATAGAGGAGGTTACGCTGAAAGTGTCGGCGACGGGAGCTCGAGTTTTTGAAATACCTGGAGCCGCCACCGGGGACAAAGCCGATCTCTTGGCTGCAAAGTTACGGGAGACCCTCGGGGACTCGGCCAAAATTACGAGGCCGGTTAAGACCGCCGACATGCGAGTCAGCGGCCTGGATGACTCGGTGGATGCGGACGAGTTACGTGAGGCAGTGGCAGCGAAGGGGGGTTGTCCTCCCGAACAAGTGCGGGTTGGTCCCATTCGAGTGGGGGAAGGAGGTCTAGGGTCGGCGCTTATAAAGTGCCCCATTCCCGACTATGGGGACACATGCTATAGGTGCGGGAAAGTAGGACACAAATCTGCGTCCTGCTCAGCGGAGCTGAACTGTGTGGTTTGCAGGGAAGCAAATTTGCCGGCTAATCATTTTATGGGAGGAAGCAAATGCCGACCCCCACCGGTTAGGGGCAAAGCCACCTCTAACTTCGGGGCCGCCTCGCGACAGACAGGGAACCCAATGGTTCAAATGCAGGTTGAGGATGGTCATATGTCATCTTAATGGCCAGCAACCTCAACCTACTACAAGGTAATCTCAACCACTCCGCCCGTGCGCAAGATCTTCTGTTGCAGCACTTGGCGGAGTCGGGTGTGAGCATAGCCGTCATCGCGGACCCATATTTTGTCCCCCAGCGCCCCAATTGGGTGGGAGATGTCAATGGCTCAGTGGCCATTGTGGCCCCCCTTTCTGCCGCTTACTCCCCTCCCCTCTCGGTTATAGAGAGGGGACCGGGCTATGTAGCGGCCTCCTGGGGAGAACTAACGCTCGTGGGCGTATACTTCTCCCCAAACCGGGCCTTGTCGGAGCTGGTACAGTGGCTCAATCAGTTGCAGGGTGTGGTGGGGCGACTCGCACCAGCACAGATGCTGGTTTTGGGCGACTTTAACGCCCACCACACCGCTTGGGGAATGCCTAGTGACACTCCCAAAGGTGAAAAGGTCTTTGAATGGGCGACTACGTCGGGTCTCGTCCTCCTGAATAGGGGACGAGAGTTTACGTTTGTCAGAGGCGACGGCGGGTCTATCGTGGACCTGACCTTCGCCACCCCTGCCTTGGCAGCGAGGGTTAAGGAATGGCGGGTCCAGAAAGACGTGATCACTTTGTCGGATCACCAGTACGTGTCCTTTAAGTTGGTGTGTTCTCCCGGTGGCAGTTCTTCACTGCGCCCTGGGGAGTCTCGGCGTCGTTTCCCCCGGTGGGCTATTAGCAAGCTTAACCGAGAACTGGCAGAGGAGGCAGCGTTGGTAGAGGCGTGGAATATGGAAGGTCACAGCTTTGAGGGAGAGGGTGTGGAAGCAGGCGTAAGGCGTATAACCGCCTCACTTACCGCGGTTTGTGATGCTTCCATGCCACGGGTGAAGGGCACACCTACCAAGCGCTGTGTGTATTGGTGGTCGGAGGAAATGACGTTCCTTAGAGCCGCCTGCCTGGAGGCCAGGAGGGTACTACAGCGTTGTCGGCGCAGAATTAGGCGCGACCCGGTTGAGGAATCCCGGCTCCGCCGTGCCTTCAATGAGGCGAAAGTGTCTTTATGTGACGGCATCTGTAGGGCAAAGTCCTCAGCCTGGGACGAATTCCTAGAGGAGATAGACCGTGATCCATGGGGGCGCCCGTACAGAATGATCAGGAGCAGACTCCGTAATCAGGCGCCTCCTACCGAATCGATGGATCCGCACCTCCTTTCCCGGGTGGTGGGAGGATTATTCCCAGCGGAAGCTCCTTCAGTGGCTCCTCTGATAGAGCCGGCCAACTCTGAGTCTGACATGCCTGATGGATTCACGCCCGTCACCCCGGAGGAAATGGAGGCGATCTCTGATCGCCTGAAAGCAAAAAAGAAGGCACCCGGTCCGGACGGAATCCCTGGGCGAATTATACCAGTAGCCCTAAAACATCTGGGCGAGCATGTAAGGGCGCTATTCTCTGCCTGCCTGCAGACCGGGCACTTTCCTCGGGCGTGGAAGAAGGGAAGACTCTGCCTCCTAAAAAAGGATGACCGACCTCCGGACTCGCCCTCGGCGTTTCGACCCGTTGTCCTGCTGGACGAGCCCGGGAAAATGCTCGAGCGAATAATAGCAGATCGAGTAGTCCAGCATCTGGACACGGTAGGGCCCAACCTTTCGGATAGGCAATATGGTTTTAGGAG
This sequence comes from Chrysoteuchia culmella, assembly GCA_910589605.1. Taxonomy (NCBI): domain Eukaryota; kingdom Metazoa; phylum Arthropoda; class Insecta; order Lepidoptera; family Crambidae; genus Chrysoteuchia; species Chrysoteuchia culmella. The sequence goes on along the minus strand of OU342645.1, from coordinate 116,101 downwards.
GCAGAGATCAACCATCGACGCCATAATGGCTCTGAAGGAGCTGTCTCAGAGAGCAGTAAGCCGTGGGGAGAGGGTGGTAGCGGTCTCGTTAGACATTAAGAACGCATTTAACACCCTCCCCTATAGCGTGATCAAAGACGCGCTTAAATATCATGGCGTCCCCACCTACCTAGTCCGAGTTATAGAAAACTACTTGGAGGACAGGGAAGTGGTCTATCTCGCCCAAGACGGGCAATTGAAGGTCCGGCGTATGGTGTGCGGTGTTCCACAGGGGTCGGTTCTTGGCCCACTCCTGTGGAACCTTGGTTATGATTGGGCGCTTCGTAGCGTGCTTCTCCCCCGTATGAGCGTGATCTGTTACGCCGACGATACGCTCATCACAGCGCGGGGCAGAGACCTTGCCGAGGCGAAGCGCCTCGCAAAGATAGGGGCCGAACACATGATTGGTCGAATCCGGGCGCTAGGGCTGGACGTAGCAGTGGCAAAAACCCAGGCTATACTGTTTCACGGGCCACGACAGGGCCCCCCTCCGGGAGCGGACATGGTGGTGGACGGCGTAGTTATCCCTCTACGCCCCACGATGAAGTATTTGGGGCTAGTTCTAGACGGGCGTTGGGCCTTTAAGGACCATTTCAGTCAGCTAGCCCCAAAATTGGTTAAAGCGGCAGCAGCCCTGGGCAGGCTGCTGCCTAATATCGGAGGTCCAAATAAGAGCGGCAGACAGTTATACGCTGGGGTCATCCGTAGTATGGCCCTCTACGGAGCCCCAGTCTGGGCCGATGCTCTCAATGAGCAAAATAGGGCCGCCCTTCGGCGACCCCAGAGGGTGATGGCCTCCCGCATGATACGGGGGTACCGAACGGTGTCTTGGGCAGCAGCATGCGCCCTTGCCGGTACGCCTCCCTGGGAACTGGAAGCCCAGGTACTCGCGGAGGCGTACACACTCAGACGACAGCAGAGAGAGAATGGGGACAGACTGGCCCCAGAGGAGGTAACGGCGGCGAGGCGCGCCGTGGAGGAAAGGTGTCTCGAGAACTGGGAGAGGCAGTTAGAGACACCTAACGCTGGACATAGGACGGTGGAAGCAATCCGCCCAATCCTCCGAGAATGGAGAATGAGAGCTCATGGAGCCCTCACCTACCGTTTGACACAGGTACTTACCGGACACGGTTGCTTTGGTAGGTACCTGTGCCAAATACAGAGAGAGCCCGAACAGGTGTGCCATCACTGCGGCGCTCCGCAGGACACCTCGGGACACACGGTGACGGAGTGTTCTGCTTGGGCAGAGCAACGTCTCGAGCTGGTATCGACAATAGGTTCGGACCTCTCTCTTCCCAGCATAACAGTCGCGATGCTGAGAGATGAGAGGTGCTGGCAGGCGGTAGTCTCCTTCTGTGAGGATGTTCTCTCACAGAAGGAGGCCGCGGAAAGGGTACGTGAGGCTGATGCCGACGCGGACCCAATCCGAAGACGACGGCCGGGGCGAAGGAGACGCCAACGTGCGCGCCTCGTTCCCCCCTCGCCGTCGTAGTGGGCGGTGACATTTATGCCCTGTCACCGCCGCCGGTAGGGCCCCAGGAGGGCAACTTTCCCCGGGTCACGTGTGCGCGTGTCACCACGGTCCCATAGACTCGGGGTCTATAGTTGAGGGCATAAGTGAGGGGTTTAGCTGGTAGTGCCCCCCCCTCCCGATCCCCCGGTCTATCTTTCGAGATGGATCGGGGGGTTGCGAGGCGGGTGTCCCTCCCCAGTTCCGACCCCCCATCCGGGTGGAGGATCGGGAGTGGGTGAGATCGCCGGGGTAACGGGGATGGCGAGGGATAGTGTGCTTGTCCCCGGTCTTTACCAGGGACGGGTATGCTAGGTGACCCCAGCATAACCGGTTGGTATCCGTAAAGAGTGGATTCCCCTCACTTAAATAAAAAAAAAAAAAACAAAAAAAAAAAAAAAAAAAAAAGTTTGGTTAGGTTAGGTTTTTTTTTTTTTTTTTTTTTTTTTTTTTTTTTTTTTTTTTTTTTTTTTTTTTTTACTCTAATACCTCCAACATTATCGGAGCCTGTTTTAACAAAATGTGGTCTACTCTTTCATACTAGTTCTCGCTTTTATGCCTCTCGCACTTCCATACATCATACTACTCATTCATACATCTTCTTTTGCACTATAACGGCTGGGTTTGCCGCCTATTTCAACTACGCTATCTAGCTTTTATTTATTATGATTAGGGGGTTCTGAGGGAACACAACACATGATACTTTATTCATTTTTACAGTTTGTTTCTTAATTTACTACATCTTATATTAATATCTTATATTATTATTGTTCTTATTTCTAGATACATTTATTTATACTATTGGTGTCGAGTTTATACACATTCTTATATTCTTACTTATTTATTCTATTTTACCTCTATTTACTAAATGCTATTTGACAGTATACAATTATAGTGTAATAACATTTATTTCTAATCAGCTTTGTTCTTTTGATTGGTTTTTGCTGTGATTTCTCTACAAAATGCAAGGAAGGTTTCCCTATCCTTACTCAACATTATGTTTCTTATATTATTAATATTAATCGTACTATTTATTTTAAATTCTAGGTTATATCTATCATTACTGTATCAATATATCATACAAGGTGGGGAATGGATTCAGGGATGTTGGGGTCACAGGCGCACGATGGGTTGTCCTTGCATTTAAATCTGTGCAAGTACTCAGAGAACCCACCGTGGCCGGTCATAAACTGCGTGAGGGCTCTATCAGGCTCGATTTTGCGGACGGTCCTGAATGCTTCTATCGCATCCGGGTAAAAGACCTTGGTAACTGACGCCGTTTTTGCGGTCTTGTATCTCCGGTTCCATTCGTCAAGCGATTGCATGCGAATGCTTCGCTTGACGAATGAGACCGGGCATAGGTCGTATTTTGGTTTTGTCTTTGAATTTAAGGCCGCATCCTTCGCCAACTCATCTGCGCGTTCATTGCCTACTAGCCCCACGTGGGCTTTAATCCAAAACAACCCGATTTTCTTTCCACACAAGTTTGCGGCTTTGATGCTGGCTCTTGTTTTCACTGCCAGTGTGTGCAGGCAGTCCAAGCTGGCAATAGATTGCAGAGCTGCCGTGGAGTCGCTGTATATTGCGAATGTTTTTTCCCGCCTTAGCTCGATATGCCTCACTGCCTCACATATCGCCAGGAGCTCCGCTTGATAGACCGTACAGTAGGACGGCAACGCAAGCTTGACGGCTCTAATTTCGGTTTCTCTATTCCACAATGATAGAGCGGATCCGACTCGGCCGTCAATCTTGCTGCCGTCGGTGAATATGCGAATTTCAAAGTCACTGTTTGCGCTGACTTGTTCTTGGTCCATCAAGGGATGGAACTCAATGCGCGTATGCTCGGCAGGATGTGGAGCCTCGAGCGCCGGAGCCGGTCGCTCGATCTCCCTGTCACCCAGCGCTGATTGGGGTACTCCCTTCTTGGCCTCATATAGAAGGGCCGCCTCTCGGATTCGGAGGTCTAGAGGTAGAATTCCAGATAATATCAGAGCTGCGTTCAGGGAGACCGTGCGATACGCCTTGCAAATTTTTTGGGCAAAACCCCGCTGTAGCGCATTTAAGTGCTTCTGCACTCCAAGTTTGTTTGCGGCTGGGGCCCAGGCGCTCGCGGCATAGGTGACAATCGGCTCCACTACAGCAATATAGATAGTTCGTACTATCTCCGGGTGGAGCCCCCAGCTAACTTTGGCCGCCCTACTCAGCTGCTTATGTATGCTTACCGCTTTCCTACAGATATTTGCGACGTGTTTGTTGAAGGTTAATTTGTCATCGATTGTTATGCCTAAAAGTTTAATTTTCCGGGACATGGCAACGTCGACCCCGCCCATGCTCAGGTGTGGGGTGTCATGTTTTAGCTTCCTAGTTATGACCATTGCATTTGTTTTATGTGGTGCAAACTTTAGCTTATTTTTGACACCCCACTCCCGAACATGTTCGAGGGCGGCGTTGGCCCGTACCTGAATTTCAGACGCTGTATTTCCGACGAAAGCCAAGACCACATCGTCGGCGAAAGCCTGGCAGTAATCGCCCCTTTCCTGCAGACTTTTCAGCAGCGGATCCAATAAGAGGTTCCACAGTATTGGGCCAGCAATGGAGCCCTGCACACATCCCTTTTCCGTGCACGTTTTATACTCTTCCCCGCCATACCGGACCGAGACCGTTCTCTCGGAAAGATAGCTGTCTACCACCCTTCTGATGTTGATTGGGCAGTTTTCTTCCGCCAGCCTGAGCCTGATGGCTGGCCACCAAGCGCTGTCAAAGGCTCCCTCTATATCCAAGGACACAAGTGTAATGATCTTTCTGTTGTTCAAATTTGTGCGGATGTGCTGCACAAGGGTATAGAGGGAGTCTTCGGTGCTCCTTTGTGGTATAAAGCCATATTGGTTGGGGCTCATTTTGGGTAGGAGGTGGTGTTTCAGCCTTGCCACAATCATTTTCTCGTAAATTTTGCCCAATATGGGCAATAGGCCGATCGGTCTGTGGGCTTTCGGGTTCCTATAGCTATCCTTTCCTGGCTTTCTCAGGATTACGATGGTTGCGTTTTTCCATGCGCGGGGGAAGTAGTTAAGCTCCAGACACTTGTTGAGTATGCCTAGAAACAGCTCCGGGTCAGCTCCTATTACCCGAAGGCAGATATCGGCAGTAAATCCCTCCACCCCGGGGGCCTTCTTAGGGTTAAACGACTCCGCCGCGCGCTCGAGTTCAGTCATGGTAAATGGCGGATCGCAAGGATCACCTTGCTTTCCTTCGTTTACAGTTTCGACTTTTCTTCTTGTTTGGCGGTGTTCCTCGTTTTCGCCTTCTGTGTTGTCAGGGGGGTAAAAAGTTTTCGCCAATAACTTCACGGACTCCTTGGCGTCCAGTATTTTGCCGTTTTCTTCAAGCGGCACATCCTCCTCCCTCTTCAAAGTCCTACCTATGACTCTATAGATCCCATCCCACATTCCTTCTCTGTCCTGTTTCCCGCAGAATCCCTTCCAACTTTCAGTTTGGGCGTTTTTAGCAGCTAGTTCATACTCCTCTTTCTTTTTCAGGTACTCTTCAACAACCTTCGGCTTCCGGACCGGTGCAGCGTTCCTGACTCTGCGTTTGAAGGTGGCGACTTCGTGCTTCATCTTGGCCAGCTCGGCGGTCCACCATGGCATGGTAAGTATATTATTATTTTTCTTTTCCGGTATTGTATCCTTACAGGCTTCTGTTATTATTTTGTTTAATGTGTCTATTATGTAATCTATTTCTACTTGGTTTTTAATTTTGGCTATTTCTTCTATTTTTAGGTTATTTTCTAATTTTAATTGGGCGAGTTTATCATTAAACTCGACCCAATTGGCTTTCTTTGTGTTATATTTTCTAGTGGTTCTGTTAATTTTAATTCCTTTAGATTTCGTTAGTTTTATTTTAAAAGACATGCCATTGTGGTCCGAGCTGGTCAGACTTTCATCTACTCTCCAGTCTTCAATTAGGTCCAGCAGGTCAGTAGTGCATGCAGTGACGTCGACAAAGCTGGTAAGTCGTCTATTGCCTCGAATGGTGTCAAAGGTTGGAATTTCCCCTTCGTTGAGGATGTTGAGGTCGTTTTCGTGGATGAACCCTGCCATTTCTTCCCCTCTGTGGTCTTCTTCAGGACTACCCCACCAGTTGCTTTTGGCGTTGGCATCGCCCCCTATTATGATTTTCCTGGCTCCGGTCTTTGTCATAATGTGCTTTATGTGGTCTATATACGGGCCGATGGGTTTGTCAGGCTCAAAGTAAAAGGACATAAGAGTGATCCTCCAGGCTTCAGTGTGGACTGTTATTACCACGATGTTACTAGTGGTGAGATCCGGATATTGCTCTATATTAAGGTCCGGGTCTAGGACCGCTATAGCCGCTTTGACAGTCTCCGCCCCATCACTCTGGAAGATTCTAACTCCACTCCGCGTCCCCATACTTCCAGCACTACCCACATATGGTTCCTGTATGAGGGCTGCTGCCACTTTTCTTTTTGTTGCCTCGAGTAGTAGTTCGTTTGTTGCCAGCTTTTTCTCTGCAGGTTGGCTTGCAGCAACCGGTATGGGGGAGTTTGTACTGGGGTGCCCTTAGCAATACGCTATAGTTTTCCGTGCTATCCTGTCCCAACGCTTCCTTACAGGGCATTCACTATCGAATGCATTGTGCTCTCCATTCGATTGAGCATTCTTATCTCTTGCACAGTTTTTGCAGGACGGGGGTTCATCCTTCTCTGTGCATGCACTCTTAAGATGCAGGCCCCCGCAGTGGCTGCACAAGTTTTCCGTCTCCTTACAATAGCGTTTGCTGTGTCCATATCCTAGGCATGTTGTACATTGTACGAGGGGCGACTGGTCAGCCACTCTAACTCGCTGCATGTGGAGATATATAATGCCGATCTCGATTGCTCTTCTCCATATTTCAGGAGAGGTGGTCATCACTAGGTGTTTCGTGTGCGGGTTTCTGGCATTTTTCCTGTATTTTATTTCCATCCTGATATCTTTTTCTTCGATGCCCTGGAAGAGATCTTTGTTATGTCCCCTGATATGTTCAAGGAATTCCTTATCGGAGTATGCTGTTATTACGTCCTTTAATATCAGGAGAGGATCCTTGTTTTTCATCTCCTCACAGACCAGGTTTTTCCCCACTTTGTCTATCCGTTCTTTTAACTTTTTCCTCTCTTCCACCGTCTTGCAGCTTAGTATTACCTTTCTGTCCTTGGCCTTTCTGACTCTTTCCACTCTTATCCAGTCCTCCCCCGTATCCATAGAGCCGCGGACCCTTTCCAGGACTTCCTCGCCCGTTTCCTCTTGGTTCGTTGAGGTGATAACGACCGAATGCAGTGTATTGCCGGTGCTGCTCGGTGGTTTGGCCATGGTGTTTGATGCTACTACGTTCGCGTAGGACCTTTCGGTCATTGTTGTGCTTAGCTTCTTTATTTCGGCTGTGGCGAGGTCCACCTTGTCTGCCACCACATTTATCTTCTCCAGCGTCGGTTCGCAGCCGTGATTCTGCACAAGCGTCTGAAGACTGTGGAAATATCCGGCCAAACTCCGGTCAATACTAGTCTCCATAGTCTTCATTCGCTCTAGCAGTTCTTCATGCTGTTTGGCGTCACCTCTGCGGAGGTGTTCAGTTGGTTTGTTCGGCGTTGTTTGCAGAACGGTGGTCGGCACGTGCGCTTCCGCAATGTGGCCTACATGAGCCTCGTTTCTCAGCCTCTTTTGAATTTCCTTTAGCTGTTTCATAGCTAAAGGTGCTCCTGTGATTAGAAACTCCTTTATGTCCTTTCGTAGTCCTACAAAGCTTTTTGTCTTGGGCGGGATATCCTTTAGAAAGTCGGCTATACTCTGAAACATTTTTTCCGTACTTTCACTTGCTGTGTCTTTCCCGGCTGGGTTCGTTTTAGGAGAGCCCCTTGGCTTTACTACACATGTACCGCGGGTGTCAGTATTTGAGGATGTTGGGCGTTCCGGGGTCATTTTCAATATCTTGGGATCAGATTTTATTGGTGCTGCTACTGGAGTTGAGTTTTCTCCAGTGTTTGTCTTACTCCTCTCATTTATGGCGTTTGCCATTTGACCCACACTGCCAGTCATTGTGTTCAGCGGGGACTTTTGTGGGTTCACCATTGGTGGGGTCCTAATGATACTCATGTTGTTGGAGGTACGCGTCAATTTGATGAATAAAATAAAGTAAAAATTATATAAGGTTGTAGAAGTTGTAAAAAGTAAAGGTTATAGTGTATATAATTGTCTGATTTTTAATTTTACGTCGGCGTTTTGAGCGGCAGCTTGCTTATAGTTAGTTTATATATAAAATTTTATTTAGGTAAATTTACCTACGTTAGATGTGAAGTTTTGTAAGAATTTTTGTTATTTTAAAATTGTAGAGCCGCTATATGGTTCTACGTCGCAATTATTTTGGAGGGTTAAAGAAGGTGGTAAAATACACCCAGTAGTGAAAACCGCTTATTTTTAAGATTTTTTGCGGCGAAGTTATGTCAGTTTTTGCTTTTTCCAAAATGGCCGACAAAATGGCTGCCGCTAGTAAAAAACAAAGTATGCCGTCTGACTCCTCTTGCCGAGCCCTATCACCAGACACCTCGCGCGCTGCTCCACGACCAATAGTTACCGAGTATCCGGATCCGGAAGTTTCCGTATGACCCGGATATAATCCGGAAAAAGGCGGATATCTCGGGAAGTACCGGCCGGAGAACCTGGGTATACGGTATTTTCTGAATGGCCTCGTCGAGACCCTTCGTCCGGTGGGGTTTTTGGAGAAAGTTTTCCAAGGTCACCCAAGGGTGGTACAACCCCACGGAGGTGGTAGAGGGTCGTTGGGGAGACCAGTTAGACAAATCCCCGTCTTTACAGCCCCAATAGTTTGGGAGATATGGTCCCCCAAAGTTTTTCAAAATGGCGTCCAAGATGGCGGATGCCAACTTTGGAGGGCTGTATCTCCGGCCCTATTGGTGCTGGGTGCCCAGTGTTTGGGTTTGTGGGGGGTGCCTCGACGAGCCCTATCACGCAAGGGGGTAAAATCGGGGGGAAAAATTAAAGTTAAAAAAGTGGGGGTTTGTGGATTGGGGGGGGTAGAGGGGTATAAATTACACAAAAAGTTCCAAAGAACCAATCAAATTGGGTGAATAGTTTAGGAGCTATGGGGAGTCAAAAAACTGATCCCCTAGGGGGATAAGTTCAACCCCGAAAATTCAAAAAATTGTAGCTCCCAAACTATTCGTCGTAGAGGCGTGGGATTTTTTGCGGCGTGTTTGGGGGGTACTGGGCTACAATCGACACTGGCCAGTTTCTCAATACAGACACTTAGTGTAATTTCGAGATTTCATCCAACCAGGCCGCAAGAGGGGGTTAAAAGAAGCCCTCCTATGAAAATCCCACCTCCCTAGGACTAAAAACACAAAAGTTATGGACAGTCAAAATTTTATCCGGATTTTCACAAAATGGCCGCCGGTCCGGATATTTTGGAAACAAGGGCCTAGCCCACCGGTGTTTGGGCTTTTATGATGTGCCAGGTAGATGTAAAACCTATGGTAGGCCCGGTTTTCCCCTATCTACTACCCTTAGCAAGCTATGTCAAAATAAAAACAAAAAATTTAAATAAGTCCTTAAAGATAAATCCTAAAAATACACAGTTGGTGTCAAAAAATGCGGCGCACAAAACTCTATAATACACAAAATAAATTTTTAAGATACCTCTTTAAACAGAAGTACAATCTGAAGGGGAAGTTTTCACCCTTACTTTCAAAAATTTGTAACTTTTTTGTTATTTGTCCGATTTTAGAAATTTAAATTTTGTCAGGAAGGTATTTAAGAGAGCTATTTTTCAGATTTTTTGTTAAAATCAAAGTCATATAAAAATTTTGAGTTACAAATTTTTAAAAGTTTTGAGAATTTTAAAATCTAATAACTCAGCTGCTTCTCGTTGGATTTTGTTGCTGGAAGTGTCGGATGACTCGCCCGGCAGCCCTGCTCCCGTTGAACACCTTCAAAGCACCCGGACGCCCCGGGAAGGCCGACCTCGTGCTTTGAGGTTAGTTGGAATTTTCTTATTTTCCCGGCGGTTATAGCCGGGAAAATTCTGGATCAAGTACCGCTGGGTAGAGGGCGCTGAGGCGCACAGGTCGAATATTCGCAATCCCACGCGTCTCGCTAAATGCAAGCGCAGTGGGCGAAAAACAGGTGATTTTTCTGCACTTTTTTGTGAAATTTTCACTTATCACGTTATAACTTTGTGTGCACTGCACCGATTCTCACAACACTATTACCACTAGACGCGCCTCGTTTGCGCGCAACTTTTGGTGTATGGCACGTTACTGTGCGCTCTGGATTTACCACTTTTTCGAATTTTTTAAGTACGGAGACACGTGCTTTTGCTGCTCACTCGGTGGCGGTTGGAGCCAGACTGGGTTTTTTTTTTTTTTTTTTTTTTTTTTTTTTTTTTTTTTTTTTTTTTTTTTTTTTCCTACTGCTCCCCGGACATGATCCAGGACTTTGTTTATCTAAGTTACTCATTCATGCTAGTTCTCGCTTGTATTCCTCTCGCACTTCCATTCCTCATTCTTGGTCTTTCTTACATCCATCATCATACGCACAATAACTGGTGGGATGCCAGCCTATTTTAATATTTATTTCTTTATTTATTATTAATACTCAGGTAAATAAAGGGCATACTTGTGTGGGTTATGCTTTTCCTTTTGACATTTTGATTCTTAGGCTATATTATCTATACTTATACTATGTTTCTAACATTGTAAGATTTGTTTTTCTAAATTACTTTACATTGCTTATTACAATATTTCTCATATTATAATATATTTCGTATTACAATCTTTGTTCTTTTACATGGTATTCTATTTCTTAAGGTCTATTACAGTTTCTGTTACACTTACTTCTACATATCTATTGTCTTATTTCGGTATTATGTTGTTATAGGTTATACATTTTGTTCTTATATCTACTTATCTACTATTCTTACATTTGGTGAATTAAGACTTTCAAGTGTCAAACTCTTTAAGTGGCTGTAGGACATATTTTTATATATTTATTTCTATATCTTATGATATTACTAATTCCTTATTATATTATAACAATTTCTTATGTTAGTTCTATTTTTATAATTCTCTTACTTTTCTTATTTCTATCTTATACTTGTAAGGAGACTCTGGCTGTCTTTAAATAATTTCCAGTTTTAGTTATATTTATCTTTTTTCTCTGGTATTGTTAAGTGACTTGCCTGTGCATCTAAAATTTTTCATCTTTATTAAGAGGGCAGTTAGGATATATTCAGTAATATATGTAACTCTTCCCTTTTCTTAACTTTATTTATTTATGCTCCGTCGTTTTAGGCTTGTTTTGTTTGGTGTGTGCTGGTGTGTTTAATTTTATTTGGTTTAATTTAATTGTAGTATTTATTTTAAGTTCTGTGTTAATGTTCTCTATTTAACTCTAGTCCAAAAGATTTCCTGATTTTTATTAGACATATATATTTACAATAAATATATATACTAATTTTTTATTGCTTTTGTGTGATGCCGTGGTCTCAAAACATTTTGGGACCCTGGTATCTATGTGTGTGTGTGTGTGTATTTGTGTAACTGTTTAGTGTTTGTGTGTGTAGGCCGTTGTGAGTCGCGCCAGATAGTCCCACTTCTGTCTGGCTATACAGGCTTCGCTGAAAGCGTTGTGGTCTGATTTGTGACCCAGAGGAGCACAGTTGCAGCACTCGGGGGTTGATCCAGCGATCATAAGCTCACATTTGGCCCGCAAATGTGGTCCCCCGCAGTGGCTGCATCTGTCCTCCCCATGGGTGCAGAACTTCCTTCCGTGCCCATACGCCAAGCACTTTGTGCATTGGATGAGTGGCGACTGGTCCTCCACCCTGACCCTTTGTAGGTCAATGTGGAGGGCACCAGCCGCCGTCATCTTCTGCCAACTGAGTGGGTCCACCTGGAGGACAACATGGCTCGCATGTGGATTTCTTGTCCGTTTTTTGTATTTGATGTTTAGTCTTAGCGTCTCCTCTTTTCGCCCTTCAAAGATCTCCGGGTTCTGTCGGATTACGGCTTCGACGATTCCATCGTCCTCTTCGTCCGTTAGTACGTCCTTCAAAACTACCAGAGGATCCTTGTTGGGGATTTTTTCTGCTTTTAACTTAGTGTCCTTTTCAATTCTTTCTTTGACTTTCTCTAGATCATTAGCGTTCCCACAACTAAGTATGATCCTTTGGTTTTTGGCCTTTCTGATCTTATCCACGCGAATACCCCCAGCCCTGGCGTCGACCGCCCTTCTTACTCTTTGGAGGACCTCCTCGCTGGTCTCCTGGTCGTCCTCTGATGTAATGGCCAGACTGGGTTAGGTTAGGTTAGGTTAGGTTAGGTTAGGTTAGGTTAGGTTAGGTTAGGTTAGGTTAGGTTAGGTTAGGTTGGGGTGCTGGTCGGATAACCTCCTCGTGGTGCACCCTGGGCGCCATCGCAAGTTTTATTGCGGTGGCGGCGAATAATCCGACGACACACCGTAACCCAGTACGTGGTGCTGGGCCGGGGGCCACCGCCTTTTAATGCGGGGGCTGCGTGGAGTAAACCACTATAATAAATCAAAGATCAAACCGGAACCCTGTACGTGGTGCAGGGCCGGGGGCCGCCGCCTTTTCTTACGCGAGGGCCGCGAGGAGAAAACCTCTATAAAAATCCTTAAAGTCCCGGCATTTGAGGACGTGGTGTCGGGGCGCCCGTTTCGGGTGGCTGGCATAGGTGGTCAGTTTCGAACGCCACCCCTGGATACCTCCCGACCTCCAGGGTGTAGTAGGGTTACCCGGGTACAGGGATCTCTGCCCGGGTGGACTTTTATTTCTCCCATACTCGTGGGTTAAAGATGGAAAGTGATAATAACAAAAACTTAAATTTGAATGTTGTGGAAGGTGAGAAGGACACCGCACAGAGTCCGACGAAAAACTGTGCTGACAACTTGAGTCAAGCTTTTGTTGTCCTAGAACGTCTGGGGTCAGTTTCTGACGCCCTCAGTGTGGAGGACGGAGCTCAGCGTCCTAAAACTAGAGCTCGAAACCGGAGCGCCTCAGCTCTGCGTTCTGATGATGATACGAGCGATACATCCAGGACGGTGACCACTCGCGGTAAATCCCAACGCCCACGTGACCGATCGCCATTAATCCCTAGCACTCAGGAAGACTGGTCCAGTGTACAGTCCCAGGAACCGAGTGCCGAGACGCTGTTCGAGCAAGAACATTTTGATGAGGACACTTTCTCTGACGCTACGATGGAAGAAAGTAGCACTAGACGAAAACGACCTATTGACGAGCTGATTACAGACTCTGAAGGTGAAGTTACGGCATCGTTAGCCAAAACACCGAAAGGTCATAAAGGCCGTGGTAGGCCCCCGACTACAGGAAAATACATCGGGGTAGGGAAGGCACGGGAGGAATATAGGAAGCAGCGGGAAGCTGAGGCAGAAGCCGAAGCCATGGCGAGTACCGCTAGACAAACAAGAGGAGATGTCGCAGGTCGAAGTTCTGAACCAGCCTCGGCATCATTTGATGATTTCGTCCATACCATGACATCGGACACGCTGAAGGAAAAAGGCATTAAGGACGTTGAAATAGTTCTGGGCAATATTAAGAAATCCGGACACATCAAGGGGTCTTGTCAGAGAGCCATGGTTGATGCACTGGCCTCTATCCGTGATGTTATTGAAACGTTTGCATCCAGAACACTTACTGATGAAACGCGCCGATTACAAGCAGACAACGCGCGTCTACGCCAGGAGATGGAACACATCAGGGCGGAAATGAAGGCACTTCGCACTGCGTTTTCTGAGAGGAAACGCCCGTTCCAAACTGAGACGGCTCAGCCTGACATATTGGCCCCTGGCTCTGATTGGATGGAAGAGTTAAAACGCTCGCTCATGATATCAATAGGTGGGATGGTTAACACTCGATTAGCGAGCTTAGAAGAACGCATTCCTCCTCCGCCAGTCTTGCGTCCACCTCTAGCATCAGATAGCAAACGCACAGAGGCGCCTCCTCCGGTGCAAAAGCCGACAACTAGGCCGGCAAATAAGCCGGCAACTAAGCCGGCCTCTAAGTCGGCAACTCAGTCGTCTCGTAGCACAGCTACGCCGCCTACACAGGAGTCACCGAGTGTAGCTCCTACGCCTTCTGCACCGGCGCCAGTCGAAGGTGAAGGTGAATGGCAGGAAGCAAAAAATAAGAAAAAGGAGAAAAGGAAGAATAAGAAGAATAAGAAAGCGGCTGCCTCTGCAGCTGCCAATTCTGCTTCAAAGGCAGCGCCGTCGCAGCCGCGAGTAACGCCCAACACAACTCCTGCAGTATCTGCGCCCAAACTTAAAAAGCCGAAGAAGCCTAACCTTACGCCTCCTAAGTCGTCAGCAGTTGTTATTGCGATCCAGCCAGAGGCAATGGAGAAAGGAATGACTTACGCTTCAGCACTGGCGAAAGCTAGGGAAGTGATTAAACTGGGTGATCTCGGTATAGACGGAATTAGAAGTAGGACAACAGCTACTGGGTCGAAAATCTTGACCATTTCGGGCGCCACTAGTGCCCCTAAAGCCGATCTATTAGCTGAAAAACTCCGGGAGTGCTTTGAGGAATCAATTAAAGTTGCCAGACCTGTGAAAAGCGCTGAATTACGAGTCATAGGACTGGATGACTCAATAAGCAAACAGGAAGTCATCGAAGCTGTAGCGTTAAAAGGTGGTTGTTCTGCCGATAGCGTTAAGGTGTCGGAAATACGTTTTGGTCCTGCGGGTTATGGCACCACAGTTGTATCGTGCCCGGTCGGCGCTGCTAAATTATTGGTTGAGGCAGGCAGACTTCTTGTTGGGTGGAGTTCTGCTCAAGTCAAAGTTTTGAATAGTCGTCCAATGAGATGTTATCGATGTCTTGCGTTAGGTCACACTAAGCCGCGTTGCCCCTCGAAAGTTGACAGAAGTGTTCTCTGCTTCAGATGCGGCAAGGAAGGTCATAAAATGGCTAACTGCTCTGCGACACCTCAATGCGCAGTTTGCTCTGATGCCAGCGCGCCCGCAAATCACGTTATGGGTGGCCGTAATTGTGACCCACCTAAAGGGAAGGGGAAAGAGGCTCCAAAGACCCTAGCCCCAAACTCAGTGACAGAGCTCTCCCAAGAGCATGATGAGCTAGATAATATGGAACACTAATGGATCAGTACAAACATATCCATTTTCTCCAAGGGAACTTGAACCACTGTGCAGGCTCGCAAGATCTAGTAATGCAGGAGCAAGCACAGTGGTCCATTGATATTGTAGTAGTTGCAGAACCCTATTATATTCCTCCACGCCCTAACTGGGCAGTGGATCCTGCAAATTCAGTCGCTGTTATGAAACGAGCGGATGCTCATTCGCCTCCTCTCATAGTCAAAGACAAGGGACCCGGATACATAGCCGTAAATATTGAGGACATGGCTATTGTAGGGGTATACTTTTCTCCTAACAAAAGCTTAGCTGAGCTCGAAGATTACCTTCATAGACTCAGCGTCGTAGTGAGAAGACTAGCTCCAATGCAGACCCTAGTAATGGGCGACCTTAACGGAAAATCCACTGCATGGGGTAGTCGACAGTCCGATGTCAAAGGTGACGCGATACTGGAATGGTCTATCCAATTGGGTCTGACATGCCTCAACAGGGGCACTGCATACACATGCGTAAGGCGGCGGGGAGGGTCTAGGGTGGATGTAACGTTCGCAACCCCTGCTATCGCTGCACGAGTGTGCGACTGGCGAGTTATCGAAGAAGCTGAAACGTTATCGGACCACCAGTACATCAGGTTCAGCATCGCTCCTTCAGCGCGAGCTATCGCCGTCCCTCGGTCTCTGCAAACGGCTCATTTTCCAAGATGGGCAGTTACGCGATTCAATCGCGAACTGGCAGAGGAGGCGGCCATTGTTGAAAGTTGGTGTCACGACTCAAACATTCGTCAAGGCGTCGAGGAAATCGCTAGTCAACTTAGAGCGTCTCTCACTATCGTCTGCGAGGCTTCCATGCCACGCGTGAGGAATCGGCCTCCTAAAAGACAAGTTTACTGGTGGACCCAAGAAATCGCCGAACTGCGTACCCGCTGTATTAGACGACGGCGTAGATATCAGCGTTGCCGCCGAAGACGCCACACAGAGGAGGAAGCATCGTTGTTGTACGCTACCTATGTAGCTGCAAAGAAGGAGTTGCAAATTGCTATCAGCAGAAGTAAAGCACTGGCTAGGATTGAATTTTTAGATAGCCTGAACAATGATCCCTGGGGCCGTCCATATCGCTCAGTACGTGCTAAACTTGGCCAGGCGATTCCTACAGAATCTCTCGATCCGCAGATTTTGCGAGAAATAGTTACAAGACTATTTCCGATACGGACAGGGCGCTCGGCTCCAAATATCATGCCGATAGAGACAGAGACAGAACAAGACACCACAGTCGTACCTTTAGTCACAGAAGATGAACTTGATAGTGCCGTTGAACGCCTTCGTAGTGGAAATAAGGCTCCAGGACCCGATGGAGTTCCTGGTCGCGTCCTGCTCTTGGCACTTAAGCATTTGGGAAGTTTGTTGCGTCAGTTGTTTGATGAATGTTTGCGGACGGGACGATTCCCCAGAAATTGGAAGGAGGGACGTTTATGCCTTTTGCAGAAGCCAGGAAAGCCTATCGACTCGCCATCTGCTGTTAGGCCAATCATCCTCTTGGATGAGGCGGGTAAACTGTTGGAACGCATAATTGCCGACCGTATTAATAAGCATCTGAGGACGACGGGACCAGATCTGTCAGACAAACAATACGGTTTTCGAGTAGGCCGTTCCACTATCGACGCTCTTATGGAGCTCAAACGGCAATCTACTCAGGCCGTGTCTCGTGGAGAGAAAGTGTTGGCCATATCGTTGGACATCGCTAACGCGTTCAATACTCTCCCGTTTGAGTGCATAGAGGAAGCCCTCAGATATCATGGAATCCCCCTCTACTTACGGCAACTGGTAGGGGACTACCTGAAGGAAAGAGACGTTCTTTACATCGATCGTCAAGGTCATCTTGTTAGGTGGCGAATGACTTGTGGTGTTCCGCAGGGGTCGGTGCTCGGCCCGCTCCTGTGGAACCTAGGGTATGATTGGATCCTGCGTGGGGAGCTCTTGCCCCGGACAAATTTAATATGCTACGCAGATGATACACTCGTTCTTGCCCAGGGCAAGAGTTTCGAAGAAGTCATGAGGTTAGGTTCGGTTTGTGCGTCGTTAGTGGTCGGTCGCATCGAACATCTAGGTCTGAAGGTGGCGGTTGAAAAAACCGAGGCGATCTTTTTCTACGGACCCGGCAGGAAACCGCCAGCTGGGCCCTACATCCGCATAGACGGCATGGATATCCCGGTCAAAGGTCACATAAAGTACCTGGGTTTAATAATAGATAGTAAATGGAGTTTTGTCGAGCATTTTCGCCAACTTTCACCTAAGCTCGTGAATGCGGCATCTGCACTTGCCCGTCTCCTTCCAAACATGGGTGGACCAAGCTCTACCTGTAGACGGCTATACGCAGGAGTTTTAAAGAGCATGGCGCTATACGGAGCACCTGTCTGGGCCGAAGCCCTAACGGCTAAATCGAGGCCGTTGCTGCGTGCTCCTCAGAAGATCTTGGCGGTGCGCGCTATAAGAGGTTACTGTACGGTATCACGGGGCGCCGCCCTGGCGTTGGCGGGATTGGTGCCCTGGGAACTGGAGGCAAAGGCCTTGTCTGAGACGTATAAATATCGTGTCGAGGTAATATCACGAGGCGAGCGACCAACCTTGGAAGAGATACGCCAAGTCCGAGATCGGGCACAGGAAGAAGTGCTGGAACATTGGGTCCAAAGTATGGACGTAGAAGAATACGGGCGCCGCACACTGGATGCTTTAAGCCCAGTGATGGAGCGCTGGATAGAGCGCCGGCATGGGCCGCTTACCTTTCACCTGGTGCAGATATTGACCGGTCACGGCTGCTTTGGTGACTATCTGCACCGTGTCGCTAGGAGGGAGCCAAGCCCTGTTTGTCATGAGTGTGGTTCATCAGTCGATTCGGCACAACATACACTTGAGGAGTGCGTGGCTTGGAGCCAAGAACGCAGTGAATTGATAGCCGTGGTGGGGAGGGACCTCTCTCTGCCCAGCGTGGTAGTCGCCATGCTGGACAGCGACAGGGCATGGGAGGCCATGGTCTTCTTCTGCGACCACGTTATGTCGCAGAAGGAGATCTCGGAGCGGGCTCGTGAGGATGATGCCCGAGCGGTGCCACTCCGACGCAGGAGAGTAGGAAGAAGAAGAAGTGCGATATGCGCATCTTCTCCCTCCTTAACAAGGTCAGCGGGTGGTCGGTGGGATGGCCAGCCACCTGCATTGCACGGCCTCGTTTGTCGTTGAAGATGCCCTATTTGCACAAGAGCATCTTTCTAAGGTAGTAGGAAGTTTTCCAAACTGAAGAGGTCCAATTACAACTGGACCAGCCGCCGTAGTAGCCTGTGCTGCCATAATTGAGGGTCCCTAACTGCTACGGAACGGTTGTCGTGCAACGGGGGGTTTTAGTGGGTATGCCCGAAATCCTGGGAGAGCCCCACATAACCTCACTGCCACCCAGTGGTGAGGTATGCTTAAGGCCGCATTTCCCCTCGAGGAAAAAAAAAAAAAAAAAAAAAAAAAAAAAAAAAAAAAAAAAAAAAAAAAAAAAAAAAGGTTAGGTTAGGTTGGGGTGCTGGTCGGATAACCTCCTCGTGGTGCACCCTGGGCGCCATCGCAAGTATCATTGCGGTGGTGGCGGATAATCCGACGTCATACCGTAACCCAGTACGTGGTGCTGGGCCGGGGGCCGCCGCCTTTTTATGCGGGGGCTGCGAGGAAGACAACCTCTATAAAAATCACGGATGGGGACCTCACGGTCCAGTCCGCTACGGCGGAGATGGTTGGCTCCGCGTCGGCGTCCCAGACGTACTCTGGGTAGCGGCGATGCGGTTCGGGCTCGGCTGGCGCCCTGGATAGTCTGGGCAGCGGCAGTGCGAGCGAGGCGATGGGTCCGTTTGATCGCGGTTGTTGTATTCGGCGGATAGGCTTTCATAGCCAACCGTCGGCTGATCCGTAACCTCACTTCGGTGGGGCCGGAGAGGCTTCCCTTGGTTGGGTGTCCTTGTGAGGAGATAACCTCTATAAAAAATCTCCAACCCTAAGTTTTTTGTCGTGCGGCGAGAGGGTGAATGGCCGGAGGAAGTCCGGTCATTACGCGGCAACGGAGCAGGGTACCGGCGGCCCCCCTGCTTCGATAACTCTTACGCTTGCCCGGGTGCAGAGGGCACCACTCGGGTTGACGGAATATTTCCCTCCTAATCGTGGGAACAGAATGGATCCTTATAATTATAAAAGAAAATTGAGAGATGGGAGAAATTTGCCGAGCTCAGGCGGGTTATATGAGCCGAATCAGTATAGGTCTGATGATAGTGATGGTTCATGGTCGACAGAGTGCGAGTACGAAGTGCCTGCGACTAGCAGCCGGTTGAACCTCACTTCCAGTGTGAGAAAGCGTCCTACGGATGCTCAAGGTGTTCCTGACTCTGTCGGAACTGATGGCATGGTCGATGTTTCGGCGGGTTCATCGAAGATCACCAAGGCCGGAACTAGTGGTCAGGTCCGTGGTCGCGGAGGCGGCAGTGGAATGAGTAGTCGTGCTCCAACCATGCACGATGTTGGTCTGGCAAACGCTAGGGTAGAACTCGAGAGACTGGAAAAAGCCGACTTGGAGAAACTTTCTGTAAAACAGAAAGAGAAAAAAGACGACACTGAAAATAAGAAAAAGGAGAGAGAGAAAAAAGAAAAAGCCGAAGCTGAAAGAAAGAAAAAGGAAGAGGAAAAGATACAGCGTCAGCGTCCACTGTCGGAGTTTAACAGGGACGCTGACGAGGTGTTGGCACAGACGGAGGCGGCTGATATGGCTGCAGCATTTGTCGGGCGGATAGATGGGGTCTGGGACATGTCGCCAAGACCAGTGACTCCCCCAGGGTATGAAAGCGTACATGCGGCGGCCCTTAGATTAAGGGGCATTAAGCAGCTAAACGCGATAATGGAGGTTTCGAATAAGTCGAAAAAGCTGAGTGGCCCGTGCCAAAAAGTTTTAAAGGACTCAACAAACGTCCTTGGTGATGTCTTGGCTGCTTTGACTTCATGTTCGTCGGACGAGCAGGTCCGCAGTCTACATGCCGAAAACGCAGAACTCTACATGCAGCTAGAGCAACTGCGTCAAGAAATAAAGACGAACCGTGAATCGCTCTCAGATCCGAATCAGACGGAACATCGTTCCTCCCCCAGGCCTGTGCCTACACCTTATGCACAGGTGGATGCCATGGAGGAGTTGAAGCGTTCTCTGACCATATCCATCGGAGAAATGGTCAACACAAGACTAGCAAGTTTAGAGAAGAGGTTGCCTCCAGCGCCCATCCTCAGGCCACCATTGGCCGCAGACAGAAAACGGGATATGGCTTCGGCTATCTCTACCCCCCCATTAGCAGCTCCAGCGGCGCCTAAGCCTGCACCAAGATCGGCACAAAAGCCGGCGTCGAAGGCAGCGCCTACACGCGCCCAGGAACCGATAGCGGGTCCTTCTACAGCCCCGATAGCTCCCACCCCCTCAGAAGGAGAGTGGAACACTGCGGAGAGCCGTAAAAAGAAGGCCAACAACAAGCGGAAAGCAGCTTCTACTGCTGCTCAGACGACCTCGGGAGCTGCAGCTCCTGCCGATTCGGCCCAAAAGAAGGCAAACAAGAAGAAAAAGGGCAACCTCACGCCTCCGAAAACGGCGGTAGTTGTGCTGACCCTCCAACCGGAGGCAATAGAAAAGGGTGTTACCTATGCCAGCATCCTTGCGAAGTGTAGGACTGCTGTGCCGCTAAAGGACTTTGGTTTCGATGGCGTGCGCGTTAGGACGACAGCGAATGCGGCCAGAAAACTCACAGTTTCTGGTCCTTCTAATGTAGAGAATGCGGACGCTCTGGCAGTAAGGCTGCGGGAGTTTTTGTCTGATGTCGCCAAGGTGACTAGGCCCACGAAATGCGCC
Source organism: Chrysoteuchia culmella (assembly GCA_910589605.1). Taxonomy (NCBI): domain Eukaryota; kingdom Metazoa; phylum Arthropoda; class Insecta; order Lepidoptera; family Crambidae; genus Chrysoteuchia; species Chrysoteuchia culmella. The sequence goes on along the minus strand of OU342645.1, from coordinate 95,449 downwards.
GACATGCGCATATCGGGCCTCGACGACTCCATCGTTAGAGACGATGTCGCCGCTGCGATAGCGCAGCAAGGAGATTGCTCCCCCGATCAGATTAGGGTCGGGGAGGTACGGACTGGTCCGGATGGAATGGGAACGGCCCTGGCGAAATGTCCAGTCGCCGCAGCCAAGAAGATCCAAGAGGCACGTAGGCTCTTAGTTGGGTGGAGCTCGGCTCGGGTTCGTGTCCTTGACCCGATGCCATTACGATGTTATCGATGCCTGGGCATCGGACATGGCAGTAAAAGGTGTCCGAGTAAGACGGACCGCAGCAGGCTCTGTTACCGCTGCGGGAAGGAGGGGCATTTTGCTGCGACCTGTACCGCTGACTACCATTGTGCGGCGTGCGCAGACGCAGGCCAACCAGTTGGACACAGAATGGGGGGGCGAAAATGCAAGCCTCCGTATGTGAGACCCATAGTGGGCCCTGGAGCCTCTGCGTTGGCCCCGGAATGTCCCACTGCTGAAGCTGAAATGTCCGAGTGAGGTGTAAACCTCTCTCGCTTACTATGGCGTTCGTCGAACAATCCGGCGAGCTTGCTAGGCGCGGATGGCGAGGCTGCAGGCACAGGAGTGGATGCCGTGTCTTGCATTGCACTGCTTCGTCCATCTGGGGGGACGGTGAAAAGAAAAGCCAATTGTGACTGGCGTCCCCCAATCGCAGATTTGTTTGGGCCAGGTTCAAGCCAAGGCCCCCCGGGGCGGGGTGGTAGAATACAACCCGGAACCCACTCCGCTATTTTACACCGGCAGAGGAGTCACAACGGGGGGTTTTAGCGGGTAGTCCCTTCGGGGGAGCCCCGAACTCGTTGGGTCGACCTTCCATCGGCCCTTCAGTCGATTTATTCGTATTTCCCCTCGACAAAAAAAAAAAAAAAAAAAAAAAAAAAAAAAAAAAAAAGGTTAGGTTAGGTTAGGTTAGGTTAGGTTGGGGTGCTGGTCGGATAACCTCCTCGTGGTGCACCCTGGGCGCCATCGCAAGTATTACTGCGGTGGCGGCGAATAATCCGACATCATACCGTAACTCAGTACGTAGTGCTGGGCCGGGGGCCGCCGCTTTTTATGTGCGGGGGCTGTGTGGAGTACACCACTATAAAAGGTACTAGATCACACCGGAACCCTGTACGTGGTGCAGGACCGGGGGCCGCCCGCGTGTCGTATGCGGGGGCTACGTGGAGTAAACCACTATAAAAAATCCTCAAAGGTCCGGCGTCGGGAACGGCATGGCGTCGGATCGCCTGAAGGTGGCTGGCAGAGTTTGCTAGCCAACTACCGAACACCCCTGGGGTACCTCCCGCCCCCCCAGGTGTATGTAGGGTTACCCGGGTATTGGGATCTCTGCCCGGGTGGACTGGTGTTTCTCCCATTTTCGTGGGTCCAAGATGAGTAAATTGATATTAAAAACCAATGACGTTATAGACGAGGCTGACAGAGCACAGAGTCGTGGAAACAGTGCCAAGGAAGACGGAACAAGGAAGCAGTCAAGTTGGCGACAGCTGAGAGCTGTTGCAAATGATGAGGTTCGTACAGAATCCAAGTCGAAAGAGGCGGAGAGTGTTGACGAAGAGATGGAGATCTCACCGATTGAGCAGCAGGTTCTTCGATTTGCTGAGGAAGCTGGGACGGCGATTAAACGAATCGGAGAATGGGCTCTTACAAGGGGCCTGAAGAACGACGAGTTTACGATGCTGAGATGTTCGCTGGAGGTCATCGCCGATTCGATACAAAATATTATCGATATTCGGGATGACGACTATAATGAGCTGGAAGAGGAATACGCTAGGGTGGTGGACCTCCACAACCACCTAGTAGAGAAACACAAGGCTTTGGAGAAGGAGCTGGTTAAGTGGAAGAAGAAGAAGACTCCCCCCCTTCCTCCCACACCAAACACCTCTGAGCCCGAAAGTGTCGAGAGTAAGATCGAAGAGCTGAAGACATCTCTTCTGTCCTCCATGAAAGAGATGATCGACGATCGCCTTAAGTCGATTGAGTGCCACCATACACCACCAAGCCGATTAGCTGAGGGACAAGTTCATAGCCGAGAAGCTTCTGCTGCGCCCAACCAAACAGCAGAAGGCCCTGTTACCTCTTACTCCGCGGCTGTCCAGAATGATGGCTGGAAGGAAGTGAGAAACAAGAAGAAAAAGGGGGACAAGACGACCACCAATGCCCCGGCTACGGGAAAGTCGAAGAGGAGGGCCACACTAGCTACTCCCCGAACGTCAGCCGTTACACTCACTCTGCTACCAGAGGCGCGAGAAAAAGGAGTGACATATGCTGATGTCCTCAAGAAGGCGTGTTCTGCCATTGCCCTTGCGGACGTCGGACTAGACGAAGGAATGTTTGTGCGGGGGACCCAAACAGGGGCCAAGATCCTGCAGGTGCCGGACCCTAGTGGTGTGAAAGCCGACGCTCTAGCTGAAAAGTTGCGGAGCATACTAGCCGATTATGTGAAGGTGGGAAGGCCGGAGAAAACTGCAGATATCATCGTAACCGGTCTCGACGACTCCGTCTGCAGGGAGGAAGTCATCAAGGCTGTGGCGGATAAGGCCAGAATTCAGACGGATCAGGTTAGAGCGCAAGACATCAGGTCTACACGAGACGGAGTTGGTCGCATCTTTATGAGATGCCCTGTGACGGCAGCAAGACTGATTTGCGAAGATGGACGCGTTAAGGTTGGCTGGAGCATCGCGCGAGTGAGAGCGCTGGCTCCTCTTCCTATACGCTGTTACAAGTGTTTGGGACTGGGACATACCAAACCGCGTTGTCCCTCTAATGAAGATAGAAGCGGAATTTGTTTCCGTTGCGGGAAGCAAGGCCACATGGCTGCGGCATGCACAGCTGAGCCCAGGTGTTTGGTCTGCTCTGCCAATGGGAGATCTGCGGATCACGTGATGGCGAGTCGTGTCTGCAATCCTCCAGCAGTCAGGGGTACATACCCTGAACGTCAGGAGAAGCCCCAGGCGAGTAGGGACAGCCGTCCTGAGCGCCGGGAAAGCACCACAGACCGAAGTCGGAGTCGTTCGATTCACTCGAACCAAGAGGAAAGGGCTGCCACAGTATCGGCGCCCCGAGAGAAAAGAGAGCCTCGACGCTCTACGCGTCTAACAGGAAGGCGTGGCGGTGATGCGTCTATCCAGATCTAGCGCAGGTGGCGGAGCTGCGGGCACGGAGTGGATGCCGTGTCTCGCATTGCACAGCTTCGTCCATCTGGGGGGGCGGTGAAAAGAAAAGCCAATTGTGACTGGCGCCCCCCAATCGCATTATTGTTTGGGCCAGGTAAAGCCAAGGCCAGCCGGTGCGGCTGTGGTTGCATACAACCCGGAGCCCACTCCGCGACAAACCGGCAGAGGAGTCACAACGGGGGGTTTTAGCGGGTAGTCCTATCTTGGGAGCCCCGAAATCGTTGGGTCGACCTTCCATCGGCCCTTCAGTCGATAAAATCGTATTTCCCCTCGGAAAAAAAAAAAAAAAAAAAAAAAAAAAAGGTTAGGTTAGGTTAGGTTGGGGTGCTGGTCGGATAACCTCCTCGTGGTGCACCCTGGGCGCCATCGCAAGTATCATTGCGGTGGTGGCGAATAATCCGACGTCATACCGTAACCCAGTACGTGGTGCTGGGCCGGGGGCCATCGCCTTTTATATGCGGGGGCTGCGTGGAGTAAACCACTATAATAAATCAAAGATCAAACCGGAACCCTGTACAAGGTGCAGGGCCGGGGGCCGCCGCCTTTTGTTATGCGGGGGCCGCGAGGAGAAAACCTCTATAAAAAACCTTAAAGTCCCGGCATTTGAGGACGTGGTGTCGGGGCGCCCGTTTCGGGAGGCTGGCATAGGTGGTCAGTTGCGAACGCCACCCCTGGATACCTCCCGACCTCCAGGGTGTAGTAGGGTTGCCCGGGTACAGGGATCTCTGCCCGGGTCGACGTCGATTTCTCCCATACTCGTGGGTACAAGATGGAAAACTTTTATGATTCTGAAACTTTTATGGATGATGGGTCCGAGACGGACGGCGCATTTTATGACGATGGGTTTAAAAGACCGAAGAAAGTCACCAAGAAGATGCCTATAGTTCGCTTAACGCGACTTCACGCGCGCATCGCTAAAGAGGCAAAGAAGGGAGAAGGAAGTAGGAGTCGCTGCTCGTCGTGGTCGTCCGGTGTCACAGTATCGGATGAAGAGCTCGATCCTGAAACACATGCGGAACAAGATCGCGAACCACGGCGATCTGAGTCACCAAGATCGGGAGACGGTGACCATGAGAAGGAGGATCCCCCGCTAGCATCAGAAGACGAACGAAATCCCGCCACCCCTACACCAGGGACACCATCAAAGCGCGGGAGGGGTCGTCCGCCTACGACTGGGGAGTATATTGGAGTTGGCAGAGCCAGGCAGGAGCTAGCCGCCGCCAGACGGGCTCAACTAAGACAAGAGGCGGAACTCCTCGCAGAAAAGGAGATTGCAGCGAAAGCGCGGCGAGTGTTGCCCTTACGCGATCCTAGCCCGACCAGAAAGACTGCGGACTGGAAGACCATGCCGATTAGAGAAGTCTGCGATAAGCTGTGTGAGACCACAGACATCATAGCCGACGTGGCCAACCGGTCTGGACATCTCAAGGGCACGTTCGTCCGTACTCTAAAGGACGCAGCGGCGCAGATCAAGGAGGCGCTGTCTGAAGTACCACACCGGACGGACAACGAAGAGCTTCGGAAGCTGGATGAGAAATACAAGGCCCTTCGGTCAGATTTTCTCCGGATACAATCGGGATACGTTCGCTTCCAAGGTGAAAATGAGCGACTACGAGAGGAAATTGGGGCCCTCAAGAATCAAGTCTCGATTCTACAAAGATCGACCCGCCCCGGTGCATGTGGGAACTGTGCCGGTCAAGGAGGAAACCAGCAACCTGCAGATACCGACCGCATACTGGCTATCATAAACGCCAAATTTGAGGGGCTAGAGCAAAAGTTGCTGACGCAGTATAGCCGACATCCCCCTATCTTTACTAGTGAGGGGAATGAGGGGCCACTATCACCCGTTGCTCCCATACCGATGTCGTCAGCTAGAGAAGAGTTACCTTGCGAGACTACGACACCTGTCCCGCCAAGGCCCGCCCCTAAACCAAAAGAGGGGCCCAAACGCAAGAGGAAAGGGAACAAAAAATCAACCCAAAAGGACGACATCACCCCAGCCCCGTCTGCGCCGACAACAGCTACCGACGCAGGGCCTGCACCATCGGCCTCTACTCCGGAAGAGGAGGGTTGGAAAACGGTGGGTAAGAAACGCAAGAAACCGGAGAACAAGCAAGGGAAGGCTAAGGCACCTCCTTCCGCCACGAAGCAGAAGAGCAAACCAAAGCTGCGCACGCCGAAGACAGCGGCCATCACTATAAAGTTGCGCCCCGAAGCTGAAAAGAAGGGAGTCACATATGCGCAGGCTCTCTTACAGGCAAAAGACAAACTTAGGTTTGAGGAGTACGGCATCACCGGCGGCTTAGCTATGAAAGTGGCCGCTACGGGCGCGCGTATCATCGAGCTGCCAGGAACCGACAGTGGAGAAAGGGCTGACAAAATGGCGGAGAAACTTCGCGACCTTATTGACCCTGAAATGGTGGAGATCGTTAGACCAGTCAAACATGCAGAGCTCAGAGTGACTGGCTTGGATGATACAGCTACAGTCGACGAGGTTAGGTTGGCTGTCGCTAAAGTGGGAGATTGCTCAGCAGATGCAGTAAGGTGTTCTGAGATTCGAAGCGGCATAGACAGATTAGGAACGGCTCATGTTACCTGCTCTGTAACAGCAGCGATGAAAATCAGAGACGGCGGCAAGAAACTTCTTGTAGGATGGGTCTCGGCGGGTGTCAAAGTCCTGCCGCTAAGACCGCTGCGGTGTCATAAGTGTCTTGAAGTAGGACACGTTCGAAGTGCGTGTAAGAACACCGTCGATCGAAGCGACATCTGTTTCCGATGTGGACAACCTGGGCACAAACTTAAGCTGTGTAAAGCTTCGCCGCATTGTGTTCTGTGTGCCGAAGCTAATAAGAAGGCGGACCATATTCTGGGGGGCGCCAGCTGCAAAGCAACACATCCTCCGAGAAAAAGGCCCAGAACGACGCAAGCATCGCGTAATCAAGAAGCGCAAGCCGGAGGAACGGCTGATGCGAAAGTAACCTAAGGCGGCACCAAGATATTATTGTTTCTTGGAGTGGGGGCCGGGCGGCGGTACGGGGAAAGTTTCGTCGTCCAGTTAGGGCCCCCGTGGTGGATAGGCACGCTGAGTGTTCCAGCGTGCCACACCGTTGTAAGGGACAGAAAGTCCCCCTAGAGGAGTCCGAAGGGACAGACGCAGGACGGGGAATCGGTCGAATGCAAACGCGAAACCCGAGTCCCCGCTCGTTGCGTAGAAGGAACACCCCTGGGGTTTTAGTGGAGTACACCACATAACCACCCCCGTCTTCCCCGGACGGGGGGGTATCCGAAGGGATTTCCCCAGGGTCAACAAAAAAAAAAAAAAAAAAAAAAAAAAAAAAAAAAAAAAAAAAAAAGGTTAGGTTAGGTTAGGTTAGGTTAGGTTAGGTTAGGTTAGGTTAGGTTGGGGTATGCGGGGCACGTCCAGGAAGCCTGCCGAAGTGACATCGATAGGAGCGCATTATGCTTCCGATGCGGGCAACCTGGGCACCAGGTTAAAAACTGTGTAGCCAAGCCGCACTGTGTGCTATGTGCGGAAGCGAAGAAGAGGGCCGAACACGTTCTTGGGGGCGCGAGCTGTAAAGCCCCCAAACCACCCAAGAAGAAAGCTTCAGGTGCGACCAAAGCTGCACCGCCGCCGGCTCAGCAGGGCCAGGCCACGGAAGAAGCGATGGATGCTGAAGCCATCGATGTGCCGATGAACCAAGGCGACGGCGAAAGGCCCATGCCTTAGTTTCGGAGTGGGGGTCGGGCGGCGGAACGGGGAATTCCGTCGTCCATCCAGGACCCCCGTGGTGAAAGAGCGCGCCGCGTGTTCTGGCGCGCCACACCGGAGTAAGACGCCAGGCGTCCCTAGAGGAGTCCGAAAGGACAGGCGCAGGGCGGGGATTCGGTTGAATGCTACAACTCTCCCGACAGTCCCCGTCCAATGCGCGGAAGGAACACCCCGGGGTTTTTAGTGGCTACACCACATAACCACCCCCGTGTTCCCCGTGCGAGGGTGGTATGCGAAGGCATTTTCCCCGGGACAAAAAAAAAAAAAAAAAAAAAAAAGGTTAGGTTGGGGTGCGTGCCAGATAACCTCCACGTGGTGCACCCTGGGCGTCACTGCAAACGAGCTTTTATCGTTTGCAGTGGCGGCGAATAATCTGGCAGTAGGAGACGGACCTACTTTTGTTCTGGTCCAGTCTATAGGAGGGTGAACCTAGCGGTTCTGTCCGCTTTAGCGGTTCTGTCCGCCTTTTTACGGTTCTGTCCGTATTTTTGCGGTTTCGACCGCTTTTGTGGTTGTGTCGTGGCTCCGGGTCGGCGTCCTGGACGTTTTCTGGGTAGCGGCGCCTCGGTTCGGGCTCGGCCGGCGTCCTGGATAATCCGGGTAGCGGCGGTGCGAGCGGGGGCGGCGGGTTCGTCCGATTGTGGTGGTCACAATCGGCGGACAGGCAATTTTACCTGCCAACCGTCGGCCAACCCGTAACCCCACGTTGCGTGGGGACGGGAGGGAGGCCCTTAGTTGGGTAGCCCTATGAGGAGAGAACCTCTATAAAAAATCCCTAACCCTAAGCTTTTTGTCGTGCGGCGAGGGGGTGAATGGCTGATGGGTGATCAGTCATCACGCGGCAACGGAGCAGGGGACCGGCGGACCCCCTGTTTCGAGAACCTTACGCTTGCCCGGGTGCAGAGGGCACCACTCGGGTCGACCGAATATTTCCCTCCTACTCGTGGGAACAGAATGGAAAGTTTAAATAAAAATAAAAATAACCCTTTGGACGATAGTGGGCCTAGCTCAGGCGTAAGCGAGCAAACACTTGTTGGTGGTAGTCGGGTTGGTTCAAGTGAACAAATCTTCTCGGCTGAGGAAGAGAACAGAGGAACTCCAGCGTACTCTGCTGATGAGGACGATATGGCGTCGATCGGAGACAGGGATCGTAGTGTCGAAAGTAGGGATCGGAGCTATGATAGTGGTAGGAAGAGGCCACTGATTCTGACTTACGGTTCAGAAACGGACGACTCCTGTGCCAAAATCCCTAAGGGTCGTAAGGGTCGAGGTAGACCCCCCACTCATGGCAAGTACATTGGTGTGGGAAAAGCCAGAGAAGAATATCGGCTTCAAAAGGCCGCTCAAACACCAGTCCCGGATCCAGTTGTTTTGTTGTCCAGAGCAACTGTGCCGTTAAAGACGAGAGGGTCTGTTCTGTCAGACCCAGATATGGACGTGACACCGCCTGTCACTGAACCCCTATTGTTGGACATGGAGACACTCCGAAAAAAAGGTGTTAAAATGGCGGATGCTATTGTGGAAATCACGCGGAAGGCTAAAAACATCAAGGGCACGGAACACAAAGCCCTAGTTGACGCTTCCAACACCCTGAAGGAGATTGTTGAGGCTCTGTCCTCGCGTACTATTGAAGAGGAGACAAGGAAGCTGCGCGCTGATAATGCGCGCCTCCGTCATGAGGTAGATCTTCTGCGATCAGACCTAAAAGCCTTCAAACAGGCTTATTCTGAAAATAGGTCAATGTCTCGGGAGCAACCAACCGCGGTTGCGGAAAATATGATTGAAGAGTTGAAGAGGTCCCTGACTGTTTCAATTGGAGAAATGGTGAACGTAAGACTGGCTAGCCTTGAGAAGAGGTTACCACCTGCGCCGATCATTCGACCACCTTTGGCGGCTGATAAGAAAAAGGAGTCCGTCACTTCAGCTCCTAATCAAATGGCAAAGCCAGCAGCAAAACCAGCGGTGAAGCCAGCAGCAAAACCAGCGGCGAAGCCAGCGACGAAGCGTGCCCCTGTTCCGTCAACCTCACAGACGGTCACACAGCCAGAAGTAAGCAGACCTCACACTTCTGCAGCAACTGATGCCGATGAAGAGGGGTGGACGCAGGTGGGGCCCAAGGGCAAGAAAAAGAAGAAAGGGAACCAGCAACAGCGAGCAGCTGGCGAGCGACCAGCGGGTCAGTCCCAACAATCAAATAAGACTGGGGCGAACAAAAAGAAGAAGAAAAAGAACCGCAAGCTGTCGGTTCCCAAAACGACGGCTGTAGTTATAACGCTCGATTCAGAAGCTGCAGAGAAGGGAGCTTCATATGCTGAAGTGATCGGTAGGGCCAAAGAGGCATTCAAATTGGAAGATGTTGGCTTAGAATCAGATGGTTTCCGGGTCAAAAGGACAGCGACAGGAGGTTTCATGTTCCAAATCCCCGGTGCGTCCAGCGGGTCAAAGGCTGATGCTTTAGCCGAAAAGCTGAAAGTGGCTGTTGGCAATGTCGCGCGCATCACACGCCCTTGTAAATTGGTTGATGTTAGGGTCTCGGGTCTTGATGACTCAGTCACTAAAGAGGAGCTCGTTGCAGCGGTCGCTAAAAAGGGTGATTGCTCTGTAGATCAGGTGAAGGCAGGGGAGATAAGAACTGGTCCTGGAGGCGTGGGAACCTCTATAGTTCGGTGCCCAGTTACAGCGGCTAAAAAGTTGGTCGACGCGGGTCGCTTGTTGGTCGGCTGGAGTTCGGCGCAGATACGTTTACTGGAGCCGCTTCGCATGCGATGTTTTAGATGCATGGGAGTTGGCCACACCAAACAACTATGCCCTGCGCGAGAAGACCGCAGCGGATTATGTTACCGTTGTGGCAAAGAAGGTCACAAAATGGCGAGTTGCAATGCCGAAATACACTGTGCCATTTGCGCAGATGCAGGGAAACCGGCTGGGCATATAATGGGTGGGAAAAGTTGCGATCCCCCCACTAGCAAAGGAAAGAAAATGATGACCCAAAGGACCCAGGCATCAACAACAGACGGACGACCTACAGCCGAAGAGGTAGAAATGTCAGAACCCGATGGATAGGTCCCGACAATTCAAAATTCTCCAGGGTAATATTAACCACAGTGCCAATGCACAAGACCTGCTCCTTCAAAACATGGCAGAGTGGTCGATAGACGTAGCCGTACTTTCAGAGCCATATTCTGTGCCTGATCGACCACAGTGGCTCGGGGACACTGAAGGCACTGCAGCAATAGTAACAAAAGCCACTACATACTCACAACCCATCTCAAGCAGGGAGAAGGGCTCTGGTTATATAGTTGCATCATGGGGCGAGATTATATTGATTGGGCTTTACTTTTCCCCTAATCGTAGTTTTGCAGAGTATGAATCTTTTCTTGAGAACCTTGCAGTAGTGATTCGGCGACTAACACCAAATCAGTTGATTATTATGGGGGATTTTAATGCTAAATCTACGGCTTGGGGTTCCCCTGCAACAGATGTTAGAGGTGAACTTGTTGAGGAATGGGCTGCGTCGTTAGGTTTAGTTTTGCTCAACACCGGCATAGGCAACACATGTGTGCGTCGATGGGGAGGGTCCAAGGTGGATCTTACATTCGCCACCTCAGCGATAGCTGCACGCATTTCGGACTGGCGCGTCCTGCAAGTAGAGGAGACCTTAGCAGATCACCAATACATTCGGTTTGAAATCTCTCCAGCCCCAGGATCTATAGTAACACCGCCTCAAAGGGGACTGCGTCTCTTCCCCCGATGGTGCCTGGCAAAACTGGATAAAGAGTCTGCAGAAGTGGCTGCCATCGTAGAGAGCTGGCGAGCCGCACCAGATATCTATCTCAGTGTTGACGAGCAAGCGGAACTTTTTAAAGGCTCCCTCACGGCTATTTGCGATGCGTCCATGCCAAGAGTGAGATATGGTCCTCCAACAAAAGACCAAGTTTACTGGTGGTCATCTGAGCTAGCGAACTTGAAATCGAGTTGCATTGCTCATAGGCGTGCTCTTCAGAGATGTCGAAGGCGGCGCATCCAAATCCCAGGGGAGGAAGATCTACTCTACACGGCCTACACAGAAGCTAGAGACGCATTCCAGCTTGCGATTCGTAAAGCAAAAGATGAGGCCTGGGACAATTATATAGAGGAGTTGAACAGGGATCCTTGGGGTCGGCCGTATCGCACATTGTGCAAAAAGCTGCAGCAACCAGCTCCCCCGACGGAATCTTTCCGCCCTGATCTTTTAAGGGAAATTATAGACGGGCTATTCCCGGTGCAAAATGATGGGGATCGTTCTCAATTGCCTCCTGCGATAGTCGAACAACAAGACGATTTGCGAGATATCCCTCTCGTCACTGATGACGAAATGGAAAATTTATTGGAAAGGCTTCGTCGTAAAAACAAAGCACCTGGGGCTGATGGTGTCCCAAGTCGAGTACTCGTGTTGGCTTGCAAACATCTTAGCGACCGTCTTCGTGAGTTGTTCAACAACTGCTTGAGGACAGGACAATTCCCCAAAATCTGGAAAGAGGGTCGACTCTGTCTATTGAGGAAGGAGGGGCGACCACCTGATTCCCCTTCAACATATAGGCCGATAATTTTGCTGCCTGAATCGGCTAAGATGTTGGAGCGATTGCTTGCTGACCGCATCACCAAGCATTTAGAGACGGAGGGACCGAACCTCTCAAAGCAACAGTTTGGCTTTAGGCGAGGACTCTCAACGATTGATGCCATTCTATCCTTGCGTCAACAAACTGAGGAGGCAGTAGAGAGAGGGGATTGTGTGGTGGCCGTATCTCTGGATATTGCCAACGCCTTTAACACCCTCCCTTTTCAACGTATAAAAGAGGCGCTAGAGTACCACCAGGTGCCTTTGTATCTCAGACGACTGATCGAGAACTACCTGGAGGATAGGGCAATTTTGTATGCCGATCACGAAGGACAAATCCAAAGACGGAATGTAGGTTGTGGAGTGCCACAGGGGTCCGTCCTTGGACCACTTCTATGGAATTTAGGTTATGATGTCGTTCTACGCGCCTCTCTCCTTCCGCGAATGAGTGTCGTTTGTTACGCAGATGACACTCTGGTCACTGCACGCGGCAAAACTTATGACGAAGCAGCACGCTTAGCCGCAGTTGGAACCACTCTGGTAGTTCGCCGTATAATGGCTATAGGTCTCGAAGTGGCTTTGCCAAAAACTGAGGCAATAATCTTTTACGGCCCGCGAGGAAGACCCCATGCTGGTGTCAGGATCCAAGTTGACGGGCAATGGATTGAAGTTAAAAACTCAATAAAGTATCTTGGGTTAGTGTTGGATTCCAAATGGAAATTTTCGGAGCACTTCAAAAAGTTGGCTCCTAGGTTGGTCCAGACAGGAATGGCGTTAAGTAGGCTCCTTCCCAACATTGGAGGACCCAATTCTAAGTGTCGTAAGCTTCATACGATGGTCGTTAGGAGTATGGCGATGTATGGAGCACCAGTTTGGTTCGACCGCCTAGATTCTGAGAACAAGAGGTTGCTACGACAAGCACAGAGAATAATGGCCATAAGACTGATTCGGGGTTATCGCACAATTTCATGGACGGCGGCCTGCGTCTTAGCGGGGACCCCACCTTGGGAGTTGGAAGCTCTAGTACTGGCGGAAACCTACCAGTTTAAGGTAGCAGCAAGGGACCGAGGAGATCGTTTGGCCCTTGAAGAGATAGAGGCTGCTCGAGCCAGGGCTACAGACGTAATGATGCAGCAGTGGTCTGTCGAATTGGAGTCGCCCGTTGCGGGTATAAGAACAGTTGATGCGATTCGGCCGGTATTGGAGCCATGGGTCAATAGAACTCATGGTGCGCTCACGTATCGCCTTGTGCAGATGCTCTCAGGGCACGGTTGTTTTGGTGGATATCTGCACAATATCGCGAGGAGGGAAGCAACCACAGGTTGTCATGAGTGTGGTGCGGCAGTGGACTCGGCGCAGCACACCTTAGAGGAATGCGCAGCCTGGAGCCAACAGCGCCGCTGCCTGGTGGCCGAGGTGGGAGGGGATCTCTCTCTGCCCAGCGTGGTGAGGGCCATGCTGGACGGCGACAGATCATGGGAGGCCACGGCCTCCTTCTGTGAAGAGGTTATGAGCCAGAAGGAGGCCGCGGAGAGGGAACGCGAGGAAGATGTCCAGGCGGACCCAATCCGACGTAGACGGCAAGGGGGGAGGCGACGGCGTTACGTCCTTCGCCTTCCTTCTTAACGTGGCCAGCGGGCGGGGGAACGGGTAATCCCTCGTTCGCATTGCACAGGCCGCAACCGTCTGGAGTGATGCCTATATGTGCTCAGGCATCGCTCTTAATGTGTAGGGGCTCGGGAAAGCCGGGCCTGCCGCCGGCGAGGTGTGGAGACAGATCACACAGTTCCCACGCTGAACCGGAACGGATGAGAGTGCATCGAGGTAGTTTTAGTGAGTAGGCCCCACTAGGGGGAGAGTCTTACATAACCCTATTGTAACCCGGCATAGGGTATGCGTAAAGCATTTCTACATCGTTAAAAAAAAAAAAAAAAAAAAAAAAGGTTAGGTTAGGTTAGGTTGGGGTGCTGGTCGGATAACCTCCTCGTGGTGCACCCTGGGCGCCATCGCAAGTATTTTGCGGTGGTGGCGAATAATCCGACATCATACCGTAACTCAGTACGTAGTGCTGGGCCGGGGGCCGCCGCCTTTTATATGCGGGGGCTGCGTGGAGTAAACCACTATAATAAATCATAGATCAAACCGGAACCCTGTACATGGTGCAGGACCGGGGGCCGCCCGCTTGTCTTATGCGGGGGCTGCGTGGAGTAAACTACTATAAAAAATCCTTAAAGTCCCGGCATCTGAGGACGTGGTGTCGGGGCGCCCGTTTCGGGTGGCTGGCATAGGTGGTCAGTTTCGAACGCCACCCCTGGATACCTCCCGACCTCCAGGGTGTAGTAGGGTTGCCCGGGTACAGGGATCTCTGCCCGGGTCGACGTTGTTTTCTCCCATACTCGTGGGTCTAACATGGATTTTTATGATACAGACAACTTTTATGACGATGGGTCCGATACGGACGGTGTTTTCGACGACGGTTTTAAGAGACCGAAAAAGATAGGGAAGAAAGTTCCGCTTGTGCGGCTTACGCGCCTACATGCCCGCGCAGCAGAAGAGGCAAAGAAGGGAGAGGGGAGTAGGAGTCGGTGTTCGTCGTGGTCGTCAGGTGTGACAGTGTCGGATGAAGACCTCGACTCTGAAAGCAAAGATGGAGCAGGACGCAAGAGACGGCGTCCAGAGTCACCAGACTCGGGTGATGGTGACTTAGAAGAGGCAGTACAATCAGTTGCCCCTATGGAAGGAGATCGCCCCGCCACCCCCGCAACACCATCCAAGCGAGGGAGGGGCCGGCCACCTACAACCGGCGAATTTATTGGTGTAGGCCGAGCGAGGGCAGAGCTGCAGGCCGCTAAAAGAGTCCAGCAAAGGAGAGAACAAGAGCTTGTCGCCGAAAAGGAGATAGAGCAGAAGGCACGGCGGGTTCTGTCCCAGCGTGATCCTTCTCCGACTAGGAAGACGGCTAATTGGAGGGAAATGCCCATAGTGGAGATATGTCAGAGGCTCGGCGAGACTGCCGATATCATAACAGACGTCGCCAACCGATCTGGGCACCTGAAGGGAACGTTCGTCCGAACCCTTAAGGATGCGGCGGCGCAGTTCAAAGAGGCCTTATCCGATATTCCAAGGAGATCGGAAAATGAGGAGCTGAAGAAGCTTGAGGAAAAGCATGCTGCGTTGAGATCCGATTTCCAGCGTATTTCTGCTGCATATGCCCGAAGTCAAGGGGAAACTCAAAAACTTCACGAGGAGATTGGTGCACTCAAGAGCAAGGTGGAGGCCCTGGAGAAATCCCGCCCCCCATGCCTTAACTGCTCTGGACGGGGTGCTGAAAACACGAGACAGTCAGGAGCCAAGACTCCAGCACCGGCTGGTTTGGATCGCATTTTGGCGGCAATCGATGCCAGATTCACGGCCCTTGAACAGAGGTTGTCGGAGCCGCCCCTCAGTCTTCGGGCGAATCAGGTGTCTCAACCTGCAGCAGCTCCGGCTCCTAAACCAGGCACGAAGGACACACAACGCGAGAAAACATCTGCTCAAGCCCCCGCCTCTGATACTCCTGGGGGAACGGCGCTGAGCAAGAACCAGAAAAGAAGGGAGAGGCAGAAGAAACGAAAGAACGCGCGCGACGCTGAGCGAGACCAGCAGGCACAGCAGGACACTCGCAGCCAAGCACCGCCCGCCTCTGCACAAACTGACGGTGAATGGACCCAGGTCTCTAAGCGGCGTACTAATCCGCCGCCGCCGGCGAAAAAGAAGCAGCAGAAGTCTAAACCAAAGCTGCATCCTCCGCAATCGGCCGCCATCACAATCAAGTTGCGGCCGGAAGCGGTGAAAGAGGGGGCGACTTACGTTCAAGTCTTAATGCAGGCGAAAAAGGTAAACCTCGCCGAGTTCGGCAGCGTGTCGATGAAGGTGGCAGCGACGGGTGCCAGAATACTGGAGGTGTCCGGTGAAAACGGTTCTGACAAAGCGGACCAAATGGCGGCAAAGCTAAGGGAGGTCGTAGATCCAAACTTGGCAGAGGTCTACAGGCCCATGAAGTGTGCGGAGCTTCGTTTTACAGGGCTGGATGATACGGCGTCGGCAAAAGATGTAAGAGAGGCTGTCGCTAAAGTTGGTGGCTGCGCTATCGATGTTGTGAAGTGCTCGGAACTGCGTCGTAGTAGTAGCGGTCTTTTTTATGCGATCGCTAAATGCCCGGTGGCTGCAGCTAAGAAGATCATAGAGGGTGGCAAAAAGCTACTTGTAGGATGGGTTTCGGCAGGCGTCAAGCTTCTGCCTCCGAGACCCATGAGGTGCTTTAAGTGTCTGTATGCGGGGCACGTCCAGGAAGCCTGCCGAAGTGACATCGATAGGAGCGCATTATGCTTCCGATGCGGGCAACCTGGGCACCAGGTTAAAAACTGTGTAGCCAAGCCGCACTGTGTGCTATGTGCGGAAGCGAAGAAGAGGGCCGAACACGTTCTTGGGGGCGCGAGCTGTAAAGCCCCCAAACCACCCAAGAAGAAAGCTTCAGGTGCGACCAAAGCTGCACCGCCGCCGGCTCAGCAGGGCCAGGCCACGGAAGAAGCGATGGATGCTGAAGCCATCGATGTGCCGATGAATCAAGGCGACGGCGAAAGGCCCATGCCTTAGTTTCGGAGTGGGGGTCGGGCGGCGGAACGGGGAATTCCGTCGTCCATCCAGGACCCCCGTGGTGGAAGAGCGCGCCGCGTGTTCCGGCGCGCCACACCGGAGTAAGACGCCAGGCGTCCCTAGAGGAGTCCGAAAGGACAGGCGCAGGGCGGGGATTCGGTTGAATGCTACAACTCTCCCGACAGTCCCCGTTCAATGCGCGGAAGGAACACCCCGGGGTTTTTAGTGGCTACACCACATAACCACCCCCGTGTTCCCCGTGCGAGGGTGGTATGCGAAGGCATTTTCCCCGGGACAAAAAAAAAAAAAAAAAAAAAAAAAGGTTAGGTTAGGTTAGGTTAGGTTAGGTTAGGTTAGGTTGGGGTGCGCGGGGTGCTAGGCCGGACAACCTCCTAGTGTGCCCGAACATTGTTTGTCCCAGTTCATACTTGTATGCGCTGGGAACGACAATGGGAGGGACGGTGCACCCTGGGCGTCACCGTAAATAATGTCTGTTATTGTTTACGGTGGTGGCTAATAGTCTGGCGATGATGAGGTCCTCGGCGTCTCGGACGTTTCTGAGTTGCGGCGTTGGTCGTTGTCGAAGGGGCGTTTTATTGCCCAAGCGGTCCGTTAGGACGCAGGTCTGTTGTGCCGTAATCCTGCACGTGGTGCGGGGACGGGGGCCGTCACTTCTAGTGGGGGCCGCGTGGATGGACACCACTTTAAAAAACCAAAGTCTTTGGGGATCTTTCACCTCACCCCTTCAAAAAGAGGTCAATACAAAACAAACCATGGATAAGGCGAATAGCAAAGAGAACTTACCCCAGGAGGGTACCAACCGCTCCGCGGTTGGAGAATCCCTCTCCGATGCTTCGGCCTCGGGCTGCCCCACGTATTCTGGGGGGGGCAACTATCGCCGTTTGGACAACGCACTGGGTCCGGGGAAAAACTGTGCACAAACAAACAAACCTTCTGCGAGCAGTGGTGCAGAAGAGGACGTTATCGCTGAAGTCGAAATGCTGTCAGCTGAAGAAGAAGACAGGGCACTTTCTTCCGCCCAGTCGACACAGAGTCTTAACAACACCTTAGACTCTCGAAGGAAAAGACCTCGCAGGGGTACTCAAACTGCATCTGGGTCTGAAACGGAGGCAGATGCGTCTGCCAACTCGCCTAAAGTGGCAAAGTCACGAAAGGGAAGGGGTGGACGTCAATCCACGATAGGAACACATGTCGGCCTAAAAGATGCCAAGGTGGAGTTAAGGCGCCTTGAGCTTAGTCATTTTGATAAGGTAGCCGACCAATCTTTGACTGAATCGCGATCTCACTCAGTAGAGAGCGACTATGAAGCTCGTAGATTGGCGAGTGACGCACTCTCGCGGCGGGGGCAACCCTCCCCTAAACAGGAGACGTTTGAGAAGGATCAACTTTCGGTCTCAGGAGACCCAGTACTTGATAAAGCATACGCGAGCCTGGACGAAATAACAAAAGTCTCGAGAATTAGCAAGGGCTTGAAAGGGACGAGTCAAAGAGCCCTGCACGACGCTGTCGACTCTCTCAAGAGAGCAGTCGAAACACTTTCTTCCCGAACAACATCGGATGAAGTCCGCCGTCTGCAGGCAGACAATGTCAGACTTGCACACGAGGTCGAATTAATGCGTAGGGAAATGGCTGCATTAAGAAAGTCTTTCTCCGAACGCTGCAATATCGAGCGTCCATCCAGGGATCAATCTTATGAAGAAGATCTGAGGCGATCCATTATGGAATCCATTGGCACAATGGTTAACGCAAGATTTGAAGGCATTCAGGAACGTCTTTTACCTGAAAAGAACAGACGACCACCCCTTGCGGCGGACAAAAATAAAGAAGTTACATCCTATGCGAATGCAGCTTCATCTGCACCAGCTAAGCCCAAAAACAAAGCTGCGACTACGGCAGAGGCCAACCGCTCAACGCCTGCATCAATTGTGGACAATGACGAAGAGTGGACAGAGCAGAGAAGTAGGAAGAAGCGTAAACAAAATGACAAGGCGGTTCAACCTACTACATCTAAGACGTCTACAGAAACGCGCAAACCTCCGCCCAAACCGGTGTCTGGGAAATCAACCGCACCTACGAAGAATGCACCGGCGTCCTCCAACTCGAAAGCACCGGGCTCCAAAAAGAAGACGTCAAATAAAACGAAACTGACTCCCCCGAAATCAGCAGTCATCGTCATTACTCTGCATCTTGATGCTACTGAAAAGGGCATAAAATACACTGACGTGATAGCAAAAGCTAGGAATGAAGTTGATCTACACGCACTTGGTATTGAGGGCGTGAAAATCAAAGAAGCGGCAACTGGGGCAAGAAGGATGGAGATCCTAGGTGTACCTGAAAGCAGTGACAAGGTAGATCTTTTGGCAGACAAACTGCGGTCTGTCTTATCCGATGTCGCAACCGTTGCCAGACCAACTAAGTGCACGGACTTGCGAATATCTGGACTTGACGACTCCATAGATAATGCGGAAGTAGCAACGACCATTGCTGCCAAGGGAAATTGCAGAGTCGATCAAATAAATGTCGGCACCATTCGCCCTGGCGCAGGTGGTGTAGGCTCAGTCGTAGTGCGGTGCCCTGTGGCAGCCGCAAAAACATTGTTGAATTCTGGCCGCGTGTTCATTGGGTGGAGCTCGGTTCAAATCAAGCTGCTAAAACCCCTGCCAATGAGATGCTATAAATGCATGGGGACGGGTCACACTCGACCTAAATGTCCCAACCAGACTGATAGAACGCAGATATGTTTCCGCTGTGGAGTTGAAGGGCACAAAGCGGCAAATTGCTCTGCTAACAAATTAAAGTGTGCAGTGTGCTCTGATGCCGGCCGTCCGGCCACGCACATTATGTGCGGAAGAAACTGCGCACCCCCAGCGACGAAAGGTAAAAAGGCTCCACTGACCCGAGCCCCAACCACACAACAGACGACACCAGAAGTTGAAATGATCGATGGATAGAGGACCTTACAATGTTTTACAAGGAAATCTAAACCACAGTGCTGCATCTCAAAATTTGTTTATGCAGCACATGGCGGAATGGAACATTCGTGTTGGGGTGATTTCGGAACCGTATAGAATTCCCAATGGAAATCTATGGGCTGGGGACACAGCAAATACCGTCGCAATACATGTACGTGGTAACTCCAACTCACCACCTCTCCTAGTCAGGGAGAAAGGTCGCGGCTACGTTGCAGCTTCGTACGGAGGTATAACTTACGTCGGCACATACTTCTCTCCGAACAGAAGCAGAGCCGAAATGGAAGACTTTCTCGATGTCCTAAGCGGTGTGGTAGGCAGATTGTCCCCTGCGCAAATGATAGTCTTGGGGGATTTTAACGCCAAATCTCCGGCGTGGGGATCCCGCGTCGAAGACGCCAAAGGAATCGTCGTCAAAGACTGGTACGCGGCAAACGGTCTCTGTATTGCCAACAGAGGCAATGTTCCCACATGTGTGAGGCGGAACGGGCAGTCATTAGTGGACTTAACGTTTACTACCCCTTCCCTTGCCTCGCGCATCTTGAACTGGAGGGTCATAACGGATGCAGAATCTCTGTCTGACCACAGGTATATTAGATTTGAAATAACCTCAACGCAAATTCCAAGTAGTTCTCCTAGGCGTAATAATAATAATTTTCCGAGATGGTCAACAAAGAAACTTAATGTAGCTATGGTTGAGGAAGCTGCTATTGTTGCGGATTGGTGTTGTCCTCCACAAATCTGCGACCAAAACGTAGATGTACAGGCAAATCATCTTCGTTCGTCACTCACCGCCATATGCGACGCATCGATGCCTCGCGTCAGACAGAACTTGGAGAAAAACCAAGTATATTGGTGGTCATCAGAGATTGAAGATCTTCGCGACGCCAGCATCAGAGCACGACGGGAATATGCACGCTGCCGTCGTCGTCGACGTCGACACACTTCTGACGAGGAGGATCTCCTATACCGATCTCTTAGAGAAGCTGCGGTCGCTCTGCAATTGGCTATTATGAAAGCCAAAAATGAGTCATGGGGAAACTTTATTGAAGAGCTCGATAGTGATCCTTGGGGACGCCCTTATCGTATGGTGCGGAAGAAAATGTGCCAACAAGCGCCTGCAACTGATACTTTTGAGCCACAACTGCTGTCAGCGGTGGTTTCGGGTTTATTCCCGGAACACGTTGAGGAAGGGCCTCCCATAATGGTCCCTGAAGTGCAGGAAACTACGCCTAATCCTGCTACCCCAGACTTCCCTCCTATTACTTTGGCTGAGGTGAAAGAAACTCTTGAGCGTCTCAAATCATGGCGCAAAGCACCAGGACCTGATGGTGTCCCAGGGAAAATCTTGCCCCTTGTCCTTAAACATCTGGGACAACGCCTTGTAGACCTTCTCAATAAATGCTTGGCGACTGGACAATTTCCCAAGATATGGAAGGATGGAAGACTTGTTTTACTTCGAAAGGAAGGTCGCCCTGCAGACTCACCCTCGGCACACCGGCCAATTGTTCTTCTGGACGAAGGGGGTAAGCTCTTAGAGCGGATCCTAGCGGCCCGGATCAATCAACACCTTGGGTCCGAGGGTCCAGACCTGTCGGATAACCAATACGGTTTCCGCTGCAGACGGTCCACTATTGACGCAATTGCTGAACTCAAAAGGTGGTCAGATGAAGCAATTCAAAATGGCGAAAGGGTCGTTGCGGTTTCGCTAGACATAGCCAACGCATTCAACTCCCTTCCTTTTCAGCGGATTATTGAAGCGTTACGGTACCACAAAATACCTTTTTACATCAGACGGCTTATCGAACACTACTTAGAAAATCGTAGCGTTTTGTATACCAACAGTGAAGGTCAAGTGGTGGACAGGCACATGGCATGCGGGGTTCCACAGGGCTCAGTACTAGGGCCACTCCTGTGGAACCTCGGATATGACTGGATTCTTCGTGGCACCCTCTTACCACGAATGAAGCTAATCTGTTATGCCGACGACACTCTGGTCTTAGTGAAGGGTAATGACTACCAAGACATCGTACGTCGCGCAACAGTCGGTACTGCCCTGGTCGTTCGCAGAATCGAATTGCTTGGCTTAAAGGTCTCCATCTCTAAAACAGAAGCTATTGTTTTTCATGGCCCCCGAAAAGGGCCTCACACAAATTACTTTCTTCAAGTGGAGGGACATCCAATCAAAATCAGCTCTAATTTGAAATACCTTGGACTGATCTTGGATAGCCGTTGGCGTTTTAATGAACATTTTAAGCGACTATCACCTAAATTAGTTGACACAGCATCGGCACTAAGCCGACTTCTCCCTAATCTAGGAGGGCCGAATGCTAACTGCAGAAAATTGTATGCCGGAGTAATACGAAGCATGGCGATGTATGGCGCTCCAATTTGGGCAAATTCACTCGATGCGGAATGCAAAGCTATCTTACGTAGACCACAAAGAATAATAGCCATTAGGGCTATCAGAGCTTATCGCACAACTGCAGGCGCAGCAGCTGGAGCTCTTGCTGGAATGCCTCCGTGGGAATTGGAAGCTACCGTTCTCGCGGAGGTCTACCATTGCCGTGCGAACGCACGAAATCGAGGCGAACAACCCGGCATTGAGGAGCAATTATATGCTAGACGTGACGCTGAAGAACGACTTCAGGAAAGGTGGACGCAACATCTCACAGAGTCCCCTTCTGGAAGAAGAACGCTGGAAGCTCTTAATCCAGTCTTAGAGGAGTGGAAAAGTCGCGGACACGGTGCCTTGAACTACCACCTTGTGCAGGTGCTTACCGGGCATGGATGCTTTGGTAAGTACCTGCACAAGATAGCGAGGAGAGAACCAACTCCCGAATGTCGAGAATGTGGTGCCGCAGAAGATACCGCACAACACACGCTGGAGCTGTGCCCAGCCTGGTCTACACAACGCCACCAACTTAGTGCAGTAGTCGGTCAAGACCTCTCGCTCCCCAGCGTGGTCAGAGCTATGCTTGCAAGCAATAGTTCCTGGGAAGCAATGAGCGAATTCTGCGAGCAAGTTATGTCGCAAAAAGAAGTGGCAGAGCGCATAAGGGAGAACGATCCGAATGCCGCCCCATGCCGTAAAAAACGAACGGGTCGAAGAGGTGGCTCTTTACGCCGTCACCTTCCACTAAATGTTCAGAGAGGTAGAGGTACTGGCTGGGATGGCCGGCATAACCCCTCGCCTTCTCGCGATGGCCTGCGGGGTCAGGGCTCGGGAGGCCCTGGCTCTGCGTTGCACGGGCCTTCGCTGACTCGGGGTGTCCCACAAGTCCCGGGACACCCCCTGCATACTCCAAATCTCGGAGTTAATGGACTGGTCTGCCTAGGGCGGACAATCACCGGCGGGGCCGCGGTAGTGTCCGTAAGGGTTCCCGTGACCCCGCCAGGTGACAATTCCTCCTCGAACGATTTATCGTCAGACGACGATGAATGGTTCGATGAGGCATTGGCACCAAGGTGATGTGAAGGGGCTTCGTCAGGTTTTTAGTGGGTAGGCCCCCCTCTCCGGCCCTCCATCGAATCCATTAGGGATTGGGTGGAGGATCGGAGGGTGGAAAAAGGTGTCGTCGCTTGCGCTAGGCGACGGCTTCCTTGGGAGAGTCCCACATACCCCCGGCTTTTCTCCCGCAGCCGGGGCATGCGTAACGCATTTTCCTGACGTAAAAAAAAAAAAAAAAAAAAAAAAAAAAAAAAAATAAGGTTGGGGTGCGCGCCAGATAACCTCCACGTGGTGCACCCTGGGCGTCACTGCAAACGAGCTTTTATCGTTTGCAGTGGCGGCGAATAATCTGGCCGTAGGAGACGGACCTACTTTTGTTCTGGTCCAGTCTGTAGGAGGGTGAACCTAGCGGTTCTGTCCGCTTCTGCGGTTCTGTCCGCATTTTTACGGTTCTGTCCGTATTTTTGCGGTTCCGTCCGCTTTAGTGGTTGTGTCGGCTCCGGGTCGGCGTCCTGGACGTTTTCTGGGTAGCGGCGACTCGGTTCGGGCTCGGCCGGCGCCCTGGATATTCCGGGTAGCGGCGGTGCGAGTGGGGGCGACGGGTTCGTTCGGTTGTTGTATTCGCAATCGGCGGACAGGCATTTTTTCATGCTAACCGTTGGCCAACCCGTAACCTCACGTTGAGTGGGGCCGGGAGGAGGATGCTCTTAACCGGGTGTTCTTACGAGGAGTAAACCTCTGTAAAAAAACCCCAATCCCGAGGGAGTCATCGCCCAGGGGATGAATGGCCATTGGGAGTTTGGTCGCAAGGTGACCTCTGGAGCGGGGGATCGGCGGCCCCTCTGCTTCACAACCCTTCGCTTGCCCGGGTATGGAGCCTCTGCCCGGGTGGACTGTTTATTTGCTACCTTACTCGTGGGAACAATTATGGAACGTTTAAAAATTAAAAATAAAAACCCTTTAGATGAAAGTGGGCCTAGCTCGGGCGGAAGTGAGCATACGCTGGTAGGAATGGAGAAGCCAAGCTCAGGCGTAAATGAGCCGAGGAACGAGTCGACCGAAGAAGAGAGAGAGCTGATGTCGGCCTATTCTGATTCGGAGGATGACTCTGAAACTACCTCCCTCACGGGCAGGAGTGTAGATTGCAGCGCGGATCGTAGCGACTCAAGTCGGAAGAGACCACTCAAACTAACATTTAGTTGCTCGGAATCTGAAGACACTACAAGAGCAAAAATCCCCAAAGACCGTAGGGGACGTGGTCGACCACCAACTCACGGGAAATATATTGGAGTTGGAAAGGCAAGGGAGGAGTTTCGCCGATCGCGGACGGGACCTGACACATCTAATGCCCCAGTAGGCGAGTCTATGCCCCCTCCTGAGACTAAAACGAGAAAAACGGGTAACTCTAACAAAGATGATGCACCGCCTGTTGTAGAGCCGCTCCTTTTGGACATGGAGACACTCCGGCAGAAAGGTACCCAGACAGCAGAACTAATTGTGGATATCACCCGAAAATCCAAACACATCAAGGGCTCTGTCCACAAAGCGTTGGTCGATGCGTCAAATACGCTGAAAGAAATAGTAGAGGTCTTGTCTACACGCACGATGGAGGAAGAAGCGCGTCGACTTCGAGCAGACAACGCGCGGCTGCGTCACGAAGTAGACTTGCTTCGGGGTGAAGTTAAGGCATTTAAAGAAGCCTACGTAGAAAGAAGATCGGCCCCCAGGTCGGACGAACAACCGCTGATAGCCGATGCGATTGAAGAGCTAAAACGGTCGCTTACCATATCTATTGGTGAAATGGTAAATGTGCGCCTCGCAAGTCTTGAAAAAAGGCTGCCACCAGAGCCTGTTCTTCGACCACCACTGGCGGCGGACCTTAGAAATAATGCGACTACAACTGCTGCCGCTAAGCAGCAACCAAAGCAAAAAGCTAAGCCGGCTACGACAACCAACTCAATGCCAGCACCAAGCCGACCTACTGCTGCAACAGCTGTGAGCACTTCCCAAGCGCCAGTATCTGCAGCCGAGAATGTAAACGCTCTCAGCGATACACCTGTGAACGTAACGCCGGAAGAACCATGGAGTGTAGTCTCTGGCAAAAAGAAAAAGAATAAGAAGGCAACAAAGAACATTGCCAGTACTTCTGCAACGGCCAACAACAACCAACAAAATGCCACTGCAAAGCCGACGAAAGCAAAACCAAAAAAGGTTAAGCTAAAACCACCGAAATCTTCAGCTGTAATGATAACCTTGCAGCCAGAGGCTCAAGAAAAAGGTGTGTCTTACGCCTCTGCACTGATCAAGGCGAGAGATACGCTAAAACTAAGCGAATTAGGAGTAACTGACGGAGTACGAGTTAGGACATCGGCCACAGGCTCAAAATTGCTTCTGATTCCCGGTGTTACAAGCGCTCCTCAAGCTGACGCCCTTGCTGGAAAACTTAAAGAGGTCTTAGGAGATGTCGTCCAAGTCACGCGACCTACAAAATGTGTTAGCCTTCGCATTACGGGGCTAGATGACTCCATCGGAAAGGAAGATATCTTACAGGCTGTATCAACCAAAGGCAACTGCTCTGTGGATAATATAAAATGCAGGGAGATCAGACCTGGACCTGGGGGAGTAGGATCTGCTCTTGTCCTATGCCCAGTGTCTGCTGCCAAAACAATAGTCGAGGCGGGAAGAATCTTGGTGGGTTGGAGTTCTGCACGGGTTTACGCTCTCGACCCTCTCCCCATGAGATGCTATCTATGCATGGGGCTTGGCCATACAAAGCAAAGATGTCCAACGAAAATAAATAGAGAAGAACTGTGCTTCAGATGCAGCAAGCCGGGGCACAAGATGGTAAACTGCTCATCAGAACTGCACTGCGCTGTTTGCTCTGATGCACAAGTACCTGCAGGTCATATAATGGGAAGCAAAAACTGTAACCCTCCCGCAGCCAAAGGAAAACCTACTGGTGTATCAACTGAGACACCTGCAGGATCCCAGAGTACTCAAAGAGTGTTGACGCAAACAGCAATGGAATCTTAATGGATAATTACGCCACCATCAACTTTTTACAGGGAAACCTGAACCACGCCTCTGGCTCCCAAGATCTTTTTTCTCAGGCGCTATTGGAGTGGTCCATTGATATAGCAGTAATCTCAGAGCCTTACTTCATTCCGCCTCAGCCCAACTGGGTCGGTGATCTTGATGGCACTGTGGCAATTGTAGTTCCGGCCTCGTCTTCTTTCCCTCTTGCCGTTCGTGAAAGAGGACCGGGTTATGTGGTAGCTTTTTGGAGGAAAATCACTTTTGTCGGGGTATACTTCTCCCCAAATAGGAGCGTTGTTGAGTTCGAGCCCTATATGGAACAACTCGGTCGCGTAGTTCGTCGCTTGACAAACAGGGAGATATTCGTGATGGGCGACCTGAATGCCAAGTCTACTACCTGGGGTTCCCCGGCAACTGATGCCAGGGGGGAAATTGTTGAGGAGTGGGCTGCTACATCCGGCTTGATATTGCTGAATCGAGGCAACGTTCCAACTTGTGTCAGACATAATGGGTCCTCTATCGTAGACGTCACGTTTGCTACCCCCGTTATCGGTAACCGCGTGCATGACTGGCGAGTTGTGGCGGATAACGAAAACCTATCAGACCATCCTTTTATCAGGTTTCATGCTTCTCTTCCGCGGGGAACTAATAATTCACCACAAGCGCCTTCAAGACGTCAAAAGTTCCCGCGATGGGTCTTGACACGATTAGATAAGGATTTAGCAGAGGAAGCAGCAATTGTCCAGAGTTGGAACTCCGCTCCCATAACTGCAGACGTTGACGAACGTGCTCGGCACTTCCAAGCCTCTCTCACAGAGATTTGCGACACGGCAATGCCTAGAACAACGCGGAGGCCAAATAAAAAGGCAGTATACTGGTGGTCGCCGGAAATTGCATCTCTTCGCAGAGAATGTATGCATGCTCGTCGAGCCCTCGCAAGATGTCGCCGAAGACGGCACACTAATGACGAAGAAGCTGCTCTTCACCAAGCTCACCGAAATGCAAAAAGAGCACTACAAATTGGAATCAGTGACGCCAAAGCTGCTGCGAGGGAGGAATTCCTTAGCGATCTAGACAGAGACCTTATCGAATGGTGCGCAACAAACTAGCACACGCGCCTCCTACAGAGTCGTTTGAACCAGAGCTTCTATCTTCTGTTGTGTCCGGCCTTTTCCCTGAAAGGGAGGAACATACTCCCCCTGCGATGGTTCCGCCAACAACATCTTCAGAAGAAATAACAGCTGTACCACCAATAAGCGACGACGAATTCAAGGATGCAATGGACCGAGCTCGAGCCAAAAATAAGGCCCCCGGCCCGGACGGGGTACCTGGTCGCGTTTTTATACCGGCTCTTAAGCACCTTGGAGATCGATTACGGGATATTTATGACACTTGCCTTTCATCGGGAAGGTTCCCTAAAGCATGGAAACGGGGAAGATTAGTGCTATTGCGGAAAGACGGACGTCCAGCTGACTCGCCATCTGCGTATAGACCGATCGTTATCCTAGACGAACCTGGAAAGCTTTTTGAACGCATAATAGCTGGGCGCATTAATGACCATCTCAGGACTACCGGTCCCGATCTATCCGAGTCCCAATACGGTTTCAGAGCAAATCGGTCGACCATCGACGCAATTTCTGAACTTCGGAAACTATCTGAAGAGGCTGTCGGTAGAGGTGAAGGGGTACTAGCTGTGTCTTTAGACATAGCTAATGCCTTTAATACCATGCCTTTTGCCTGCATCGAAGAGGCCCTCCGTTACCATGATGTGCCGTTGTATCTCCGTCGCTTAATTGGGGATTACTTGCGAGAAAGAGAAATCTTATTCCACGATCACCAGGGAAATTTGTGCTCTCGGCGGATGTATTGCGGTGTTCCTCAGGGGTCAGTTTTGGGACCATTGTTATGGAACATAGGCTTCGATTGGATTTTACGCGGATCATTGTTACCTCGCACAAAAGTCCTATGCTACGCCGATGATACCCTTGTTTTATCTCGGGGAAACTCCTATGAAGAAGCAGCTCGCAGATCAGCTGTGACCGTCACCCAAGTTGTCGAGCGTATCAGACTTCTAGGTCTCCAAGTCGCCTTGGAAAAGTCAGAGGCCATCTTTTTTCACGGTCCTCGTAAACGACCTCCAAGTAGAGCCAACATAACTGTCGATGGACAAAGGATAGACGTTAAGGGCCATCTCAAATACCTAGGACTAATTTTGGACTCAAGATGGAAATTTGATGAGCATTTTCGTCAGCTCGCGCCTAAGCTAGTCAAAGCCGCATCAGCCTTGGGACGTTTGCTACCTAATGTAGGTGGTCCGAATAATAGCTGTCGACGTCTTTACCACGGTATTATTAGAAGCATGGCCCTTTATGGTGCGCCCATTTGGGCCGACTCTCTCACAGAGAAAAGTAAGACCTTGCTCCGCAGGGCCCAGCGGACGATCGCTATAAGAGCCATAAGAGGCTATAGAACAATATCTTGGGGGGCGGCCTGTGCTCTGGCTGGGACGCCTCCTTGGGAGATGGAGGCCTCTGTTTTAGCTGAGGCCTATAGATACAAATCCGAGGCGAGGGAAAGAGGAGAACGACCTACCGTAGAGGAAGTTGATAGAGTTCGACAGCTGGCCTTAGAGACGGCGGTGGAGGAGTGGTCTCGCGTTATGGAGTCTGCCTCTTATGGCCAACATACCCTCGAAGCTCTAGGTCCTATCATAAAAGAATGGATGAACCGAAATCATGGTAGTCTGACATATAGATTAGTCCAAGTATTATCGGCGCACGGTTGTTTTGGGCGATACCTTCATCATATAGCTGGACGAGAAAGTACACCTTGTTGTCACGAGTGTGGAGCCCAAGAAGACACAGCACTACACACTCTTCAGGAGTGTAACGCTTTTGATTCCCAACGCCAAATGCTAAGGGTGGAAATCGGCGATGATCTGACTCTGCCGAGCATAGTTACCGCAATGGTAAACAGCGAAAGATCTTGGGACGCGATGCTTAATTTCTGCGAGGAAGTTATGACAGTCAAGGAGACAGCGGAGCGGGAACGCGAGGGAGATGCCCAAGCGGACCCGATCCGACGCAAAAGAGTGAGGGGACGACGCCGGCAAACCGGTTTTAGACCTCCTCGACGTGGCCAGCGGGCGGCGGGCAGGGCGGCCCAAAGCTCGCATAGCACGGCCTCGTCAGTCTGGAGAGATGCCCACGTGCGCTCGGGCATCTCCCAAAGCGCCGATAGCCCGGATAGCCGGGGTGTAAGTAATAGTCCGGGAGGCCGGAACAATCGCCGGGGCGGTGTGGTAGTATGCTAACGTGAAGCTCACACCGTCCCTTTGTGGCGAAGACGGGTGCACCGGGGGGTTTTAGTGGGTATGCCCGAAATCCTGGGAGAGCCCCACATAACCCTGCTGCCGCCCAGCAGCAGGGTATGCTTAAGGACGCATTTCCCCTCGACAAAAAAAAAAAAAAAAGAAAGTACACACGAGGGTAGCGAAAGTCGTTTAGAGGCGGACGCTCGAAAACAGTGAGGACTGAGGGATAAGCGCGAGAGGCGCGCCTAGTTTCCCTTGGAAACTCACTATTCGAACGGCAATGTGGAAACCTGAGAGGGACTACGCTTCTATGTCTTACATAGAGGCGGAAACCGGAAGTTAGTACACACGAGTCTCTTAGTGGCGGACGCTCTGAGTGAGACAATGGACTAAGGTGACGCAAAGTGTGCGGTGAATCCGAAAGCCTATGTCTCTCTCATTCGATTGCGGAGACCTGTAAGGACTACGCGTCCATATGGAGGCGGAAAATTATGGGTAGTACGCTGTAGTGGGTCCCGAGCTCGGTTGGGAGACCTTGCTTTTAAGTTTATGGACCCCAAGCTGGTTGGTGCGCATCCGTGCAGTGCGCTTTCTGGCGTATGGGAGAAATCCCATGGGATGGCAGAAGTAGTTTCTGCATCCCGAGGTGGGCTTGCTCCGGCGAGCAACCCAGTTGAGGCTAATGGATAATGCTACAGCGATAGCCATTGCCGAGACACTATGGGAAGAAGGACACGGCGAGTGGTTTTTAGTGGGTAGGCCCATCGGCGGGAGAGTCCCACATAACCTTTTTGTTTGCTCTCCCAGGCGACATAGGTATGCGTAACGCATTTTCCACTCGTTAAAAAAAAAAAAAAAAAAAAAAAAAAAAAAAAAAAAAAAAAAAAAAAAGGTTAGGTTAGGTTAGGTTAGGTTAGGTTAGGTTAGGTTAGGTTAGGTTAGGTTGGGGTGCGCGCCAGATAACCTCCACGTGGTGCACCCTGGGCGTCACTGCAAATGAGCTTTTATCGTTTGCAGCGGCGGCGAATAATCTGGCAGACGGAGATGGTGTCGGTTCTGTCCCGACGCCGTCAGGGGGGAGGGGAACCTCGCGGTTCTGACCGCTTCTGCGGTTCTGTCCGCATTTTTACGGTTTTCGTATTTTTGCGGTTCCGTCCGCTTTTGTGGTTGTGTCGGCTCCGGGTCGGCGTCCTGGACGTTTTCTGGGTAGCGGCGACTCGGTTCGGGCTCGGCCGGCGCCCTGGACATTCCGGGTAGCGGCGGTGCGAGCGAGGGCGGCGGGTTCGTCCGGCTGTTGTGGTCACAATCGGCGGACAGGCATTTTCTTGCCAACCGTCGGCCGGCCCGTAACCCCACGTTGAGTGGGACCGGGTGGAGGGTGCCCTTAACCGGGTGCTCTTGCGAGGAGTCAACCTCTGTAAAAAATCCCTAACCCCAAGCTTGTTGTTGTGCGGCGAGGGGGTGAATGGCTGATGGGTGATCAGTCTCTACGCGACAACGGAGCAGGGGACCGGCGGCCCCCCTGCTTCGAGAACCCTACGCTTACCCGGGTATGGGGCCTCTGCCCGGGCTGACTGAATTCTTGCCACCTTACTCGTGGGAACAGTATGGAAAGTTTTAAAAATAAAAAATCAAACCTTTTAGACGAAAGTGGGCCTAGCTCAGGCGGAAGCGAGCAAACCTTAGTAGGAGAACGTAAGCCTAGCTCGGGCGGAAATGAGCCGACGTATTCAGCTGATGACGATAGGGAACTCATGTCAGCTTATTCAGATTCTGACGATGATGCCACCTCAGTCACCGGCGAAAGTGTAGATCGCAGCGTTGACCGCAGTGAGTCTGGTCGTAAAAGACCTTTGACTCTGGTTTTCAGTTGTTCAGAGTCAGAGGATAATGTTAGAGCCAAAGTCCCCAAAGACCGTAGGGGACGCGGTAGGCCACCTACACATGGCAAATATATTGGTGTCGGAAAAGCCAGGGAGGAATATCGCCGTTCAAAAACGGAAGTACAAACCAGTCAGACGCCGGCTACTGGAGTGATGGCCCCTCCTGATGGGAGAACAAGGAAGACGGAGAACTCCAACAAGAGTGAACAGCGTTTCATTTCGGAGCCGCTGCTGCTTGATATGGAGACGCTTCGGCAGAAGGGAGCCGAAACAGCCGATCGGATTGTCGATATTACCCGCAAATGCAAGCACATTAAGGGGACTGTTCATAAGGCGTTAGTGGACGCCTCTGATGAACTGAAAGAAATAGTCGAGGTGCTATCGTCGCGAACTATGGAGGAAGAAGCGCGACGTCTTCGCGCCGATAACTTGCGTCTTCGTCACGAAGTCGATCTGCTTCGAAACGAAGTGAAGGCCTTTAAAGAGGCATACACTGAAAGTAGATCGGCCCATGGGACAGAGGAACAGTCAGCAATAACTGCTGATACGATTGAGGAATTGAAGCGTGCCCTAACCATATCCATCGGAGAAATGGTAAACGTGCGTCTTGCAAGCCTCGAACAAAGGCTGCCACCGGAACCGATCCTGCGGCCACCTCTGGCAGCTGACAAAAAGAAAAACGCGACGACACCTGCTGCAGCGAAACAACAAACAAAGCAGCAGCCTAAGCAGCAAGCAAAGCCGGCAACAAAACAACCCGCTGCTGAGACTCAAGTTGCCGGCAATGAAACAATTGCGGATGCTGCGCCAGAGGAGCCGTGGACTCTGGTGGGCAATAAGAAGAAACAAAAGAAAGCCAACAAGACTGCCACTGCCCCCGCAGCGGCCTCTCAAAGCCAGCCGGCTGCTAAGTCAAAGAAGGCGAAGGCGAAAAGGGCTAACCTCAAACCACCGAAGACGTCGGTTGTGATGATTTCGCTCCAGCCTGAAGCTCAGGAGAAGGGCACGTCTTACGCCTCTGTTCTCTCCAAAGCGAAGGAGGCCTTAAAGCTCGACGAACTCGGTATTGACGGGGTACGAGTACGGACATCAGTTACAGGGGCAAAAATGCTCATTATTCCTGGAGCTGCAAGTGCTTCTCAAGCCGATACCCTTGCCGGTAAACTCAAGGAGGTTTTAGGAGATGAGGCACGAGTCAGTAGACCCACCAAGTGCGTAGACCTTCGAATAACGGGACTGGATGATTCTATTACGAAAGAGGAAATTATAGGGGCTGTATCATCCAAAGCCAAATGTCCCCGTGATGAAATCAAATGCGGGGAAATTAGAACAGGGCCGGGCGGAGTCGGCGCTGCACTAGTTCATTGCCCAGTGGTTGCTGCCAAAGTTTTGATTGACGGGGGAAGGCTTCTTGTCGGATGGAGCTCGGCACGAGTAGTTGCTCTGGATCCTCGTCCTATGAGATGTTACCATTGCTTGGGGCTTGGCCATACACGACAGAAATGTCCGTCAGAGATTAATAGAGGAGTTCTATGTTTCCGGTGCAGCAAACCGGGACATAAAATGGCCAACTGTACATCAGATTTTCACTGTGCCGTCTGTTCTGATGCACAATTACCTGCTGGACACGTTATGGGTGGGAGAAACTGTAGCCCCCCTGCGGTGAAGGGAAAAGCAACCGTTTCGTCAGCCGACAAACCCGGGTCTCAAAGAACACCTGGCGTACGAGAAGAAAGTGAAATGGACACTTAATGGACCAGTACACTATCAATCTTCTTCAGGGTAATTTAAACCACGCCTCTGGCTCACAAGATCTTTTCTCTCATGCGCTACTGGAGTGGTCTATCGATCTAGCTGTTATCGCGGAACCCTATTTCGTTCCTAATCAACCTAATTGGGTTGGTGCTCTTGATGGTACTGTAGCAATCGTTGTTCCGGCCTCGTCTCCTTTTCCTCTAACAATTTACGAGAGAGGGCTAGGTTATGTGGTCGCTGTCTGGAGGAAATTTACTTTTATCGGGGTATACTTTTCCCCCAATAGGAGTGTTGTCGAGTTCGAGCCCTACATGGAACATCTTGGTCGCTTGGTTCGTCGTTTGGCAAACGGACAGCTCATTGTAATGGGCGATCTGAATGCCAAATCTACCACTTGGGGATCTCCGGCTACCGATGTTAAGGGTACTATTGTTGAGGAATGGGCAGCTACTTCCGGCCTAGTCTTACTCAATAGGGGTAATGTCCCGACCTGCGTTCGACATAACGGAACCTCTATTGTGGACGTCACTTTTGCCACCCCTGTTGTTGCAAATCGTGCTCAGGACTGGCGAGTCGTGGTGGATACTGAGAATCTGTCTGACCACCCATTTATCCGATTTAGTATCTCTTTACCACATGCAACTGATGGGTCATCACAACCGCTAGCTAGGCGCCAAAAATTTCCGCGATGGGTTTTGTCGCGTTTTAATAAAGAGCTGGCAGAGGAAGCAGCCATCGTCCAAAGTTGGAACCCAGCACCAACCACCGCTGACATTGACGAGCGTGCTCAACATTTTCGAGCGTCCCTCGCGGAGATTTGCGACACTGCTATGCCTCGGACTACACAACGAACTAAAAAGAAAGCTGTGTACTGGTGGTCGCCAGAAATAGCAGGTCTTCGTAGAGACTGTATGCATGCCCGTCGTGCCCTTGCTAGGTGTCGTCGAAGGAGGCACACTAACGCCGAAGAATCTGCTCTTCACGATGCGTATCGAGCTGCTAAGAGAGCCTTACAAATTGGGATCAGCGATGCCAAAGCTGCGGCAAGGGAGGAATTTCTTAATGAACTTGATGGCAACCCGTGGGGGCGTCCGTATAAAATGGTACGCAATAAGCTGACACCTGCACCTCCCACTGAATCATTTGAACCGGAGCTTCTCTCCTCTGTTGTGTCCGGCCTCTTCCCTGAGAGGGAAGAGCATGTTCCTCCGGCGATGGTTCCATCTTCAACAGAAACGGAAGAAGCAACAGACGTACCTCCTATAACTGACGATGAGTTTAAAGAGGCAGTAGACCGAGCTCGGTCTAAAAATAAGGCCCCTGGTCCTGACGGGGTGCCTGGTCGTATTCTTTTCCCGGCCCTTAAACATCTAGGTGGCCGTCTTCGGGACATTTATGACAACTGTCTCATATCTGGTCGATTTCCTAAAATATGGAAGCAGGGTAGATTGGTACTTTTGCGTAAAAATGGACGTCCTCCAGACTCTCCTTCTGCTTATCGACCTATAGTCGTACTTGATGAACCCGCTAAATTATTCGAGCGTATAGTTGCCGACCGCATAAACGAACACCTCAAGAGAACTGGTCCCGACCTTTCAGAGTCTCAGTATGGATTCCGAACAGGTCGGTCGACCATAGACGCCATCTCTGAATTGCGGAAATTATCTTTGGAGGCTATCAACAGGGACGAAGGGGTGTTGGCTGTGTCTTTAGACATAGCTAACGCCTTTAACACCATGCCATTTGCATGTATAGAGGAGTCCTTACGTTTTCATGAAATACCGGTCTACCTTCGTCGAATAATTAAAGACTATCTGCGGGAAAGGGAAATTCTCTTCCACGACCATCGAGGAAACATCTGCTCTCGAAGAATGTTTTGTGGGGTCCCACAAGGGTCAGTTTTAGGCCCACTATTGTGGAACTTGGGATTTGACTGGGTTTTGCGCGGATCTATGCTCCCTCGCACCCAAGTTCTTTGTTATGCTGACGACACCCTTGTAATTTCTCGAGGCAACAGTTACGAGGAGGCAGCTAGGAGATCCTCAATTGCAGTTACCCAGGTTGTAGAGCGGATTAGGCTACTGGGACTCAAAGTCGCCCTAGAAAAGTCGGAAGCCATCTTCTTTCATGGCCCCCGCAAAAGACCTCCGAGCGGAGCCAGCATTAACGTAAATGGCCAAAGAATTGATGTGAAGGGTCACCTTAAATATCTAGGGCTCATATTAGATTCTAGGTGGAAATTTGACGAACATTTCCGGCGACTTTCACCAAAGCTGGTTAAAGCAGCCGCCGCTCTAGGCCGACTACTTCCTAATGTGGGCGGTCCAAGTTTAAGCTGCCGCCGACTTTACAACGGCATCGTTAAGAGTATGGCTCTCTATGGTGCTCCTATATGGGCCCATACTCTCACCGAAGAGAGTAGAAAATTGTTGCGGAAAGCCCAAAGGATAATCGCAATCCGGGCTATTAGAGGCTACAGAACAATATCTTGGGGGGCAGCCTGTGCTCTATCCGGGTTCCCTCCATGGCAGTTAGAGGCCACTGTTTTAGCAGAGACCTATAAATACAAAACGGAAGCAAGGGATAGAGGAGAGCGCCCTGCGGTCGAAGAAATTAATAGTATACGAAAGGAGGCTTTAGAGGGAGCGGTGGAACAGTGGGCACATAGTATGGAGTCCGCTACATATGGCCGCTACACTCTTGAAGCGCTGTGTCCTATACTAAAAGAGTGGATAGATCGCAAACATGGTAGCTTGACGTATAGGCTAGTCCAAATATTATCGGGACATGGTTGTTTTGGGCGGTATTTGCACCATATAGCCGGACGAGAACCCACTCCTCGTTGTCACGAGTGTGGAGCCCAAGAAGACACAGCGCTACACACTCTGCAAGAGTGTTCTGCATTTGCGACGCAACGCCAGTCACTGTGTGCAATTATCGGCGACAATCTTTCTTTGCCTAACATAGCAAACGCCATGGTCAGCAATGAAAGATCTTGGAATGCAATGGTCGCCTTCTGTGAAGAAGTAATGACTATAAAGGAGGCAGCGGAACGGGTTCGTGAGGGAGACGCCCAAGCGGATCCGATTCGACGCAGAAGAACGAGGGGACGACGCCGGCAAACCGGCTTTAGACCTCCTCGACGTGGCCAGCGGGTGGCGGGCAGGGCCGCCCAAAGCTCGCATAGCACGGCCTCGTCTGTCTGGAGAGATGCCCACGTGCGCTCGGGCATCTCCCAAAATGCCGATAGCCCGGATAGCCGGGTTCTAAGTAGTAGTCCGGGTAGCCGGAACAATCGCCGGGGCGGTGTGGTAGTATGCTAACGTGAAGCTCACACCGTCCCTTTGTGGCGAAGACGAGTGCACCGAGGGGTTTTAGTGGGTATGCCCGAAATCCTGGGAGAGCCCCACATAACCCTGTTGCCGCCCAGCAGCAGGGTATGCATAAGGCCGCATTTCCCCTCGACAAAAAAAAAAAAAAAAAAAAAAAAGGTTAGGTTAGGTTGGGGTGCGCGCCAGATAACCTCCACGTGGTGCACCCTGGGCGTCACTGCAAACGAGCTTTTATCGTTTGCAGTGGCGGCGAATAATCTGGCTGGGCGGGGGACGGTCCTTTTTTACCGGCACCGTCTATTAGGTGATTGGACTTCGCGGTTCCATCCACTTTCGCGGTTCTGTCCGCCTTTTTACGGCTCTGTTCGTATTTTTGCGGTTCCGTCCGCTTTTGTGGTTGTGTCGGCTCCGGGTCGGCGTCCTGGACGTTTTCTGGGTAGCGGCGACTCGGTTCGGGCTCGGCCGGCGCCCTGGACATTCCGGGTAGTGGCGGTGCGAGCGGGGGCGGCGGGTTCGTCCGGTTGTGGTGGTCACAATCGGCGGACAGGCACTTTTCTTGCCAACCGTCGGCCGGCCCGTAACCTCACGTTGAGTGGGGCCGGGTGGAGGGTGCCCTTAACCGGGTGCTCTTGCGAGGAGTCAACCTCTTTAAAAAATCCCTAACCCCAAGCTTGTTGTTGTGCGGCGAGGGGGTGAATGGCTGATGGGTGATCAGTCTCTACGCGACAACGGAGCAGGGGACCGGCGGCCCCCCTGCTTCGAGAACCCTACGCTTACCCGGGTATGGAGCCTCTGCCCGGGTGGACCTTTATTTGCGACCATTCTCGTGGGACTAATATGGAAAGTTCAAAAATAAAATCTAAAAAACCCTTAGACGGAAGTGGGCCTAGCTCAGGCGGAAGCGAGCAAACTCTTGTTGACGAACGTGTGCCTAGCTCTGGCGCAAAAGAGCCGACGAATTCAACCGAGGAAGAGAGAGAGCTGATGTCAGCTTACTCAGACTCTGATGACGATACCGCCTCTGTTACAGGCGAGAGCTTGGACCGCAGCAGTATTGGTCGGAAGAGACCACTGACTCTAACTTTTACCTGCTCGGAGAGTGAGGACAATGCGAGTGCGAAAGTCCCTAAAAACCGCAAGGGTCGAGGACGACCGCCTACGCATGGTCGGTTTATCGGCGTTGGTAGGGCTAGGGATGAATTCCGCCAATCGCGACTGACTGCTGAAGCAGAAAAAGCTGCCGTATTTCTGCGACCGGACGAAAGCAAGTCAAGGAGGACAGAAACCTCTAATAAAGCTGAAAAACCGCCTGTGTCTGATCCCCTGATGTTGGACATGGAGGCTCTGCGGCGGAAGGGAGAACAAACCGCGGATACTATAGTGGAAATTACCCGTAGGTCCAAAAACATAAAGGGGTCCATCCACAATTAGTCGACGCCTCAAATACGTTGCGGGAAATTGTTGAGGTTTTGTCGAGTAGAACAATGGAGGAAGAAGCGCGCCGACTACGCGCTGATAACAATAGACTTCGTCATGAGGTAGACCTGCTCCGAAATGAAGTCAAGGCGTTTAAGGAGGCTTATGCTGAGAGCAGATCGACTCCTAAGACAATGGCTGAACAGCCATCAATCACGTCGGATACGATTGAGGAACTGAAACGCGCACTGACTATATCCATTGGAGAAATGGTGAATGTGCGCCTTGCCAGCTTGGAAAAAAGACTACCACCTGAGCCGATCTTGCGTCCACCTCTGGCGGCTGACCGCAATAAGAATGCGCCTACGCCTGCTTCAGTGCCGAAAGAAAAGCCTGCGCCTAAGAAGCCTAAACAACCGGCTTCTAAGCAATCTACTCCGACTACCAGTTCTTCACAAGCCACGGCAGAACTCCCACCTACTGCTGGGACCCACGAGGGCAATGTTAGTCAGGCAACACCTGAGGAGCCATGGCAAGATGTGCCAAAGCGGGGCAAAAACAAAAAGAAGAAACCAGGAAACAAAGCTGCTGCTACCTCTTCAGCGGTTAGTGGCAGTCAACCTAAAACTGCTGATAAGACTAAGTCGAAAAAGCCTAAAAAAGCTAAGCTAAACCCTCCTAAATCCTCGGCTGTCATCGTCACTCTGCAGCCCGAGGCGCAAGAGAAAGGCGCGACTTACGCCTCTGTCCTTTTTAAAGCTAGAGAGGCCTTTCCACTGACGGAACTTGGAATTGATGGGGTCCGAGTGAGAACGGCTGCCACAGGGGCTAAGATGCTCCTAATCCCAGGTGCTGACAGTACCTCGCAGGCTGACGCTTTAGCAGAAAAGCTTAGAGAGTTTCTTGGCAATGAGGCTCTCATTACTAGGCCTACAAAATGCGTGGACGTACGCG
Source organism: Chrysoteuchia culmella (assembly GCA_910589605.1). Taxonomy (NCBI): domain Eukaryota; kingdom Metazoa; phylum Arthropoda; class Insecta; order Lepidoptera; family Crambidae; genus Chrysoteuchia; species Chrysoteuchia culmella. The sequence continues at coordinate 57,094 of OU342645.1, read as the reverse complement.
TATCCGGTCTTGATGACTCAATCCAGAAGGCGGACGTAGTGGCGGCAATAGCATCACAAGGCAATTGTCCTTCTGACCAAATAAAGTGCGGAGAAATCAGGACGGGTCCCGGAGGTGTAGGCACTGTTGTGGTCAACTGTCCAGTCGGAACTGCCAAAGTTATGGAAGAGAAAGGCAGAATTCTTGTAGGATGGAGTTCGGCACGAGTACGCGCCTTGGACCCTCTCCCCTTGAGATGTTTCCGGTGTATGGGGCTAGGACATACCAAACCAAAATGTCCGTCTGTGATTGATAGGGAAGAGCTGTGCTTCCGATGCAGCAAGCCAGGACATAGGAAGGCTAACTGCACAGCAGATCTTCATTGCGCCGTCTGTTCAAGTGCGCAATTGCCAGCCGGACATGTGATGGGTAGTAGGAGCTGTAATCCTCCATCATCTAAAGGAAAGACAGCACCGCCTAGTGGAGCTTCCGCGCCACAGAGGGATCGCAACACTGCGTCGGAGGTTAATGAAATGGAAACTTAATGGACCCATACAACATTACAAAATTCCTCCAGAGTAACCTGAACCACTGTGCTGCCTCTCAGGACTTGTTCTTGCAGTCGCTGGCCGAGTGGTCTATCAATATAGCTGTAGCCTCTGAACCTTATTTTATTCCCACTCAATCCAACTGGATAGGTGACCTCGATGGTGTAGTGGCAATTGTGTCTCCAACGTCTGCTCGCTCTCTACCCCTCACGGTTTTCGAAAGGGGATCAGGTTACGTCGCAGCGGTCCGAGGTAGAACGGCATTTGTGGGGTTGTACTTCTCTCCAAATAGGCCCTTAATTGAATTTGAACCCTTCCTTGAGTCACTTGATCGATTGGTACATCGCTTGGCACCTAGGCAAATCATCATCATGGGCGACATCAATGCTAAGTCCACTGCCTGGGGAGGCCGCGAAACTGACGCGAGAGGTACTGTTGTGGAACGATGGGTCGCCACATCTGGCCTAATGATTCTTAACAGGGGCACCACGTACACGTGTGTCCGAGGAACGGGAGGCTCAAGACCAGACGTAACGTTTGCTACCCCTGCCATTGCAGCTTGCGCCCATGATTGGCGAGTTGTAGAGGACGAAGAAAGTCTTTCTGACCATCCATATATCAGATTTGACATCTCACCGCTGGGGGTTACTGAGCCTATTCGGGCAGGAATTAACTTTGGACGAAGCTTTCCCCGTTGGGTCACCTCACGATTTAATAAGGAACTGGCAGAGGAAGCGGCTATTGTCCAGAGCTGGAACTCTGCCCCTACAAATGCAGATGTAGACACACGAGCCGAACACTTCCGTGCCTGCCTTACAGAGATTTGTGATACGACCATGCCACGAACATCTCGGCGTCGTCACAAAAAGGCTGTCTACTGGTGGTCTCCAGAAATCGCTGATCTCCGCAGGGCTAGCATGAGAGCTCGTCGCGCCTTAGCCAGATGCCGCCGAAGACGACACACTGCGGCTGAAGAAAGGTTTCTCCAGGAGGCTTACCGAACAGCAAAGAGAGCGTTACAAATTGGCATAAGCGACGCCAAAGCTGCAGCCAGAGATGAATTTATAGCTGAACTCGATAGGGACCCGTGGGGTAGGCCGTACCGTTTGGTGCGCAACAAACTAGCCACTTCACCGCCTACAGAGTCCTTTGAGCCGGAGCTTTTATCAGCAGTTGTGTCTGGTCTATTTTCTGAGTGCGAGGAACATATTCCACCAGCGATGCCCCCTCAAACTGGGGCGCCCAGAGAAGAAACGGTCATTCCGCCTGTTTCAGAGGATGAGCTTAAGGATTCCGTTAAGCGAGCTTGCTCCAAGAACAAAGCCCCTGGTCCGGACGGGGTGCCAAGTCGCGTTCTTCCTGCGGCAACCAAACATCTCGGAGATCGTTTGCGGGACCTCTTTGACTCGTGTTTTTTATCTGGCCGATTTCCTAAGGTGTGGAAGCAGGGAAGATTGGTACTGCTGCAAAAGGAGGGTCGTTCACCTGACTCTCCTTCGGGCTACAGGCCCATTGTCCTTCTCGATGAGTCAGGAAAATTGTTTGAGAGGGTAATTGCAGATCGCATTAACCAACATCTCCGGACGACTGGCCCAGACCTGTCAGAGTCACAATTCGGATTCCGAACCGGGCGATCTACAATCGACGCTCTCTTGGAGCTGCGACGAATATCAGAGGAGGCGACATCTCGGGGGGAGAGGGTGTTGGCAGTCTCCTTAGACATAGCCAACGCTTTCAACACCATCCCCTTTTCCTGTATCGAAGAGGCTCTGCGTTACCACAACATACCCTCTTATCTTCGACGAATTATAAGCGACTACTTAAGGGATCGTGAGGTGCTCTTTTTGAACAGCCGAGGTGAAATGTGCAGTCGACCAATGCAATGTGGAGTTCCTCAGGGGTCGGTGTTGGGTCCCCTACTTTGGAATATTGGGTTCGACTGGATCCTGCGAGGATGTCTTTTACCACGAACAAGAGTAATTTGTTATGCAGACGACACGTTAGTTATAGTCAGGGGTAACAATTTTGAAGAAGTGGCGCAAAGAGCATCTGCTGCAACTTCGCTCGTCATTAGCCGTATCAGACTTTTAGGCTTGCAAGTTGCCCTTGACAAAACAGAAGCAATTTTATTCTATGGGCCGCGTGCTAGACCACCGCCTGGAGCTAAAATCAGAATTGACGGCCACAATGTTGATGTTAAAAGCCGAATGAAATACTTGGGCCTTATCCTTGACTCCAAGTGGAAATTTGAGGAGCATTTTCGACAACTCTCTCCGAAACTAGTAAGAGCTGCAGCCGCATTAAGCCGACTACTACCGAATGTTGGAGGCCCCAGTACTAGCTGTCGACGTCTCTACCACGGAATTGTGAGGAGCATGGCACTCTACGGTGCCCCAGTCTGGGCTGACCGGCTCACAGCTGAAAGCCGGAAATTCCTCCGCAGGGCACAACGGATAGTCGCAATCAGAGCCACTAGAGGGTACAAAACTATATCCTGGGCCGCGGCTTGTACTTTAGCCGGGGCGCCTCCCTGGGAATTAGAAGCCAAAGTTCATGCAGAGGTTTACCAACAAATAACAGATGCTAGAAGTAGGGGCGAACGCCCCACTGAAGAAGAGACCCGCAGAGTGAGACAAATGGCTCTCGAGACGGCAGTAGAGCGGTGGGCCGAGATATTAGATGCCAACGTATACGGGCGACGAACTATTGAGGCCCTCCGCCCTATATTAACTCAGTGGTTAGAGCGCAGACATGGCTCCCTCACCTATCGGTTGGTCCAAATTTTGACGGGCCACGGCTGCTTTGGTCGGTATCTTTACCGAGTAGCCAAACGAGAACCTACGCCGCGTTGCCATGAGTGTGGGGCACGTGAAGATACTGCGCAACACACTCTACAGGAATGTCCGACTTTTGAGTCGCAGCGCAGGGCGCTAAATGTGGTTATAGGAGAAGAACTTTCGCTGCCCAGCGTGGTTAAAGCTATGCTGGAAAGCGATACATCGTGGCAGGCAATGGTGTCCTTCTGCGAAGAAGTGATGTCGATTAAGGAGGACGCGGAACGGGTCCGTGAGGGAGACGCTTTAGCAGACCCAATCCGTCGCAGAAGGCCGGGGGGACGGCGTAGGCAATATGCAAATTTCCTCCTCCCACGACGCGGTCAGCCGGCGCTGGGCGGGGCGGCTCGCCGCCGGCATAGCACGGCCGCATCTGACGGAGGAGATGTCCAAGTGCGCTCGGACATCTCCCCTAACACTAGAAGCCCGGATAGCCGGGGTAACAGAAGAGGCCTGGGAAGCCGGGCAAATCGCCGGGGCAGGTAATGGTAGAATGTGAGAACGTATCCCACACTGCCCCATTAAAGGCGAATGAGTGCACCGGGGGGTTTTAGTGGGTATGCCCAAAACCCTGGGAGAGCCCCACATAACCCTGTTGCCGCCCAGCAGCAGGGTATGCTTAAGGACGCATTTCCCCTCGACAAAAAAAAAAAAAAAAAAAAAAAAAAAAAAAAAAAAAAAAAAAAAAAAAAAAAAAAAAAAAAAAAAAAAAGGTTAGGTTAGGTTAGGTTAGGTTAGGTTAGGTTAGGTTAGGTTAGGTTAGGTTAGGTTGGGGTGCGCGCCAGATAACCTCCACGTGGTGCACCCTGGGCGTCACTGCAAATGAGCTTTTATCGTTTGCAGCGGCGGCGAATAATCTGGCAGACGGAGATGGTGTCGGTTCTGTCCCGACGCCGTCAGGGGGGAGGGGAACCTCGCGGTTCTGACCGCTTCTGCGGTTCTGTCCGCATTTTTACGGTTTTCGTATTTTTGCGGTTCCGTCCGCTTTTGTGGTTGTGTCGGCTCCGGGTCGGCGTCCTGGACGTTTTCTGGGTAGCGGCGACTCGGTTCGGGCTCGGCCGGCGCCCTGGACATTCCGGGTAGCGGCGGTGCGAGCGAGGGCGGCGGGTTCGTCCGGCTGTTGTGGTCACAATCGGCGGACAGGCATTTTCTTGCCAACCGTCGGCCGGCCCGTAACCCCACGTTGAGTGGGACCGGGTGGAGGGTGCCCTTAACCGGGTGCTCTTGCGAGGAGTCAACCTCTGTAAAAAATCCCTAACCCCAAGCTTGTTGTTGTGCGGCGAGGGGGTGAATGGCTGATGGGTGATCAGTCTCTACGCGACAACGGAGCAGGGGACCGGCGGCCCCCCTGCTTCGAGAACCCTACGCTTACCCGGGTATGGGGCCTCTGCCCGGGCTGACTGAATTCTTGCCACCTTACTCGTGGGAACAGTATGGAAAGTTTTAAAAATAAAAAATCAAACCTTTTAGACGAAAGTGGGCCTAGCTCAGGCGGAAGCGAGCAAACCTTAGTAGGAGAACGTAAGCCTAGCTCGGGCGGAAATGAGCCGACGTATTCAGCTGATGACGATAGGGAACTCATGTCAGCTTATTCAGATTCTGACGATGATGCCACCTCAGTCACCGGCGAAAGTGTAGATCGCAGCGTTGACCGCAGTGAGTCTGGTCGTAAAAGACCTTTGACTCTGGTTTTCAGTTGTTCAGAGTCAGAGGATAATGTTAGAGCCAAAGTCCCCAAAGACCGTAGGGGACGCGGTAGGCCACCTACACATGGCAAATATATTGGTGTCGGAAAAGCCAGGGAGGAATATCGCCGTTCAAAAACGGAAGTACAAACCAGTCAGACGCCGGCTACTGGAGTGATGGCCCCTCCTGATGGGAGAACAAGGAAGACGGAGAACTCCAACAAGAGTGAACAGCGTTTCATTTCGGAGCCGCTGCTGCTTGATATGGAGACGCTTCGGCAGAAGGGAGCCGAAACAGCCGATCGGATTGTCGATATTACCCGCAAATGCAAGCACATTAAGGGGACTGTTCATAAGGCGTTAGTGGACGCCTCTGATGAACTGAAAGAAATAGTCGAGGTGCTATCGTCGCGAACTATGGAGGAAGAAGCGCGACGTCTTCGCGCCGATAACTTGCGTCTTCGTCACGAAGTCGATCTGCTTCGAAACGAAGTGAAGGCCTTTAAAGAGGCATACACTGAAAGTAGATCGGCCCATGGGACAGAGGAACAGTCAGCAATAACTGCTGATACGATTGAGGAATTGAAGCGTGCCCTAACCATATCCATCGGAGAAATGGTAAACGTGCGTCTTGCAAGCCTCGAACAAAGGCTGCCACCGGAACCGATCCTGCGGCCACCTCTGGCAGCTGACAAAAAGAAAAACGCGACGACACCTGCTGCAGCGAAACAACAAACAAAGCAGCAGCCTAAGCAGCAAGCAAAGCCGGCAACAAAACAACCCGCTGCTGAGACTCAAGTTGCCGGCAATGAAACAATTGCGGATGCTGCGCCAGAGGAGCCGTGGACTCTGGTGGGCAATAAGAAGAAACAAAAGAAAGCCAACAAGACTGCCACTGCCCCCGCAGCGGCCTCTCAAAGCCAGCCGGCTGCTAAGTCAAAGAAGGCGAAGGCGAAAAGGGCTAACCTCAAACCACCGAAGACGTCGGTTGTGATGATTTCGCTCCAGCCTGAAGCTCAGGAGAAGGGCACGTCTTACGCCTCTGTTCTCTCCAAAGCGAAGGAGGCCTTAAAGCTCGACGAACTCGGTATTGACGGGGTACGAGTACGGACATCAGTTACAGGGGCAAAAATGCTCATTATTCCTGGAGCTGCAAGTGCTTCTCAAGCCGATACCCTTGCCGGTAAACTCAAGGAGGTTTTAGGAGATGAGGCACGAGTCAGTAGACCCACCAAGTGCGTAGACCTTCGAATAACGGGACTGGATGATTCTATTACGAAAGAGGAAATTATAGGGGCTGTATCATCCAAAGCCAAATGTCCCCGTGATGAAATCAAATGCGGGGAAATTAGAACAGGGCCGGGCGGAGTCGGCGCTGCACTAGTTCATTGCCCAGTGGTTGCTGCCAAAGTTTTGATTGACGGGGGAAGGCTTCTTGTCGGATGGAGCTCGGCACGAGTAGTTGCTCTGGATCCTCGTCCTATGAGATGTTACCATTGCTTGGGGCTTGGCCATACACGACAGAAATGTCCGTCAGAGATTAATAGAGGAGTTCTATGTTTCCGGTGCAGCAAACCGGGACATAAAATGGCCAACTGTACATCAGATTTTCACTGTGCCGTCTGTTCTGATGCACAATTACCTGCTGGACACGTTATGGGTGGGAGAAACTGTAGCCCCCCTGCGGTGAAGGGAAAAGCAACCGTTTCGTCAGCCGACAAACCCGGGTCTCAAAGAACACCTGGCGTACGAGAAGAAAGTGAAATGGACACTTAATGGACCAGTACACTATCAATCTTCTTCAGGGTAATTTAAACCACGCCTCTGGCTCACAAGATCTTTTCTCTCATGCGCTACTGGAGTGGTCTATCGATCTAGCTGTTATCGCGGAACCCTATTTCGTTCCTAATCAACCTAATTGGGTTGGTGCTCTTGATGGTACTGTAGCAATCGTTGTTCCGGCCTCGTCTCCTTTTCCTCTAACAATTTACGAGAGAGGGCTAGGTTATGTGGTCGCTGTCTGGAGGAAATTTACTTTTATCGGGGTATACTTTTCCCCCAATAGGAGTGTTGTCGAGTTCGAGCCCTACATGGAACATCTTGGTCGCTTGGTTCGTCGTTTGGCAAACGGACAGCTCATTGTAATGGGCGATCTGAATGCCAAATCTACCACTTGGGGATCTCCGGCTACCGATGTTAAGGGTACTATTGTTGAGGAATGGGCAGCTACTTCCGGCCTAGTCTTACTCAATAGGGGTAATGTCCCGACCTGCGTTCGACATAACGGAACCTCTATTGTGGACGTCACTTTTGCCACCCCTGTTGTTGCAAATCGTGCTCAGGACTGGCGAGTCGTGGTGGATACTGAGAATCTGTCTGACCACCCATTTATCCGATTTAGTATCTCTTTACCACATGCAACTGATGGGTCATCACAACCGCTAGCTAGGCGCCAAAAATTTCCGCGATGGGTTTTGTCGCGTTTTAATAAAGAGCTGGCAGAGGAAGCAGCCATCGTCCAAAGTTGGAACCCAGCACCAACCACCGCTGACATTGACGAGCGTGCTCAACATTTTCGAGCGTCCCTCGCGGAGATTTGCGACACTGCTATGCCTCGGACTACACAACGAACTAAAAAGAAAGCTGTGTACTGGTGGTCGCCAGAAATAGCAGGTCTTCGTAGAGACTGTATGCATGCCCGTCGTGCCCTTGCTAGGTGTCGTCGAAGGAGGCACACTAACGCCGAAGAATCTGCTCTTCACGATGCGTATCGAGCTGCTAAGAGAGCCTTACAAATTGGGATCAGCGATGCCAAAGCTGCGGCAAGGGAGGAATTTCTTAATGAACTTGATGGCAACCCGTGGGGGCGTCCGTATAAAATGGTACGCAATAAGCTGACACCTGCACCTCCCACTGAATCATTTGAACCGGAGCTTCTCTCCTCTGTTGTGTCCGGCCTCTTCCCTGAGAGGGAAGAGCATGTTCCTCCGGCGATGGTTCCATCTTCAACAGAAACGGAAGAAGCAACAGACGTACCTCCTATAACTGACGATGAGTTTAAAGAGGCAGTAGACCGAGCTCGGTCTAAAAATAAGGCCCCTGGTCCTGACGGGGTGCCTGGTCGTATTCTTTTCCCGGCCCTTAAACATCTAGGTGGCCGTCTTCGGGACATTTATGACAACTGTCTCATATCTGGTCGATTTCCTAAAATATGGAAGCAGGGTAGATTGGTACTTTTGCGTAAAAATGGACGTCCTCCAGACTCTCCTTCTGCTTATCGACCTATAGTCGTACTTGATGAACCCGCTAAATTATTCGAGCGTATAGTTGCCGACCGCATAAACGAACACCTCAAGAGAACTGGTCCCGACCTTTCAGAGTCTCAGTATGGATTCCGAACAGGTCGGTCGACCATAGACGCCATCTCTGAATTGCGGAAATTATCTTTGGAGGCTATCAACAGGGACGAAGGGGTGTTGGCTGTGTCTTTAGACATAGCTAACGCCTTTAACACCATGCCATTTGCATGTATAGAGGAGTCCTTACGTTTTCATGAAATACCGGTCTACCTTCGTCGAATAATTAAAGACTATCTGCGGGAAAGGGAAATTCTCTTCCACGACCATCGAGGAAACATCTGCTCTCGAAGAATGTTTTGTGGGGTCCCACAAGGGTCAGTTTTAGGCCCACTATTGTGGAACTTGGGATTTGACTGGGTTTTGCGCGGATCTATGCTCCCTCGCACCCAAGTTCTTTGTTATGCTGACGACACCCTTGTAATTTCTCGAGGCAACAGTTACGAGGAGGCAGCTAGGAGATCCTCAATTGCAGTTACCCAGGTTGTAGAGCGGATTAGGCTACTGGGACTCAAAGTCGCCCTAGAAAAGTCGGAAGCCATCTTCTTTCATGGCCCCCGCAAAAGACCTCCGAGCGGAGCCAGCATTAACGTAAATGGCCAAAGAATTGATGTGAAGGGTCACCTTAAATATCTAGGGCTCATATTAGATTCTAGGTGGAAATTTGACGAACATTTCCGGCGACTTTCACCAAAGCTGGTTAAAGCAGCCGCCGCTCTAGGCCGACTACTTCCTAATGTGGGCGGTCCAAGTTTAAGCTGCCGCCGACTTTACAACGGCATCGTTAAGAGTATGGCTCTCTATGGTGCTCCTATATGGGCCCATACTCTCACCGAAGAGAGTAGAAAATTGTTGCGGAAAGCCCAAAGGATAATCGCAATCCGGGCTATTAGAGGCTACAGAACAATATCTTGGGGGGCAGCCTGTGCTCTATCCGGGTTCCCTCCATGGCAGTTAGAGGCCACTGTTTTAGCAGAGACCTATAAATACAAAACGGAAGCAAGGGATAGAGGAGAGCGCCCTGCGGTCGAAGAAATTAATAGTATACGAAAGGAGGCTTTAGAGGGAGCGGTGGAACAGTGGGCACATAGTATGGAGTCCGCTACATATGGCCGCTACACTCTTGAAGCGCTGTGTCCTATACTAAAAGAGTGGATAGATCGCAAACATGGTAGCTTGACGTATAGGCTAGTCCAAATATTATCGGGACATGGTTGTTTTGGGCGGTATTTGCACCATATAGCCGGACGAGAACCCACTCCTCGTTGTCACGAGTGTGGAGCCCAAGAAGACACAGCGCTACACACTCTGCAAGAGTGTTCTGCATTTGCGACGCAACGCCAGTCACTGTGTGCAATTATCGGCGACAATCTTTCTTTGCCTAACATAGCAAACGCCATGGTCAGCAATGAAAGATCTTGGAATGCAATGGTCGCCTTCTGTGAAGAAGTAATGACTATAAAGGAGGCAGCGGAACGGGTTCGTGAGGGAGACGCCCAAGCGGATCCGATTCGACGCAGAAGAACGAGGGGACGACGCCGGCAAACCGGCTTTAGACCTCCTCGACGTGGCCAGCGGGTGGCGGGCAGGGCCGCCCAAAGCTCGCATAGCACGGCCTCGTCTGTCTGGAGAGATGCCCACGTGCGCTCGGGCATCTCCCAAAATGCCGATAGCCCGGATAGCCGGGTTCTAAGTAGTAGTCCGGGTAGCCGGAACAATCGCCGGGGCGGTGTGGTAGTATGCTAACGTGAAGCTCACACCGTCCCTTTGTGGCGAAGACGAGTGCACCGAGGGGTTTTAGTGGGTATGCCCGAAATCCTGGGAGAGCCCCACATAACCCTGTTGCCGCCCAGCAGCAGGGTATGCATAAGGCCGCATTTCCCCTCGACAAAAAAAAAAAAAAAAAAAAAAAAGGTTAGGTTAGGTTAGGTTAGGTTAGGTTAGGTTAGGTTAGGTTAGGTTAGGTTAGGTTAGGTTAGGTTAGGTTAGGTTTTTTTTTTTTTTTTTTTTTTTTTTTTTTTTTTTTTTTTTTTTTTTTTTTTTTTTTTTTTTTTTTTCTCCTCTGCTCCCCAGACATAATCCAGGACTTTTTATATCTATTTTACTCTTTCGTTCCAGTTCTCACATTTATTCCTCTCGTACTTTTATTCTTCATACTGTTTCTTTCTATCATCCTTCCACATTCTCACACTAACTGACGGGATAAGCCAGCCTATTTCTATATATCCTATATTTTAATCTTTATTATAATACTTAGTTGTTAACCAGGGGTAATAAAGTTTGCACTTCATTTACTTTAATTTTTTACAATTTTTCTTATTTCTATTACAATATTTTTCTTTCGTTGTTACATATCTATAATTTTATTATACTTATTTCTAATTTGTTACAGTTTCTTTTCTATACTTATATCTAATTTTTTAAAAGGTATTTATATCTAATTTGTTAATGAGTTACATTTCTGTATCTGTGTTTTTTATCGACTAATTTACAACATTTTGTTAACTACTTTATTGTTCTATACTTTCTTATTCTATAATACATTTCTCTTCATTTCCATATTTGCTACTTTTGCTATGCTAAGTACATTTATTTTATAAATTTACAACAGATTTTAACTTAAACATTTCTACTGCTGTTATATACTCTGCCGTGAGGCTAATATATATATATATATGCTGTCTGTTAATTATTGTATTAACATTATTATTCTAGTATACTTATTTCTATATGCTAATTTACTTATTTCATCTACGTTTATACATTTCAAGTGTCCACTCTATTTTAACTTTTTTATTATTGTTATTGCATTTTGCCTATCTGAATAATTCAAGCGTCTTTTCTATCGGGTAGATTTTTATATATTCTATCTAATATATAGTTCTTTCCCTTTTCTTGGTCTTTTATGTTTTACTATCTATGTTTGTTTTGGCTTGTTTTGTTAATATAGTTATACTTTATTTTAATTTTGATTTTGTTTCCTAATGTTTATTACGTTATTTTTATTTTACTTTATTTTTATTAGAAAATTTTGTGCGTTTCTTTTATATTTTCAAAATATAGAAGTCTAATTCTTCAAGTGTATTTACCGGCTGATACTGTGATTTTAAAACCATTTTAAGATCTCAGTATCGTGTACTGTTTTGGGTGTTAAAATTGTGATGGTGTGTAGGCTGTTGTGATCCTGGCCAAGTAATCCCATTTTTGTTTGGACGTACAGGTGTCGCTGAAGGCGTTATGATCAGCTCTTATTCCATTAGGAGCACAGTTGCAACATTCTGGTGGTGATCCAGCGATCTTAAGTTCGCATTTGACCTGCAAATGCGGTCCACCACAATGGCTGCATCTGTCCTCCTCTCGGGTGCAGTATTTCCGTCCATGTCCGTAGCCCAGGCATTTGGAACATTGAATGAGTGGAGACTGGTCCTCCACCCTGACCTTCTGGAGGTCAATGTGGAGGGCACCAGCCTCCGTCATCTTCTGCCAACTAGATGGGTCCACTTGGAGGATCACATGTTTTGAGAGTGGATTTCTGGTACGTTTTTTATATTTGATTCTCAGGCGTATAGTATTTTTATCTCGGTCTGCAAATATCTCGGGATTTTGTCGGAGTGCTGCTTCGACGATTTCCTCGTCGCTGTCCAGCAGCACGTCCTTCAAAATTACCAAAGGATCTTTGTTTGGTATAGGCTCAGCTTTCAGTTGTTTATCTCTGGCCGTTATCCGTTCTGAAATTTTTGTAACATCTGTCTTATTTTTGCAGCTTAAAATTACCCGCTGGTTCCTGGCCTTCCGTATTTTATCGACCCTGAATCCCTCGGCTTTGGCGTCGATTGCTTTCCTAACCCTTTGGAGCACCTCCTCTCCTGTCTCGTGCTCTACCTCCGAGGTTATCACAATCGACTCCAGAGTCGGGGGAAGCTTTGGTGGTGGCGCCCTGGCTGCAACACTGGCGTAGGTGGCAGAGATGTTGTGTGCCACCTCTTTGCGGATAGGGTCGTCCAACTTGGCCTCGAGCTTTGCAAGCTGGGCCATTTGTTTTTCATTGAGATCTGTGTTTATGTCACCCCATAAGTCCATTTTTGTGTATAATTTATCCAGGTTGTGCTCTTGGTTCCTCATTGAGCCTATGAGGGAAGACAGTTTTGTTTCTTCTTCCTCTCCTTCCGCCATATGGTCACGGACGTTGACCATTAAGTTATATGCGTCGGTTCCGTTCTCCTCCAATGTATCTAGCTTTATTTCTATCCTTTGTATGCCGTCCGAAATCTCGTCGAGGTTTAATCCGTAATCTTTTCCCTTACATTTCCCGATGAGCGTCTGGAGAGTTTGGATAGCATTATCTATCTTCTCCAGCCGCCCATCAAGGTCAGAAGTGGGTGGTGGTTTGGGGCTCGTTCTGGCTTGCGAGACGGGTGGGGCTTGGCTGGGTGTTGATGCCAGTATATTTTCCATCTCGCGTGACCGTCTCGACACTTCGATGAGGAGCATCAACCCTTGGTCCGTTGTCTCTTCGAGAAACTGCTTTATATCTTTGCGCATGCCAGTAAAAGTTTTAATTTTTTCAGGAACAGCATCCAGTAAACTCATTAGGGTTCCGAGTAGCTTGTCAGTAGGTGTTCTGTCCTTACTTGCCTCCTCCTCCGCTCTCGACGCTTTAAGCATTTTTGTCAGCTTGGTTTTATTTTTACAGGCTCCTATGTATACCTGAGCTGCGTCTTCGGGTCTGAAATGGCCTTCCAGGATGTAGTTGGGTAAGGCTGTCGATGGAGTTTTGGAGGATACAGGTGTAGACGTTTCAGAGGACATCGTTGAGGGCCCTATACGTGGAAGTTGCGTTGGCGTTCGAGCCTTACGGGAGGGCGAGATGGTAACAGTCCTCGGGCTGGGTTGCTTCTTCCCTACTGGTGGTGTGTGGTACATTTTTATGTTATTTTATATTCCAGTGGCCAAGTGTATGGTGTAGTGTGAGTTGGTGTTGAGGAGCAGATCGTCAAGTGTAAAAGTATATATAGTGTTACTTTACCGTGTAAAGTAAGAAATAAGTTTAAAGTAAAATTCCAAAAGAAAGTTTTTATATATATTTATATATATGCATATATATATTAAAATTCTGTTTCAATCCTATTTTTAACTTTTTATTTGTCCACAGGTCCTGCCTGCAGCAGTCTGATTGAGGAGATTTCAACAATTTGAAGCAACTTGTTTTCCACTAAGAAAAGGTAAGAATTTTTAAAAACTTATTTTTAATTTTTATTTCTTATGTATTAAATGTATGTACTATTTACTTATATATTTATCAATTTTAGTGTATCTATTTATGTTATAATTAATGTATTTACTTTATTTTACTTAGATATCTTTACTATAGGTATGGTGAAACTTGCCTCTATTAGTTTTGAGCTGCTTCTATTTGTATGATAATTTAAAACTTGGTTTCAATTTTTATGCAAAAAGTACCTAGTACATTTAGTGTATATAACTATTTTTATTAAATTAGTTATATATCAATGCCAAAACAATTTTTTAATTTTATTTATATCGTATATATCTCCTTTTATATAAGTTGAAAGTCTATACTTAATTTTAATTTTATTTTTAGTTAAACTGCCCAAAAGGGGATCAGCTGTCTTTGCTTAATTATAAGGGGAGTTAATAGGGTTTATATGATCGTTCTATGGGTTGCGACTGCAATTTATTTTCCACCATTCAAAACTTAATTTTTATTTTTGCTGACTCTACTGACTCTACATAGAGTTGGGGTCAAGGTGTGGAGATCCTCCTCTTTATTCCCGATCCGATAGTGTAAAAATGGTCGTAATCGGTCCAGTAGTTCCGGAGATAACTGACTTTTTTGTTTAGGGGTTGCAAAAGGGTGGGAATTTTTAAAAGTAAGTATGTTGTCTGAAGGACTAGAAATTATCAAAATTGGGTTGCCAAAAGGTCTATTACGATTTTTAAAATTTTTAAATAGTTTTAAAAAATTTTTGGGGTAGGGGGTGGAAAGTAGAGGGTTGAAACTAGGGTGGTATAACTACCCTTGGGCCTCCGGACTCATTCCCAAAAAAACCGCGCACCAACTTTTGCAATATTACCCGAGATACTGGTGACTACAGTGGTAAATGTCAAGGGTCAAGAGGTCTAGTTAGGCTGGTCGACGTGCCAAAGTTGGGGGTAGGGGGTTGAAATTTGGGGGGTGGGTCCGGTGGGGTCGGGTTTGTTCGCAGATGGGGGGGTGGTGACGGAGGGGGGGGCCGAAATTTCGTCCTTTTCCGCCTAGGACGCACCGTTTCCGAGATATAGGGTGATTTTTGAAAACTTCTTATCTAAACAATCTTATATTTTGCGGCTGGGTGGTAAGTGCCTGCTATGTCGGTTTTGGTTGTAGTTTCCTTCCCGATTGTCCGATCTGGGTAGGGTAAATTTTCCCCAGTAGAGGAAAAGTTCCCCCACACGGCGCGCCTATTTGGTAAGGGGTGACACGGGTGGTTTCACCTCTAGAAATTCCAGAAAAATAGGGGTTGTTGTTTTCCGACTTCGGGAGGCTTGTTTTGGTGTTAGGGTTGGGTTGTTTTTCCCGAAAAAAGTTGGGTTGTGTAGATCACGACCCAAATTTTCTGTCAAGCTCCCTAGATGTTATAAAAGGGGTTGGCAACCCCAAAATTTTTCGTGAAATCTCCAAAAATTTCACCGGGGGTGGTTTTTGGGGGTGGGTTAAGTGGTAATGGCGTTTTGGACCCCTTCCCCAATCAAAAATCCACCAAAAATACAATTTTTACGTTTTTAACGATTTTAAATTATTTTCGGGTAGAGGATGAAATTTGAGTCCCACTGCCGTTGCCTCGAAGGTAAAGGGAGGCAATTTGACTAAGTACTAATGTGCCGAAATTAGGGGTGGTTGACCATTTTCTGCAAATAGCTTTTATTTCAAAAAGTACTTTTCCAAAAAATATCCTCGCGAGGAAACTTTGTTTCAGTGAGGTCTTAATAGCTATTTGCAACTATCCGCACCCCAAAATTTGGGGGTTGGGTTTTTCCCTGGTATTAATTTTGTAGTTGGCCAACTGGTTTTTACTATTTGCGCTTTACAATATTCCGACTTTGCGGGGGTGGCGCTCGGCAGGGTATTATTTCTCCCTTGGTTAAATTAATATTCTATGTTAAGGGCGAAAAGGGCTTTCCCGTGATATATTCAAAATAATTTTAATGTTTATAATAATTAATTTAAAAGCTATTAAAAAATACTAAGGTGAATTTAAGACCGCAAATTTAAGTTTGTTTTATTATTACGTTAATAATAATAAAAATTTGGAAAAAACTACTTGTTACGGGATAGTCCCCTTGGTTATCCTTATGTATTCCAAAAACCAGATTTTTATATATTAAAAAACCGGTATTTATTCGACCTTTTATATGCGTGGCGGTTTCCCGTCCGGTCCTGAAGGTCGAATATTTACTTAATTATTGTTTCAAAAAATCCAAAAATTTTAAACCATATTCTTTAAATAGCAACTAATTTAATTTTAATTTTTAATTTATGTCTTTACGATCTGGTTTTTGAAATTTATATGCTTACAACTATGTCTATAATATAAAAATTTCTGGACCTTGTTGCGCTGCTTCCAGACTTCGCTCCGTCTCGATGAGGGTGTCCAGTGGTCTCCTTCGGCGCTCCTCTCCAAATGGTGGCGGTTTCCGGGTCCGGTCTGCTGTGGTTCTTGGACCACGCGACCACGTGGTTTTTGCTATTCCTTAGGAAACTCCCTGGTTTCGAGCTGGAAAAATCTGAAATTTTCCAGGCTGCAACTCCTTCCCAATCGATGATTTTTCACAGTTGAAAATCTGTGGGTCACCGCGATGGTTTTCACGCAAGTCACTTCTCACTTTTTCTTAACCTCAAAAATTTGGGTTTTTCGCACTTTTTTCACTCGCGTTTGATATTTTGGTATAGATGTTATATATCCCTGGATTCGTTTCAGCGAGGCGCGTCGGATGGTGGTACTTTTATGAGAATACGTCAAACTTTGCCTATCTTTTCGAATTTTTGAGCGCGGAGCGGCTTAAAATCGTGGCGCTTGCGTCAGAGGTCGCAGTGCAACTGGGTTAGGTTAGGTTAGGTTAGGTTAGGTTAGGTTAGGTTAGGTTAGGTTAGGTTAGGTTAGGTTAGGTTAGGTTAGGTTAGGTTAGGTTAGGTTAGGTTC
The DNA here is from genome assembly GCA_910589605.1 of Chrysoteuchia culmella. Taxonomy (NCBI): domain Eukaryota; kingdom Metazoa; phylum Arthropoda; class Insecta; order Lepidoptera; family Crambidae; genus Chrysoteuchia; species Chrysoteuchia culmella. Next base: position 40,491 of record OU342645.1, on the reverse strand, counting down.
CCGTGGCGGTGGCTGGTCCGCTATCGGGCGCGTCCCCAGGTGGTGGATAGGGGAACGGCCCCCAGATATGGGGGCTACCGGCTTGCCGGCGCGAACCATACCAGCAAAGACGGGACCCGTCCGGCGTCTTGGACAATTCCGAGCAGCGGCGGTACGGGTTGGTGAAGGAGGGTCCATTTTTGGACGGGGCGATGCGTGATTCTGTTCACCTTTGGTCGAACCGTAATCTCACACGTGGTGTGAGGCCGGTGGCTGCTGCTTTCCAGAGCTGGGGCCGCGTGGAAGAAAACCACTGAAAAAATCACAATCTTAGGGGATCTTTGCACCTTACCCCATAAAGAGGTCCATAAACACAAAATGAAAAGGGTCAATAGCAAAAAAGATTTACCCCAGGAGGGTACCGGCCGCTCAGCGGCAGGAGAATCCCTCCTCGCAGCCACGGCTGCGAGCTGCCCCACGTATTCTGGGGGGGGCAACTGTTGCTCTATGGACACTGCACAGAGTCCGCATAAAAACTGTGTTAATCTTGATCCTGACCGAGACTCTTACCTTCGGTTGGTGTTCGACGAGAAGAACGTGAGGCGTTCCGCTTCTGGTAGTATCAATGATAGCGCCGACGGCGCTAAATCTATAGAGGGAAAAGGAGCGACGCTTTCCTCGGCACAGTCGCTTCCTGAAGTAAACTCGTTGAGCGAAGACGCCAATAGACGAATTACTCGTTCTGCTAGGAAAAGGCATATAAGCAGCAACCCAGTGACGGATCATGACTCCGAGGAAGAGCCTTCTTCGGCGGCTATGCCGAAAATTGCTGCAGCTGCATCGGGTCGTGGCAGGGGCAACCGTGCTGCCCCTAAGGGCAACTACGCTGGATTAGCCAAAGCGAAGCGCGATTATCTCAAGCTTACCGAATTTGGCGATGACGGAGAACTTGACGACGTCATCTCACTGGAGGGGGAAGATTTGGAAGATGCTCTCAACTGGAGAGTTGATCTGATGGACAATGAAGAGTCGCGACCACCCTCTTTAAGGTCAGAGGTGTTGGGGGAAGATGACTTGCGAACGAGTGCGTTTGCCCAATTAGCGGCAATTGATAACATTGTCCATAAGTCCAAGAAACTCAAGGGGACCAGCCAGAAAATTATCAACGACGCCGTGAAAGCCCTCAGCGATGTTGTTGAGCAGTTTTCGAGCAGGACTTTATCGAGCGAGACTATTAGGCTCCGGGCAGATAATGCTCGTATGAGTAAAGAGCTGGATTTATTGAAGGCGGAAGTCAAATCTATCCGCTCTGATTACGCGAAGGACAAAACTGCAAGAGGCCGCAAAAGCCCTGTCCGTGACCGATCTGCACCTACTCCAGCAGACCGTGACCTCCTGGAAGAGCTCAAGCGGGACTTGACCGTTTCAATTGGGGAGATGGTGAATGTCCGCCTTGCTAGCTTTGAGGCAAGACTTCCCCCACCCCCGATATTAAGGCCGCCCCTGGCGGCAGACAAAAACAGACTGGCTTCATCGGGCCGGGTTCCTCAGGTCCAGAACACAAATCAGACGAGCAGTGACAAGAATGCACCCGCGGGCTCAAAAAAGACTGCAAACCGGCAGGAATCCTCCCAGCCTACTACGTCTACGGAGGAACCCTGGCAGACCGTCTCTAAAAAGAAGGGAAAAGGCAAGAAGAAAACCAATACTGCAGCAGCGGCAGCTTCGGTCCCCTCTAAGAACGCTGTACCTCAGCCTCCTGTTGCTTCCAAGAAGAAATCACATAACAGGAAGAAGAAACTTACCCCTCCTCGCTCCACTGCTGTGGTTATCACCCTCGATCCAGAGGCTGCGGAAAAGGGGATGACTTATGCTCAAGTCGTGGACCGAGCTAAAAAGGAGGTTCAGCTGCATTCACTCGGCTTAACAGAAGGAGTCACATGTAAGAAGACGGTCACAGGTGCTCGGATCTATACTATACCGGGCGCGGAGAGTGGCGAGAAGGCGGATACTCTCGCTGAAAAGTTGAAGGTTGCGCTAGCAGGGATTGCCAAGGTCGCTAGGCCAGTCAAATGTGCGGAATTGCGCATCACGGGGCTTGACGATTCCGTCGTGCCAAACGATATAGCGGAGGCAATCGCATCTAAGGGTTGTTGCTCTGCTGACCACGTAAAGGTTGGCGAAATTGGTGTTGGTCCGGGAGGAATGGGCTCAGCCCTCGCAAAGTGCCCAGTAGCGGCGGCAAGCAAGTTGGTAGAGGCCGGAAGACTGCTAGTGGGCTGGAGTTCGGCAAAGGTGCGACTGCTCGGCTCTAGGCCCCTCCGTTGTTTTAGGTGCATGGGCATCGGGCACACCCGTCCACAGTGCCCCTCTCACTCCGACCGCTCTGGGTTCTGCTATCGGTGCGGAAAGCCTGGGCATGTAGCGCAAGGCTGCGGAGCAGAGGCCCATTGCGATGTATGTGACGAAGCCAGTCTATTAGCTGACCATGTAATGGGTGGACGCAACTGCAACCCCCCACCTGTAAAACCCAAAAGGGCTGTCAAGATCCCAACCCTTTCCAACCAGACGGAGCGCCAAACGCCAGTAGAGGAAATTGAAATGACAAACTCCAATGCCTAGTGTACCACTACTCAATATCCTCCAGAGTAATGTGAACCATGGTGCCGGGTCACAAGATCTTTTCATGCAAACCATGGCGGAGCGAAGTATTGACCTAGCTGTAGTGTCTGAGCCGTATTTTGTACCATCACAGCCCAACTGGGTCTCGGACCTCGTCGATTCTGTGGCCATTACTGTCCCCGTAGCATCCCCGACCCCTCTTGTGGTAAAAGAAAGGGGACTTGGCTATGTCGTCGCAACATGGGGCGGAATAGCCGTAATCGGTTGTTATTTTTCACCTAACGCCAGTATACCAGAGCTCGAAGCATACGTGGGCATCTTAGGGTTGGTCGTTCGGCGCCTCGCGCCTCTGCCGGTCCTCGTTATGGGCGACTTCAATGCCAAGTCAACTGCCTGGAACTCCCCTGTTACTAATGACCAGGGCATCCTCGTAGCTGACTGGGCAAACGCATCGGGCTTAGAGATCCTCAATCGTGGATCTGTCTTCACGTGCATAAGGAGGCGGGGGGGGTCTATCGTGGACCTTACGTTCGCGACCCCGGCCTTGGTCTCGCGCGTGAGTGGGTGGAAAGTCTTGGCAGAGGTGGAATCTCTATCCGATCACCGGTATATCAGCTTTCGTATTTCCCCCTCGCGTGGAACCGATCGTGTAGTGCATCCGCAAAGAGGGGCGCAGTTCCCGCGTTGGGCTTTAACACGCCTTGATGTTGACATGGTAGAGGAAGCAACGCTAGTACAGTGCTGGAATACCTCTCCTACAATCCAAGATAGAGGGGTAGAGGAACAAGCAGAGCATTTCGGCCTATCACTTGCTGCTATATGCGACGCTTCTATGCCTCGTGCTACAAACCGTCGCACCAATCGTAGGGAAGTATACTGGTGGTCAGCTGAACTCGCATCACTTCGGGATGCTAGTAACCGTGCCCGCCGTGCGCATAAAAGATGTCGCCGACGAAGGCATACCGACGACGAGGAGGAGCTCCTTTACAACCGCTATAAGGAGGCCAAAAAAGAGTTCCAAATTGCGATCGCGCGCGCAAAATCACGGGCTAGAGAGGAGTTTCTGGAGGAGTTGAATAGGAACCCTTGGGGACGGCCGTACCAAATGGTGAGAGGCAAAATGAAGCACCAGGCCCCCCCAACAGACTCGTTCGATCCCCAGCTTCTACTTGACGTTGTTGCCGGTCTATTTCCTGAGCGGGCTGAATTTGTTCCGCCAGTAATGTGCCCGCCTACACATGAGTCGGATTCAGTTGGTGAAGTCCCTCATCTGACTGTAGAGGAGTTCGAATCTGCGGTAGACCGCCTTAAATCGAAGAACAAGGCTCCCGGCCCGGATGGCGTGCCCGGCCGTGTGTTACTTTTGGCCCTCAAGCACCTAGGGACCCGCCTTCAAGAACTCTTCGACGCTTGTCTGCAATCAGGGTGCTTTCCAAGTCGGTGGAAAATCGGACGATTGTGTTTACTCCGTAAAGAAGGAAGACCTCAGGACTCTCCATCGGCCTACCGACCCATCGTACTGCTTGATGAAGCGGGGAAACTCTTTGAGCGAGTATTGGCGGCTCGCATAACCCAGCATCTGTCGGAAGTCGGGCCGAACCTTTCGGACCGACAGTACGGTTTCCGAACCGGGCGATCGACCGTCGATGCGGTTAAAGAACTTGGCGACATTGTGCAGCTTGCAGTTGAGAGTGGGGAAAAGGTGTTGGCGGTGTCCTTTGACATCGCCAATGCATTTAACACGATTCCTTTCGCTACGATCAAGGAGGCGCTAAGGTTCCATGGTGTACCGGCCTATCTTATAAGGCTTATAGACAGCTACTTCCAGGACCGACATATCGTATACATCGGACCAGATGGCTGCCGACACTCGAGGAGAATGACATGCGGAGTACCACAGGGGTCGGTGCTAGGACCCCTGTTATGGAACATTGGATTCGACTGGCTATTGAGAGGTGTGATGCTACCAAGAATGAGGCTGGTATGCTACGCCGATGACACCCTCTTGATAGTCCGGGGCGATGACTTCCAAGACTGCGCACGATTGGCAAGAGTCGGGAGCAAACTAGTAGCGGACAGAATTCGCATGTTAGGCCTGGAAGTAGCTCTCAGTAAGACTGAGGCTATCGCCTTCCATGGGCCTCGTGAAAGACTGCCGGCCAACATGGCCATTCTTGTGGACGGAGTGAGGATCCCAGTGAAGTCTACCATAAAGTACCTGGGCCTCACCCTGGACAGTCGTTGGTCTTTCAAGGACCATTTTAAGTTGCTGAACCCGAGGCTGACCAAGGCTGCTGGAGCCTTAAGCCGCCTCCTCCCTAACATCGGAGGTCCGGAAACAGCCAGTCGCAGGCTGTACGTCGGGGTTCTGAGAAGTATTGCTCTATACGGAGCCCCTGTGTGGGCGGAAGCTCTCAACGCTGAAAACTCCCGGCAACTCCGCAACTCGCAGCGGATCATAGCGCAGAGAGCTATACGCGGGTATCGCACAGTGTCTCATGCGGCAGCCTGCGTTCTTGCTGGAACTCCACCATGGGAGCTCGATGCTGAGGTGCTCGAGGCGGTGTACCGCTATAAAGCAGAGGAGAGGAGTCGCGGTGAACGTCCTACATTAGAGGAAGCTGAAAGCGTGAGGGAGGAAGCGGAGGACATCCTGATGGTGCGGTGGACAGAAAGCCTGGAAACAGCCAGGTATGGAACCCGCACTATAGAGGCTATCGGTCCGGTGCTCACTGAGTGGGTAAATAGAAGGCACGGGACACTTACCTTTCGCGTGACGCAAATACTCACTGGCCACGGATGTTTTGGCAACTATTTGCACAAAATCCGAAGGGAAGTGTCCCCAAGATGTCACGAGTGTGGCGCAGCTGAAGACTCGGCGCAGCATACACTACAAGAATGCGCAGCCTGGAGTCGGCAGCGACGCACCCTGACGACCGTTATAGGAGGGGACCTCTCGTTGCCCAGCGTGGTAAAAGCCATGCTGGACAGTGACAGGTCTTGGGATGCAATGACCTGCTTCTGCGAGGAAGTGATGGCGCAGAAGGAGGCCATGGAGCGCATCCGTGAGGGCGACGCCCAAGCGGATCAACTCCGACGTAGACGTCAAGGGGGACGGAGACGGCGCTACGCGCACTATCTTCCTCCGTAGCAGAGCTAGCGGGCCGAGGCCGGGCAGCCTCTGACCGCATTGCACAGACTCTGTCTGTTTGAGGAGATGCCCAAGTGTGCTCGGGCATCTCCTGCAAGTTGAGAAGGGGCCTGGATTGCCGGGCCAGCTGGAACGACTAGGTCGAATCCAACCAGGAACCCTAGTCGCTGAAAACCAGCGCATGAGGGCACACCAAGACGGTTTTAGTGGGTAGGCCCCCCTCCCCTTCCGCTTACCGTCTCGTCGCTCGGGGTAGGTACTATTTCGAGTTTCGGGGCAGGGGATCGGTAGGGTGGGGTCATTGGGAGAGTCCCACATAACCTTCGCGCTTGCCCGGGCGCGGAGGTATGCGTAAAGCATTTCCGTCTTGTACAAAAAAAAAAAAAAAAAAAAAAAAAAAAAAAAAAAAAAAAAAAAAAAAAGGTTAGGTTAGGTTAGGTTAGGTTAGGTTAGGTTAGGTTAGGTTAGGTTAGGTTAGGTTAGGTTAGGTTAGGTTAGGTTAGGTTAGGTTAGGTTAGGTTAGGTTAGGTTAGGTTAGGTTAGGTTAGGTTAGGTTAGGTTAGGTTAGGTTAGGTTAGGTTAGGTTAGGTTAGGTTAGGTTAGGTTAGGTTAGGTTAGGTTAGGTTAGGTTAGGTTAGGTTAGGTTAGGTTAGGTTAGGTTAGGTTAGGTTAGGTTAGGTTAGGTTAGGTTAGGTTAGGTTAGGTTAGGTTAGGTTAGGTTAGGTTAGGTTAGGTTAGGTTAGGTTAGGTTAGGTTAGGTTAGGTTAGGTTAGGTTAGGTTAGGTTAGGTTAGGTTAGGTTAGGTTAGGTTAGGTTAGGTTAGGTTAGGTTAGGTTAGGTTAGGTTAGGTTAGGTTAGGTTAGGTTAGGTTAGGTTAGGTTAGGTTAGGTTAGGTTAGGTTAGGTTAGGTTAGGTTAGGTTAGGTTAGGTTAGGTTAGGTTAGGTTAGGTTAGGTTAGGTTAGGTTAGGTTAGGTTTTTTTTTTTTTTTTTTTTTTTTTTTTTTTTTTTTTTTTTTTTTTTTTTTTTTTTTTTTTTTTTTTTTTTTTTTTTTTTTTTTTTTTTTTTTTTTTTTTTTTCCTCTACTCCCCAGACATTATCCGGGACTTTTTACACCTATGTTTCTCATTCATACCAGTTCCCGCTTTTATGCCTCTCGTACTTTTATGCTTCATTCTGTATCTTTCTTTCATCCATCCACATTTTTGCTATAACCGGTTGGGTGACCAGCCTAGTCTACTCTACTTTTTATTTTCTTTATTTTCTATTTAGACAGGGTAAATAAGGTTTACAAGTTTTCCAAATTTTTCTATTTTACAATTTTTTCTTTTCTTATCCGACAGATCATCAGAGGTTATACACTGTTATTTTTATTCTAATTTACAAATTTCTATTTTTCTATTTTACAATTTAGTAGTTGAATATATTCTTACTGTTCTGAATCTGCTTCAGTATAGCTTTTACATTTACAATTGTTGAGATCTTAGTTATTTATTCTAATTTTATAGCATTTTTATTACTTATTCTATTGTCTTAAATGTGTGTTGTTTTACTCTTTTTATTTTCTAAATTTCTTAGTCTATCAATTTCTTACACTATTTTCTTACAATCTTGTTTCAGATTTTTATTTCTAGTTAGCGTTAATTACAGCATTAATACATATTTTCTTATCCAATACTTAAACATTAACTTTAACATTTTTACTATATAAGAGACATTTTTCTATTAACTTTCTTAAGCTAGATTCCTTACAGTATTATCTGATTTTTATTACATATTTTCTTATCCAGTACTTTGACATTTTTACTACATATAAGAGACATTTTCTATTAACTTTCTTAAGCTAGATTTCTTACAACATTATACTGTTTCTATTACATATTTTCTTATCCAATACTTTGACATTTTTCTATTAATTTTCTTAAACTAGATTCCTTACAATATTATACTAATTTTTATTACATTATTGTTTTAACTTTGCTTTCTATTTTCCAAGATTTATCGCTACATTCAATTTCTAACTGATGCATTTTGTCTTGGCTTGTTTTCAGACACTTCTTATATATGAGGAGACACTTACTGTTTTTTGTTATACCTTTTCTTACTATTTTGTGTAGTGTTTTTGCCTATTCTACTTTTTGTTTACAGACGTATTTTCAAGGGCAGTTTAAATATATTCAAAAATATATTGACTATTCCCATTCTAAGTCTTTTACTTTTTGTGTTCTAATGTTTTAAGGCTAGTTTTATTTGTGTGCTTGTATGATTCGTATTTAATTTTGATAATAATTTTTTATCTATTTCTATTTTGTGATTTTTGTATTCAATTAATGCCAAAAGTGTTTTAGTTTTATTAGGTTCTATATTTCGCAGAAGTATATTTCCCAATTTATTTATTGATACTGTAATACCGTAGTCTCAACATCATGTTGAGTCTCCGGTATCTGTGTGTATGTGTATGTGCATGTGTAAATGTCTTAGTGTTCGTGTGTGCTGTCTGTGTAGGCTGTTGTCAGTCGTGCCAGGTAATCCCACTTTTGTCTTGTTGGGCAGGTTGTGCTGAAGGCGTTATGGTCAGCTTTGTGCCCTAGGGGTGCACAGTTGCAGCACTCCGGGGGTGATCCAGCGATCATTGATTCACATTTGTCCCGCAAATGTGAACCCCCGCAGTGGCTGCACCTATCCTCCTCGCGGGCGCAGAACTTCCTGCCATGTCCGTATGCCAAGCATTTCGTGCATTGGATGAGCGGCGACTGGTCCTCCACCCTGACCCTTTGCAGGTCAATGTGGAGGGCGCCAGCCGCGGTCATCCTCTGCCAGCTCAGTGGGTCCACCTGGAGGACTACGTGGTTTGCGTGTGTGTTCCTTGTCCGCTTTTTGTACTTTATTTTTATTCTGGTGTCTTGCTTTCGCCCCTCGAAAATCTCCGGGTTCTGGCAGATCACGGCGTCGACTATCCCATCGTCGCCATCATCTGTCAGAACGTCCTTTAGTATAACAAGGGGGTCCTTGTTAGGGATTTTTTCAGCTCTCAGTTTCTTGTCTTTGCCAATTTTTTCCGTGATCTTGTCGAGGTCTCTCCTGTCTCTGCAGCTGAGTATGACTTTCTGGTCTTTTACTTTGCGGATTTTGTCCACGCGGATGCCCCCAGCCCTGGCGTCGACCGCCCTCCTTACTCGTTGGAGGACCTCCTCACTTGTCTCTTGGTCATCCTCGGAGGTGATGGCGATCGACTCCAGGGTCGGGGGGTACTTCGGTGGTGGGGTTCTGGCCGCAACACTAGCGTATGTGGCTGAGGTGTTTAAAGCTACTTCTTTTCGAGTTGGGTCGTCCAGTTTTGTCTCGACACTTTCTAGTTGGGCTCTAAGTTGCGCGTTTTCTTCACTTAGTTTGCTGAGGATTTTGGCCTGGTTTCCTTCTATGCTTTCCAGCGTGTATTTTATTGGTGGTCGGTTTGCACCTTCCTCTCCTGCGATGATGTGCTCCTCGACGTCGATAAGCAAGTCATGCGTATGGTGCACTGTGTTATGCACATCATGCAATTTGACCGTCATACGGCCAACTTCCTCAGCAATTCCGGCTATGTTAACGTCTTCCCTTGGCGCCTCCCCTTTTTCCTCCTGTTCCTTGATGAGCGTCTGGAGAGTTTGGATAGCGTTATCCATTCTCTCCAACCGCTCATCAAGGGCAGCTGTAGATGGTGCCTCGGAGTTCGTGCGGTTTTGCGGGGTAGCTCGGGTTAGGCTAGGTGTCATTGCCACAATGTTCTCCGTCTCGCAGGTTCTCCTTGCCACCTCGAATAGGAGCGTTATGCTCCGTTCTACTAGGTCCTCCAGGAAAGCTTTAATATCTTTCCTCATCCCGGTAAAGGTCTTTATTTTGTCCGGTATTTCCTCCATAGTTGCTATTAGGAGGGCGATGATGTTTTCCGACGGCATAGTGCTTTGTACGGAATGTTCGTTTCTTCCTTCCCTCAGCAGTTTGGTTAACTTGGACTTTTGTCTGCTGGTATTTATAGCCAAGTAAGCGGCATCTTCCGTTCTTTGTAGGCCCTCCGTGATGTAGCGTGGTAGGGCAGGCAATGGGGCTTTTGAAGGTCCGGGTAACGGGGTTTCTGAGGAGGGCATAGAAGTTCGTAGGGTACGAGGAGGCACTTTAGGTGACAAACGGGCCATCTGGGACGTATTTGTAGGCGAGAGGGTGACGGTCCTGGGGCTGGGCAGCCTTTTTCCCACGGGTGGTGTGTGGTACATAGTGTTTGATTTTGTTTGTATATGTTTCAGGTGCAGTGGATGGTGTATAAAAGGTGTGGGAGCAGAGTCGTCGGTAAGTCAAATGTATATAGTATATGTGTATATGTGTAAATTGTTTGTATTGTATAGTTATATGTATATAATCTTACTGTATAAAGGTAAGTTATAAACTTTAGTTTGCCTGATATGGCTGCTGTCTTTATCTATGTACTAGTGTATTTTATATATATTTTGCTCAATATGTCAAGATTTTTTAACAGAATATGCAATTTTTTGAAAACTCTTTGTAGAGTCGATTCTACTGCTTGAATTTTGTTGTCGTCTCTATCACAGATAGAGTACGTCAATCCGAACCGGTATGTAAAAACCGGGTGGTCCTATCTTAAGAAAATTCAAAGTTATAGTAATTTATACAAAATTCAAGATGGCTGCCAAAATGGCGACCGTCAGCTTAAATCTAAGTCACGGACCCGGTAGTGCTTTGTGAGCCCTATCCAACGACCCCAAGCACAGGGCTCTACGGCCAATAGATTCCGAGTACGCCCTCGGGGAAAATTGGGCCAAAATGGGCCAAACTATGGTCCAAGCCCTATAGCTCGGGAACTATTCGCCGGAGCTCGCTGGTTCTTTGGAGACTTCCACGGAGGTCTCCGTTCTCCACCCGAATTTGGGCTTGGGCAAAAAATTTTACCCAAAGTAACCTAGGGTAAATTTACCCTAGGGGGTTGGAAAAGGGAGTCCGGGGAACCCTCCTGGAGAAATCCCCAACTCTCTAGCCCCAATAGTTTGGGAGCTATGGCCCGCCAAAGAAATCCAAAATGGCGGATCCAAGATGGCCGACCAAACTTTGGCAGGCTATATCTCCGGCCCTATTGGTGCTAGACGGGCGGTGTTTGGGTCGATTCGGGGTAGTTTCCCGAGATCTACCACGCGCGCTCCTAAAAACAGGGGGCAAAAACAAAATCGTCAAATTTAAAATTAGGGGGTGGAGGAGGGAGCAGGGGGTTCTAACAAATCCCTGGGATCAATCCCCGTCCAAATCGGACCAGTAGTTTGGGAGATATGGGCCTTTTCCCGAAAACAAAATGGCGATTCAAGATGGCCGCCAAGATTTCATAAATTAATATCTCCCAAACTATCGGTCGTAGAGACCTGGGGTTTTTTGCGTCGTGGTGGGGAGATCGTAGACTATTTTTGTAGGTGCTCAGTTTTCTCATACAGACATCCTATGTCGTATGGCCTTCTGACCCCACCAGGGCGCAAGAGGGGGGTTTTTTAGGCCCTCCTGTTGAAACCCCGCCTCTCTAGGACTAGTACCTCCCAAGAAATCGCCGGGGCAAGTTTTGGCCCAAAAAAAGAAAATGGCCGCCGGTCTGGCCCAAATTTTAATTAAGCCCTACAGCGACCTAGTTTGGGCTTAGGCGTGGTCCCAAAGGTGTTCTAATGCCTATGGCAGCCTCGGCCAACCCCTAAAATGCACCCCTTTCAAGTAACACAAAAAATACACGTAAAAAATTAAATAAAAAATTAACTAATGGAGCTAAAAATCTGAAAATTTTTCTTAAAATAGTCTTAGGTCTAATGCACATTTATTCTAAATTTCAAGTCTATTGGAACGTTATTCGTCAAGAAAAAGCTGGGGGTAAAAACCACCCTTAACTTCAATCAATTTTCCTGGGCTTATTTTTAGAGTTATTTGAAAAATTTTTAGAATGGTAGGTAGATACTATTTTTATCTAAATATATAAATTTAAAAACCTGAAGGGTCACGTACAAAAATTTTTCAGGAAAATTGATTGAAAATTTTGTAAATTTAAAATTAAATATCTTAGCTCCTATTGGTCCGATTTCGGTGCTCGAAGCGCCGGATGCCTCGCCTGGATGTCCTCTACCCGGCTGCCGTCCACGCGCCGCTCCAGAGGGTCCGGAACTGCGACCTCGTGGCTTAAAAACCACGTGTTATTTCGCTTCCCAGGGGAATAACTCCTGGGATTCCCGGAGTCGAGGGTAGTTGGTGGTGTCCTCTTGAAGAGCGCGCAGAGGCGCACAAGACGATATTTCGGAAGCTGGAAGGCCCCCGGTGGTTCTCACGCAATTTGCGGAAAACTGGTTCAAACTTTGCACTATAGAGGTTAGGAAACACTATTTCTTTAATAACTCCTCAGGCACTGCACCGATTTTCACTATTCTTTCACACCCGTGTGGGGCGCAAAAATGCGCAACTTTTGATATATAGCACACTGTGATATCTTTAGGAAAACCCACTTTTCGGAATTTTTTACGCGGAGCGAGATGCGTTTCGTGCGAGTTCTGGGTCGCAACTGGGTTAGGTTAGGTTAGGTTAGGTTAGGTTAGGTTAGGTTAGGTTAGGTTAGGTTAGGTTAGGTTAGGTTAGGTTAGGTTAGGTTAGGTTAGGTTAGGTTAGGTTAGGTTAGGTTAGGTTAGGTTAGGTTAGGTTAGGTTAGGTTAGGTTAGGTTAGGTTAGGTTAGGTTAGGTTAGGTTAGGTTAGGTTAGGTTAGGTTAGGTTAGGTTAGGTTAGGTTAGGTTAGGTTAGGTTAGGTTAGGTTAGGTTAGGTTAGGTTAGGTTAGGTTAGGTTAGGTTAGGTTAGGTTAGGTTAGGTTAGGTTAGGTTAGGTTAGGTTAGGTTAGGTTAGGTTAGGTTAGGTTAGGTTAGGTTAGGTTAGGTTAGGTTAGGTTAGGTTAGGTTAGGTTAGGTTAGGTTAGGTTAGGTTAGGTTAGGTTAGGTTAGGTTAGGTTAGGTTAGGTTAGGTTAGGTTAGGTTAGGTTAGGTTTTTTTTTTTTTTTTTTTTTTTTTTTTTTTTTTTTTTTTTTTTTTTTTTTTTTTTTTTTTTTTTCTCTCTGCTCCCCAGCCATAAGCCAGGATTTTTTACACCTATGGTTCTCATTCATACAATTTCTCGCGTCTATGCCTCTCGCACTTTTATGCTTCATACTTATCTTTCTTTCATACATCCACATTCTTACTATAACTGGCGGGATAGCCAGCCTAGTTGTATCTACTATATTTATTTCTTATATCTATGTACTCAGGGGTAAATAAGGGTTTCTACATTTTCACTTTTTCTCTTATATAGTACATTTACATAATATTTTTTACAAAAGGTTATACAAAAAGGTTATTGTTTAACATTTTGGTTTTCTATTTATTTATTTATAACATATATGTTGACTTATATTCAGTACTGTAATTTTCTTACTTTTAGCTCTATTATTCTTCATTAATATATATATCGGTAACAGTATAATGCTTATTCTATGTTCTTACTTTCTACGTGTTTAACAATTCTTTTATATCTAAAGTTATTGACAGTTCTTATCTTACTACTGCCTCTATCACTTTACATTTATTTCTAAGTTTGCTTACATATGTATATATTATATTCTATATATTATCTATTTAGTTTAAGCATTAACAGTTCTCTTATATCTATGGTTACTGACAATTCTTTTCTTATTTCTATCTTTATCGCTTTACAGTAATTTCCTAGTTTTCTAATTATTATTTCTTAGTCTGTTATTTTACAAGCTGTTCCTATTGATTGTTGGTACCTTTTAAAGGAAGATTTGTGCTATTTGTTTCTTTATTTAATATCATATATATATGTATGCTGTTCAATGTTTATTTATGTAAAGTGTATTTGCCTTTCTTGCTTATAGTTTTGCAGTCTTTGTTTAAAGGGCAGTTTAAATATATTCAGAAATATATTGACTTTTCCCAATTATTCCTCTTTTTGTGTTTTATATTCTGTTTTGTGAGGCTTGTTTTGTACGGCTATATTTGTGTTAAAATTTTGAAGTTGTTATGTGCAATTTTCCAGATGGTCTATTTTATTTAGTCTTATATTTCACAGAAATATAATAAATAATATTACTTAATTTGTGTTATGCTTTGTAGTACCGTTGTCGCAATGTCACATTGTGATTTCGGTATCTGTTTGTGTTATGTGTACGTGTGTAGTGTCTAATGTTAGTGTGTGGTGTGTGTGTACGCAGTTGTGATTCGTGCTAAGTAGTCCCACTTTTGTCTGGTTTTGCAGGTTTCGCTGAAGGCATTATGACTTGCTTCATGCCCTTGGGGTGCACAGTTGCAGCACTCCGGGGGTGATCCAGCGATCATTGATGCACATTTGTCCCGCAAATGTGGTCCCCCGCAGTGGCTGCATCTGTCCTCCCCGCTGGTACAGAATTTTCTGCCATGGCCATATGCCAGGCATTTCGTGCATTGGATGAGAGGCGACTGGTCCTCCACCCTGACCCTCTGTAGGTCAATGTGGAGGGCACCAGCCGCCGTCATCATTTGCCAGCTAAGTGGGTCTACCTGCAGAACCACATGATTTGCGTGTGGGTTCCGTGTCCGCTTTTTATATTTGATTCGCATTCTAATCTGTTCCTCTCGCCCCTTGAAGATCTCCGGGTTTTGACGGATCACAGCGTCGACTATCCCGTCGTCATCGTCATCCGTCAGAACATCCTTTACTACTACAAGGGGGTCCTTGTTTGGTATCTTTTCCGCTTTTAATTTCTTATCTTTAACTATCTTTTCTGTAATTTTATCTAGGTCTTTGTGATTTCTACAGCTTAGTATAACCTTCTGGTTTTTAGCTTTACGGATCTTATCTACGCGTATACCCTCGGCTCTGGCGTCGACCGCTCTCCTTACCCGTTGGAGGACTTCTTCACTGGTCTCCTGATCGTCTTCGGAGGTGATGGCGATCGACTCCAGGGTCGGGGGGAGCCTCGGTGGTGGGGCCCTGGCTACGACACTGGCGTAGGTGGCAGGGTTGTTGTGTGCCACCTCTTTGCGGATAGGGTCGTCCAACTTGGCCTCGAGCTTTGCAAGCTGGGCCATTTGTTTTTCGCAGAGTTCCGTATTTATATCACCCCATAAATCCATTTTCGTGAATAGTGTACCTAGGTTTTTGACTTGGTTCCTAATTGAGCTTTTGACGGTAGGCATATTCTTTTCTTCATCCTCTTGGTCGACCACATGGTCACGGAGGTTAACCATTAGGTTGTGTGTGTCGGTTCCGTTTTCCTCCAATGTATCCAGCTTTATCTCTATCCTTTGTATGCCATCCGTAATCTCGTCGAAGTTTACGTATGGCGCTCTTCCTTTTACCTCCCATTTCCCGATGAGCGTCTGGAGAGTTTGGATAGCATTATCCATCCTCTCCAGCCGCTCATCAGTGGCGGCGGTGGTTTGGGTCTCGGGGCCCATGTGGATCTGCGAGATGGGTGGGGTTTGGCGAGATGTTGTTGCCAACAGGTTCTCCATATCGCGAGATCTCCGCGACACCTCAAAGAGTAGTGACATGCTTTGTTCTGTTGTCTCCTCTAGGAATTGTTTTATATCTTTCCTCATGCCTGTGAAAGATTTAATCTTTTCCGGGATCGCATCCAGCATTCCCATTATTGACCCAAGCAGTCTGTCAGTGGGTGTCCGGTCTTTGCTGGCTTCCTCTTGGGCCCTTGAAGCTTTGAGCTGCTTTGCAAGCTTGATCTTGTTTTTGCTTGTCGCTATGTAGACCTGGGCAGCATCCTCAGGTCTGTAGTGGCCTTCTTTGATGTAGGGTGGTATGGCTGTCGGCAGGACTTTGGAGGATACAGGCGAGGAAATTAATGGAGATGTTGGTGTCGCTGCGGGCCCCGGGCGGGGGAGCACCTTTGGTGATCGAGCCTGAGACGGCGATATGGTGACGGTGCTGGGGCTTGGCAGCCTCTTCCCCACGGGTGGTGTGTGGTACATTTTGCTTGTTATTAATCTGTGTCTTTTCTGTTTCAGGTACTGATGGTGGTGTGCGAGAGGTGTGGGAGCAGTGTCGTCAGGTGAGTCAATTTGTATATGTAATAAAAATGTGTAAATGTGTAAAGTGTATATTTTATAAAAAATAATGTCAGAATTCAATAGTTGTCAGGTCCTGCCTGAAGCGGCTACGGTCTTTTGTTATACAATTTATTAAATAGTAATTATTTTATCTAAAAAGTTACAATTTTTGATGTAATTCCAAAAAATTTTTAAAACTCTATATAGAGTCGCTCTTACGTTAGATTTACTTATTTTCTCTACCGTAGGTAGAGAATGTTATTTCTGACCGGTTTGTGAAAACTAATTGTCCCTATCACTAATAACCGCAAAGTTACAGTTATTTTTGTTAAATTAAAGATGGCCGCCAAAATGGCCGCCGTCAGCTAAAAACTAAGTTGCGGACCCGGTAGAGCTCCGCGAGCCCTATCCAACGACCCCAAGAACGGGGCTCTACGGCCAATAGTTCCCGAGTAAACCCCTGGGGAAAAATTGGGGTAAACCGGGGGTGAATCGGGGCAAGCCCAATAACTCAGGAACTATTCACCGGAGGACACCGGTTCCTTTGGGACTTCCGTAGGGCTCCCCCTTACCTACCCAAAAATGCGCTTGGGCAAAATAATTTACCCAAGTGGTCCTAGGGCAAATTTGCCCAAGGGTGGTGGTAGAGGGGGTTCGGGGAAACTCCACGGAAAAATCCCCAGTCCTCTAGCCCCAATAGTTTGGGAGTTGTGGCTATCCTAAATTTCCAAAATGGCGGATCCAAGATGGCGGATCAATTTTAGGATAGCTGTAGCTCCGGCCCTATTGGTACTAGGAAGACGGCGTTTGGGTCTTCCCGGGGTAGCTTTGTGAGGTCTACCTCGCGCGCTCCTAAAAACGGGGGGCAAAAACGAAGTTGCCTAATTGTAAAATTAGGGGGGGGAGGGGAAGCGGAGGGATCAGACGGATCCCTGGGAAAAATCCCCGATCGAATCGGACCAGTAGTTTCGGAGATATGGGCCTTTTCCTGAAAACAAAATGGCGATTTAAAATGGCCGCCGGAATTTCAAAAAATCCTAGCGCCCAAACTACTGGCCGTAGAGACTCGGGGTTTTTTGCGTCGTGGTGGGGGGGTCGATAACTACCTCTGTAGGTGCACGGAATCTCTATACAGACATCATATGTCGCATAGGGTTGTGACCCCACCAGGGCGCAAGAGGGGGGTTTTTAAGGCCCTCCTGTGGAAACCCCGACTCTCTAGGGTTGGTATTTATGGAGATATACCGTGGGGAAATTTTGCCCCAAAAAATTAAAGATGGCCGCCGGTTGGGTCAAACTCAAATTAAGAGATAGGGCGACCTGGTTTGGGCTTTGATGTGTTGCCCAAGGTGTTCTAAGGCCTATGGCAGCCTCGGCCAACCCCTAAAGTGCACCCCTTTCAAATAGCACAAAAAATACACGTAAAAAATTAAATAAAAAATTAACTAATGGAGCTAAAAATCTGAAAATTTATCTTAAAATAGTCTTAGGTCTAATGCACATTTATTCTAAATTTCAAGTCAATTGGATCGTTATTGGTCAAGAAAAAGCCGGGGGTAAAAACCACCCTTAACTTCAATCAATTTTCCTGGGCTTATTTTTAGAGTAATTTGAAAAATTTTTAAAATGATAGGTAAATACTATTTTTATCTAAATATATAAATTTAAAAACCTGAAGGGTCACTTATAAAAATTTTTCAGGAAAATTAATTGAAAATTTTGTAACTTTAAAATTAAATATCTTAGCTCCTACTGGTCCGATTTCGGTGCTCGAAGCGCCGGATGCCTCGCCTGGATGTCCTCTACCCGGCTGCCGTCCACGCGCCGCTCCAGAGGGTCCGGAACTGCGACCTCGTGGCTTAAAAACCACGTGTTATTTCGCTTCCCAGGGGAATAACTCCTGGGATTCCCGGAGTCGAGGGTAGTTGGTGGTGTCCTCTTGAAGAGCGCGCAGAGGCGCACAAGATGATATATTGGAAGCTGGAAGGCCCCCGGTGGTTCTCACGCAAATTGCGGAAAACTGGTTCAAACTTTGCACTATAGAGGTTAGGAAACACTATTTCTTTAATAACTCCTCAGGCACTGCACCGATTTTCACTATTCTTTCACACGCGTGTGGGGCGCAAAAATGCGCAACTTTTG